>CM072514.1:66299649-66307149 GCA_036898135.1 Oncomelania hupensis | reverse complement strand
TCTCTCTCTCTCTCTCTCTCTCTCTCTTTCCTTTTATCCCATCCCCCTTCTCTCTACCTCCCTTCCCTGCTCTTCGTAGTTAATGTCAGTTCGTAAGACCGATTGTGTGTAGTTTCGCCCTCTTTGATTATTTGTTGTTGTTTGTTTCTCGCTCTCTCTCTCGGCTTCCAACGCCGCCTCTTGTACTAAAAACAAGGACTTATTCCGTAATGTGAACTAATTGTTATAAGGGAATGTAATGTATGTTGTTAAAAGTGTTTGGGTATGTCAGTAGTATGATGATTTTTATGGTTTGATAATTTGGAAAATATCTATAATGTGCGCATGGTAGATTTCGTAAATTGTTTATGTTACATCAGTACAACTTATGTTAATCTGATGAATACAAATTGATACAACAATAACTTATTACTTTGGCTGCCAGCATTCCTTCCCTCCTCCTCCCCCACACCCCCCACACCCCTAGTCAGGATATTCTTCTCACTCTCATTCTTTCCCACATGAGTAGAAGAAGTAGACGACGACGACGAAGAAGAAGATGAAAAAAAAGGAGGAGGAGGAGAAGAAGACGACGTCGACGAAGAAGAAGGAGGAGGAAGCGGCGGCGGCGACGACGACGACGACGACGAAGAAGCAGAAGAAGAAGAAGAAGAAGAAGAAGAAGAAGAAGAAGAAGTTGTTTAATGGGATAAAGGTTTTAGACATAACCTATCTTACGAACCCTGTCCTTTTAACATTATAAACATTAACAATAACAGTAAGTATAATATGAATCACTTAAACGTGTTCAAACATTGATACCCCAAACTATTCGCACACACTCGAAGAAGAAGAGGATTCTCTCTCTCTCTCCCTCCCTCTCTCTCTGTATCTCCTTCTCTCTCTCTCAGTTCTCCCACTCTCTCTCTCCAAAATATGATTTATTCCATAAAATGTCCTATGTTTTCCTCGAAGAAGAAGAGGATTCGCCCTCTCTCTCTCTCTCTCTCTCTCTCTCTCTCTCTCTCTCTCTCTCTCTCTCATTCTCTCTCTATCTCTCTCTCTCTCCTTTTATTTCATAAGTAAGTGGTACTCGATACTCGGCGAGTCTCAGCTGTTCGGTGTGCTTGCTTACCTGAGTTCACTCGACCAACCACAGGAGCTTGTGTTTCTTTTCCTCCGCCCCACCCTTTCTCAAACACCTTAAGTGTTACGGACACCTTTCCCCCTCCTCCCCCACATCCCTCACCGCACCGAATCCACCTCCAACACCTCCCCACCCCTTCTCACACTGCGTAGCTGAAACTAGCTGAGGTTTACGTTTGACTCTCCACGTGGGAGAGAGGCGTATTCTGGGAGTCACAGCTACGCTGTGTGCTTTTCCACTTCCAGAGATTTCTTCAACGGGGACCTCATGTTACCCTTTCTACGATTAGTCTCAGCCTGGTGCCCGCAGGACCAACGCCGATGGACGTTATTAGGCAGACTTAATTTAGTGTATAACCACCTGTATGGAATGTTACCTTGCGTGGACAAATTACGTTATTGTAAATAAGGCTGGTTTTCGGAAGAGTACCCAGCATTTCAAACAATTTGACTAACTGCTTGGACGTTGTTGTTGTTGTTGTTGTTGTTGTTGTTCTTCTTCTTCTTCTTCTTCTTCTTCTTCTTCTTCTTCTTCTTCTTCTTCTTCTTCTTCCCTCAATCCATTTGTGGTACAGTTATAGTGCCGTGCAACACTCTAGAGAATCCAATTCAATTTAGATTTATTAGTCCAGTTGGTTTATGGTGGTCGCCCCTCTTTCATTGTTAACTAAGGCCAAAACAGCTAATGACTATTGCTTGTTTTTACCTGTGCGTAAGATTCCCAATCGTAATCGTTATCGTCAAACTGTGCTCGGAAAGTGTAGTGTTGTGTTGTGTGTGGAACTGTTTCGCCTCGGAAGCTCTCAGTGGACCCTCAAGGCCAGGATGCAGAAAGGACATCTTTGGGCACCAGAAAAAGGTCTGGTCTACTTCCGTCGCCCAAACCATCAAAGTGGGCAGAGGCAAAAAGGACCAACTAATAGGTTCGTGGAGTGTATCAAGAGCAATCAAACAAGGGTGGTCTTGCGAATACGACGGCGACCTTTGAGAGAGAAAAGGAAAGGGGATGGTCAACATTTTTTTTCCCCAGAAAGATTTCAATAAAGGGTTTCTTGTAGCTTGTTAGCGCTACTATAGGCTACGAAGTCTTAAACGGCCCTAATTCGGAAGAGGTGTTTACTTTTGGGCAAAATTGAGTTTAGCCTAAAATTCGCTTTTGTTGTCACTTAAATGAATCAATGATAAAGTGGGCTTTCGTTGCTCAAACCATCCGCTGCAGATTTATTTTTCCAATTGTTGTTCCTACAGGGAGTTATTTTCCTTGTTTAACGGTAAACCAACTCACTCTAAGATTTACTAAAAGGATAGTTTTAGGGCGACCGCGGGAGCTGTTCATAGGCACACAACAAAAAAACTACGGAATTTATTGATTTACAAAATAGCTATATTTTCGAGTAGGGCATCATTCTTTGTGAATGTTAAACGGATCTTATTGAGGAAGGCGTGGTAAAAATAGGTCTCTTTTAAATTTGGCTATTTGTTAAGTATTGCTCGCGGTGTGACCAGACTACTACTACTACTACTACTACTACTACTACTACTACTACTACTACTACTACTACTACTACTACTACTACTACTACTGCGATCCGCCAAATACTACCACTGCGACTGTTGCAGCTGTTTTTTGGTGCTGCTTCTTCTCTACAGCCTCCTTTCCTCCTCCTTCTAAATAGTGCTGCTTCTACCACTGCAAATAAATTTTCCTTTATTTATACAAGGGGCCAGGGTTTAAAGGTTGTTTTTTTTTCCATGGATTTATTTAGGAAATTACATTTTGTGGGGCAACACTGACTGTGAATTTCAAAAAGATATGTGACGCTGAATTGTGTGACCTTGGTAAAGGTAAAAAAGGTATACTATTATATGTACTATATATATATATTAATTGTGTTTTTATTTTTTTCTGTATATCTTGCTCCTTACCCCACTGTTATTCGAGTCTGTTGCTACGGGAATGTAAAAACAGAATCGCAGAAGTTTTATCATTATTAACGTTAACAACATGATGCTCGAGACGTTTAGATAAAAAAGATTGACTCGAAACAGTAATTACGAGTTGCAGAAGTCTTATCGTTAATAAAGTTAATTACACCGTTGGCCCGATATTTGATATTAATTGTCTTCGGTAGATCTTTTTTTTCCTTTGCTTTACAGAAATGGAATGGTGCTGTATGATGTTTTGACATTTAATGTTTTTTTCTGGATTGTAAGAGTCAGAGAGAGAGAGAGAGAGAGAGAGAGAGAGAGAGAGAGAGAGAGAGAGAGAGAGAGAGAGAGAGAGAGAGAGAGAGAGAGAGAGAGAGAGAGAGAGAGAGAGAGAGAGAGAGACAAACTGAAAGTCAGACAGAGAAGGGGAATGAGAAGAGGGATATCAGAAGAGGGTGAACAGAGACGGGAAAATAAGGGGGTCAGCGGGGAATACGGGTGTCCAAAAGGTTATCAACGCAGAACAAAGAAAGGTCAAAACGGTTGCGTCGCAACTGTCACGAAGACCTGAGCGACCGTGACAAGGATTGCGTGACACAAACAGTTGGTGACGAGCGGTGCAGTATTAACCTTTACGTCATGTCTTAACGCATCTCGTTGCCTTGGTAAAATTGCTGTTGCCATAACGCAGTATGTTCTGCGTGCGATGTGGTTAGCGGTTCATGTTCCAGCAGTCTTGGTGTAAGTTTCATGGGTGTTGAGTCTCATCGTAGACTTGTTAATCCTTCCTTTGCGGCAAGGCCACGTATTCTGACTTAGATTTCAGAGGGTTGGCTGTCATCTTTGTTAATTAAGATCAAGTCGTTGGTCAATTTTTTTTTATTTCAATAATTTATGTTAATGTCTGTTCACATATGTGATTTTAGACCATACAGTCATTGTCACGCATTGACACACAAAACATAACATAATATCAACTGCAGATATGTAAATGATACAGGGCAATGTTTATTATTGCCAGGCTATGCAATGACATATTAATGGATTCTTGACTGTTTACATCAACAATCTTTTCTTTATATAACAGAAAGAAAATAAGACATTAATATCAAATATGTTTAACAGATATCGTTTGTCTTATTGGGGAGGTTGCGTGGAGGGATCTTTTCTGTGGGTGACATTTTCAGGACAGAAAAAATACCGCCAATCGATGTCGGGCTGAAATAATATATAATTAGGATTTCTATAGTATACTAGGAAAACAAGCTGTGTGTTGCTGGCCGTGCTCTCTCTCTCTCTCTCTCTCTCTCTCTCTCTCTCTCTCTCTCTCTCTCTCTCTCTCTCTCTCTCTCTCTCTTTCTCTTTCTCTTTCTCTCTCTCTGCATTTGTAGTGTTGCTAATTGTGTAATTTGCCATGCCACTTCTATCATTATGGCTGCGGTACTCCTTGAACGCGGGTACCGTATACCTGAATGTCTTTGATCGTATCGTATCGTATGATAGATTATAGTCCCCTACACATCAGCATATGGGGGACTATGTATTTAAGAATTTATTTTTACAAAAAGTAGATTTCAAGATGTGTTAAAATTTTCTATATGCCTCATGTTCAAGGGGGGATAAAAATCCTATCAGGACCACGTTTTAAAAGGACAAGTATACATTTAAGAGGGGTGTAAAACGGTAGTAAAAAATTTAAAACAACAGGAGAGATCCCAACATATATTAACAATTACTCCCAGACTGCGGGGGTCTATGTAGGAATGGACCATGACAGGTCGGTTAATGATATATTACCAGTCCTAAAGGACGGGGGAGTCCTCGGTCGTCATGGTTACGTCCGGCGATTAAAAAGAAAGCACATGTGGAAAGCGTCTGACTATGTACGGGGTTGTCTTCCTATGGCCGTGACAAGTCTGTCACAGGGAAGAGTCTCAGACATAAGTAGTTGGTTAAGTTCCGTAATGTTTGTTAGTTAGGAGTCGTCTATTCAGGTGGTGGTCAGTCCTTGTTTGATGACACCAGGACCCGTAGGGTCAACTGGAGGGGTCATCGCCATGTTATGTGTTATGTCTTGTCTCGGTTAAAGGTGAGTGTCTCCGTCAATGGTGGGTGGGACCCAGGACAACGATGTCGACTGAGGGTGCGCCATGGTGAAGTGGTCAGTCCTAATAGCTGTCACCTAGGACCCTTCAGGGTCAACTAGGGAATCAAGCGTTTGGTGAGTGTCTTGTGTCAATGTGATATGTCAATGGTTACATGGTTAGAATAGTCAGTCCTTAGAGTTGCACCCCTAGGACCCATAGGGGTCAACTAGGGTGTCGAGCGTCCGGTGAATGTCTTGTGTCAATATGGTATGTCAATTGTTATATGGTTAAAGTAGTCAGTCCTTAGAGCTGCACCCAGGATCTGAAGAAGATCAACTGGAGGTGTCGAGCGTTTGGTAAATATGTCTGATATTTGTTAGGATAGTTATAGAGACTATCTTGGGACAACGGGGTCCAGCATTATAGGACTTATATACTATAGGTGTGCAGCCACTCTGGAGTGGTAGATGCATGCCGCCGTCCTCGGAAGGAGGCCGAAATCGCAGGAGAGGGAGTACGCTACCACGTCGGCTATAGAGCCCAAATGCAAAGTGCGGCAGAAAGCCCTGACAGTGGAAAAGTCAGTTTCGAGGGCCGAGCAGGAGAGAATACAGTGGTCATAGTTGACCTCAGCGCCACAGGTACACTGTGCAGGAAAGTAGGGATGAGGAAGCACTCCCGTACACAATCGTAGCATGATTGTGACGAGATGAGGAGGGCAGTTAGAATAGAGAGGCATGGGTCGGCGCCCATGAACCAGGGTGCGGTGCCACCCATCTCCGCACCAGTCGAGGAACTTATCATCCCACCTACGCCACAGCTTGCTTTGGACCTGGGTTTTTATTTCGGCTGGGGATGGGCGCAGAGGCAGGGAGAAGTCGGACAGCCCAGCCGACCCCGCGGCGGCTGCCCGATCTGCCCTCTCGTTGCCTGCTAGGCCGACGTGAGAAGGAATCCAGTGGAAGTGAACCTGGGTTCCCTTTGTGGCTAGACCAGATACCGAGTCAAGGATGGAATGGACCACACCAGGTCTGGTGAGGCCACCCATCCCCTCAACGCATCTGAGGGCACTTCTAGAGTCTGAGAGGACAGAGACAGTGGCACCGGCGGGGAGGGCAAGGTCCTCCACTCTGTGCAGCGCTTCTCTAATAGCTATCAGCTCGCAAGCTAGCACCGTCGTGCCCGGCGGGAGGCCCCCCGAAACGGTCGGACCTCCGTCTACGCAGAAGCCGTAGCCGGCCTCACCGCCCGGCAGAACAGAACCATCCGTATATACTCGAGTAGTATCAGCGAGCGTGCTGATAAGTTCTTGTGCCATGATGGTAAGAAGTGGCAGGTCATTGGCACGCGAGAGAAGTCCCTCACCAGTCAAATGAATATTGGGAATAGGCTCCCAGGGCGGTCGGGGAGGAGGGTTCCGGTCCACTCGTACTCCCCGTCCAAAAGGGTCCCCGAGTACTCTGGAGACCGCTTCGGCGATCCCGACTAGGGGACGGGCCGTAATAGGCCACATGAATGAATGTGTTAACTCCTCTGTTGTGGTGTTATCCACCAGTCCAGCTCTAAGGATGTAGGATGAGCAGGTCTGTACAAAGAGGTGTCTCAGGGGTAATAGACCAGCAAGCCGATAGACCATGGCCACTGGTGTAGTATTGGAGAGGGATAGAGCGATGCGCAAGGCTCTGCACTCAAGGCCCTCCATCTTAGATATATGGTGAGATATGCAGAGCTGCCAACCCCTACGGAACGTCCGTAGTTTCTCCGGAAAATGTTCTTTAATTCCGCAACTACGCCATTTCAAGAAATACTACGGAAGAAAAATTTCAAAGCATACCTATTTTTTTATAAGTATCGAAACAAAGCCGCGAGAGACGTAGGCCTACTATCATAGACTTTCGTATAGCGCTTTGCGTGTGCGCTATTTTTAGCTCAGCAGCCACTGCGCGGTAGACTGAGAGAGAGAGAGAGACCACAGTCATGTCCTGTGGTCCCCGTGTTTCCTTCAGGCGATTACACGTGAGGACTCGTGATTAATCGCGATTCCTCGCCGCGTATGGTGTTTCCTCGCGCACTTATTAAATTTTCCTACTACATTCGTCGCTACCAGGCAGATTTGCCAGTAGAGCTGCTACAGAGATGCAAGAGGGCAACTGTTTCTGCCCTAGCAGAAGAAAAGCCCTAACATGTCTATGCCTGTGAACCTATAACTGACAATGTGTTTTTTTTTTAAATATAAATAGCAGCTTTAACAATTTGGTTTTAAACCAATGCAGTATCCATGCCATTAGTACATGTAGTGAGCCATTGGGTTAGCTTTTCCGAACAAAATGTTAAAACTGTTTTTTTTTTTCAGGAACAT
>CM072514.1:66164649-66294649 GCA_036898135.1 Oncomelania hupensis | reverse complement strand
TTCCCAGTTACTGGAGGTCAAATCCCGCGGACTGGGAGTGGGTGGGTAGGAAGGAAGGGTAGGGGGCAGCGATAAAACTGCGTGATGATTCGCGTAAAACGTTTTGATTGGATTTGCAGGTTGACACGAGGTTAGATTGGGGAGGACAGCGTATGATCGATGAATGAGACGGGGGTGGGAGGTTTAAGGGAAAGGGTGAGGGTTGGATGGAGAACAGGCGGAGGTCTAACGAAGCTTCTGTCCATTGACAAAAAGTGTGGGAAAACGGAGAGAACGATATCTTACGCGACAGGCAAACAAAAAACAAACAACACAGAACACGAACAAATAGGTTGTGCTTTTCTGCACGGCGATGAAATGAAGGAGCAACAACAATAACAACCAACAACATCAACAACAACAACAACAACAACTACTACTACTACTACTACTACTACTACTACTACTACTACTACTACTACTACTACTACTACTACTACTACTACTACTACAAAGGACAGAGTTTTTCGGCATTACGTAACCACGTTTTTGAGTGAAAATGTCAATCACGTGGTTCGATGCTACATTGATATATACCTCATTATTATTATCCCAAACTATGGTACTGACAGAGTGTGTGTGTATTGTTGGATACGTTAAGAAGCAGCCCTATTTATTATCACCAGAGTCCACAGTCACTTGAACTGAAAGAATGCTAAATCAAATAAACAACAATCGTAATTAATTCACAATGCACGATTATGTAGGAAAGATGTGTACGAAAAAAGTTTGGTTTTTTTTTTTTACTCAATATAAAAGCTAGGGCATTTAACGCTGTTGCAGTTTCGCTAATGATGGAAATATAGAAATGATTTTTATAACAAAAAATGCTTAATAATCAGTTCGGATGATCCAATCTAGTTTGTTCGTGCGTTGTGTTAGGGTGTGGAGTGCAGGGTGGCAGGGGGTGGGAGAATCATCATGATGCAGAGGGGAGATGCAGGAGATTTTCGTGCTTAGGGTTGACATGGAGATGCAGTGTTCATGCGTGAAGGGGGATAATCAGATGCAGGGGGTCGACCCAAGGTCGCCGAGCCCCGGCCTGACCCGGAAAAGTGAATGGGAAGGTTGCGTGCTTCGCCTCATTAACTGTGCCTCCCAATTCCCACCACCCACCCACCCTTGCGTCTCTTCCCCTGATGCACCCGCCGCGCCTAACACCTTGCAGCAGTTGTCACCCCTGTCACCACCCTGCTGGGATGGCGATGGCCGCTGGGAACAAAGCAAACCCGACACCACATCACCGCCACCACCGTTCCTGCTGCTGTGCACGTACAGTTATCAAAGAGAATAACGTCCCGTATTACGTTCCGCAGACAGTGCTCAAAACCAGATTGATTCACTATATAATTCGATTTCATCATTCCAACTTTGTGGCATGTGTGATAACACTGTGTAAAAAAAACCGTAGCGTACGAGTTGGTTTGTTACTTCTGACGAAGCGTTTAGGGAAATAGCACGTATAGAGAGAATCTTGGAATCTTGTGTGTATTTATCTCCTTCAACCAATTTTACTGTTTTTGGAGTAATACCGGAGAGCGTTACTTTTCATAGTCTTTGACAATACTATCTCTGTTTGTGTGGATATTGCTGCAAAAGTGAGTTTTTTGTTACGTGTTTGTTTAGATATTAATACTGAAAGCCCCTTTTACATACGCGTGTATAGACAGCGTACTGTATTAGATATGAAAATCTTGGTTTTAACATGCGTTATTACATGCAGTGTCAGTCATGGCTATTTTCACAGCCTCTCGCATCCTTTTAGCTCTTTGCTTTTCTTTGTCTCTTCCCTATTTTTAATTTCCTTCTTTTTTCCACTCTCATTTCCTTGATCTCTTTTCGGTCGCGCGCGCCCACCCATACGCATGACATGCACGCTCTTTCTCTCTCTCGCCTCCACCCCTTTTGCTCGTACGCACCTACTCACCCACTCTCTCTCTCTCTCTCTCTCTCGCCTCCTTGGTTCCCCCCACTTCCCCCACCTCCTTGTAACGAATCTGCTCGCAAAAACAGATTTGAACAAATAGCTTAACGGGGAAGAAGGGGGGGATGGTAAAGGAGAGAAAGAGATAGATTTACAGGTACTGTTTCACCAACTATAAACAGTACTCTATTTTTTTTGTCCTTTCTCTAATCCTTTTCTTTCTTTTTTTTTCTTCCCTCTCTGTTTCTCATCTGTATCCACCCGCCTCTCTCTCTCTTCTCTCCTCTCCTCGCTTATCTTCTCTCCCTTACCCCTCACCAACCATTCTTTCTTGGTCTGTCATCTTCATTATAGGAGTCGTGGTGAGGCAGCGTCGCTGACGACGCAAGGGAAAGCCAACCCCCGCAGGGGACAAACAGCGAGGGTTGGGTGGCACCTCCATCATTCAGTCTTCAAGGTATATATTAAAAAAGGGGGAGACAACATCTCAATGGAGATTTTTTTTTTTAAAGGAAAGCCTCCTTTTCTTAAATTATATAATTTCCAACCCCCAAAACAGGCCATTCTTTGCCTAGAACTGAGAAGAGGGTGATAGCAGGCATGTAACACGCAGCCTAATTTCAAAAGCGCCGCGGGCACTCCTTGGCGTAGCTACTCGTCATAGACTAGTGTAAGAGTTCAGCTTTGAGCAGCTACTTCAACTGGTATTTACGCTATATAAGAGCAGTCTGTCTATATCCGTCCAGCACAAAGGGTTTGACCCCCCTAAACGGATTTTTGTAGAAACGCAACGACCTGTCCTAAAACAAAACAAAACAAAACAAAAACAACAATAAAAGATAAAATATTACAACTATAAAATAAAATAGCATGCATTAAAATCATCTCTGGTTTTGTTACTGAGGCAGACACTAGCGCTCATGTTGTTGGTTGGTTGGTTGGTTGGTCGATTACCGGTACTTGCACTGGTTCATGTTTTAAAAGAAATCTGATGGCTGCCCCTGAGATTTTGGATCATTCTCTTTCTCTTTCCCCCTTGCATGCGAATTGGGCATGTCTACTGACGTGGAGATGGCACTATACAGGACCGCCTCTTCCTCAGCCTCAGCCTCATTATCACCGTCGTCATCATCATCATCATCATCATCATCATCATCATCATCATCATCATCATCAGGGAAAGAGACGTGAATAAACAAAGCAGGGAGTGGACGAAGATAAGTGGGGTGGAGGTGTGGGGGGTGGAGAGGAGTAGGGAAGTGAATTTGCAAGCACTGGGTGGACGTAATACATTCTGCTAAGATATTGGATCAAGACTGGGGGGCAGACTGTGACAGATTATTGCTATTATTGTTTCTCTGTTATGTCTGACAGGCTAAGAAAAGGAAACGAAGGTTAGAGAGAGATTAGGATAATATTGTTGCTGCTTCTGCTTTTCTGTTTCCCTCATCTTTCTCCTCCCTTCCACCCTCCCCCACCCCCTTCCCAACTCCTGCCTACTCCTCCTCCTCTCTATCCGTCGTCGTCGTCGTCCCTAGCCTCCCTATCCGTTTCCTGCTATCATGGACTCTTTACACTCACGCCTACGTACTCCACGCCGCACCATCGCTACCCGCACACCATATGGCATCACATCGCCTTCACGTTGCCCCATTCCTCTCCACCCACACGTAACACCGTCTTAGAATAGCACACGGACAAAATATATTTGTTCCAATGTGATGTACTGTTCAGAAAACACAAGCAAGACACGTTGACACACATTCACGTCTTTCAGCGGCATTTGTTCAGCTGCTCTGTGTGAGGGTTTGGAACCTCGGTCGTGTACGTGCAACGGCATTTAGGATACTTTGCGTTGCCCGGTCTGGAGTTTGGAAACTATTGGCATCGATGCAAGCTGCACTGCGTGGCCTGAGCGAGGTTTGGAAACTCGATATAGTACGCGCATTTGGAAGTTCAATACACTGGCATTCTGCTGTGGCGAGGCCGTGTTTGTTCGGATGTTCACAGCTGACAGAATTTCTCTCCGCTCACTCCAGTTACTTCATAGGTCTGACAGCATTATTGTCCAACGCTTGGAGGTACTGGGTAAGGTTTATCTCCGGTCTGATGCGTAGGACAACCTTAAACAAATTGGCCTAGACATAGAACAAGTGGTTTCGGGTTTAAAACGCGATTTATTCGATTGTTATGCTCCAGCTTTTGTTTTAGTTCCAGACTTAGTGTAGTCTTAGTTTATGCATCGTAGTAATTTAATTTTAGAATAGTGTCCTGCGGTTCATTTTATATTTTAAAAAAAAAAGCTGACGACTTTGTAAATAACATTGGGATCCAGATCCGATGTAGGGTAGCATTATTGGTCCACTGAAATGCAGGGAGGTAAATAATATTTGTATGTTCAAAAATAACTTGATACACTATCGAGACGCTTGAACTAAATACAGAGGTCTGTATGCTCGTAGACTTAGTATACAAATAAAATGTATACATATGAACATTTTCCTTGTTGCGCATGTTGCTGCTTTTCCCCCATAATTTTTCATGTAATCAGTCAGACATGAATGGAGAAAACAGATACAAATAAAATACAAAATATATTTTCATGCATTGTGACTCATTGTGTCACGCGTCCCGACAACAGTTACAAATAGACCAAAGTGGCTTAAACTCTCTGCGTCAGTATCCCTTGGCATAAAACTCTGTGCGTCAGTATCCTTTGTCTTCTCCAACGGCCCGACAGGCTGCAGGACTGATGATGATGATGATGATGATGATGATGATGATGATGATGATGATGATGATGATGATGATGATGATGATGATGATGATGATGATGATGATGACAACGACGATGTCGTTGAATGGTTATATTTAACACAAACAAATGCATTTCGTGCTTTGCTAAGTCGTTGAAGGATTCTGTCTCTAACAAAGGTACTTTTGTTAAATTCATTGGTGAATCTTTTAAAAAAAATTGTGAGTAACCCTTCTCTGGACTGTTACAAAATAACAAGGTGTGCTTGTTGTGTCTTGGTGGTTGGCAGAAACGGGAGGAGGGGGCGGGAGAGGGGAGAAGAGGAAGGAGGTGGTGTCATGAAAAGCGAGTTCACTGCAGTCAATAACAGGTAAACGAAAGCTAGTGTTAATTTGTGTATCTCTTGGCGCAAAATACCGTTGCGACCTTTCTTCGCTGTATATTGTTCCACTATATATGTTCCTTCATCTCTCTCTCTCCCTCCCTCTCTCCCTCCCTCTCTCCCTCCCTCTCTCCCTTCCTTCCTCCCTCTCTCTCTCTCTCTCTCTTAGCGGCAACAATGCTTGCCTTTTTCCAAAAGACTTACGCCCACTGCAGTAGCTGAGACCGGCCAAGGCTTACGTAACGTTTGCCTGTCACTTGTGAGAGAACGCACTCGGCGAGTGTCAGCTACGCTGTGTATGAGACTAGATGGTGTTATAACTACAACACAGAGTGAAAAAAAAACTTGCAGTGTCAAAATACTCGCTGGTTCAAAATATGTCGACGGTCAAAGATTTTGTTTTCTTCTCGCTAGGAATCGACTTTCTGTTATGACTCTTTATACAGTAGTTTCCCCTCTCGCCCCTGTCGCTCCTGTTGCAAGAAGTCGTGGTCTTTCTGTCAAAAATGCTACCCCAAAAATATTCTGCGCATACGTTTAGGTTTGCTCAGTTGTCTGGGGCGTATCAAGCAGCAGGTTGGAGCCGTGCTTGAGTTAGATCCTTGTTTTACTCGAGTCTTGAGCAGCTCCTTGATCTAATAAAGCGCTTTATCATAATAATAATAATAATAATAATAATAATAATAATAATAATAATAATAATAATAATAATAATAATAATAATTCAATGTAACAAAATTACAACAGGCAGGGTGAGGTTGCTAGGGTTATTGTGAGTCTCTAAGACTCTCTCTATGCTGCACGGGTGTAAAAGTTCCAAACAAGCATGGATGTTGTTATTTCGCTGAACAAATACAAACAGCAAATGGTGTCATTTGCGTTTCTGACAGACAAAGGAAGAAGAAAAAAAGAAAAGGGAGAAACAATACAGTGCCCATGCCAATAACAATTTCCTTCTTGCACTCTGACCTTCGTCGTTATAATCAACCGCGGCTTATCATCTTTGTGTGTGTGTTGGTGGTGGTGTTGTGTGGTGGTGATGGTGTGTATGTGTGTCTACCCACCTGCTGTCGTTCGCAAAGGGGGGGGGGGAAGGAGGGAAAAAAGTGGTGGAAAGAGAGAGAGCGAGACTTAGAGAGACAGAGAGAGACACACACACATTGAGAGAGAGAGACACACACACATTGAGAGAGAGAGAGAGACAGAGAGAGCGCAGTCAGTTTCTGTTAGTTTCAATCTTTGCCAGCCATTGCCGCCACGACCTGGGACTCCTTTTTTTGTGTGACGATTTTCTTCAATTTTTTAAAGTTACTTTTTACTTGGGACGCTTTCTCTCGTTACTCTATAGTAATTTTTATATGTAGAATTCTCTTCTTGATTTTTGCATTTGTGTTTAAAATGATTTTTTCTCTTGACTTTTATCCTTCCCTAAAGTTTTATTCCGGGATTTTTTTCGGTTTTTTGTACTCTCTCTACCCCCACCTCCCGCCCTCTCCCTCATCCTCTCTCTCCCCTTCCTTCCCGGACCGCGGAACTCTTTCAACGCTATTGGTTACCTCTGCTGAAAACTTCTACGGCCAACAATGAGGCCGGCAGACGACACAACGACTGCAGTCGACAATGCTTAATACGGACACGATGGACAATTACAAACACAGTCTTAATGACTGGTGTCACTTTCAGTCTCTTGTTTCCGTTTTTTCAGTGACGTGCACCATTTGAGACTGAATTGCCTCCCCTGCAAGAAAGGAAATGGCGACTGATTTGCCACCCCTGCTAATGATTTTAGACTGATTCGGCTTCTGCCCTCTCTTTCGTCATCACAAACTTCCAGCATCATCTTGCAATGAGCACAAAGGGACGTAATTAATTCCCCTATTTTGATTTGTCTCCCGTAATTGCTAAGGGAGATGAGGGGAGGTAATAGATGCGATCGGTGACAGGCGGCACTCAAGAGGGATAAGGAGTTAGTGCGTAGACAGTGGGAGAGAGGACGAAGGCGGGGGTGAGTGGCGGTAAAGAAGAGAGAGAGAGAGAGAGAGAGAGAGAGAGAGAGAGAGAGAGAGAGAGAGAGAGAGAGAGAGAGAGAGAGAGAGAGAGAAGGCGCACAAGCAGAATTTTACACTGAAAGATAAAAGGGAGAAACTAAGGAAGCAGATAAGGGTCTCCAAATAATTAATGGGGTGGAGGGGGAGGGCGTATAAGAGGGTGGAAAAAAGAGCAGAGAGGGGAGAGGTGTCCTGGCCGCAGTGGGAGTGGGGGAGGGGAGGTAAGGGAGAAGGATAAAGGGAGTGGCAGTCTGTCATGCTACTGGGACTCGCGGCCACGTCTCGAGTTTCACCACACTCGATTAAAAGACAATATTGCTTGTCAGGCCAAGTGGCACTCGGGCGCCTAAATGACGACTGATCCCCCATAAGGCCAGCCTCCCTCCTGCACTGTACTGAGGGATGGACAGAAAGGGAACAGAGGAGGAAGGACGGAGTGAGGGAGAGAGAGAGGGAACGGAGGGAGTAATTATGAGAGAGGAGGGAGAGGTGCTTGGGGTAGACGGATATGTGATCTATGCCGATTCCTTTTTTTTTTTAAATGGACTAAAGATTTGACCTGTTTTGACTTGAGAGAGAGAGAGAGAGAGAGAGAGAGAGAGAGAGAGAGAGAGAGAGAGAGAGAGAGACAGAGAGAGACAGAGAGTAGACAAGCTGAGTTTACTTCGTGAAGGTGATTTGCGAACATGTATTTAGAGATAGACAGAGAGAAACATAAGCGCGCGCGCACACACACACACACACGCACGCACACACAGGGGTTTTAAGTAGGGTCGAGTAGAAAAAGAATTGAACGACCGACGTGACTCTATTCATTAGTCGTTCATTCATTTGAACTGTCTTTTGGGTGTCCTTTGGACTCTTCAACACTTCAATTCTTCATTGTTCCTGTGGTGGTGATTTCAGTGACTTCAGTTGAAGAAGGCTTCTCCCACACTTGTTTCAATGTCAGTCCAGCTGCTGCCCGCAATTAAGTTAGTACTGTGGAACAATTTAATGAAAATCGTACCAGCGGTGACTGCTCAGTTTAACAAAAGCGCTGTTAAGGCACATTCGTTTTTGACTTATCTTGTTCTTGTTTTGCTTTCTTTGTTTCTTCTCCTGCTTCTTCTTCTTCTTCTTCTTCTTCTTTTTCTTCTTCTTCTTCTTCTTCTTCTTTAAAATGCACAAAAACAAAAATATTGAATAAAGCTTCCAGTTGACCTTGGGTCATTCACCTGCTTCATTTTATAAGTGCTATCTTTCTTTCTTTAATTAATTGTTATTTGTTGTATACGATTTATTCATTACATGCTCAGAGAAGGATTCAGTTTAGAAGAGATATTATTTAATTATTTCATTACTTGTTCTACACGTTGTTCGGCACACTGCGTAGTTGAGACTAGCCCAGGCTTATTACGTTCGCCTCTGTACTAGTCTGAGACTTGTGAGAGGTACTTATTTCGCGAATCTCAGCTACAATTTGTGGTAGCTGCAATAGTCGTCGCTTATATGTACTGTCGACGATACAAGGCTGAGTTGAGGTGAGTGAGTACACTGTACTTCACAATACTGTTGTCTTTAACTTTCTTGTAATGGATTGTAACGTATGCACGTGAGACTGTTTTGTACATCTTTTTGTATGCGAGTCTTTCTATGTGTTTATTTGTGTTTTGCAAATGTTTAAGTCATTGTGCCAGGTGGGTGTTCTGTTGGCACTGCAATGGGATTTCTCTGAGATAATAAAGTGTTCGTATATATGCATATTCGTACATTTTTGTGTGTTTTAGTATGTGTTTAGTTTGTTAGTTTACTTTCTCTCTCTCTCTCTCTCTCTCTCTCTCTCTCTCTCTCTCTCTCTCTCTCTCTCTCTCTCTCTCTCTCTCTGTTGTTCATAAGACTTATCTTACTTTTTGTTGTTATTGTTGTTCATCGGAGTGGTTTTTCTTTTGAATTTTATAGTTCATTGGAGTTCTCTTTCTTTTGTAGGAGTTGTCTCTCTTGCGACCGTTTTTTACACTTGCAGGATAGACAGTTATAGTTTCTTATAGAAGGTGTTTATCTATCTCTGCTTTTACTACTACTGTTTCCTTGTAATATCGGTACCTACAAGACCAGCCTGCTCTAGCGGATAGACATTTATAGTCGTAAAAATGACCCCTTAACTTCTTCCTTCCGCCGATAGTTGGTTTTATTGGTGTAGATAGGATTGATCACATTCCACTCAACATTTCAAAGCCAAGGGAGGAGTTTCGTCCCATCCAGCTAAGCGTGACTGGCCCGCCTTTACCGGGATTAGCTTCCTGTGGTTGTGAGCTCCTCTCCTCTTCACTTTTTCTCTTTATTTCCTCTATCACTCCCCTCACTCCCACGCCCACCCTGCACGCTCGCAAGCACACACACAAAGGCATGGACACACACATATACATACACAGAAATTCATGTCCACCCACACATACATACGCAGACATGAGAAAGAAAGTTGCTGTGAAAAATAACTATAGGAGAATACAGCGATAGCATCAAGCTGGTTTTCTTCCTTCGGGGTGTTGATCTCCAACGACTAAACAAAGCCTTAATGGTACCAGACTTCCCTTTGCGACATTCCTGGGTTCGCATTTCCTTATCATACATTTTCAAACTTGAGTCGCCACGACTGTCAAAGAAGAAGAAGAAGAAGAAGAAGAAGAAGAAGAAGAAGAAGAAGAAGAAGAAGAAGAAGAAGACAAAACAACAACAACAACAACAACAAAGTGCCCAAACATACTGTTATTTAATTGCCGTTGGACTACTTAGCCCAAATTTGCTCATTGATTGCTAATCCCAATGTACCTCAATTTGTCCCCAACTAATTGTAATAGAACTATACCTAATATTAATATGTTTTGTTTTAACAATGTTTACTATCGGTTAAGTTAAATCTTTATATTAAGATCACGCACTCCGTCGTTCAATATACGCAAAACTATTGACTGAAAGGTTTACCCAGAAATCTTTCCAAAATCTTTATTGCAGTACATGGTAGTTTGACATCAAAAGGGACGATACGGGACGTAAAACTTACATTCAAGAGATTATCAGATAGAGATGGCTTTGCGTGTATTTACTTAGGTCTATGAACACAATCTCGCTGTCTGACCAGTGAAGATAAAATAGAAAGGACCACATAAACAGACTTGACCACTGACTTATAGTAGATACTGTCTGTGTGGAACGCAGAAACTTAATATAGGCTAGCAAGATGTCCAGTTCTTTATACACACACACACACAAATTACCTGAACGAGGTGAGGCGAGGTCTTAAAATGCGGCATAAGGTGGCTACTGTAGTCGGTTTAATTTTTCACTACAATATTAGCGATTAATGATAGCGGATTCTTGGTATGTGGATAGTGACAGTCGGTAATTAAAAGTTATGAGGTTGGTGTAGTGTTTTGATGTTGCCGGTATTGTACCCTGGTGACCACACCAGCAAGCAGGGGAAGTTTATATGCTTTTGCAAGAAAACGTGATCGTCACAAATGACTGAAAATGGTTCCAAGAACCGCTTACACAAAAAATGCTTTTCCTAGCACATGCAATAGACCTGTTCATGTGGGTGTGTGTGTGTGTGTGTGTGTGTGTGTTTGGGGCGGGTGGGGTTGTGTGTGGTATGTTTGTGCGGCATAAAAGCCGCCGGAAGTCTGATGACTATGCTGATGGCGCCTGCCGCGCCCAAATAACCAGGAGCGGTCTTGAAAAGTCGCTGTGAGAATCAGAATGTAATAAGATAGTAAAATCAAAAAAGGTTGACAAAGAAACAGAGCGCACTCGACCGTTGGTTCAGTCACACTCCCAGGGTGTGGATCATTATTATTTCATACGCTGGCGAATCCGTCCGTACCCATCATAGACGATCAAACGATAGCTGTGGAATTCCATTGTTTTTAGTCCGTTCGGAATTTCCCAGAATCTGTATTCAATTTTGGATAGGCTAATAGATTTCGAAGTTTGTGACTTATTACAAATTTGGCGTAGAGAACTCTCGTGAGCGGGATAATTTTGGGGTCTGTCCTGCCAGCATCCGTCGTTCACAGATAGCGCTGGGTGATAATGATGCAGACACGCTCTGCTGGCGCCGAAGAGGTGATGGCGTTCTGCTGCTAGCTTTGGGCAGTCGGCGGCATTGTGCGCTTACACCTGGGAGGGGCGGGAGAAGAGGGAGGGAGGGGAAAGAGAGGCAGTGTGGATGGGTTTATGACGTCTCATCTCCTTAGTTTATTCTTCTGGATTTCCCACATTCTGTCCTTCTATTCCTTTTTCCCGACACGCCACTCTCCTCCACATACATACATACAATTACATACCCACCCACACACCCACACACACACGCACGCACACACAATAACATACCCGCGCGCCGCTAAAAAATGCTCCTTCCCAAAGTCTCGCCGTCCTCTTTCATAAAATAGCGTAAATCAGATTCCAATCAGTGTAATCAGTTGAAAATCCAACTAATCCGTTGCAAATTATTGCAAAAGTATTACGTTATATAGCAAAATTATTACGCTATTATTACACTGCGTGGCAGAATTATTACGCTGCATGCTGCTAGTGACGTTAAGAGTAAGCACCGGGTGCACTTTTCGACACCAGCTATTTCCTGCAGTTTCGCCGCAGGTTGATGTACACTTAACAACGGTCGCTTAGTTCATTAGCGACATCATACTTCCAGCAGCAAAACATTATATCAACTCATTTTGTGTGTGTATATATATATATATATATATATATATATATATATATATATATATATATATATATATATATATATATATATATATATATATATATATATATATATATATATATATATAAAAGGTAAAGGTAGTCCCATAGCCTTGTGGCCGTAGGGGAGCGTGATGTTGGAGATCACACTTATCTTGGGCCAGCGTAATGAGGGTGATGCCCAACTCTCTCCCTCGCTGCTTTACCTTCCCCACCCTCAAGAGAGTAGGTACTCAATCACAGTTGAGTCAACTGGGGGCGTTGTTATTTGTCGCTTCACGCCTTAGCGGTCACCCATCCAAGTGCTAACCGCACCGGACGGTGCTTCACTTTCGACACAGTAGCGAGTGCTCCAACCACTGCACTATCCGACACCCCATATATATATACACACACAAAATGAGTTGATATAATATATAGATATAGATATAGATATATAGATATATAGATATATAGATATATATAGATATATATAAGCAGGGACATTAATACTTGCAGTAATACCATTAACCCTTCGTTGAGGATATTGTATATAAATAGATACGCAAAATAGTTCCAAAAGTAACCCAAAATACTGTAGTTACTCTAACGGCTGCAGTTATACATTTAATCCCAATTTGGGGAAATTATATTGTATTTAAACAGCGTAATCAACTCTGTATTAGGCTGCTGGGCCATAGAACTTCACGCTACACGCTGCACGCTTCACGCTTCATGTTTCATGCTCTGGGCCATAGGACTTCACGCTACACGCTGCACGCTTCACGCATTGCTGTTTCCTCAACTGACCACACACAATATTTGAGGTTTGTGACTTCTTGAGAAGATGAATTCTTCCGACGAAGAAGACTTCTTAATATTGCTCTTGCTCAGAAGGAGGAGGAAGCGAAAGAGACAAAGCATATGGTGCCGATAAGTCTGCCACCTTTTGGATTACTGTGCTATGAATTACAGTAAATAAATAAATAAATCGTATAAAAGTTACCTTTGGGTGTATTGAGAAGTTTTTTTTCAACTCATCCCAAACTTGGGCTTTTTGGTCTTTGTCTTTATAATCCGACACATGTGGGTCCCAGAGAAGTGGCCTTGCCCGGACCAACTCGATTAAATGTACTCTATAGTCATCCATCTAATTTCTTGTGTCTGATCACTATGGTAAGCTAGAACGTGAACTTCACGCATCGAAAAAAGTGGGCCTGCTCACTATGGTAAGCTAGAACGTGAACTTCACGCATCGAAAAAAGTGGGCCTGCTCACTGTTCTATTCACGCGTGTAGCGTGCAGCGTGAAGCGTGTAGCGTGTGTGAAGTTGTATGGCCCACGCCAAGAGAAACCATGTCTGTTCATTTTTCTCTTCACGCGTGAAGCGTGTAGCGTGAAGCGTGAAGCGTGTAGCGTGAAGTTCTATGGCCCAGCAGCCTTACATACCGACATTCACGCCTGCAGTAACACAGCTAAACCACAGTAAATGGTCAGTGTACATTTGGTAATGCAAACGGTCCAATCAACACGGTTAAGACAATTCTCACACAAAACTCAACGCTTATCCTCAACCCTAACGATAACGAGCCAAACGACTCGTCTCAATTAAGCACCGAGATAACACCACGCACGCGACTAATGACCTTTGACATCATGCCCCGCTGACCCCGCGTCGCCGAGGGCGTCGGGCGCTGCTGGCGTGTTAATTGAGGTAATTACGTGTTGATCCAGAAAATTACCGCTACAGCAATTAGCTACGAGTGTGCTATCGCAGTTGTGTTTGTGCAGGCTGCGTCCAACCAGTTCTATTCTTTCAAAGGTATTGCATGAAAGTACACACAGATTAGCGGAGACCGATGAGTGAGGCGTGCGCTCGTTGTATGGGCGCATGCTTCGCCAGGCTCAGACACTGTGTATATCAAGAAACAGACGACGGAAATAAGCCCTGGATCACACCACACGGAGCATCGGAGACCGTTTTAGCCGTACGCCTTTTATCAGATAGTCATATCATATGCCTCGGTAATTTCTGCTGATATTCTTTATTACAGATTGTTGCTGAACCGTGTATCTTCATCAGACAGTCGTAGGCCCAAGTATTTTTTTCTGATACTCAGGAAAAAAACAGATTGATGAGCCGTGCATCTTCATCTGATAGTTTAATACACCTCATGAATCTCTTGAAATGCTCTGGATGCTCTGGATCGAAGTAATCTTTCTTCTTCTTTATTTAATTTCAATTTTTTAACTTAACTCCATGCATCAGTGAATCGCCCGCAAAGGACCCTCAGAATGGGCAGAAATAAAAATGTAGCGCTGCTGCTGTTGTCGCTGCTTGCTGTAACAAACAAACCGTTTTCATTTTCGGAAAGGCGAATGAAAGACTTAAAAAACGTATAGATGATCGGTTAAAACGTACTCCTCCTCTTTTACATTTTCACACCGCACTTACAATTGCAAGGACTGCTCAAGATGTGTTATCACTTAGCAAAAAAATGCTTGTAAAAATAGAACGTGTCTGGGTGCGAGTAGACACACTATCTTGTGTTTTTGTTGTTGTTGCTTTTTTAAACAATAAATTTTTCTTCTTCTTCTTCTTCTTCTTCTTCTTCTTCTTCTTCTCCGATTTTTGGTTTCCCTTCTTAACGCTGCAAGAGTTTTAATTTTACGGGAGAGAGAGCCGGCTTGATTTATTTGGGAGGGCTGGGGAATGAAGTGACCGTGCTTACAATGTGTCCCACGTAGCCATGCCACTGTATGGTGCCGATTCATTGACCATTGATTTTATCACACACACACACGCACACACACCCACACACACACACCCACACACACACACCCTCACACACACACACCTACTATAGCTATAAAATGGAGAGGTGACAGCTCTGTGTGTGTGTGGGTGCGCGCGCGCGCGCGTGTGTGTGTGTGTGTGTGTGTGTGTGTGTGTGTGTGTGTGTGTGTGTGTGTGTGTTTGCTACCTCTACGTAAGGAGGACTTTGCCCCATTACACGGAGAGCAAGGTTATACTGAAGAAGAAAAGTTGTTGCGTGATAAAAGAGAAGGCAAGGTTACTGTGTTCAAGAGCAAGAAAGAGCTGACTATACATTGCGTGTAATTTTAAGAAAGAAAGCAGTTAAAGTAACGATACGGAAAAGGCGGAAAGGACAGCACAATGCGAGACATGCGCGTGCGCACCCACTCACCCACCCACCCACACACACACACACACACACATTCGATGTCTCTCTCTCTCTCGCTCACTCACTCACTCTCTCTCACTAACTCACTCACACCTACACACACCACCTCCACCACCACCACCAACAACAACAACAACGAACTCATCCGACAGAGGGAATAAAATACACTTGGAAGCAAGAGTGACCTCTCGCACTAACGAATGCGGCCTTAAACGTCTCTGGGTTCATTTTGCATAATTAATCTCGTTCCTGAAGGTGTGTTTTGATAGTGCTCATCTCCTGCTTCTCTAAGGAACAACGGTAATGAGTAAGGTGATAGAATAACAAGATTCCTGCTGACTTCCTCCTCCAAGACCTTTCGAACGTCACTCTGCCATCGGAGGGAACACCATAGAATTCGTAAGACCCTTATTGCTCTGTTGTGAATACGTACAGCTGGTGGACAAGGGGAGAGAGAAAGAGAGCGAGAGAGAAAGGGGGAGAGGGAGAGAAAGAGAGGGAGAGAGAGAGAAAAGAGAAAGACAGAGTCAGGGAGCGATATGGAAGGGGTGGGTGTGACAGAGAAAGAGAGCTTCAAAGAGAACCCGATCCCCCCCCCTTCCCAGTCCCCTATTCGCTCATGTGACGCGGGGCTTTAATCTACCTACCTACCTACCTAGAGATGGGCAGAGATAGAGACAGAGGACGGGTTTGTGGGAAGTAGCGTTAGGAGAGAGTTGATGGTGGCATTGATAGTGGTTGTAGTCTGATGATGCCGATGATGATGTTGATAATGATGATGATGCCGATGATGATGATGAGGAGGAGGAGGATGACGACGAAGTAGAATACAATGATGATGATGATGACGATGATGTTGATGCCGATGATTATGGTGGTGATGTCGGTGGTGGGGGCGATGATGGTGATGGGGATAGGCGTAGCTGCAGTTTGCAAATAATGATAAAATAAAGTTGACGGTGGTTTTAAAGAAAGTGATGGTGAAGATCATGGGAAAAGAACAACTTATCGCTTCTTTTTTTTTTTTTTAACTAGACGAAGGAAGAAACCATTTCCCAGGCCAGCCTTAAAACCACAGCTGTCATAAAGAGTCATTTCACTTGTCAAACAGATGTTAGCATCCATCTTTTTTTTCGCGGCGTCTTTTCTGCATACAACCACGCCAAACCCGCACGGGAATTCAGGACACGGAAGACAGACCCACAAAAAGCCTAAGACTGATTAAGCAGAAAGGCCAAGACTTCTTTTCAAACTATAATCATATCTCTAAGTTTAAAATCCAAATTACAAGATGACAAAGAGCTGAGAGAGAGAGAGAGAGAGAGAGAGAGAGAGAGGGAGAGAGGGAGGGAGAGAGAGAGCAGGTTAAAAGCCGTATTGCCACAAGCTACTTCATGAAGTAAAAGCCAGCCTAATGCAATTATACATCTTTGTCCGTTTTTAAAAACTAAAACTAAAACAAAACAAAAATAATTCCTACATTGGTGCAGTGTACGTTCACCAAGAACCATGACATTTACTAAGGGAAAAGATAAGAACGTATGTTAAAAGAACAGATTACTTCCCTTGTTGACTCATTTGAGGGAGACATGTGCACGTGGGCCATTTACCTATAAAATCCGATTCAGCTCTATTATTCAACTTTTTTTCTCTTCAACAGGTTGGTACTGCTGCCTCGACCATATACTATAGGCTTACAATGTTAAATAAAGTCGAAACGCCTCAATGACAACTATTTCCTTGGAATTTTGCAAGCATGTTTTATCAATACACACCGCTGAGAAAAAAATATATAGAATAGCAAGTGTATCGTAGCTAAGAATTCTTTCCAGTGCTTATATAATGGAAATAACAGCAGCTTGTGGCAAGCCTAGTTTTGGGTAGCTTCTTGAAATCTGGTTCTCAACAAAGAATCAAGCCTATGTTCGACACTTGGCATGATAATCATCTGACAACCGGAACGGAATGAAAATTCACGACTGCAAATTTCGCACATAAAACGCTCATGAATGTCGCCTCCAGAAAAAAACAACAACAGAACAACAACTGAAAGATACATTCTGTTTTTGACATTGTACATGGCATGAAAAAGGTCTGACAACCTGAACGGTAATGAAAATTCACGCTTGCGAAACTCGCAATTAGAAAAAAAAGAACACAGAAAAAGAAAGTCTTGTTTTCAGCCGTGCATGCACTCTGTATTCAATGTATTTCCAAAAGCGGAAAGGTATAAAAATTCTAGTCTGCTAATTTTGCACTCAGGGAAAGAAGTGATTTGGGCATTTTCGCAAGTTCATATTATATACATAGAACATTGACAAGTGGAACGATATGACATCTCACATTCAGAAAAGAACGCAAAATCAATTAAAAAAAATTTAATCGCTTTTTTTCCATTCGGCGCATGCGTCTAAGTTCAAGGTCATCATCTAACAAGCTGAATGATATATAATTATTGACGCACGTCTGTCTCGAACCGTACCCAGAAAGAAAATTAGCACATACAATTCTGTTGCGTGATTGCTAGCCTAAGTTCACCAGAACATTATAATATCGGGCAACTGGATCGAAATGACAGACATCACTCCCATGATTTCTCGCACATATCAAAGAGCTGAATAAAGATTGCGTTCCACACTTGCCAGGAAAATCATCTGACAACTTCAAATGCATTCATGTGTCTGTTTCTCTCATCGCGGACGAGGTGACGTCTGTTTTACGCAACGACGACGCGTCAACACCTGCCTTCAAACCCCAACACACATGTTCTTCGCTATTACCGACACTCAAATATTCCCAGCGCCGGGGGCGGAAGCAGCGACGGTGACTTTCCAAATCGTGTCGATCCTGGCAGCAGACAAGAGGGGAAGTGAGTAGAACATTACCGGTGGATGTCTTGAGGAGTAGCTAAGGGAGGAGGAGAAGAAAAAAAAATAAGCAACGTAAGAGAGAGGAATTGAAGGAGGAGGACTATTACTCCTCAACCATCCGGACTTGGACTTAGGCATGACTGCACCTACTTTAGAACGATGGAAGAGCATGTCAAACTGTTTTCACAACAACGATGGGTTTACCACAGCCTTTCTCGTACACGAAAAATCCATTATCATGCGTTTGATACGCGCCATTACGTTATCATACGATACTGACGGTTACCCTTGATGACACTATCGCGGTAAACACATACCAACCTCCTGTTAACCTACTTAATATCCTCCTCCTACGTAGGCTATTCGTTTAAAAAAAAAACCATCTCTCCCCTCGTTCTCTTATCCTTCTCCTCCCTCATCTTCCTAGATCCGAGAAGCAGTAGGTTAGCGCGCTGAATGGATACTTATGTACTTTGTAATCTCCGAGAGTGCTAACGTTTTCGCTCGTAATAATTATTGTCCTCTCTCCAATAACGCGAACACCACCGTCATAATCCTTCAACGTCACAATTCTTAAATTCCCATAAAACACCAAATATTAACACACTCCCCTCAAATCCGCATCTCCGCTTCTTCGGTGCCTGTTTTCCATGTGATAGTCTACCTCTAAAGAAAGAACGAATGGAGGAGGATTAGAATGAAAGTCGACTAATACAGCCAGCGCACACAAACTCTTCCTCACTGGCGCTCACAGCGCACCAAACGACCTAAAACCATCTGACCTATTCATTCATCCATATTCTCTCTGAACCCATCACGCACACGTGTGTATATACGCCTAGGCCGTCAGCATCACCAACAGCAGCAACAGCAACACCAGTATCTGTCACCTTATCCACACCATGCAAGTTTTTGTTTTTTTAGCATAGGTTAGTGGTAAACAGCGTAGCTGAGACTACCCGTGTACCTCTTCAAAAGGTTACTAAGTGAGAGACAAACGGGAATCTCCGGAAAGACTTCTATATATATAAATTGCTTAGCCGGAAGTCCTTCTTCGCCACTACTATAAAGTTTGTCTCCTATGGACGCTGATCTGGGCACGTGCTGAGAGCTGCTGATCGGCCTGCTGTGTGCTCAAAACCAGCGAAATCGTTATAGCCGACATTTCCTTACCGAACGTTTAACCGTTTCTGAGATAAATAAATAAACAAAATGTCCACAAACTGCAATAGCCTCATTCCGCGCGCTTCCATTAAAAATCAAATTGAGGTTTCAGCATGTTTTCCCATATAGACCAAAAAATTGCTGAACTTTCATGGAAGCGTTGGTGGCTTAGTTAGTAAAACCATTCGCCCACCGCGCAGGGCGACGCAGGTTCAAATCTCACCTGCCCCCCCCCCCTTTTTTTTTTTTTTTAGTACACTAAAATATGGATATTTTTCTTTTTAATTTAGGCTTTTTACCTTTAATTTATTATTATTATTATTATACAAACTAATAATAATAATAATATTTTTTTTAACCTTTAATTTCTTCTTCTTCTTCTTCTTCTTCTTCTTCTTCTTATTATTATTATTATTATTATTATTATTATTATTATTATTATTATTATTATTATTATTGTTATTTATAAACTAATAATAATAATAATAATAATAATAATAATAATAATAATTATTATTATTATTATTATTATTATTATTATTATTATTATTATTATATCTTATATCAAATTTTATTTTAAAACCTTGGTGTTTTTTATGATTTCTATTTGTATTATTCTATATTCAATATTATTATTATTATTATTATTATTATTATTATTATTATTATTATTATTATTATTATTATTATTATTACTTATAAACTAATAATAATAATAATAATTATTATTATTATAACAATTATTATATCTTATATCAAATTTTATTTTAAAACCTTGGTGTTTTTTCTGATTTCTATTTGTATTATTCTATATTCAATATTATTATTATTATTATTATTATTATTATTATTATTATTATTATTATTATTATTACTACTTATAAACTTATAATAATACTAATTATTATTATTATAACAATTATAATATCTTATATTTTATTTTATTTTAAAACCTTCGTGTTTTTTCTGATTTCTATTTGTATTATTCTATATTCAATATTATTATTATTATTATTATTATTATTATTATTATTATTATTATTATTATTATTATTATTATTACTACCAAGGATCGGGATGGGGTGGTACGTGTAGGTAAAAGGGGGCTACGGGTAGGTTTAAAGGGGCATGGGCAGGCATAACGGGGATACGGGTATATATAAGGGGGTATGGTGATGGTCGTTTCCGTAAGTCCCCTATACGCTAACGTGTTTGGGGACGTAAATCTAAATACGATACGACGACGACGATACGGTCGATTCCTTTCATCCATACCTGCGAAACGATCAACGGGGAAGTATCAAGGAGGGTACAGGTAGGAACCAAGGGGGTATGGAAGGTATCAAGGGGGTATGGGGAGGTATCAAGTGGGTTCGGGGAGGTATCAAGGGGGTATGATGAGGCATCATGGGGGGGACGGGGAGATATCAGGGGGGAGGGGTATGGTGAGGTATCAAGGGGGATATGGGGAGGTATCATCGTCCAAATGAAACTCGCAGACAAAAGTTCTCTCTGTCTACATTTTAAACAGCATCATGTGTACCCTGGCTTGCCAGGGTACAAAAAACCACTAGTTTGCTATATCCAGTGTGAAGTTGAGGGGAGCCACGAACAATACTAGTACAGATAGGCTTAATAGATAACTAGATCTATGGAGATTAGCAGGCGCATACTGCGCAGCTTGGTCGAGTGGAGGTTTACGTTCGCCTTTATACTAATACATGTGGAGTAGCGGACGTATCCCGTGGCTAGTCTCAGCTACGCCGTGTATAACCGCCGATGGTTGTCGTTGATTGCTGTACTCGATGGCACGATTTGAAACTGGACACGCCAGCATCTTTCAGCTTCCCATAGGAGTTATTATTTATGGTTATTGTATGCTAGCCATCATTCCCATCATCGTTTTTCGTACAGGACAAGTAGTAGTAGCAGTCGTTGTAGTGGTGGTCGTCGACGCCTTAGGACTAAACGAACAATACAACAACAAAATCCTAGCAGTAGTATATTTATTTAATCGTTTTTATTAAGCGCTTTTCCAGCCCAACCGCTCTCCTCTAATAAGCATCATCATCATCATTTACAGTGTTTACCTGGTTATTTAAATCGTTGTCTAGAAGTGGTGCCCCTAAACATACACGTTTCGTGGAAATAGGAGCTATACAAGTTTCACAAATCGTCGTCGTCGTCATCATCGTCGTCGTCGTGCTCATCGTCATCACCAGCATCAAGCTTTTTTGTCTTCAATTGTCAAGCCTCCCACCTACCCACCCAAAACTAAAATCCGAAAGACCTCTTTTAAATGTTTAGGGAATATAAGTGAAGCTGGAAAGAAACTGCTGACAAATCTTATCGTCTGTTTTAGTCTTCTCACCCCCTCGTTTCATCTTGTCCATTAATATTCCCTCGCTAATCCTTGTGCATTTTCTCTTCATAATTGTTCTTCCTCTGCTTCCTTCTCCAAATCTAGCGATTTCTCTTCTTATTCTTCCTGATTCTCCTCCATTGGAAAACATAGGCCCTTGCTGTTGAGACGCTCCAATAAAAAATAAAAATACAAATCCAAAAAATTGAGCGGTTAAGCAAACACAAAAGGCGGACAGGGGCAGAAAACACATAGAGGACATTAAAGTTTAGATAACCGTGTGGCGGGAGCTCATCGCAGGTCGATCAGCAAAAAAAGGTGTGAGAGAAAGGAGGGGAGGAGGGGGCGAGTGGAGGATGATGGTGGTGATGGGGTGGGGTTTGGGAGAGAGAGAGAAGGGAGAGGGAGAGAGAGACAGACGGAGATTCATAGACACAGAGACAGGGAGAGACAGAGATCCAGATTTTAGGCAACAAGCCTAATCTTACCAATCGATCCTTGTACCATTCACTCTCGCATTATTATTTCATACTACTAATTAGATGTTGCTTGCTCTTAAAGATAGGCGTGTGAGAGAGCAAAACGGTGTGAGGTTATGGCGGGTTGGGGAGAAAGAAGGGGGCAGGTGGAGAGAGAGAGAGAGAGAGAGAGAGAGAGAGAGAGAGAGAGAGAGAGAGAGAGAGAGAGAGAGAGAGAGAGAGAGTGCGTGTGTGTTGGTTTTATTGCCTTACCATTTTCGATGGATAAAAAACATAACCATGCTGTCGTGTCCGCTTCGCGAAGTTACTCTAGACTGCTTTCTTCATTGCATTGATGTCATGTTTTTCTGCCTGTTTAATTGTAATTTCTTTTCATTCTTTCTTTGATTCTGTTGGGGTGTATTATTGTTTTATTCTTTGTGTGTGTTGTGTGTGTGTTTTCCTCCTGACGAAAAGCGTGGCTAAAAAACGTGTACTAAATTTTTGGGTCTTTTAGGATAAGGGCGCCGGGGGAAGGTGAGCTATTTATGTTTGTTGTTGTTCAAATTATCATTCTTTGGGTGTATTCACCTAATTTGTTTCTACTTTTCCTTTTTGAGCCTTTACGCAGTTGCCCCGACGTACCGACGTCTTTCTTCTGAATGCATTGTGGTCTGGTCTGGTCTGGTCTGGTCTGCCGGCGTTCGACTGCGAGGAGAAAGCGGGAGATGATAAATCGGGGTCTTGGCGATCTTCGCGGGGCTAAGCAGGTGTTTTATGGACTACACGTTTTGCTTTGATCAGGCCTAGGGATGGGGGATCCAGGAGGTATTAGCTAGGGCTCTGCTAGCGCCATGGCCGTCGTCCATCTTCCATTGAAGACCGCGTCTATTGGCGTCGATTCTATCTTATTTAGTTTTAGTTGTGTTAGTGGGGGTGTGTGTGTTAGTGGGGGTGTGTGTGTTGGTGTGTGTGTGTGTTTGTGTTTGTGTGTTTCCTCGTACCTGTCCTTATGGTACGGTTTTTTTTTCTTCTACTGAAAATTTTTTCCCGCGTGTTGTCTACTCTGCCTGGCATGGGCCGGCACATGTGTGTCTGTTTGTCTGATTTCTCTGTTTATCTCTGTCTCACACACACAGGCTCACCCACATACACAAACACACACAAGTACACACTCATTCTCTCTTCTTCTTCTTGTTCCTCTTCGTCTTGTTGTTGGTGTTGTTGTTTTTGTTTTTGTTGTTGTTGTTGTTGTTGTTGTTGTTGTTGTTGTTGTTGTTCTTCTTCTTCTTCTTCTTCTCCTCCTCCTTTTCCTGATTTTCTTCCCCATCCTCCTTCTCCTCTTCTTTCGTCTTTTCTTTGTAAAAAGACAAAACAAAGTTAGTTTTTTTATTTAATCTGTCACAGAATGACAAATCGCAATTCTTGTTGGCTGTCAGGAAATTTTATATAGTATTTCGCTGGCACGCTTTACTAGTCATGAAGAATTGCCGGTTTTGACTGGCACGTGAAGATTGTTCAAACCTATAAAGGGAACAGTGAAAGCCACAGTTGAAAACCTGTCTTTCCTTTATAGGCAAGACGCTTCACTGCGGCAACAGTACCCCCGTTGGAGTGCCGGGGGTTAGTATCCCCACTTTATGGAAATTTAGTGCTTTAAATTCCCACTGTCGTTGTCTTCCTCATTTACTCTTTCCTATTCTTGCTCTGTCCTTCACTCTGCTATACTATCTTCTTCTTCGCTAGATCAATGACCTACCTTTTTTTCTTGAAAACTCTTCCTGGACAAGACTCCTTGTTTGTGTATGAGGTCTGTTGGATCAGCTTGGGAGTGTTGGACGCTTTCTGCCGGGTGGTCACTAGGGCTTCCTATGAATGTACTATTTAGCACTATAGGCATTTTATATGTATGTGTTTGGTTGATGATTTATTTGTTTTCAGCAGATCTTTTATGCGGATCGGGGGTTGTCCGGTCCTGATTTGGCTCGGAAGAGTCCGCTGGACCTAAAGCAACAATAAATCAATCAAAAAAAGACTGGCACGTGAACCGCCTGAGCGGTGCAGAGTGCGTCGTGAGACTAGCTTACTTCTACACTCCTTAGCAGGGGCATAGTTTCTACGAGGACCAGATGCTCTGAATGGTTGTTTGGGATAAGGTGGCTGGTTAAGAAAACAAAACAGGAACCGGGTTGGCATTGTTCGTTACATGTCAGTCTTGGGATGTTGAACAATGCACATTTAGACTAACCGAATCCTGCGCCTAAATGTTTGTGGAACGAGGTATGTCGGAGTAAATAAATGAATAAATAAATAATTTAATAATAATAATAATAATAATAATAATAATAATAATAATAATAATAATAATAATAATAATAATAATAGTGGCAGGTTCTTTTCATCATGCAGTGTGTCTTGGGCAAGAAAGCCCTGGCAGGGCCCAATCCTCTCCAGGCTGTTGGCCACAGCCGAAATACACGAACACAGTGTGGCTCGCCTTGGCCCCGAGCACGTTTTCGCTGAACCTGGCCGGTGACTTTAGTGTAGAAGACTTTCGCCCAGTGATGCCGTGCTGACATCACCCCTGTTAGTCGCCTCTTACGACCCGCCGGGAAACGTTTGGTCTATTCTAGTCAATGCCCGAACCCACAGAGCACAGCAGATCTACAGCAAAGAATGCAAAGCATGGAGATGGTGTGCTGCAGAGGACTTCTGGGCATTTCCTGTGCCCGGCGCATTGCCAACAACGAAAGTCCGACACACCGTCACACAAGACATTGGACAACATGATGACCTGCTCACACTGTTGAAGAAACGGAAACTCCGATGGTATGGCCACGTCACCAGAGCACCAGGCCTTGCAAAAACCATCCTGCAAGGCACGTAGGATGCAGAAGAAGAGGGAGACAGACAAAGAAGGGGTGGAGGACAATAATCTGAGATTGGGATGGTTAGACACTGAACGAAGCCATGAGGGTTGCTGAGAACAGAGAAAGATGGAGTACGCTGGTTAATCTATCATCTGTGGTGCCCCAACGACCTTTGAGTTACAGGATAGGATAGGATAGTAGTAGCAGTAAAGGTGTCCACGTAATTTTTCGGAGGTAGGAACTGACTCTCCATCGCTGCTTGTACCTTCCCCGGTTCTAAACAGATCCAGGAACCCAGTCACAGCTGGATGGACTGGGGTGGATCGTGCCATTTTTAAAAGCTTTATTTGGTGTCGTTTGGTGATTGCCTTCCAAGCTAGGTCGCCCAACCAACCTCAACACATTGCTTAACGTAAAACATTGCTAACGTGTACCTAAATCACTGCATTACTATGCCATTTTATAATAATAATAATAATAATAATAATAATAATAATAATAATAATAATAATAATAATAATAATAATAATAATAATAATAATATAGTATAATATAATAATAATAATAATAATAATAATAATAATAATAATAATAATAATAATAATAATAAAATATAGTATAATAATAATAATAATAATAATAATAATAATAATAATAATAATAAAATGTAGTAGTAGTAGTAGTAGTAGTAGTAGTAGTAGTAGTAGTAGTAGTAGTTTTAAGAAAATTTAACGCTGAACGTAGTGACCTGGGACAGAAGAGCGGAGCTAAGTTATCGGACGTTGAATGAATGAAGGGCTAATAATAGTGATTGTGTAATACTACATTGTGGAATTTCTGTCTTTTTTGTAATTTATGTACATAGTTGTAAATAGTCTGTACCTTTACTGTTCCGTCTTTTGGTGTATCGTAGCAAAAGTGATGTTTGATCGAGTGCATGTTTTTTTTATGTAATGACTATGTAAAGCGTGGTGAGTCTGGTCATAGGCTGGGATACCCGCTATATAAAAATCCGTTATTATTATTATTATTAAATTTATGCACGCCAGTCCAATTTAATATAATTAGGAATTGAGGTAGTCTCTTTCTGACAACGATAGTGAATAATACTACACCTTTCACAGTTTCTCTGTTAATGTTTGTTCTCGCAGAAGTCGGAATCATTGCTCCTGATGGGCTGTGTTTAACTAGTCTCGTGACGCCATATTTCACGGCAAAGGGAAGCAATTCTGAATCTCCCCTCCCCCTCTCTCGCCCCGAGCACGAGTAGTGGGCCTTGAGAATGGCAATTATTGTTTGTGTAGCGAGATTCTCATCCTTGGCGCAATCTTCTTCTCAAACTCCAGCAGCCATATATCTTGTGACTCTCTCCTCTTCTCTCCTAGATCCTCCTCCTCCACCTCCTATTTCTCCTCCTCCTCCTGATCCTCTTCTTCTTCTTCTTCTTCTTCTTCTTCTTCTTCTTCTTCTTCTTTCGCTTTCCCTCTCTTTCTCTCTCTTTCTCTCCCTCGCTGTCTCTCTTTATTACTCCTTCCCCCTTTGTCTTTTTAATAAAGAATAACAAGTTAGCGTTATTGGGTTTTTACGGATTGATAAATTGGACAGATTCGGAAAGGTCAAGTCGTTTTTTAGCTCACACCCTAGTCACCACCTCCAGTATAACAATCCCATATTCTGCCTTTATCTTCATCACCAGAAGAAGAATAGATCTTTACACAAAACCTTCCTGATCGACCTGCCCTCTCACCCCCCCCCCCCCTCTCTCTCTCTCTCTTCATCCCTTTTTTCCACTCCTTCCCTTCTTCACCTTCTCCACACCCCTTCTCCCTTTAAAAAAAATGTCCGATCCACCATCCAGTTCCTCTTTATCTGTTAAAGTCTTCCATTTACATTGCTCAGGCCAATCGCCCTTTTTACATGCAATAATATGAAGCGTTTGCTCTAAGTCAATACTTCCCAATCGCGCAATGCCAACCACGGAGGAAGAACAGTCCGCGAGAACCAGGTCACAGTTTGAGAAGCCGATGCACACCTCTCTCTTCCTCTAGTTTGGCGCGTCCAGTATTCTACCGTATTGTAAGAAGCCTAGGTCTACTGTTGCTATTACTTTTTGGCCATATTTGAGACGAACGCGCTCCGATCAAAACTGCTAGTAGGCCTACTCGAGAATAAGCTCAAATTCCGTAAAACCGAACTGTACCGATATCTTGATATTTCCTTTATCGCGCTTGTGGTAATCTGCAGTACCGTGAGTATACATAACACAGATTATTGTTTTCAGTTGCTTGTTGCTTGCTTTACGTGACCATTTTTGAGAACTCCTACCCCTGGATATAACTAGGTGAGCTTAGTTAAAAGTAAAAGTGGCACAGAAAGTGAGTTTCGGGTCGCGTGTAGCTAGATCTGTGATACAAGCTGAACACAGTGGTCTTCGTGTTCTGTAGTCTTTGTCTTTGATGCCATGTAGTAACCCGTCCTTTTCCATTTTGTGATATAAAAAAATGATAGTGTACCAAATTCTATGTTGAATAATGTAAACATTTTAAAAAAATTCTTCGTTGTCGTCCCTCTTTCTTTTTTCTTTCTTTCTTTCTTTCTTTCTTTCTTTCTTTCTTTCTTTCTTTCTTTCTTTCTTTCTTTCTTTCTTTCTTTCTTTTTTTTTCTTCTTTCTTCTTCTTCTCTTTCTTTCTTTCTTTCTTTCTTTCTTTCTTTTCTTTCTTTCTTTCTTTCTTTCTTTCTTTCTTCTTCTTCTTCTTCTTCTTCTTCTTCTTCTTCTTCTTCTTCTTCTTCTTCTTCTTCTTCTCCTCTTTGTCCTTCTCTTTTTTTCTTCTTGAAACAATCACGTAATAATACGACTAAATAAATACTAAAATAATAATCATAAATAAATATTAATTGAATACATTGACTTAGGAGGGCTAAATAAATAATAAATGAGCAGTATAAATAACTAAATAAATATTAAGTTAATAAATTGACTAACAGAAAGGTTTGTGCCGAATTATGTCATTATTGCCCAATTTGTGTTCATGTTAGTTATTTTTAGAGAGTAAACTCCTTCAAAGCGATGAGACCATATATTTACATAATCACTTTGATTTATATTTACAACAAACCCCCTTTTTTATATATATAGGAAAGACTAAAAGAAGTCAAACTGAAAGCGATAAGGAAATAAAAACTACAAAAACACAGCAAGAAAGTCTTTAACGAAAGAAAAAAAGAGGTAACAGAAATATCGGACATAGCACAGAGCGAATGCGCTCTCCGTCTTGGTTACCCCCAAACCCTTTCAGCGGTTTGATTTGAAAGATTGACTTTGTCACGACGTGGAATTGACTCCCTTGAACGACTTTACGAGTGTCAGTGGAGTCCCGGACACTTGCACTCGATTACCAAGTCCCTACAAGACGAGGAGGATTAGTGGCTGTGGCTCTGGATGGACACTGCGTAGCTGAGACTGGCCGAGGCTTACTACGTTTGACTGTCTACAGAGAGAGAGAGAGAGAGAGAGAGAGAGAGAGAGAGAGAGAGAGAGAGAGAGAGAGAGAGAGAGAGAAATCAAGCAAGCAAGCAAGGTAAGCATAGCTCTTGTAGTATCTCGCTACGCAGTGTGGCTCTGGAAGTTGAAGATCTGAGGAGGGGAGAGAGAGAGAGAAACTGTGCAAAACAAAATGGCGTACTGGTACATTACATCACATGATTATTGCTTTAGGTCCAGCGGACTCTTCCGAGCCAAATCAGGACCGGATAACCCCCGATCCGATAACAGATCTGCTGAAACGACTCTAGTGGTAAAACTGAAAGCTCTCCACCAGCCAGTCACTTTACAATAAAGACATCCCACGCAGGGGACGCTGAGGCTGTACTCTAATTTATCGAACCCCCGTTTACAAAAACAAAATAGAATACAAACATCATTATAAATTGTCAACAAAACACATACATTTAAAATGCCTACATTGCGAAATAATAACATCATAGGAATCCCTAGTGACCACCTGGCAGAAAGCGTCCAATATTCCCAAGCTGATCCAACAGACCTCATACACAAACAAGGAGTCTTGTCCCGGAAGAGTTTTCAAGAAAAAAGGTAGGTGGCTGGTCTAGCGAAGAAGAAGATATTATAGCAGATTGATAGAAAAGAGCAGGAATGAGAAAGAGCAAATGTGCTGACTGTATTGCTTGTGATGATTGCTCCATCTGGTACCACAGGTCATGTGTCGAACTCTCGTCTAGTGATTTCAGAGCACTACAGAGACAAAGCGTGCAATGGATTTGTCCAAAATGCGACAGTATAAACTGTGATAGCTTCACCTTCAGGAGCTTTTCTTTATCAGAAAACTACTATGCCCCCCTCCAAAACACGGACTGTAGCATAACTTCCTTCAACCATACCCACCGCTTCAGCCCCCTGAGAACTAGCAGCCCCAAATCTAACCAGCACAGCCCAAACTCTCACCATTCGAATTCTTACCAGAGCACCACCGGTAACCCATCCTATAAATCACCAGGCCAAGGAAACAACTACCACAGTTCCACATGTTTCAGCCATCCTAGTCCACCAGGACAAAACCCATCCAACACCTACAAGTCGCATCACGCAGAATGCTACCACACTGCCAATGATTCCAGCCACAACCCCAACATATCAAAGAAAAAGAACCTTCGCATCATGACCGTAAACTGCCGCAGCATAGAGAAAAAGAAAGCTGAATTTGCTGCCATTGTCAACTATGTAAAACCAGATATCATTTGTGGCACAGAATCATGGTTGAAACCAGACATCAAGCAGAGAGAGATATTCCCAGATGGCTTTGTTTATTATAGGAAAGACCGCTGTAGCCTAGCTGGAGGTGTTTTCATTTTAGTAAACCAAAATCTCATCTCATCTATACAGCCGGACTTAGATTCTGCATGCGAAATACTCTGGGCAAAAATACACCTCCAACAAAACAAAGACCTAACGATAGGCTGTTTTTACATGGCTCACCGAAACCAGACCTGAATGAGCTAGATAAGTCACTACGAAAAATAAATAATAGAGGACAAAAACAGATTATTCTTACCGGCGACTTCAACTGCCCTAATGTAGAGTGGAACAATGGTACAGTTGCCCCTGGAGCGCCAGATCGGGTGATCCAGGAGTCGCTAGTCGACATCACCTCATCAGCACACCTCACACGTCCACGACGAACCAACAAGAGAACACAACATCCTAGACCTAGTTTTTACCAGCAATCCCTCTCTCACCAAGAGCTCCAAGTCAATCCCAGGCATTAGTGATCATAGCATTGTGGTTACAGACTTTGACCTCTACCCTAACCGCATCAAAGAGAAGCCCCGCAAGCGATACAACTATTCTAAAGCAGACTGGAACCACCTGAACTCTGAAATCTTGCAATTATCAGACAACATCATGACAATGAGAAAGGAAGGAACTCCCGTTGAAGACATGTGGACACATTTCAAACTTAACTTGATAGCAGCAGCTGAACGCTTCATACCTACCAGCCTTCGACAAATCAACTTTACATTACCCTGGGTCAACTACAAACTTAAGAGACTGTTAAAGCATAAAAAGAGACTATACAACCAAGCCAAGAAGACCGGCAACTGGACCAACTTTAGATTCCATCAGAAGGAATGCAGGAGGAAAATGAGGCAAGCAGAATGGCGCCACATTAACACCATCATTGAGGACGGGCTAAGAGACAACAACTGCAAACCCTTTTGGCGCTATGTCAAGACAAGGCGACAAGACAACACAGGAGTTGCCCCGCTCTTCAATGAAGGATCTCTCCATAGTGATAGTTCTTCCAAGGCAAAGATATTGCTTCAACAATTCCAGTCGGTCTTTACAAAAAGAGAGGACACACCATTGCCAGAGATGAAGGGCACCCCCTTCCCCGCTGTAGAGAAACTAACGGTTACTACAGAAGGCGTCGTTAAACTACTCAAAGACTTGAACCCCAACAAAGCTACAGGACCAGACAACATCCCTAATCAAATTCTCAAAAACTGCGCCGAAACTGTTGCCCCAGGATTAGCAGCCATCTACAACACCTCACTAGAGACTGGACAGCTCCCCGCAGACTGGCTAACAGCAAACGTCTCCTCAATATTCAAGAAAGGCGATAGAAACAAAGCAGAAAATTACAGACCAGTATCTTTAACATCCGTTGCATGTAAGCTACTGGAACACATCATCTGTCGACATCTACATACCCACTTCGAAAAACACACCATCCTCACCAGTAGAAACCACGGATTCAGAACAGGCCACTCTTGCGAAACCCAACTACTCACTACTATGCAAGACATTCTCTCCTCACATGACAAAGGCCATCAGACCGACATCATCATCCTGGATTTCAGCAAGGCATTTGACACTGTGCCACACAACAAATTACTACACAAGCTGGATCATTACGGCATACGAGGCACCATCCACACCTGGCTCACAAACTTCCTGACCAAGCGCCAGATGAGAGTGGTCCTGGATGGAGAGGCATCAGAGGAAGTAGCTGTCGAATCCGGAGTCCCCCAAGGCACAGTGATGGGTCCTTTACTCTTCCTCTGCCACATCAACGACCTGCCGGACACAGTAAAATCAACAGTGCGACTCTTCGCAGACGATTGCCTACTCTACAGAGAGATCCGCTCCTTCCAGGATCACATCACACTCCAATCAGACCTCAAAGACCTAGAGAGATGGGCCAAGCAGTGGGGAATGCGATTTAATGCGCAAAAGTGCTACGTTCTCTCCACCAGACACAAGTCACAACACTTCTATAGCCTTGGAAACACTATACTCCAACAGACTGATACTACCCCCTACCTAGGCGTCCAAATTTCTGCGGACCTGAAATGGGCTAACCACATCACAAGCGCCTGCAAGAAAGCTGGATCCACACTGGGCTTCCTACGCCGAAATCTCCGGAACTGTCCACAAGAGTGCCGACGCCTAGCCTACATCGCACTCGTTAGATCCACTCTCGAGTATGCCGCAGTGGTGTGGGATCCTTACCTCCAACAAGACATCGACAAGCTGGAACGCATCCAACGCCAGGCTGCACGGTTCATTATGAGAGACTACAGATCCCGGGACCCAGGATGCATTGGCAGGATGCTTCACGAGCTCCACCTCCCACTACTTGCAAAACGTCGCCAACAACTCAGGCTGACCATGCTCTACAAGATAACCAGAGGACTAGTTACTGCTCTCCCTCCCAACACCTTCCTTACTGCTGCAAAGAACAAACGGAAAATCCGCCCCACCACCTTTAAAGGATATGACACACAGAACATCATAGAGAGGCAGATAAACAACAACAACACATGCTTTATCTTACCACCCTCATCATCAGATCTCTACAGAAACTCCTTCTTCGTAAGGACAGTAGTGGAATGGAATAGCCTTCCCGATGACATCATCAACCTATCCTCACCTAGCTCATTCTCCTCTGCAATCGGGAGGTACAGGGATGCTGACTGTAAGTTCTTATAGAGTCAACATAATAGAACAGTGATTTTAAACTTTTAATTGTACACATATCACCAGGCTTCCACAAGAGGAGCCCTTTTAAGAATATAATTAAATAAAATCAGAACTACAATAGGCAATATGAAGTTAGTACAAAAAGAACTATAAAGCATAATTTTTTTTTTTTTTTTTAAAATCAAATTAATTAGCGCGCACACACCACCACCACGTTAATAGCCATCTATGGCTCCTGTGGTGTTTTCTGCCAACAACATCATCGGCAGTATCCAGATCCAGATCCAGATGAGAAAGACAGCGACAGTGGGAATTTAAAGCACTAAATTTCCAGAAAGTGGGGATACTATTTATACTGAAACCCCCGGCACCCCAACGAGGATGGCGTACTGGTGATGACGACGACTATTTAGAGGGATTGAGGGAGAGGAGGAGAGAGAAAGAGAGAGTATTGGTGCAGGAGATAATATAGCTTAGTATAGAAATAGCGCCATACTCGCTTTAGGGAAGACGAAAGACACGCATGATAATATTATGTTTCGGAACATATTAATAAGGTTGTTTCGCGCGACGCGACACAGCGTCTGCCGGGGTGCTAGAACATTGCTGATGGTATGTGTGTAATACCGCTCTTGTTTGTGGATTAATAGTAGGTGCCTAGAACTAGCAGACTATTTGTTGGAGAGGTCTACCGAATTAGATTGAATAGTGTAAAACTCTATATCAAATTAAACATGAACACATTAAAATTTCCCTTCAGCAGTACGACATTTGTTGACCAGCATCACCTACGTGTTGTCGTGGTCGTGATTGTCGTTGAGATTGAGGATTGTCATCCTCATTACCGATGTTCTCTTCGTCTTCCTTCTCCATCCCACCATTCGCCAAACACATAATTTCTGGAAAAATCGGACACAAGCCGTAGCATAGTCCGCTGCCTTGGACAAACAAGACCCACGTTTTATCTGGTTCCCCCCGGAGACACCCCAACCCAAACCAACCCCACCTCTTTCTCACTCTTTTCTTCCATCTAACACCCGCCCTCCCCACTACCACCACCACCTCCTACTCTCCGATCCTTCGAGGTATGACGTGTCTCTTCTTCTTGGAGCCCTTGTGTGAAATTAATGGCCTGCTACTATTGGCCGGAATTGTCTGTTGATTAAAACCCATGGATTGCTTCTGCCCCCTTAATGTGGTTCCGGAGCAACTTTTATGAGCAGCGGTGGAAGGTCGAAAGAGTGAATTGACAAAATGAAATTCCCTTCAAGAAATGAGAGAGAGAGAGAGAGAGAGAGAGAGAGAGAGAGAGAGAGAGAGAGAGGGCGAGGGTGGTTGGGTAGGGGGTGTGTGTGTGTGAGACATCATTGATTAAATGAAATTCCCTTTAAGGAAAAGCAGATTTGAGTCAAGTCAACCCCCCCTATTTTCGACTGCACGGGACAGAAAGTGTTAGAACGAAAGAAGAACAAGCAGGATAGAGGGACGGATGGAGACAGACAGACAGAGAAGATAAGATACCAATTTTATTTTGCAAGTGAGGAGCAATAGACAGAGAGAGAGGGAGGGAGAGAGAGAGAGAGAGAGAGAGAGAGAGAGAGAGAGAGAGAGAGAGAGAGAGAGAGAGAGAGAGAGAGAGAGGAATAACTGATATTTTCTAAGGGTAAAAGAGTAAGCGCTGGGGACGCTTTTTTACATCTTGCCCTTTGGGGCTTATAACGATAACTATTAACTACAACAAATTAATGTTATAACGTTAATATCATGGAACAACAACACATAAAGTAGGTCATCATTAGATAAAATCATTTTGAAACACACAAATCATGTAAATGTTGTTAATATTGATTTAAAATTCAAATCATATTAATGTTGTCAATTAACTGTTGAGCGGAAACAGCGTTAGATCGGTTTCAAGATGAGGATGGACGGACGATCAAGATCCACCCTTGATGGGATAATAAAAAACCCTTATCCTCTCATCCGAATAAACAAATAAATAAAAAGAAAATCCCCTTCTCTTCGCTCTAGATTGGAGTTAATTGTCACAATCGTAAGAATCAAAAGCTGTCGTCCCTTAATGATTGTTTTTTTTTTTGTTTTTTTTTTTGGCGGGGAGGGGGGGGGAGGGGGAAAGGGGAAGGGCGCTTTCAATTTCGGTACAGGAATTCTAGGTTTGTCTGGAAAAAGCAGAGGAAGCAGATTTAACGGGGGTCATTCCGCAGGCATTTTTAGGGGGTCATCTCGAAGCCTGTAGATTTTACAATTAGGCTTTATTGCTCATAAAGGATGCCTAGTAGCGGATTGTCCAGTTGTCTTGGGCGCTAGACAGCGCGCATCAAGCAGCAGATTTCCCGTCTAGGACGGTTTGAGTTAAGTCCTGCTTTCGTTCAGAGCCTTGAGCAGCCCTATGAGCTGTAAAGCGCTATAATATAAGAATACATCAATACCAATATTGTAGGTAATGAAGCGTGTTTGGCTGAGCTCGTCGCGATGAAGGTGCTATGAATGAACGACTGAAAAATGAAGTTTAACGTCTACACCCACCATTGGCGATATGGCAGACGGGGATAACCATCCCAAATAAGCAGGGACAGGGACCTAAATCTGCATTGAACCACCAAGCAGAGCACTCACACTAAGGTATACGGTAAAAAATTACCACTTTTTGTTTTATTGCTCTGAACCTGACCATGGGCTTCGAGCCTGGGTAATAGATGCTATTTGTTGTACTTATAGGAATATCAGCTTTCTTATTAACGAACATTGGTGTATGCTTCCTCTTTATTGTGGACGTTTCTTCTTACGCTCTGGATATTTCAAATTTAAGGTGTGTTCAAGATCGTCTCCTAGAAGGTGCTGTTCGTTGTGGAAATCTCAGCTCTCCTAGATACTAAAACTACGTTCTTTGTCGCTTTTCTTCGTCTTCGTTGTCTCCTTTCATTCATGTTCTATGCCTTGTATTGTTCTTTGCCGATCGTATCAATTTTGTTGTTTGACTCTTTAAGTCTTTTTAAAATCTCCGTCTTCCTCTTTTTTTCGTCTCTTTTCCCCCTATTTTTTTCTTCTTGGTCTGTTCACCTTTTTCATCTTTGTTCTTTGCATGTCTTTTTCATTTTTCTTTTTTTTTTCCTTTCTTTTTTTGTGTTCGTGGTCTCTGGAAATCCGAAAGACTGCCGCCAAGCAGAGCACTCTATCAAGAAAAACAACAAGTGTGTTTTCCCCCCTTTTTTGTGGAGGGGTGTAGGTTAGGGGGATGGTGTACGGGGAGAAGGTAGGGAGAGGGTGGGGGATGGGGTAGAGTGGAGGGGTCTGCTTGAAAAAGAAGTCGGACGTTGATGAATGTCTGTTTGGAATGAAACATCGACAAAGGATTATGGATGGGTCATTGAAATCAGCCCAGCCCTTGTGCAGCGCGTGATGTCGGGCAGGGCTTGCAGGATTTCACGATTCCTGAAAGTGCCATTGAGCAGGCAACGTCGTTTACAAGGCGGCAGAACATGCAGCGCGCGAAGATCAAAAGTAACTTGGAGGCACAAACAGCTCCAAACTAAAAGCCACAATAAAACATGAACACGGGACGTGAACAATTAAGAGGAAAAGTTAGAAATATTTTTTTAAACGAAGAAGAAGAAGAAGACATTATTATGCGAAATTGCAGCTAAAACTAGAAACTAGCTTGAAATCTGAAAATGAGGAGTTCTTATTGCGCATTAAAACGTTTACAGTGGGCAAAGAGCAACAAGACAAAAGAAATATTTTTTTTAACAGGAAAATAATATTTTAAAGAAAGTCTAAAAATGAAATAAAAACCTTTTGCATTTGACTACAGACGACCATCAGCACGCACGCACGCGCCTCACACACACACAAACACAATATTGAAATTTAACCGGAAAATAATACTTATTTTAGAAGTATAAACCTGAAATAAAATCATTTTAAATGTTGACAACTGACGACAATCAGCACGATAAATAAAATTTTTAGTAATAAAATACTATTTTAAGACGTATAAAAATTAAATAAAAGCATCGCCAATTTGACAACACAAAAAAAGACATTCGCGAGCGTGCTCATTCCACAAAGCTATTGGACACACACATTTCCGTACCAAAACCAACAAAAAAAACTTTCGCACACGCACACGCACACCCACAGACACTCTTGGTCGCCTTCCTTGATATAAATAAAACCACTCATTGTTTCTCGGTCGCCGAGTGTAAAAAAGACTGTACATTGAAACGCTGTACTGAACAGAAACCAATCGTTGCTTTCTTTGCTTTGTTTCTGCCTTCACATTCGCACTTTCCTGCTCTTTCGTTTTACAACCATTTTGATATTGTCTGGATTTGATAATCTTCACAATTTTGAAATAAAAAGAAATGCCATTTTCTGCTCTTTCTCTCCTTCTCTCTCTCCCTCTCTCTCTCTCACTCTCTCTCTCACACACACACACTCTCTCTCTCTCTCCCCCCTTCTCTCTTGAATTTTCCAGGTAATGTTATGTTAACTTGTTAAGGGACAGATTGGAAGATTAGGCTTCTTAATTAGTCTATAATCTTTATCCCTAATAAAAAAAAAACTTTCAAAGTCTCTCTCTCTCTCTCTCTCTCTCTCTCTCTCTTGTTCTCACACAGTTTATGATGAACGTCTGAAGGTGTACTTTCAGACATTTATTGCTCATTGATTGCAGTTGCTTTGCTGCCATAGAGAGCGAATCTGGTTCTGCTTTGCCTCACATGCACGTGTAAATACTCGGATGTTTAAAGCTCCACTCAAATCAGGAGGTCATGATCAGTGGCGTAGCTAAGGATTTGAGGGCCCGGAGACTTGGCCTCTTTGGGGGCCCCAGCATTTTGACATTCGACAAAAATGACATGAGATAATGTACTTAATAAATATATAAGTCTAAACTTATATAACAACGTGAATAGCAAGATTACATGGCGATGGCGTAATATTTAATGTAAAAAAAATCGGACACTCATTTGGGGGCCCCCCCTCAAGTAGGGCCCCAGGGGGACTTTCGAATTTGGACCCCTTCTCCCCCTCCCCTAGCTACGCCACCGGTCATGATTCGACTGGTGTTTATTCCGCTCCACTGGCCATTGATTAACCAACTAAACAAGACTCAACAATGCATGTGTGAGTGACCGTGTCGAGTCCGGCAAATTAAAATCGCAGATTGTCTTTGTTCGGTAAAATTTCACTGGATCGCCCGTGAGAGGGGACTGCTTGCCTGATGCTGTATTAGACTAGCGGACTGCAGAGAAGGGGCCGCGCCGGGGACCTTCCAACACTAACGGGCGTGGTGGGGGCAGGGGAAAGAAAAAAAGGGTGTTGGGGTTTGAGGGGATGGGGAGAGGGTGGGAGGAAAGGGACACAGGCGATTTATTAAGCAAGGTGTCGGGATGTAGGGCCCGTAATTCCCATCCATTGCCTACTCTTTTGCAACCAGAGTTGGAGTAGGATCGCGACTGCATTTTCGGAGGCCACCATTGAACGCGACCAGGGCCATCGAGAATTTATATATGTTTTCCCGGCCAACAAAGCTTTTTTTTCCCCCCTGTCACGTTTACGTCGGGAAAGGCCATAGAGCATGGGGCCGGGTAGCTCAGTTGGTAAGAGCGTCTTGCTAGTAACCGAAAGGTCGCTGGTTCGAATCCCGGATTGGTCAACGTGTGATCATATTATTTTCCCCTTTACCAACAACTGGCCCGCTGGTGTCAGTATAAATTGGTCCAGTAGTCACCTATATGCGAAAGTGTCGTGTGACTATAATCTACAAACAACAACAACAGAGAGAAGAGTAGAGGTTGTGCCTGACCCGGCGACAATGTGTAGTAGTAGACGCATGTGCGCTGTGCTGCAGTGCTGTAGATCCATTTGCACCGTGTGCTAGCTTGTTGCGGACAGTGTTAATGGTTTGTCTGGCCTGGCTGCAGCTACAGGGACAAGAGGTCACGCACGGTTGCAGTTATAGAGAAGCGATGATAACTGTCATCAATAGTAGCCTACTCCTTCCCATTTGTGGAGCCATTATATAACATAATGTGATGAGACTTGTACAATATTTCCATTCCTGTGGTAATAAAGATGTGTTGAATTGAATTGAATTTTATATTATAGGGGAGAGAGAGTCTAGCGTTAGTGAGGGACATATCTTTTCTCAGGGCCAGCTTTATGAAGGTCACCATATCTCTTTCTCTTTCTCTACCTCTCTCCCCATGCCAGACCTCTTTTCCCCCATCTACTCCGTCGTCTCCACATTAAGAGCGATAATTAAAGAAACGGAGTGCCGGAGGGTCCAACGGAGTTGGGTCTTGTGTAAATCATTGATGACGATGATGACGATGACGGTGATGATGATGATGATGATGATGATGATGATGATGATGATGATGATGATGATGATGATGATGATGATGATGATGATGATGATGATGCCTTGTTAAACGCACAAAGCCATGACAGAGGGGAGGGAGAGAGAGAAGAGAGAGAGAGAGAGAGAGAGAGAGAGAGAGAGAGAGAGAGAGAGAGAGAGTTCACAAGGAGTTTCCAGGATGGGATGAAAAGGTGCATGGTGTAGATGAAGAGGTTTCGGTTGGTTGCTGCTGCAGTTTTCAATAGTGGATATAGAGGGGTAGCGAGAATGTTATGATTTATGAAAGCACAAGAAGTGGCTAGCCAAAAGACAGCTAGGATTTCCGTCAGACAGGATGAAAGGAGAGTAAATAAATACGGCTTGGACACAAATCACTGTTGACATACATGAAATCATTCCGTACCAATAACATGACACCACAGGGTCAAGATTATGGTCAATATAGTTTTATTACGGGGTCGTATTTTCTGTTCTTATTGACAATCGTTGGAAAGGATCAGAATTAGTGTCCGTCTCTAGTTTATGCATGAGAGTGTCAAGTTATCGTCGCTATTTGTTTTCTGACATTTTATAGGTTTTGTGTGTATTGGCTGAGGTCAATTTGAAACGATTTTCATGTCCTTTGTTCGGGAAGCAAGTTCAATCTAGACAGCATGCATGTGCACGTGGAATGTAACTCAAGTTACGTTTTATTAACTTGTTTGTACATGTCTCATGTTTTTATGAGCAGGGTTTGTATTTTAGACTTGATCATAATAATAATAATAATAATAATAATAATAATAATAATAATAATAATAATAATAATAATATTAATAATAATAATAATAATAATACGGTAAATTTGTATCGTGCGGTACCTCGCAAACGGTAAGGAAAGCGAGCTCGCCGCGCTTGACAACACACGTGCAATCACACACACACACACACACACACACACACAGAACAACTATACACTTATCAAATGGTTAAATAATTACAGTAAAACATGGCCATGTAAAACAACAGATAATATGAATACCAAGAACCGAGCCGGTGCCGCCACCATCCATGAACAGATGACGTGACTTGGTAAAAGATTACATATGGGGATAGAAGGTAGGGGGAGTGAAAATTATTGAGTTTGCATGTTAAAAAGGTGGGTCTTTAATTGGCGCTTGAAGGAAGAAAGTGATGGAGCATGTCGGAGTTGCATCGGTAGTGAGTTCCAGGCAGTTGCAGCAGAGAAAGAGAAAGATCGTTCACCATAGGTCTTTGAGTGAACACGGGGGATAGAAAGCAGTCTTGTATCAGAAGAAGAGCGGAGTTGTCTTGCAGGAGAGTAGACAGAGAGAAGGTCAGTAAAATATAAAACAAGCGGTTTTTGATGTAGATGGTGTGAGCCCGTTCATGAACTTTGGTACAACACAATAGGCAAAGTGTAGCGAACAGTATTGCCAGAAATGGACAATCTCTCTCTCTCTCTCTCTCTCTCTCTCTCTCTCTCTCTCTCTCTCTCTCTCTCTCTCTCTCTCTCTCTCTCTCTCTCTCTCTCTCCCCCTTATTCCTTATCTCATTCTTTCCTTTTCTCTTCTCTTCTTCTTCCCTTTTGCTCTCGCTCCCACCCATCTTCCCCCACCCCCATCCCCCCAAATCTTCATACAAAAAAATTCAAGAAGAAAAAGCAATCTTCCTGTACTATACCAAAATAACATGTATGTGCATATAAAATTGTGCTAGAACGCTATTTCAGAATTTTATACTTCTGTAATAAACTTCATGAAAAAATCCGATTTTCAGCCGTGCAGCATTTGAACCGTACACATTGACTTGGACATTGTGCTAGAAGTATGTTGCAGACATTGCAGACATTTGGGAAGGGGGGGGGGATCATTTTCCTCCACGTGCAGCAGACCCTCTCCCCTTTTCTCCCCCTTCTCCTTCCCTCCCCCCCCCCCCCCACCGGTAACATTTATGTGGTCGATTTCAGCAGCACAAAAGAACCGTATCCCTGCATCTAGAAAAAGAATTGGACGGAATTCTGGAGAAAGGGTGTTGGAGAAGGGGAGGGGGGAGTGAGAGTGAGAGAGAGAGTTGAAAGTTTTATGTTCAGAAGAGGTTGCCTCCTAATATGCATCATCTTCCAATGTGTCTTAAATGAGAGAGAGAGAGAGAGCAAGAGAGAGAGGGGGAAAGAGACAAAGAAGTCTCTCTTTTTCTTTCTCCCTCTCTCATTCTGTCCCTCTCCCCTTCCCTCTCTCTCTCTCCCTCTTCCCCCAACTCATAGACTGCTGATGGGCAATTGCTCGCATATCATTGAACAGCGAATGGACGAAGGACTGTTGGAAGCCCATTCCAACTGGTATGCACCCATTACTGCCATTGCGTTCTACAAACTACTCGTGAAATAGAATTTTATAATATACCGCAGTTACTTTGTTAATTCCTGACAAAAGCGTTTTTAGCGAAGCGCGTGTACGCATAGAGAATCGTTTAATCTCCTTCAACCTTTTTTAGTTTATTTTTTATTTGTCTCCTTCTCTACTACTTTATCAGGGAAAACCTTAGGGCCGTGCAGACGATCGGTGGTCGGTCGGTGATGAATGCGGCAACACGCTTGCCGGCGTTTACAACAGCGGCTGCGGCATAGGCTGGTGGGATTAGATCGGTGGGACCTGGCATGAAATTATTGTACTGGGAGAAATTATTGTATTGGCTTTCCGCCCAGTTACCTTCCGCGGGGAAGAAAAGGAATATAATAATGGTGCGATCGCTTCTAAGGGCCGGAATCCATGGGGTGGTTTCTCCATGATCAGCCTCTTATCAACGTTGATTGACCTGGATTCCGCTGAAGTCAACTAGGTATGCTTTCTGTAGTCGGGGGAGACAATCCGTTTTTGTGTAACCCACGCAGGAAAGTGTTCGTCTCGCTTAAAGAGATGACTCTTAGAGTTTATTATGATAGCGTCTTGGATTTACTCTTTATTGTATGCTATACCGAGTCACGAATTCATTACAGCGTAAAATATGCATAGCCCCGAAGCTCGCCTCCACGGTCACTGCTTTCTTCTTTCAACGCTTGATTATTGAAACATCTGCTTGGGTCTTTAGACGGCCGAACGAGACAAGAGCCGCATATAGAAGGAACATAAAACAGCCAGAAAAATAATGGCGATTTGCATATAAAGAAAAAGAAAAAGGATACAAGAAGTTAAGTCTTTTAAGAGTTTTGGGAGAAAAAAAATCAACTGGATACGAGGGGATGAAATACGCGGCATGAGCAGACAAACAGGTGGTGGAGGTAGGCCTACGCTATTTAATTTGTGGGCAGAGGAAAATATTGCGTGTAAGAAAAACAACAAAAAACTTTGAGAAGTAAAGTTTCTTGCAATAAATATCCTGGAAGGTTTTGTGTCTCTCCAAAAAGGAGACAGTAATGTCATTTAAACTTGTTGTTGTTGTTGTTGTTGTCGTTGTCTTTCTTCTTCTTCTTCTTCTTCTAGCTCTTGTTGTTGTTGTTGTTGTTGTTGTGTTATTGTTGTTGTTGTTGTTGTTGTTGTTCTTCTTCTTCTTCTTCTTCTTCTTCTTCATGATCATCATCATGATATCATGATCATGAACATCATCCTCATCATCTTGATCATCATCGTGATCTTCTTCTTCTTCTTCTTCTGCTTCATCTTTAAGCGACGTTCCATTAATATTTTTAAAGCAATATTTGGATTTAATACAGAATAATGAACAGTTCAGCTAGAGTAATATAATTCTTTCCTGTATTTTATATTGGACAATCTTTTGATATCCGCGGTTATGTTTTTTTGCCCAGATAAAATGTAAAATTGGTAGTTATTGCTGAGTTGCTTTATTCATGTTCTACATGTTCACCTTCTCCTCTCTTTCTTCTTCCGTTGATTCTCTCTCTATCCTTTCCTCTCTCAGTATAAGACCGTACATTATGCTTCACCGGACGTTAAATATGATCTGCGAGGGGGGACAGCGAAAGGCTACACCTGTGTCATCATTAGCAAACGGACCTTCACGAACCGGGAAGACTGTCATATTAGTGCTACGCGAACGGCGGCGACGGTAAAGTCTCCTCTCTCAGGGTCAGTTCCTATCATTATTCAAGAGTCGTTTGTTAGCGTAGCTGAGAGCGATTTATTGTCATATATTTTAAGGGTGTTTTTTGTTTGTATTTTTGGTAGAGAGAGGAACTGTGAAGGTTGCGTCTTATCTAGTTTCTGTACGGAAACTATGCTTGGCATCATCATGATCATGATCATCATCATGATCATCATCATGATCATCATCATCATCATCATCATCATCATCATCATCATCATCATCATCATCATCATCATCGTCTAGTTTTGTATTGTTGGATTTTATTGGTAAGATTGATTTTAGTTATATTTTTATCATATTTAAATGTTAACAGTTTAGTCTGATTTTACTTTATTTTGTGTGGTCCTGATTCGGCTGTTGGCAGTCCGCTGGACCCTATAAACAATGACTATCTATCTATCTATCTATCTATCTATCTATCTATCTATCTATCTATCTATCTATCTATCTATCTATCTATCTATCTATCTATCTATCTATCTATCTATCTATCTATCTATCTATCATCGTCATCATCAAGAAAGTTTCGTTTTATCTACTTTATGTACGGGAATAGTTCCCGGGAATAGCTTGGCATCATCATCATCATCATCATCATCATCATCATCATCATCATCATCATCATCATCATCATCGTCATCATCGTCATCATCACCTTCATCATCATCATCAAGCTAAAGAAGAAGAAGAACAACAACAACAACAACAACAACAACCACAACAACAGAGCAAGATTAAGAAGATCACGGTGACGAAGATGAAGAAGAAGAAGAAGAAGAAGAAGAAGAAGAAGAAGAAGAAGAAGAAGAAGAAGAAGAAGAAGAAGAAGAAGAAGAAGAAGGAAAACGGACCCTACGTTTTCCCATGCAAAGTAGAACCCAACAACAATGCCCAAAATAATCAAGGAGTTTTCTCCTATATTAACCAGGGATTGATTTTCCGCAGAAACACAATAGCCTATCCGTTTCCTTAGTCTTGCGAAGGTCCATACAGCTAAACAGACCCTGTTGGAGAATATGCCCAATGCAAGTACTGAAATGGGCGTATCCCTTAACAGACTCGTTTACGCTGTACGCTGCCGATCAAGGCGTTGAGACAGAATGTGTGAAGAGGCACATAAGAAACTGAGTACCAAGCTGTAAGTCAGTCTCGAATATTGTGATTGACCCCTAGTGTGACGGGTGATGAAACGTGATAGATGGCAGTGCCACAAAAAAGAAGAAGGAGGAGAAGTACGAAAAAGAGGAGGGGGAAGAGGAAAGAAAAGGGAGAAGGATGGGGAAACAGAATTGGGGGTAGGAAATTGGGGATCTAACGGAGGAAATTGTTCCCCAAAGACTAGAAAGACTGAAAGAAATGAGAGATCGTACGGCCGAATGTAAAAAATGAATGAACAAAATTGATGAAACTCCTAGAGATAGTCCTGGCGAATAAGGTTAACGAAGAACATACATGTGCACTGTACAAAGGAGAGTAATAAAGTATAGATAAGAAAGTATTTATTGTTGGATCTCGGGAAACTATTCATGCAGAGGACAATGAGAGAGGAAACGGTAGAACATATATGCGTTGTTTGCAAATGGCAGAAGAGATGTTGCACGTTGAGACCTGTATTGTTTTTCATGAAGAAACTCTACATAAAGCAAGGAGAAGAAAACTGGATGCTATATACGCGCTTTTTGCTAAATGATCTATCACGCCAAAAGCGCGGCGATCTGTACCAAAAATACACATTCACATGTTTACCACACTCTCATATATTCCACAAACCTACATCTATCATTCGAGCATGACTGTTGTGTAAAGGCAGGAAGATCGCTATTAGAAATCCAAAGGAAATCACATTTTATTTGTGACATTTTAGATTGACTACATCAAATACCATTATTGAAGGGAGAGAGGAAACCGGAGTACCAGGAGAAGCCCCTCGATGACCTAAATAGGCCCGTACCTTTAAGTCCACATGCGTTCGCTCTTTGCGGGGAATCGACCCTCGCGATCTTCGGCATGGAAAACCGGCGAATGACAAACTGTCATCAGGCCACCGGCACCAAGAAAGAAAGAAAGAAGAAGAAGAAGAAGAAGAAGAAGAAGAAGAAGAAGAAGAAGAAGAAGAAGAAGAAGAAGAAGAAGAAGAAGAAGAAGAAGAAGAAGAAGAAGAAAGAACGAACGAAAAAAAAAGAAGAGAAAGAATCAGGCGTTGAGGAGAATGAGGTCCAATCCGTCCCTAAGGAAGCCAGCTTATCCATTTCTTTTGTCAACCTGGCCCTGCTGGAGTCCGAGGAGTCAATCCCCCGTTTGACGTATCTGCTGTCCATCAAGAGGGGGCCTGACCGCGCCATTTGTCATGCGGCGCGCCAATTTGCGCAGACGGCCAAAGTCTGCCCCTTGTCCAGGACGCCACTCCATCCAACTCAGACCTTAAGGTCCCCTCTTCTGCCACCCCCCCCCCCCCTTCAACCCTTCCCACCATCCCATCCCAGTGAATTTTCACCACCCGCTTGAACCCCTAATGAAGACAAATTATTTTCCCGTACTGGCCATGGTGGCCAGGCTTTATTTTCGATTTTGTTTTCGTTTTTTTCTTCTGTTCTGGCTGGACACTCGTTTATTTCCTTGCTTTTGGACCTTGTGGCTTGTCATCATTTTTTTGGTCACTTTTCTTGACATGTTTTCTTGTACTTCTTCTGTTTTCTTTTCTTTTCTTTTCTTTTCGTGTCTTTTCTTTGTTTTCCTTTCTTTTCATGTCTTTTCTTTCTTTTCCTTTGTTTTAATGTTATTTATTTTCTTTCCTTCGATTGCCTTCGGGTTTTCCATTGGTGGTGGAAGACAACAACTATTTACAATCCCTTTTGAATGAAGGTACATGTAGATCTATATATGCTACACATTTTAAACCAAAATACCTGAAACATTTCTTTCTCTAATCGTTTGTTCTTTTTTTAAATCTTTTTTCGTTCTTTCTATATTTTTTTTTCTTTGTCTTATGTTGTTATTATTGTTCTTCTTCTTCTTCTTCTTCTTCTTCTTCTTCTTCTTCTTCTTCTTCTTCTTCTTCTTCTTCTTCTTCTTCTTCTTCTTCTTCTTCTTCTTCTTTTTCTCCTCCTTCTCTTCCTTCTCTTTTCTCATTTCACACAGGACACTGTGCAGCGTCTCTCTGTTTTTGCACGTCCATGCTTTGTTTTGTTTTGCCAAGACTGCAGCGGCTTCGGTAGGGGGGACACTTTCTTGTGGTTTCTGCGGGCCTTAGCCTAATTGCGGTTGGGGTTTCTATTGATGAGGTGGGTTTGGGACTGATCCTCCAAGGATTGTTTGACTGCTGCTGCTGCTGCTCCGGTACGCGGTCACCAGTGATCTGTCTTGATTCTTTGTTGTCACAGACTTCATCAAGGCTTATTCGGGCGATGGAGTTTTCATCCTAAATTCTTCTTCTTCTTGGCTTTTTCGGGCGATGGAGTTTTCATCCTAAGTCGTCGTCGTCGTCATCATCATCATCATCATCATCATCATCATCATCATCATCATCATCATCATCATCATCATCATCATCATCGTCAACAACAACAGCAACAACAACATCATCATCGTCATCATCATCATCATCGTCTTCTTTTTCTTGTTTTTCATGAAGCTGCTGTCAAACATTGTTAATAGGCCGTGAGCCTATACAAATGAAGGTTGGCCATTAGCGCACAAAAAATTGGACAGGAAATTTTAACCCAAATATACAACAGTAAATAAGAAGAGGCCTACCTGGAAGCAGCTTCATTAAAGAAGAAGGAGAAAGAGAAGAAGAAGAAGAAGAAGAAGAAGAAGAAGAAGAAGAAGAAGAAGAAGAAGAAGAAGAAGAAGAAGAAGAAAGAATGTCTGCGTTTATGTGTACCCGTCTTGTGAGTTATTTGGTCTTGTATTTCTGTTTGTTTGACATCATTTGTTTCGCATTTCTAGGGTTTTAATTCTCCGCGTCTAATTTACGAGGGCTGTTCTTTTGCCTGTGTTTTCGTATCTGTTTCATTATTTCTGGTTTGTTTGTTTGTTTGAGCGTTTGCTTGTTTGAACGTTCGTTTGTTTTCCAGTGGTAGAGCGTTATTCTAGCACAGCGATGTCTCAGTTTGGAATCCAGTGATGGGCAAGGTACAAGTGGGTGTGTTGTCATTGTTCCTCTTTGCAATATTATTGCTCTGGTGGTTCAGTGTTGGTTATAGGTCCGTCCTTCTTCCCTGGTGGTTTGGATATAGGTCCCTACTTTTATTTGCTAGGGATGGTGATTATTCCAGGTCTGCAATATCGCCAATGGTGGGTGTAGACGTTAAATAAACTTCAATGATCATTCGTAGCTGGAGATCATAAGCAAAAGACACGTCAGACCTTTCTGCCATTTGTTATAGTTTTATTTCTTCCTTAACTTTCTTAATTCAACCTGCCCCCTTCGTTCCCTTCCCCTCGCTCTCTTCCACCCTTCCTCTCTCTCTCTCTCTCTCTCTCTCTCTCTCTCTCTCTCTCTCTCTCTCTCTCTCTCTCTCTCTCTCTCTTTCTCATGTCTGTGTGTGTATGTAAGTATGTGTGTATGCATGTAGCTCTCTCTCTCTTTCTCCCGCCACTTCTTCCTCCATCTCTCTCTCTTTCTTCTGTCTGCGTGTTTATGTATGTGTGTATGCATGTAGCGCTCTCTCTCTTTCTCCCTCCACTTCTTCCTCCATCTCTCTCTCTCTGTCTGTCTGTCTGTCTGTCTCTCTTCACTTATCCACTTTTTTCAGTTTATATCATCATCTCTTTACCTCACTCATGCCTTTCTTTCTTTGCTCTCTTTCTTTGGTCCATACATCTCTTTATTTCTTTCTCCACTTTTTCTTCCTCTTCTTCTCCTCTGTATCTCCTCCCGTTCTCCTCCCTTGCCATGCCTTTTTAGATTTCGTACTCGTTTGAATTGTGTCCCATTATAAGTTGTTGCTGTTGTTTAAACCTCTTGTCGTGTTCGTACCGTTGTTTGATTTTTAGCAGTTCCACATCTCCAGAGATTCCCAGCCTGTTTTGTTTTGTCTTTCATTTCTTCCATTTACCCCTCCCCCCTGATTTGATTCTGTGTGCGCTTACATTGTACAACGGAATGACTTTAAAAAAAACAATGATACAAAGACCGAAAGCAAAGTTGATGAAAAAAATTGTTTGGGGCGTGCGCGAGCGTACTCACACACACACACACACACACACACACACACACACACACACACACAAATGTACACGCTGACATACGAGTACTTTAAAGTCAATTAGTCTGTCTGCCTGTTTCTCTCTCTCTCTCTCTCTCTCTTTTTTTTTCTCTCTCTCTCTCTCTCTCTCTCTCTCTCTCTCTCTCTCTCACTCTCTCACAGACACCCTACTAACCAACAAATACAAACACGTACTCGCACTCTCCACATGTTTGATTCACACAAAATCAGCGATTCTCTCTCGCTCGCTCGCTCTGTCTCTATTTCTCTCCCCCCCTCTCTCTCTCTCTCTCTCTCTCTCTCTCTCTCTCTCTCTCTGCCACATACACACACACACACACAAACACACACACATAAACACACACATTCCCACCCCCACTCACACACTGACACGCAATCCACAGCTCCACCAAAATCAATAAGGTGAAGAAGGAGTGTAGTTTGTAATGTGATTTGGTTTTGCATTCCAATTGTCATTTTATTGTTTTTACTTTCTTTTATTCTAGTGACGGAAATTCGTTTTCTTCTGATTGCCAATAAAATTGAGTTTGTAAACAATTGTTTTGTTTGCGCTCGTCTGTTTTTTTTTTGTTTTCGCGTGTCTGGTTTGTAGAGTTTCCCCGTCGTGGTTTATGAAAACTATTTCTGAACAACAATGAAACGTTTTGCTGGTTTTATTCCTGTAAACTGTAATCAGTATGTTTTTGTATGTTTATGCTTGCAGGACAATTTTGCTAAATATGAAAAGCACAGAGCGACAGCTAGCGGTTTTGTATGTTGAGCAAATAAGCTGCTTTCTTAAAACAAGCGGTATAAGATCATTGGATTTTTGTTTAGTATTCAAACAATCATCAGTATGCATGTCTTTGTTTAGCGTAAATAGGCGCAAGTCTTGTGCATGTAAAATGAAATAAAATAATAACAACAACAGCAACAGCTGTTTGCTGATAGACTGTTATGTCAATATTGACAGCTGAGAAGCAGCAGGCGCTTTATACATGGAGCTAATTTTTTTTCTGAATAGTAATACAATATTGGGTGATGTACCTGTAAAACTGTGATCAGTATTTTACTAGTATACGATTGAAAAGGTGGATGTAGTGATTTCACATTAATCGGCAGCACATGGGTACATTAACCAACAAAATTAAATGCTTATTTGGGTAACAACAAACAACAAACAACCACACAAAACTTGTTTTGTTCAAATTAGCAAGTTGGTTTACGTACCCAATTGTTTTCTCATTATTGCAAAGTTTGAATGCTAGCAGTCGTATGCTTCATTCCATTAGTGATTTCACAGGTGTACTGAAAATAACGTGTGTTGTCTATTGCAGGTGTATACTGACAGTGTTGTCCATCTTCACAGGATTACTATTCGTCTGCAAGATCTTTTCTTCTAATTTGTAATAGAGGTGAGTGTACTTTTTTGTAATCTCTCTCATCCTCTGTCTGTGTGTCTGTCTCTCTCTTTCTCTGTCATACTTTCTCTCTCATACTCACTCTCTCACCCACCTACCCCCCTCTCCCTCACATCTACCCCTCTCTCTCTCTCTCTTAATCTCTGTCTCGCTCATATTTGTCTCTCTATGTCTGTCTCGCTCTCTGTCTTTCTCTGTTTGTCTCTCTCTCTGTTTCTATCTCTGTCTCTCTCTGTCTCTCTCTCTCCCTCTATCTCTCTCTCTCTCTCCCCATGTATTTACATTTATGTCCTTGTACTGTTTGTCGGGTGTCGGATAGCGCAGTGGTTGGAGCACTCGCTACTGTGTCGCAAGTTAAGCACCGTCCAGTGCGGTTAGCACTTGGATGGGTGACCGCAAAACGCGAAGCGACAAATAACAACGTCCCCAGTTGACTCAACTGTGACTGAGTACCTACTCTCTTAAGGGTGGGGAAGGTAAAGCAGCGAGGGAGAGAGATGGGCATCACCCTCATTACGTTGGCCCAAGATAAGTGTGATCTCCAACATCACGCTCCCCTACGGCCACAAGGCTATGGGACTACCTTTACCTTTACTGTTTTTCGCGCTCAATGTCAGAAGATGGTACACGCTGATACTACCTTCCTCTATATATTCCCCTTCACGATTATATGACAATGTCTGGATGTAATAATATCATTGTGTTACAATGAAGACGATGCCTCCAACTACCATACTGTCTCTTTCAAAGTCTCGACGATGAAAAAGCAAGATAGACCCTCGACGAATTGTGAAAGATTTTTTTGTTTTGTTTTAAAGTGCTAAAACTGTTTAAAGTTTGTATCGCTGTCTTAACAATGGCATGCAGAGCTTTCTTTTTCTGCGATCAGAAAGCTGAGATACAACCAGACTGTTGACATTTGAAAACTTGTCAAAACTACTTTTGGTGTGATTTCACTGTCTGCTATGTTAGTAAAATTATGGAGGACAAGTCGATCGTTTACATTTTGTAATGTGTGTTGAGGGGAGAGGTGGGTGGATGGAAGGCGGTGGGGCAATCTGAATTCAAGATGCCACTGAAAGATGTAATAGTGGAAGATTTGAAAAGTTCTAGAAATAGTAAAAATGTTGTAATGATACCATTGTCTTCGTGTTAAAAACTTGGTAATTCGATGTCAAAACGCATTCATTTCTACAAAATTATATTTCGTTTTACCTTTTTTTGGGTGGGTGGGGAGGGGGGAAATAGGGGGAGATATAAAAGCATGATCGTCGGAGTTTTTAATGTTGTATTTATTTCATGTAAGGTTTGTATTCATTGTGGTTTTAGACCATTTAAAAAAATACACACTCAAACAACCAACAAACGAACACAAAACATTAAAACTGAACGATAAGTTCGAAGATAAACACTGTAACTATCAGCTAACACTCTTACTCAAAGTTTCACAGAATCCACAGAGACCCATGTAGTTGTCACGGCTCTTGTGTGTATATTTGTATTCGTTGTTTAGCTGTGAGCCTGCCCATTATGTGTGTGTGTGTGCGTGCGTGTGTGTGCGCGCGTGTGTGTGTGTGTGTAGGTGGATTTATTTGTTAGGGGTTAGAATGTAGGATGCATGACTTTTATAATTTGATAAGCTACATTCATGTTGTGTACAACTGCTTTTCTGTTGTTTGTGGTGTGGTGTTTTGTGCCGTTGTGTTGTGTTGATGAAGTGTACGCCGCATGTGTTTTCATGGTGGACAATAAAGATTCTGATTCTGATACTACTACTACAACTACTACAACTACTACCACTCCGCAAGGTGTCTTCGGTGACGATGCCGCATCGTATTGTTGTCAAATGAAGTAGAAGAGATGATGGTTAGTGGTTACAGCCTTCCTCGGTCTCGTCAATAGAAGAATTATTCGCCGCCTCTGGACTTATTATTATTTGCTCCGCCTGCTTTACCATCCCTCTTCCGACTTCAGACTTGTTATTGCTTCTCATTTCTCCGGAACCCCTTCCCTCTTTCTTTCTCACAACCTCCTTCATTTTTTCCTCCATTTCTTCCCGTCTTTAGCCGCCGCATCCTCTTCTCTCACCGCAAAACCGGAAGCAGTCACTAATGGTTGCGCAAAAACCTGAGAAAGAGTCAAGTTAGCCTCGTTATGGTGGCGCCGCCAGGACCAATCAGGCGCGGTCAATGGGCAGCGGAAGAGACACAAGCGATAACGGGAGGCAACTCTAGTAGTAAGGGAGACAACTGGAGCAGTTAAAAGAAAAGGGAGGCGACGTTTAGTATTATTAATAAGGCACGCACGTTTGCCTACGTAAGCAAGTTTTTTTGTCTTGGTTTTAGTCTTGTGTATTATTGCAAACTGCCGAGTGAGTTATTTCGTTCCTACTACTACAGTATAAGGAAGATGCTTGGTGTTCAAAATATTGTTGTGCGTGTAGAGCTTGTAAGGTATGCAGGGAATATAAACTAATCCGATGTGGATAATGGTGTTGTATGACCGACAAAGTTTTCAAGTGCAAAAACACATTTAATGAATTAAACATAACGAAAAACGAAGTATTCATCGTGAAGTTTTGTTGTTGTTGTTATTTTTATTTATTTATATTTTTTTTAAATATATGTTTGAGTTTTTTTTTAGTGGCTGAAAATGATTGCATGTACAGTGGAAATATAAAAACAATATTGGATAATTGAAATTTTTTTGCGAAGGTTTAAGGTTTATTATGAAGTGGTGAATTTTCGCTGTTGTGTTCCTATTGTTATTCCTTCGGATCAGTTGGAAAACAGGTATGTCGAACCTTTATATTATTTGCGGCAGTCTAGTACCTCCCTCGCCAGTGCAATTTGTTCGCTGAATGTTCAGAAGAAAAAAAAAGGTTGTTTGGTTTCATTTCTTTCTCTCATTATCATCATTATCCCTTCCTCTCTCCTATCGTGGGAATGAATGAACATTTAGGTTTAACGTTTACACCCGCCATTGTCGATACGAAGACGGGGATAACCATCCCAGGGAACAAGGGGTAGCGGTCTAAAACGACACTGAACCACACGAGCAATCATACTGCATTTCGACATCACGGGATCTGAACCTGAGTCATCGATGTGCCAGGCGAACGCTCTACCATTTGAGCTACGGCGATGGGACAGTCATGGCAATTAATATGTAGGCCTTCCTGTACAAAAGGTTAGCGTAGGCTTTCTTGTTTTTAAAAAAAAAAAAAAAAAAAAAAAAAAAGACCTTTACTTTTCACACATTTTCCTTCTTTTTTCCTTTTTTTTCAGAAAGAGATGTTGATCTTAACGTTACCAGTTTCCATCCTCCTTTTCATTTTTTCTTTATTTAAAAAAAAAAGTTTTATTTTAGCAGCCTCAACGGCAACGTCAGCTGAATTATATTCCACATTTTCCCACTCACCCCCTCTTCTTAGGCAGGAACGTTTGCATTTGTGTTATTGACAACAACAACAAAATGAAAAACTGAAAAAATTACAGACACGGTTAGCGCCCTTGTCCGTCTGGTGGCGCCCTTGTGTTTTTGCTGACGTCACTTCCTGATGATGTATGGCTTACGAAAGGAGTTGGATGGCGTGAAATTGGGAAATGATCACTGGGTTGTATGTGATTCTGAACTGCTCTGTTTGTGGTGTGGGATTTCTAGTAATTTCTCTTTATTTTGTTCGGGATCCGTTAATGTTTGGTGTGCAAAATCTTTATTTTCTTTGGTTTTTCTCTCCCTTCAGCCTCGTAATGGATCGATTCTGTCTGTCTCGCTCTCTCTCTGTCTCTTTCTCTATCTGTCTGTTTCTCTGTCTCTGTCTGCCTCTCTCTCTCTCTCTCTCTCTCTCTCTCTCTCGCGCTCTCTTGAGAGGTAACGCGAGCAAATAATAATAATAATAATAATAATAATAATAATAATAATAATAATAATAATAAGGCGTTTGATCTTATTATAGAAAATTTCTAAGAATGCATTAATAACATAAACAAGTGTCAGTGCTAAGATTTTTGTTTTCTTTTGTATTATTTTGTTTGTTGTGTTGTTGTTCTTAAAATCATATTGTTGTGAAAAAGAGCTGAATTAAAATATTGATTAAAGCGGGACCATTGAACTTGAGAGTAGGGAGAAAGAAAGAAAGAGAGAGAGAGAGAGAAGATTGAAAACATGCAACATAGATGTACTGCTCGCACGATACGGAACAATCTGCTTAGCGCACATAATGTCCAAGGACAAGAAGAACAAGAACCACAAACAACAGCAATAAGAAAGAAGAAGAAGACATACCAACATGTATGAAGCAACGGAGAGAGAACACAAATGGCAAATAGCTTTCCTTGCTATTCATTTAGCGTTCTTCGTGTTAGTCTGTTCATGCAGCGGGGAAGTAACTGTCATGTCGCTTTAGATGCTGCAACAGATAGAGCTTGGTTTACAGTTTAGAACAAAGACATTATGTAGGCCTCTTTCCAGGCAAGGAACATGCAAGCATCACCCTACTAGAGTTTTGTTCTCAGCTTGCTGTAAGTCTAGTGGTCGAGTTGCGGTTTAAAATAAATAAATAAAGAAAGGCCGTGTCTTATTATTGCTGTAGGTCTTGTCAGGTTGCTGTAAAAGAGTCTTGTTTTTAGATTGTTGTAAAAAGTCGTTCTCAGATTTGTTTAAAAACTAAGATTCTTGTCTTCAGACTCCTGTAATAAGAGTATTGTTGTCAGAGGTATGTACATGTAAAGGGAGTCTAGTTTTCAGATTGTTGTAAAACCCATTCTTGTTCTCACATTGTTATAAACAAGAGTATTGTCCTCGCATTTACTGTAAAAAGTCTTGTCCTCACATTTTCTGTAAAATGTCTTGTTTTGAGATTTTCTGTAAAAAGAGCCTAGCTTGTTTTACAATACAGTAAGAGGAACGGAATTATTTTAGGCTGCCCTTCCAGTCAAGCACCCATGCAGGCTTCACGTATTCCCAGATTGCTGTAAGACGACTCTGGTTCATCATTTTCTTTCCGAGGTTCTGCTTTCTGCAATGACATGTTGATGAAGCAACTGCCGTACATATTTTTTGGTCCACATATACATTCCACGGACCCAGACCCGCTGTCGCAAAATAAGTGTTATGTTGTAAAAGTTTAGAATGAAGAAAATATTCTACAATCATGCACAATGATCTTTTAAAGACGGAGAAGAAACGACTTTGCTCTAGTTTATTTTGTCTGTAGCTCAGCACGCACACAAACATAACATGCATGCGTACGCACGCGCAAAACACACACAAACACACGCACGCACGCACACATGAACACACACACTCACATACATACACACACACACAAACACGCACACACCCCCTCTTTCTCTCTCTCCTAAAATATCCAGTCGACAAATCACTATGTTTATGACTTTTAACTTCAGTTTGTTGACTCGTTCTTATATAGAGCATGTTCATCTCAAGGCGCTCCCCGATACAGGATCAAACTCATACCGTCCAAGGCGCTCACTTGATGCCGTCTGCGAATCGTTCGACGCGTAGAAGGCTGAATTCATATGTCGGAAACAATAAGCCATTTTTGGCGCTTGACTTGAGACTGTGCTAGCTAGTACAGGTCCAGTGTTCGATTGCTTTCAGAGGCAAAACAAAGAATAATTTCAAGTGGGAATTGCTTCCGCGCCTCATATCAAGCCTTGGTCCGTAGCACTGTGATTTATTAGATGAAGTGCTCGGAGATGCGTGTTATGATGACTCACGGAACAGAAGAAGACTAAAAGATGGACAGAGAAGGAGAAGAGTTCAATATGAACTTGCAATGTTGCCCTGCGGCATTGGTCTATTAATGCACTTTACGACTTATTCATACATTCCTTCATTCACAATTGTTCTATATCAAACAGCATTTCTTCTTCTTCTTCTTCTTCTTCTTCTTCTGAAATATGTATTAAGAAGTTGCATTTATTTTTTTAAAAGCATTATTGTTTAATCGGGATGTTGTCATTGTGAAACCTATTGGAAAAATCTTTGGAGTGACTCCAGTTCTTTAATGATTAATGAACCCTTTTTTGTTTACCATGAGTTCTTTGTGCAAGACTTCCCAAAAGCTCGAAGAGTAAGGGCATTATGTTGGCTTTCTAAACTGTGGACTATGTGTTCTTCTTAGTTCTCTGAAAACATGTTGTATCTTTCTGGAAGCTGCAGACTTTTGTTGCCATCTTCTTCTCTTGTGGTAGGATTTCTTCAGTAAAGCCATCTTCTCTTTGAGTGATTTCTCTTCTGAGACTGCTATGTTGTTGATGCCGTTTTGTCCTGTAATACTAATCATACTCGTGGTGCACATTTCTTCCTGTTACAATCTTCTCTTATGAATGAGTGCATGGCGTTTATATGATTCAGTGCTTTCCTGTGGTGCTGTTTTTAACGCCTTTCTGTGTTTGTAGTACAATCTCCGGATTTTCTTGAATTGTGTTGTATTATATTGTATTGTATTTTATTTTTTTTAATATTTATTTACGGTTGTAGTTGTGAGTTTCTACTGTAGATTATGAGAGATGATTTTCTCCGCAAGGGGCGAGAACAATTTCTGGTGTAAGAACAACACAACGGCTAACGAGCACTTTTCTTTGGAGATGGCGACATTATTTTCATCGGAGATGGTGAAAGAGTTACGTCATCAAAGATAGTGAAAGAGTTATTTCACCGGAGATGATTGTACGTCAGCGTTCCTGACAGTTAAGCCTGAACAAATGTTTGGCTGGATTATAATTGCGTTGCAATGGAACCTCGACCTTCCCGAATTTGGGCTGACAAACTATTTCGCTTGCTTTCCAAAATGATAGTTACCATTTGCTGTCGTTTATTTTATGTGAAGTGATGTTATATATGAGAATTCGGAGATGGAGAAACGGGAGGTATGCCGAGAGAGAGAGAGAGAGAGAGAGAGAGAGAGAGAGAGAGAGGGGGGGGGGAGAGAACATACAGAAAAAAGAGAGGGATAAATGGGGGTGGGTTGGGGTTAAATATTGCAGGCGTCTTGCCTGCCTTCGCTGAAAATTATAATTCGCTTCTTAAAATGTAAAGTCGCCCTCTTAGTGTTCCAAATTCTGTGTTTTACTTTAAGACACTCTTGAACTTAACTTTCTATCATGTTGATTTTATTGAGACAAATCCAGTGCTTTTTATTAGGAGTGTTTGCCCTTATTTGTTTTGCTTTCATGTCAAATACGAATTAAGAAGGTTGAGTGTAAATAGTACGTTACCGTTTTTTTTTTTTTGTGAGTTTGTTTAAGAAAGCTACTTTTGTTTCTTCAGAATTCTTCCAATCCAGCGTACACAAATGCTGACATTAAGTCATGTTATTTGGGAACAAAATAGCTTTCGTTTCAAGTAAAAATATTGAATGTAAGTAGTACTATTTTTCCCTAGTTTCTCTTAAGGTACGTCTCTTTTATTAATTTTATTCCATTCAGAATTCATCCAGTTTAAGGTACACAAAAACTTTCAAAAAAGGTCAGTTTATTACACACACACACACATTATTAGCTTTGGTTTAAAGTAAGAACGTTGCATGCATATAATACTGTGCGTGCTGTGTTGTTTTTTTCCCTTTTTTTTGTTGGAGACAGCTAATTCGGTTTATTAACTTAGTTCCATTCAGCAGACTTCATCCAGTCCAACATACACAAGCGCTGGAATGAAATCAGCTGTCGGATCCTATTGATTTCATTTTCTTCCTCTTGCCGCTTTGTTCATCTCATTCTTCTCACGATCTGGGCAATTCTGAGCTTGTGTTTCTTCTCTTTCTCTTTTCCCTGTCTTCCTGAGCTGCAAAATTAGCGGTGTTTTCTCTCTTCCTCTGGCGGAGATTGCAAGAGGAAGGATGGAAATAAACCGAAGAGAAAAATAAAAAGATTGATATTGTGGCTTGTTGATTTATTTTTTTTTCATCTAGATTTTTTTAGAAGTGTGTTTGTGTGAGTCTGTGTTAACTTGTGTGTGAGTCTGTCCATGTGTGGGTATGTCTGTGTTTATATCTCTGTGTGTGTGCCTCTGTGTTTCATTTTCTAGCATTGTTATATTTCTTATCTTCTCTTCATTCTTTGGCCTTTCAAACTTTAGCATTGGGACTTGTTTTCTTCTCGTTTTTTTCTCATGTAATATTTTCTTTTTTAAAACGTCCTCTATCGCGCTTTTTTGTTCGACATTGTGATTGTGGTTGTTTTGTTGTTTGTATGGGTGTGTTGTTAAACTGAAAGTCTAGCTCACCTCTCCACTCCGGAGTCTCTACCCTCCATCCCTCCACCCTCTCTCTCCTCTCTCTGTCTCGCTGTCTGTGTGTCTGTCTCTGTCTGTCTGTCTGTCTGTGTCTCTGTCTCTGTCTCTCTCTCTCTCTCTCTCTCTCTCTCTCTCTCTCTCTCTCTCTCTCTCTCCCCTCCACACCGTCACTTCCAGCTTCCATTCATTTCATTGCATTGCTTCGAGGATAAACATCAACTACAAGCAATACTATTGTTGACTTTTAAAACTCTCAAGGTTACCTTGTTTACTTTTCGGCTGTTACTTTTTCTTCGTTGCTTCACTTTGCATTGGACAGGGGTCGACGCTTAGTTCTTGATAGTTGGTTTCCACCCTGAAACATCCCCTTGATTAGTTTCAACATATATTCCAACATTCTATTGACAAAAGTCCGTGAGACTACCCACGACTCTTTGCGATTTTTCGCGCTTTGTTGCGCGTTCAATAGATGTCCCGACTAGTCTTTCCGGTCGTGTGAAGTCTATCAGAAAATTCTATCTGTCTAATTGACAGCGAAGACCTGCCTGCCGGTTGTGAAGTTGATTTAATGAACCTATATCGGGGTTGGACTTCGTAAAGGGTCTGAAGTCTGGAGAAAAGCGAATCAGTGTAGCAAAGCGGAAAATGAAATGAAATCTTAAAGATGGCGGAATAAAACAAGAGAGGACTATTTTTTTTTCCAGAAAACAGAAAATAGGTTATTGATTACACCAGAAAAATGAAATAGTTTAATTTTATTTTTAAGAAAAATGTGAAAAGGCTGTCAATTTAGGTCAAATTATTTAAGAAATGTGTCATTTTATAAGGTTCTCAATTGCAGAGAAAAAAAATATTTTTGTTTATTATATTTTAGATAAACAGGAAACGCTGCCATTTCGGGTCAAATTATGTCGGAAATCTATGTCATTATAATATTAATAAAATAATAAAAAGGGTATTTAAATATCGCTTTTTCCTAACGACATCAGTTCAAAGCGCAGTTCTCACGCATTTATAACTAACGTTAACATAGAAATACATACGAAAAGAAGTGAAACAAAAGCAAGGGATTAATAAATTATGCGAACATATAACAAACATGAAAAAGAATATAAGTAAACTAATAAAGACAAGGAGGGGAGGAGGAAGAGAGCAGCTAAGGAGTGAGGGGGCTGGGGGCGTGCGGTGTGACGGCGGTGGTCTGAATCAGAAAAGAAGGAATGATGCTGGTGATGGGAGACTAGGTGATACATTTTTAAGGAGGAGATGATTATAGCCTGAGAGTAAGTATTGTAGGAGGGATGAAATACACTATCGCTAGTAAGCGCAGTTCGTTAGTATCCTTTAGGTTAATAGTATAACAGACGGACAGAGGATGATTGAAACTTTTATTTAAGCGTTCTTATATAGCGCTTTTTCAGCTCAAACTGTGCTCGAGGCGCTAACAAGAATAGCGTCTGGAATTTTTAATTTATTCGTTATTATATAGCGCTTTTCCAGCTCACACTCTGCTCAAGGCGCTAACAAGTATAGCATCTGGAACTTTTAATTTATTCGTTATTATATAGCGCTTTTCCAGCTCAATACTTGCTCAAGGCTGCTAACAAGTAAGCATCTTCTAACTCGAGTCGCCTGAAGGGGTCCACTTTGATGGCTGCTTAATTGTTTCGCTGATTGATTTCTGCCGGCGTGTGAACAGTTTTATCTCGAAAAGAAATCGCCATTTTTACCTTTTGCAAGGAAGGACCTGCTATATTTTTATACGTACTAGGTCAGATTTTTACTTTACGACAGTCCGCTGGACCTAAAGCAATAATCACGTGATGTAATGTTTACTTTACGACAGAGAAGAGAGGATAACTGGTTGTAGCGTTGCAAAGCGTTACAGCATTGTCATGACAGGAAAAGACAGACAGACAGACAGAGGTCTGCGTCATTGCCAGGAGAAGTGCAGTTCCACCACAGAACAACAACAAAAATTGTTGACAAGTCTGTCAACGCTTACTGCCATCATCACTGGTTGGCGTACTGTTATGAGTGATCAGGGAAATCAGAGATGGTCCGCGGCACCTTGCCACGCATGGCTGGCGATGCGGGGTCGTCGTTTGTGACGGCTAACGAGGTCGTTAGCGAGCAGAAAACCTGCTGGGATGCTGCTGATAGGAGTGAGAACTTGTGTTACTGTTAAACCTGGCCTCCCTCACACTAAAGGGGCTTGTCGGAGTGCTGGCATTTTAATTTGTCTAGCTAGCTGAACTTGCGGAGGGGAAGGAGAGGAAAGGGGAGAGGGAGAGGGGTTGTAATTATTGAAGTGGGGTGAGGTGGGGTGGGGTACCTGTGAGTTTATATGTTTGTGCGTCTGAGCTTGAACAAAAAGGGGTGGGGGAGGATGGGGTGGATTTGTTTAGGGGCAGCGGATGGGCGTGTGGGGATTAATGTTTGGTGATGATGGTTATACTTGTAGTGTGTGTATGTAAGCTTACCTGTTTGTCTTTGAAAAAAAAATGTGTATGTAAATTTCTAGAGAGACAATTTTATAGTTAAAACTTGAACAGGATTTTTAAAAAAAATGTTTCTTTGTGTTTGATGTCCTTAAAACTGTGTACGACAACTTGTGTGCAGGACGCATATGTGTAGGCATGTATGACTTGTGCGGGAAATATTCTTCTATTCCTCGGGACAAGATGACTTGAGCCCGTTGCGTAGGCAATTAGCAATGAAATTAGGCGATTTTGTCGGAACAGCCACGCGGCATTTCCGCTCTTCCATCGATCCGACCGTCTCCCGCCGACTCTGGTTTTAATGAAGGGAACGCTACATTTGGCATCTTTGGCATCCGTCGTCGTAATGATCTCTCTCTCTCCCTCTCTCTCTCTCTCTCCCTCTCTTTCTCTCTCGATCCCTTTCTTTCTCTCTCTTCTCCCTCCCTCTCTCTTCCCATTTCTCTCTCTCTCTCTCTCCTCTCTTTCTCTCTCCCCTTTCTTTCTCTCTCTTCTCCCCCCCCCTCTCTCTTCCCCCTCCCATCTGTCTTCCCTCCTCTCTCTCTTCTCTCCTCTCTCTCTTCTCTCCCTCTCTCTTTTTCTCTCTCTCTTACCCCCCCCCTCTCTCTCTTCTCCCCTCTCTCTTTTTCTCTCTTCCTCTCCACACCCCACCTCCCTTTGAATCCCCACCGGCAGTATAACCCCATCTTCCCTCCCACACTCCCTGACATTCCTTCAATCTCACTCACTAATTCCCTTCACTCCTTGCTCCTCCCTCTCCATCTCCCCTACGCCACCCACCCCTAACCCTGATGCTCTAACTTGTTATTTATTTACTTTATCCGCGCTATGTCCCAAGCTTTATATTTCTTGCATATCCACCCTCTTTAAAGTGGGCGCTTCGGGCCGCTTTGAGTTAGATTATGTATCGGGCCACTGGCTTGAGCAGCTCTTGAATTGGAAAAGTGCTATATACGAACGCTACAATACAATACAATACATATAAAATAGCCGCCCTCCCCTAAAAGACCTTTAACCAAGTAGAAGTAAGTGGTACTTTACTAGTAAACCGACATAGGACGAAATGGAGAAGAAATGACGTTTAAACTTGAAGACAAAGTACAATGACTGGTGAGGTCAAAAGTACAGAAGGACGTCCACCAGGGTGATCTGGGTCTCATCTGCTTGTCAATTCCTTCCATTGCCTTGGTCCGTCTCGTCCCCCTCCTTGTTCGGAATGGCACCACCTCTGGAATTTCACTTCACTTCACCTCCTCCTACTGGAATTTCACCACAGGTGACAGGTCCTGCTCTAAAAAAAATGAGTGGGAAGACAATCGGTGTCTTTAGCAGGTGACAAATCGTATGGAGACAGATAATATACGAATATTTTTATTTTTGTGAAACAAATTGGCTCTGAGTCCCTTTTTAAAAAAAATTGAAAAAAAAATCTTTTGTTTATGTTTGATAAAAGAAGATCTCTTTTAGTACAATGGGAGAAAACCTGTAAAATTACGTTGTACAATTCTCAAGAATTGTGTCTGTTGTGATGTAGAGACTTCCGTCTCGGTATTCACAGTGCATTATTAAAGTTTCTGGTACACTTCAAACAGCGTCGCTATTTTGTGGTTTTTTTCTTAAACGAAAACAGGTTTGTGCACATTATAAAATGAAGGATGCGTGCTGGAACTTTGAAAGTATTTTGGAGAGAAAATGTTGGCGACCTAAATGTGCTACTGTTTGAGCTTTGGTGCCTTTTGTTTCACTATAGGTCTACGAATATTTATGGAAGTGCTTTCTAATTTAAGGCTGGTTTTGTGAGAGCTTTTTCTGGTTTTTGGACTCATATGGAGTCTCCCTCCCTCCCTCCCTCCCTCTCTCTCTCTCTCTCTCTCTCTCTCTCTCTTTCCTCTCCTCTCCTCTCCTCACACTCCTCTCTCTAAGTCAGTCCATTAGTAGTTTTGGTACCTGATGTGATGAGGTCAGATCGCCACAGGGTGTCAGGACTAAGGTTTTTAGCGTCCATTTCTGTCGCGGCTTGTGGCTTTGGACTTTCGTTGTCTGGAGGTCATGGAGTCGAGGAAACGGTCCAAATTATCTTGAAAGCACGTCGTTGACAAACCCCTTTCTCGCTGTCTGTCTGTCTGTCTTACACTCTTTCTCTGTATTTCTTTCTCTTTCTCTGTCACGGCTATAGTATCTTTTTTTCCTTTTATCAGAATTCCATTGAACTGAAGAAAGAAAAAAAAAGAAATCCAAATGACCTTGAATGTACTTTGTGACCTTTTTAGAAAGTGTGAAATATTGAGATAAAAGTGTCAAAAATTGAGATAAAATAAGATATAGATATTTGAGATGACGACGATAAGATAACACACGATACCATAACAACATAACATAACATCTAAAATACCAATACATACCAAACAATAACGCAACAACACTTTTTTTTTTACTGAACAATTCAAGAAATTTAACTCCGTTGATCATGTGAACGTGCTTCTGACCCTTTGATGATATTTATACGAACGCGCTTCATTTTCACAACAACAACAACTTGAGTGAAGTCGTTGTCGTTCTTATGTAAGCTTCCCTTGAAAAACTGATTTTAGTTTATTCCTCGCCGTTACTGGAAGAGTACGATGTACAATGTACAGTTGTTTGTTTTTAGCTGCATAAGTGTACAGTATTTATCTGCACGAGCAAACACATTACTTGCTGAATCTTTTTCAACTGGAATAACAAAACCAGTCAGTCACTTTCGCAAACCTCCGCACTCGCTAGCCAGGGGCGTCAAATGGACGTAGTTCCGGTGCGCTATTGATTAATAGGTGGTCTCCCTTGCTTCGTTGCGCATGGGCAGTGCGCCAGAGAAAGAGAGAGAGAGAGACATTAAGAGAAATAGAGAGAGAGATAGGGTGGGTGGATGAGGAGGCCGTTTAGGATGGAGAACAAAAGTTGATGGTGAAAGGGAAGAGGGTAACGATGAAGAGAATAGCGAGGGAGACACAGACAGAAAGAGGGAAGGATGGACAGAGCGATTGAACATCAATCAACACCCCTCAACGGCGATACTGCAGACGAAGGGATAACCATTCCTAGGAAAGAGAGGGCTAAGAGACTTAAATTAATACTGAGCCACCATAACAATCATATTGTTGAGATGGACAGTGACAAACAAGATGGCCCCTTTCATTTTGCGCACTACGGGAATGGAACCTGGGTCCTCGGTGTGCCAAGCGAACGCTCTACTACTGAGCTACGGCTGGAGAGACAAAGATCACTTACTCGATGCTCAATAGAGAATTGTTCCAACACAGTGCCTATAGTTCAGCGGCAATTGTAGTCTGGAGGGTTCTCCAGAACCAGGAAGTGTGGTCTGAGCTCAAGATACCTACTAAAATGTAATCATGATTGACACTTTTAATCAGATACCAACCAACTGGGTTGATCTCGTCAGTGCTAATGTATTGCAATAAAAAGAATACATGCAGCGAAGTTTTGAAATAGATTATATAGAAATCAATTCCTTGTCAAGGTAGATATCGGGAGTTCATTATTGTACGAAATACAACCACACGAGTCGTTTGGTACGGAAGACGTTGACATTAATTGAAATAAATTATTTTTAAACGTTGCACAGAGTTTTATTAAATGATGTAAGCAGATGGTGACAGGGAAAATGAACAATGAAAATACTGTGTAAAAGCGAGTAATTTCAATTCATTTCAACTTCTTCCATGCCAGATTGGCTTCTGTGGCTGTATTGTCTGTTGATCAGTTCTTAAAATATCATATTGTTCGTGGTCATTGTCCTACTCTCGTAAATTCTGTTGCTATAAATACAAAACAGTGAACAGATTTGTTTATCCCTGTCCTATCCCGTAACTCAAAGGACGTTGGGGCACCACAGATAATCGTTTAACCAGCGTACTCCATCTTTCTCTGTTTTCTGCATTCCTCATGGCTTCGTTCAGTGTCAAACCAGTACATTCTCAAATGCTGTCCTCCCACCTCTTTTTCTGTCTCCCTCGTCGTCTGCCTCCTTGCACCGTACCTTGCAGCATGGTTTTTGCAAGGCCTGATGCTCTGGTGACGTGGCCATACCATCGGAGTTTCCGTTTCTTCACCACGTGAGCATGTCATCGTGTTGTCCAATGGCTTGTTTGATGGTCTGTCGGACTTCGGTGTTGGTGATGTGCTGGGTATAGGAAATGCCCAGAAGTCTTCTGTAACACATCATCTCCATGCTTTGTATTCTTCTTTGTTGAGATTTGTTTACCGTACCTAATTTATCTTTGGTTTTAATTTAGTATAATAAAACATTCGGAGAATGCGTTTTAAATTATAAAACATGACATGAGTTCCAAGTAGCCACAGATTGTCTTCTGTAATTAATTGGTCTTTGATGTGGCGGAGTTCTGTGATCCAGTGTTGTTCGTGTGCAATGGTGAAGAATGGCACTGCTGGTGTATTCATTACTAGTCTGACACAACGTGAGTTGTTGTGTTGTCACACAAAGGTAATAATTAATTAGTCGACTTTCAAAATTTTCACAGAAACTAGTAACCGGAAATGCCGAGTTTTACAATACATGTTACAATGAAAGTAAAAACCTGTTTGTGTGATAAGGTGAGAATGTGAAGTAAACCATCCCTTGTAGATTAATCAGAAAGCCCTCATTCTATTTAGTTGCAAAAGTTCGTACATAATTAGTCACCTTTCAACTTTTGAAAAACAAATCTTAAGTACACTTAGTGTTTACCTTTTTACATACACGATACAGTGGAAGTCGAACTGTTTGTGCCCATTTGGTTAAAACGCCAATTACTTAAAACTTTGAAGATTAGTCAGCAAGCTTTCGTCTTTCCACCCCACCCCACCCTCACGTCCCTGCTCCATCCTTTAAAAAAATAATTGTTGAAAGTTCTTTATTAAAAAGAAAAAGACGCATGACAATGGACGTCAGAAACTATTTGTACTTTTTGGGAACAATGCTCAGACAGTTCATGAAATCTTTGACAGGAAAATTTGGCGTTTCTATTATTTTATTTTAAACTGAAAGTGCTGAGAATCCTTGGCGTGTTTTTATAATTAGGATCTGTTTTTCCTCCGAAGTGATGTTAGACTAAGTTTTAGGCTCTTTTTTTTTTAAGGTTAAAGTTTAGTCAATGTGTGCAAGTCTGTCAGTCTGTCTGTCTGTCTGCGTTCAAATTCCCGCCATTCACAGTCACACGGATTTGTATTTAAGGACAGTTTTCTCCTGTTCGACAGTTTGCAACACTGAAGCCTAATTAGTATCATTGAACTGATAACACCTCAGCAGTATCATTTTAGCACTGAGTTTAATTAGTTTCATTTCAGCCTTTGCCAGAACCCCTCTTTCTTCGACCCTAGCTGTTTTACTGAATAGTTAGAGAGAACTTCCGAGAGCTTCCTAGGTTCGCTACCGTACAGTGCATTTCCTCACATTGCGTAGCTGAGACTAGCCGCACTGTTTGGCATTTCTTCTCGGGTGTTAGCTAGGAGACTTCGTTTGCAACGTGTACAGGTATGGTAGCGAAGGTGGCATGATGTGGTTTCTTGAGCTGTTGCAGCTACACAGTAACATGTATTATATTCGTGGGATTCTTCTACTGTTGTGTTAGTTAACCATGAAGTTTCGTTTTTATAGCGAGTCCGTTTACCAGTATGGATATGAGAGTAGGAATTGTACAAAATTCAGAATAGACGTTAAATTCCATTCTGTAGGTTTAATCAACTCTCCAAATATTTACTCCACCATTGTTTTGGAAGACAGTTTGGCCATTTACTGCTCTCCTTCTTCATCGACAGAATGTGCAGAGTACTCATACGTTCTTTCGTTCATTCCGAACGAAACCTCAGACTCTGTCTTTGGTCAGTACAGCAAGGAGCCTACGTGACGTTGCTAAACAGGCGTTGGTGTTGTTGGTCTCATGCTGAGTAGGTCTTGAGTTTTTCCCACGTCTATTAGTATTTAGTATTTGCCAACTCCTGATGTCGTTGAATGAAGTGGGGGAAAAATGTCAAGTACACATTTTGTATGCTACAGAACATTTGCTTGTACTAAAATGACTACTGACTAGGCTGCCTAATAGGTAGGCTTGACCGTCGAAGAATTATTCATTGCTTTGCTTAATCATCAAGAAGTAATCATCTCGATTACCAGTCAGTGTCTGAAGTAATTTGGATCGACTTCGCTGAACAAAGAGGCAAACAAGCGCAGAAACCAAATAAAACAAGAAGCAAGCAAACGGACAGATCTGAAACTCTCGTCCCCCCTCAACCTGCCATCCCCTTCCTACCCTACTCATTGGTCAGTCACCCCTCATAACCCACCTGACATGTAAGTATACCTGATCTTATTATCGCAGTATTTCTGGGCAGCAACCTTCATTTACAGGACAAGATCTCCACAAGTCTACAGAACAGCTATGTAATGGAAACGGTAGTCAGCGGACGGAAAGACGAAGAAGAAGAACAACAAACAAGCCCAAATAAGCATGATTTGTTCTCTGTTGCCGCAGACACCCTCTACCAGCGTGGGCGAATTGTTGGTTCCCTTCATTGCCTTAAACAGCTTGCTTATTTCATTGCGCGATAAATGCCGTATCAAAATGGACCAACAAAATACTCGGATAACGAAAGTTTCTTCTTCTGTACAACTTATGTTAAACTGAACAATACCATTTGATACAACTTCTTCTTCTTCTTCTTCTTCTTCTTCTTCTTCTTCTTCTTCTTCTTCTTCTTCTTCTTCTTCTTCTTCTTCTTCTTCTTGAAACTAGTATTATTGGGCGTTGAGTGCAGCGTTAAGGATGACATGAGCACGACTATAGTGCTTGAAGTCAGTAGATGGAGTACTGTGGGAAACTAGAAGTCGCAATGGGCATTAGGACCATGATGGTCACAAGAGCAGAAATGATAAATGCATGTGATAAGCGCTATTGCGGAACTGTTGAACGTAACAACAGGAAAAGAGCTATTTGGTATATTATTATAGCAGTTAAGATTGCGTATAAAGGGAGAAAGAGGTTATCAAGAGTCAAGAATGTTTTATTCCAAAGAAAAAACTCTTTTTATCAGGGGCACATGGATTTATTTTTTAAAAAACCATTAAAAACATGGTATATATTGTTGTTGTAGGCGGCAGGGATAGCTCAGTGGTCAGAGCGCACGATTTGTGTGAGTGCGTCTTGGGCGACGTGGGTTCGAATCCTGACTTCAGCAAACTATTTTGTGATTGCTGGATATTACGGGCCAGCGCCTTGAGAAGCTGTCTGAGCTTGTAAGTGCGCTATATAAGAGAAATCTCTTTCTTTTTTTGTACTTTAGATTGAATAACACAGCACAACAGGAAAATGATTTCCCAGGCAAGAAACCCACACCAGACTACAGCTACTGTGTTTAATGCTTTCCCTTACCAGCTTTTGATTTTTGTTGTTGTTGTTGTTGTTGTTGGTGGTGGTGGTGGTGGTAGCAATGATGGGGCTAGTCGGAATGTTATTGTGGATGTAGTTGTTGCCGTTCTTCTTCTTCTTCTTCTTCTTCTTCTTCTTCTTCTTCTTCTTCTTTTTTTTTTCTTCCTTCGCTTTGCAATCCTGTGGACCCTATAAACAATGACTGACTAAATAATTCTTTGCTTTCTCCTTCGTCTTCGCTTCTTTACACTCGGTCAATCTTCCTTATTTAGATCATGTTTTTCTTTATCTTTGGTTTAGGCTTAAAGGAAAGACTTTTCTTCCTTGACGGTGTAAAGACGGTACGGGTTCAAAGGAGGCCGTTTTGTCCGGCTCACCTTGAACAAACACAATCATAATTAACAGTGATCTGAAAGATCACAGGATGTGGGTGTGTGTTTAAGTGCATCTTCCTACCTGGAGCAATCGCTGGAAACGATGGCGAAAGGGCTAGGAGGAGGCTGCCTTAAATCATTATCTCATTGCACATATCATCCATTCCACTTACCTGCACCATCCCTCTTCGTTTACTCCATTTCCATCTTCTCTCTCTCCCTCCCTCCCCCTCCATTTCCCTCTCCATTTCTTTCTCCCTTTTCTCCCCTCCCTATAATTTATGGATGAAGCAATGCAAATCGGTGCCAAGATTCTCTCCCATGCCTTTCCTGCCTGCGACTGCTTGGTTTACTATTTATCCCATAGCTGTAACCGTTCTTAAGGCGGCAAAGGGAAAACAGATGGTCATGATGTGCACCAGCGGCGTCTGCGGCCTTAGGAAGCAAAACAGAAGGCCATTAATTGAGGGCTCATCACACCATTACTCTGGTGTGTTGTGTTGTTTTAAAAAAAATACTTCGGACTATAGCTCTCTCTCTCTCCCTCTCTCTCCCTCCCTCTCCCTCCCTCTCTCTTTCACCCTCCCTCCCGCTCTCTCTGTCTCTCTGTCTCTCTCTGTCTCTCTGTCTCTCTCTCTCTCTCTCTCTCTCTCTCTCTCTCTCTCTCTCTCTCTCTCTCTCTCTCTCTTTCTCTCACATTATTTGTTTCTTTCGTTTGCCAGCTAGTTCATTGTCATTAATGGATGGGTCACCAAATTACCCCTTTCCGCTCTTATCCCTATCCTCTTTTTTTAAATTTTAAATTAGGTCTGAGTATAGATTTTCTTTTACCATATTTACTCGTTTTTCTTATTTGTTTCTCATGCAAAAGCATTTTATCACAATAATTATGTTGTTCAACCAAAACCAAATTTTTCTGATGCTACTGCTTTCCGTCCTTTCCCGTTCCTCCATCTTTCTTCTTCTTCCTCCTCCTCCTCCTCCTCCTCCTCCTCCTCCTCCTCCTTCTTCTTATTCTCCTTCTTCTTCTTCTTCTTCTTCTTCTTCTTCTTCTTCTTCTTCTTCTTCTTCTTCTTCTTCTTCTTCTTCTTCTTCTTCTTCTCCTCCTCCTTCTTCTTCTTTTGCAATATCTCCAAAAAGAACTCTCCGAATCGAACGTATTATCTGCGCAGATGTGCACATCTGCTTACGTAATGTTTTCTGTTTTCGCTTTGCAGCAAACCTGGGTTTGCTTATTATAGCTCTGACGGCTTCGTTAAAGAGTTTGGAAGAACTGTTTGATTTTGCCGAGTGCGGCTTCTTCCGAAGTGGGCTACGTGCGCTAGGAGGATTGCTCTGTATGAGTTTGTAAGAACTAGCACTGTTCTAACACCTTCAATATCTTCCTGCCCCTACCTCCTCCCCCCTAACCCCCCCCCCTTACATTATCATCATTTAGCAAGTTGCTGTTGGCGATTTGTGACCTTCTTTTTAAGTTCAAATCTTGTTCGTTTCGAACTTTTCTCAATTTCTTCTTCCGTCCTCTTGCTTCTTCTTCTTTAGTTACATTAAATCCTTTCTTTTTACTCTTTCATCTCCACTCCGGCTTCTGCCTTTCGTATTCATTTAATTTCCCCCACCCCCCACCCCCCACCCTGTTTCTCTCCTCAATCTATTTGTTCTGATCTCTTTTTCTTTATAGTGAAGCCTTCTTCACTGGCATATTTTATTTATTTACCTACCTTCATTCCTCCCTCTAAATTCCCCCCTCCTCCATCTTCTCTTCCTTCATCATCTTCAACTCCATCTCCAGCTTTTGCTTTTCGTCTTCATCTTCTTCTCTTTTTTTCCACCCGTTTAAACCTCCATCTGCCGTAAATCGTTTTGTGTCCGCTCGTGCCCGTGAAGGTGGAAGGAACGGGAGCGCTTATGTCCCTTGGGGCGAGTCAAGTCGATGTCGCTACTTATCAGACCACAGCTCATCGTCTTGGGTGGTGATTTGGGCGAACCCGAGATTTAGCTGAAGTAGCCAAAGGAGATGTAGACGTGAACTCTTTCTCCATGGAGAGTTTGGAACTATTTTTGTGGAGATCGGGTCATAATCCGCTCGATAGTTTACTTGAAAACCTCAAAAATATTGCTGAAACTGTTTAGTTCTCTACAGACCCAACTCATCTTCTCTTGGGTGTTGATTTTTGGCGAACCGAGATTAGGCTGAAGTAGCCATGGGCGATGTAGACGTGGACTTTCAATGGAGATTTGTTTGTTTGTTTGTTAGGGGGGTGGGGGGGGAAATTTCTTTGGATATTAGGGCATTACCCGACGATGTTTTGTTTTGAAGTGTTGCTGCAGTTATTTACTTATCAGACCACAGCTCATCCCTCCCTTTCCGTTGGATTTAGACATGATTTTTGGAGCATTGGTCTCGGTAAAAAAAAAACAACATCATAAGTATGTTGGAACTGTTTAGCACATTGGTCTCGCCAAAGGGAAACTCGAGATTGCTGAAATTAGAATTTAGATACCCTACCCAGAAACATTATCTTATTTAGTGATGAATGGCTAAAACTGTCAAGAGCACATTCATATTTCTGTTCTGTACATCACATATACGACTGCATAACATCTTCTTGAAGCGTTGTATCGTTGTTAACAACAACTACACTACTACTACTACTACTACTACTACTACTACTACTACTACTACTACTACTACTACTACTACTACTACTAATAATAATAATAATAATAATAATAATAATAATAATAGAAACAACAACAACGACAGCAATAATAATAACACACTGAATTATAGGATGCACATCTCACACCGTTTTAGCGACTCAAAGCGCACCTTTCTTTATCGACGTCTTCTGTTTAGATTGATGCAGAACATCAGCACTTCGTAACGCGCATATGTAGCACACTAAAAGAGGGGCTGGGCTCATCAAGCAGTTGTTGCAGAGGAAGACGGGCCCAAGCTGTGCAGCCGGAGAGGCGTGCAATGAGAGAAAGATGCGCCTAGGTTGTGCCGTGCTAATGATGTAATAATAATTATTCCTAGCACACACAGTATAATGCTTACTGCGTAGTAGACTTACAGGGTGCATCCGCGTTGGCGTGATGATTCGTCCTTACTGATAGTAGAACCTTCAACTGTGTTTTCTGACTTAGACTCAGTTGGCAAAAACTTCCGATTCAAACTCAGGTGTTAAATATTCTGAGAGAAGAAAGGTTGTGTTCTTTGTGTGAGCTAGATGAAACAGGTTATGAATTCCATTATTTGTTTAATTGTACTAATCCCTTTCTAAAAGAAAACAAATTTTCCTTATTGCCACAATCTTTTAGGAATCGCCAAATTGTCTTTAAATTATATCAGCTAATGAACTCGAAATCGAAAGGCACGCTGATTAATTTAAGTCGTCTTACTGGAATAATTTGTTCACTTTTTTAAAAATAGTACAGAATTGTTTTGTTTTCTTTCTCTAGTGGGCCAATCCTGTTTGGTGGTCATGCATGTGTGCTTTACTGTTTTTGCGTTCTTTACCTTGTTCTTTTACTTTTCTGATGACTGCTGTTTTTATTTTATCTTGCATATGGGTTTGTTCTTTTGAGAGAATATTTTTGAGGTATGTATGTGTCGCAGAATGTTTGCACATTGTTTAGTTTCATATGAACCCAGTATTTTGCTGTTGTTGCTTTTTAAAAATTTCATTCAGTATATATGTTATTGTTTGCAGTTAGATGTTACTGTGTTTTTTCATTGAGTAATATGCTGCCTTTGTTGCTGTCATTATGTATACATTGTGTATCCCTACCCCCCCCCCCCTATCTTCCTACATAGTTTGGGCTAGGAGCCTAATTTAATATTTGTTGTTTCATCGTTAATAAAAGGACAAAGTTCCAAAAGTTCCTAAGTTCCGTATTCTGGATTTGCTTGTTAATTGAATGTGGATAGTAGGAGATGTTACTCTTGCAGTCATTCCATGAAGCGGACGAAACGAGACTAGATTAATACACACAGTGCAGTAAGAGGGAGAGAAAGAAGAAGAATGGTGCATTACATCGTTGTATCGATGTAACCAACAACTCTGTACCTTTTGGGGAAGTGTTTCCTTTCGATGCGCATGACTGCGATACAGAAGCAATGGGGGGGGAGGGAGAGGGAGGGAAATGGAGGGAGGGGGAGAGAGAGAAGGGTGGGGTCGGATGACTTCATAACAGATAGAACAAACCCAAAAAAGAATTTTTAAGTTTTTTTTTTTTTTAAAGTTTGGATCTGTTTTAGCGGCAGCATCAGTCAGCAGCAGTTAAAATAAAAGAACAACAAAAACCTAAATAAAGAAATAAAAAGCAAAGCAGAGTTATTGGGGATATCAATTCTCCATTGTAATTCCCTTCACTTGCAATGTCTTTCCCATGCTTTTTTCCATTTACGTCCCTTTGAAAGTTTAGACTTTTCCTATAAACTAAAAGTTGGTGGTCTGTGTTCCTCTTTCCCACTGCGTTCGTAAAGCTGTCAGCCCCGCTGAAAAACAAGTTTGGGGGTAATTTATACAATTAAAAAATTAAACATTCGCTGCATTTGAGAGAGAGAGGAAGAAAGAGGAAGAGGAGGATGGAGAAGGACAGCAACGGGAAAACCGCAACAAAATCTGAGAGGGAGAGAAAGTGACAACAGCCTCAAACTCTAAAGAAGAAAAAAATCACATCATCTGAAGAGGGCACTAGGGTTACCCCCACCCCCAAAAAATCTGCCCAAGAAGTTGAAAACTTCCACTGGTGCGATGTACACAGATTTCAAGACTTATGCCTCTATCCGTCGGCAGATCGATTTTGCTCTGTGTATGTTTGTTCTCTTTTCTGTTTCTCATCCTTTCTTTCCATTCTCTTTGTTTACCGCTCTTTCTTCTTCCTTCCTGTTACTGTGTTAGTGTAGCTTCCCCCTTCCCCCCGATTTCTGTTTCTTCTTTCATTTTCTCCTTCCTTCAACTGTTTATCTCTTTCACTCTTTCTTTTTGCCCCGTTTTCGTATTTCCTTTTCTTTTTCCCCTTCTTCAGTTCTCTGCCCGAATGTTGTTTTCACTTGTACTTATTTCTTTGCGGTTTTCTTTGGACGTTGGCTTCTGTCAAGAGGATTCTCAACACTGAAAAGGACAAGATTTGTAAAGAGTGGTCGGAAATTTTACTAGGGAAAAAATTGGGGGTGGGGTGGGGTGGGGGAAGAGTTTACGGGAGAAGGAGAGAAAGTGAGACGGTAGACGGGATGTTAATAATAATAATAATAATAATAATAATAATAATAATAATAATAATAATAATAATAATAATAATAATAATAATAATAATAATAATACCATATTAATAAAACCTAGTGTTCCGTAATAATAATAATAATAATAATAATAATAATTATAATTATAATTATAACATTACTACTACTGCTACTACTACTACTACTACTACTACTTATTATTATTATTATTATTATTATTATTATTATTATTATTATTATTATTATTATTATTATTATTATTATGACGGAACACTAGGTTTTATTATTATTATTATTATTATTATTATTATTATTATTATTATTATTATTATTATTGTTGTTGTTGTTTTTGTTGTTCTTGTTATCATTATTAGCATCTTCAGCATCATCATATTGTTGCACTGACCATGCAATATGGCTGCATAAAATTCACCCATTATTATAATTTTCGTGGTAAACCTATTTCCATAGCATTTAAACATTTTGACACTTTCTTTCATTTGTGTATTCCATTCTCTCAACCTTCTCCGTCAATGTTGTTGTTGGTGGTGTTTTTTGTTTGTTTGTTTGGTTGTTTTTAAGCCTCTCTCGCAACCCCACACAACTCCGCCCTACCCCACCACCATTACCCTCATCACAACCACAACCACAAATAATGTTAGGTAGGTAGGGTTTGGGCGCGCCACTGGCTGCGACCACTCCTTCCCCGTGGGAGGCGGCCCAGAGTTTCCCGATAGAAAGGGATAATAAACTGCAGCACAACGTAAATGACAGCCTAAATTTATGTAAAGATCTGTCTCTCTTAATCTAGCTCGAACCGTTTCCTATACTTAACCGCACTTAAAAAGGAAGTCTGTCGTGAAGTAGTGAGAAAAAAAGGTGGGATTTTGTGCCTGAGATCTGGTCTGGTGCCTTGATCGCGCTTAACATTTGAAGACGGATATTTCTTGCCTTGCAGGTGTGTTTCCTAAGTGCTATACAGAGTTGCTTGCTTTTTCTTCTGTCTTTTATTGGACTTTCGTACTTTCTTTCCCTCCTTGCGATTTTTTTTAGTCCGTTCTTGTTCTTGTCCTTGTTCATGTTCTTCTTGTTTGTCTCCTTATCCTTCCTCTCTTCCTTCATTCATTCATTTATTCATTCTTCTTCTTCTTCTTCTTCTTCTTCTTCTTCTTCTTCTTCTTCTTCTTCTTCTTCTTCTTCTTCTTCTTCTTCTTCTTCTTCTTCTTCTTCTTCTTCTTCTCAGCGCACTTCATCTGGAAATGTATTGCTTTAAATGAGAACTGTTTCTGTCATTCTCATTTGATCTTTCTCGTTCCTACTTCACTTCACTGCGTGCAGACAGACGATTCGGGAAAACGTGTTATGGGAAGATTCAGATTCAGATTCAGATTCAGAAAACTTTATTATCTCCAAGGAGAAATTCTAACATGGATTTGCTGTCAGCAAAAGGTAATAAAATGTAACAATACTATAAACATGTAAACATGTACGTGTAATCACAGCAAATAGGCCTACTTCAGTGCTATGGGTATAAGCCATTACGTTATATCTAACATGGTGTTTTTTTTAAAATAAAAAAGAAACATCTTAGACAATGGATGCCTACCGTTGTTCCCTTCCTCCCACCCCCTTTATTCTCTCCCTCCCCCCACACCTTTTCCTTGTTGCTTTTTGCAAGCCTTTTTTCCTAATCCCCACCCCTACAACCCCTCACCCTCTCGTTTCACGCCTTTTCGTAAATAAAATACCAGTTGATTTGCTTTGGTCTTTCTACTTTATTTCAATTTTTTTTTTTTTTGGGGGGGGGGGAGTTAGGGTGGGAGGGGTTGGTGGTAACATCTTCAACGATGTGTTTCAGTTTGTCACGCCTAATTTTTCAGGGGTTACCCCATATCAAGCACCGGCGAGTTTGCTGGGATTTCCGGGGTTACCTCTTCACGCAGAAACACATAGGAAGGCATGAGTAGTATCGGATTGAAGTGATAGTAGTCGGGCCATTACGCTTTTGCTAAGATGCGTGACTATTTGTGTGCGTGTTACGTCTGAATGCAGATTTGCTGATACTTTTTTATTTTCTGTATTTTTACTTTTCTTTCATTCATTTATTTTTTATTAATTTATTTTAAGGGGGTGGTGAGGGAGCGGAGGAGGGAGGGTGGAGGGGGGGGTAGAGGGGGATTTGTACAGGCAACGGTTGTTTTGTGTTTGTGTTTAAGAAACTTAATATTTTTTAACATCTGAGTAAAAGCAGGTAGTTAGATTTTGTTGTTGTTGGTACAGAGAATGGGATTTAGAACGAGGATGTCTGCATGTTTTCAGAAACAAACCAAGAAAAAATCTGTGCGGTTAGTCTTTCTGTTGCCTGTGTGGTTTGGTTTTGCCCCCGTGAAAGACTGGAACGAAGATGGCGAGAAGATGAAGATTTAGGAGTGACGTTGGTAGGGAAAGGAAATTAAAAGATGTTAGCTAGTTTAATAGTATACATGCAAGGCTGTAACCAGGGAAGGTTAACTTATTACTTGTATTTGGTTGGTTGGTGGGTTGGGTTTACAAGTAGTCGATATTTTTTAATATGATAAGACAATAGCCATTAGCCTGAAATACTTTTCATGGACTGTGTTTTTAAATGAACTCACACACAAACAAAAGCGCGCGCACGCACTCACACTCACACACACACACACACACACACACACACACATACACACACACACACACACACACACACACACACACACAAAGTGCTCGCGTACGTGTTTGTGTCTTAACGCACGAGTGACAGAACCCTTTTGTTTACTATGCACCAGTGAATGAGGTTATTGATTATACTTGCACATGGATCTTTCTCCAGAGCGAGCGTTGTGGCCAAGTGGGCTAAGGCGGGAGCCAGAAACCAATGGCGCCTGACAGGTGTGGGTTCGAGCCAGCATCTGGGTGTTATGTTTCTCTGAATATTATTTACTTTCGACTCGGGCAACGTCTCGGGGGTTTTCTCCGGGTACTCCGGTTTGCTCCCCCATCAAAAAAGTTAAAAAAAAATTCACAAATAATGTTAGGTAGATAGGGTTTGGGCGCGCCACTGGCTGCGACTACGCCTTCCCCCGGAGAGGCGGCCCAGAGTTTCCCGGTAGAAAGGGATAATAAACTGCAGCAAAAAAAATTAAAAAAATGTATAGTAAGTAAGGACCAGGAGAACGTTTCGCTCCCTAGAAGATGGCTTGAGGGAAGCAAGAACTCTCAGACGGTGGGTAGGGGAAAGTGGGTAGGAGGAGGAAGGAGGAACAACGAAGCTTAACGTCCTATTGCATCAGCGTTAAGGACGATCACCACGTCGCCACCCTGACAACAATGATTATCATCATCATATCAAAGATGAGATCCTACGGATCTTGAATATAAACGTAAGTGGGTAGGGTAGGGAGGGAAAGGGGAATATACAGAGAAAACGACTGGTGGTGAAGATAACAATAAAATAAATGGAAAAAATGAGATTAAGGATGTCAGTAGCTGGGACGCAGCCACTTGTAAGACTTTCTTCCTTATGTTTAATTTTTATTTTAAAAGGAACAACTGGAAACTTGAACCTTGTTTATTCTGGATTAAAAAGCAAACAGATGGGTGGGTGTCGAAGAGGAACGATGAGAGAGAGAGAGAGAGAGAGAGAGAGAGAGAGAGAGAGAGAGAGAGAGAGAGAGAGAGAGAGAGAGGACAAGATGATGGAACGCATGAGAATAAAAGAAGATACGATAGAAGAAGAAGAAGAAGTTGTTTTGTTCATCATGTAAACATAAGTTGTACTGATGCAAGAAGAATGATGAAGAAGAAGAAGGGAGAGGAGAAAAGACGAGGAAGTGGAGATAGAGATGTATACTAAAATCGGATTGTTTTGCAGGACCCACACCAAAAAAAGGTCTCAAGGTCGCATCCCAAGACATTTCTGTGCTGACCTCTACAAGTTTTAAAGATCTTTTTCTTTTTTTTAAAGAGGGCAAACGCTGTAGAAAGAATGAAAAGAAGAAGAAGAAGAAGAAGAAGAGGAGGAGGGGGAGGAAGAGGAGGAGGAGGAGAAGGAAGAAAGAAATAAGTTGCTTTGACACGATACGGTGAAAATGCAACTTGACGGGAAGAACGCGTCGTAAACTGGTTAACAGCGTTCCACCGTTCTAAAAGACGTCTTCAATTTCTGTGCACTACACCACTGTGACGGAGTACACACTTCAGCTTCGCAGCAGGCGAGGTAACCTTGGAGAACCACTTTACTCTTAAACCAGACGATTCTATCTGTGTGTATGTGTGTGTATGTGTATGTGTGTGTGCGTGTGTGTGTGTGTGTGTCCAGTCAAGATTTTCCCCCTTCTAATTTAGTCAGGTCTTTTTTTTATTTCTTCTTATTTTTTGCAATTGTTGAACTTTTAAAGCTGTGTGTGGAATATCAGTTTGGTAATCTTAGACGAATACAGAGCATGGAGATAAGCACAGAAGACTTCTGGGCGTTTCCTATACCTAGCACATCACTAACGACGAAATCCGACCGACCATCACACAAGCCATTGGCCAACATGATGACATGCTCACAGTGGTGAAGAAACGGAACCCCCCGTGGGGGTGCCGGAAGCTTCAGTATAAATAGAATCCCCCCCACCCCCTTCTAAAAATTTAGTCCTTTAATCTCCCACTGTAGCTGTCTTTCTCCTTTGTTCTTTCTCACTCCTACTGTGTTCTATCAATCTACTATCTTCTTCTTCGCTCGACCAGTCACCTACCATTTTTCTTGAAAACTCTTCCGTGACAAAACTCATTTGTGTGTGAGGTCTGTTGGATCAGCTTGGGAATATTGTATGCTTTCTGCCAGGTGGTCACTGGGGCTTCCTGTGATGTTATTATTTGGCAATGTAGGCATTTTATATGTATGGGTTTTGTTGATATTGTATAATGATGGTTGTATTCTATTTTGTTTTTGTAAACAGGAGTTCGATAAATTAGAGTAAAGCCTCAGCGTCCCCTGCGTGGGATGTCTTCAGTGTTACCACTAGGGTTGTTTCGGCAGATCTTTTATGCGGATTAGGGGTCAGTCCTTTTTCACTTCTTTGGTCTTGATTTGGCTCGGAAGAGTCCGCTGGACCTAAAGCAATAACCATGTAATGTATTGTAATGAAGAAACGGAAACTCCCATGGTATGGCCCCGTCACCAGAGCACCAGGTATTGCAAAGATCATACAGCAAAGCACGGAGCAAGGAAACAGAAGAATAGGGAGATATCAATAAAGGTGGGAGGACAACTTTCGAGAATAAACTGGCTTGACACTGAGCGAAGCCATGATGGTTGCTGAGAATAGAGCAAGATGGAGTACGATCATCCATGGTTCCCCAACGAACTTTCAGTTACGGGATAGGATAGGATTAGATAGGATAACAATGTTAGAAGCATCAATGCAAGTTTCTTTGATTGTATTTACGACCTCCTCGGTCAGGTGACAATTAGATTTTGCTGTTTATGTTTTGAAAACGCCGTTCTTTCCACTTTAAAAAAAAACATTCAAAGAAATAACTCGGATGGTCTCCCGAACACTACTTTTCTTGTATAAAATAATACATTGACTCTTACTGTTGTTCTCTTTAGACATTCATTTATTCATTCACTTCGAAGAAGAATAAAAAACAACATTGTCCACACCAAAAAATCATTTCCCCTGTTCTTTTGAAACCTCTGTTCTTTAGTCTGGAAAGACAAAATACTGTCTGTTGGCTTTAGGAAGTATCAGGTGAGAGAGTGAAGGAGAAACTTTTCTTTTTAGCTGGTTGTGTTGCCAGTTTGTCTTTTATGCCTTCAACACCCTTCCCACTCCCAACCCACCCCAAATCCCCACCACTACCACGCTTCTTTCCCACACCATTTCGCAATATTCATTTTTCAGAAGTATTTAAATCCAGACTTTGCTCTTTTCTTTGGATTTTCTTGTTATTGACAGACGCAGTCCCTCACCCAACTCTCTCTCTCTCTTAGACGGGTTCATAATAAGACCTAGTGCTATTATCCTATTAAAGGTTTCGACTTCGACCTTCTCTCTCTCTCTCTCTCTCTCTCTCTCTCTCTCTCTCTCTCTCTCTCTCGTCCCTTCTCTGACCTCTCTATATATTATGTATTGTTCTGCTATATACATTTACATTAACATATTTGCCTGTAGCCACGATGGTTGATGGAACCCTTAAAGAAAGTCACAGTGTCCTTAATTGCTGCCGTAGCAAGTATTATATAGCAGCGTTGGATGAGGTCAACGCTCTTTGTTTGTCTTACCGTTTTTCCATTTGTCAATTATTTTGAAATTGTTCGGAGATCTTGACACCGTACTGTTTCCTTTCTTTTAACAATTTTGTTTTTGTTTTTCTCTTCTGTCAATTTTGAAAGAAGAATGTAGTAAGAGGTTCCTGGTGGATAGACACACTAGTCTTGACGTTCGGAGCCAATGCCCTCCCAGGTAATTTTAGACTTCACTGTCGAGAAATTTCGACTGCATTACGAAACAAAACGGCGTCGCGTCTATTAGCTTATTAATTCTATATCTTGACACATTTATCTGGACGTATTAGCTTATCTCATTTATATCTCAAATGGATAGTCTTGTGTTATTGACCTCCGAAACTAGGACACAAATGTTATCCGAAGGGATTTCAGGTATTGGGATAAAAAATTTGAACTGAACGTTAATTATATTTAGTATGTTGTCAAGGTTCTGTTTAAAGGCGAGTCTTTCTTGTTAATGAGATTTTTATTTATTTATTTTAAAGATAAGCGACAATCACGCTCATACACGCACATAATACCCACTACACCGGCGCGCGCGCGCGCACACACACACACACACACACACGAACGCACGAATACGCGCGAGCCATCCGTCCCAATCCCCCGCTTATGCACATGCACACGCAGCAGCCTCAATTTCGAAGCATAACTGCCATTTTTACAATAAAAAAAGAAGAAAACCCAAAACACACAACACGCGGTACATAGAAACAGAGATCCTGTTTGTTTAACCTGGAAAAAGAAAGGAGCTAAAATTCCAAAACCAGGACATAAAACAATAACATACAGATCTTTTTCAAAATTTAATGAAAATGATTTTCTCTTTGATCTCAGCAACAGTGGTCTCTCAAATGTTTATAATTTTACTGACCCTGAAAATGCTTTATCATACTGGTATGATACATTTATGAATATATACAATATGCATGCTCCTATCTATACCAAAAGAGTTAAATACTATACTAAACCGCCATGGCTAGACACAGAACTACAAAAGGCCATTTATTTGAGAGATTATTTAAAGAAAAGCGGTAAAGAATATGATTATAAGAAACAAAGAAATGCAGTAACTTCACTAAAAAGAAAGAAAATGAAAACATTTATTACAAATTTAATATCGTCCAAAAACAGTTCTAAAAAGATTTGGACAGCAATTCATCACTTAACAAACAAATCAAGTATAGCAAAGGTAATTACAGATATTTCTCCTAATACTCTGAATTTACATTTTATTAAAACGTCTGACAGAATTATTACTATTGACAAATCGAAAGAAAACACTCTAAAAAAATTAACAGACTTTTGTCACTCTAAGAATATTAAAAACAAGAGAGATATTCCGTATTTGTCTACAGAATTTGTATATAAAGCACTAAGAAACCTTAAGCAAACAAACTCAAAAGGTGTTGATGAATTGGATAGTAAAATATTAAAATTGTCCGCGTCATTCATTACTAACACTTTAACGTATATATACAACTTATGCATAGACAGATCATATTTTCCTAAAATGTTTAAAAAAGCTAAAGTTATACCCCTTTTTAAGAATGGTGATAGCACTGACCCATCGAACTATAGACCTATTTCGATTCTTTCTACTCTCTCTAAGCCTCTTGAAAAGCACTTGAATAATAATATTCTTGATCATTTCACTAAAAACAGCCTCTTACATGAAAATCAATCAGGTTTTAGAGCTAAACATTCTTGTCACACGGCTCTTACATCTATGATAGAACAATGGCTAAATAATATTAATCAGGGAAAATTGTCTGGAACATTATTTGTTGACTTTGCAAAAGCTTTTGATGTAATAGATCATGACCTTCTTCTACGTAAATTACAATTATATGGCATTCATTCTAAATCGCTTGAATTTCTAAAATCGTTTATTTCTGACAGAGAACAGTGTGTTTATATAAATAACAAAAAAATCACAATTTGAAATTGTTAAAGCTGGAGTACCACAAGGATCTATTTTAGGACCTTTGTTATTTTCTATCTACATAAATGATCTCCCCCTTCATATTTCTACTTCTTGTGAACTCTTTGCTGATGACACTACATTACACTCTCAAAATACAGATTTGAATCATCTGTGCTCCTCCTTACAACAAGGGGCTATTGAACTACAAGAATGGACTGAATCCAACCACATGGCCCTCAATCCAGACAAAATGAAATCCATGCTAATTACAACAAGACAAAAAAGACAAAATTTATCAATAAAGCTTCGTCCATTAAAAATTTGCAATAAAACAATTGATGAAGTACAATTTCATAAACTTCTTGGTATAACTTTAGACAATAATTTGTCCTGGATCAATCATATTTTAAATGTTAGTAAAACCATTTCGAAAAGGACTTATCAGTTATCAAGAATTAAACATTTATTAAATTTACATTCTCGTAAACTTTTTTATTCTGGTCATATTCAACCATTTATTGATTATTCCTCTACTATTTGGGATTCTGCTAGTGGCAATGCAATGAAGCCTTTAATTAGAGTTCACAAACGTGCAATTAAACAAATTATTCTTAAACAAAAAATATCTCCAGATGATTATAAACGGATTAATATTCTACCTCTTGCCAACAGACTAAAATTTAATAAAGGGGTTTTCATGCACAAGATCCTTTCTTGCAATGCACCTTCCTATCTTTGTTCTCTTTTTTCCCAAAAAAACAGATCGTCCACAAAATTAAATGTTCCACTTCCAAGAATTGATCTTTTCAAAACTAGTCTAGCTTATTCTGGTTCAACTCTGTGGAATAGCTTTCCTGACGATCTTCGCACTCCAGAATATAAAATTACATCATTTAGAACACGTCTCTTAAAACACATAAAAAATAAAATAAACGTTATTTGTTGTTAAAATTAACAACAATAATATGATTTAATTTTTTTTTGTAATTTAAAATATTATTCCATGATGATATTGTTTATTTGTTATTGTTCCATGATGTTAATGTTATAACATTCATTTGTTGTATTTAATAGTTCTTGTTACAAGCCCCAAGGGCAAGATGTAAAAAAGCGCATCCAGCGCTTACTCTTTTACCCTTGCAAAATAAAATTGTTATCTTATCTTATCTTATCTTATCTTATCTCTCTCTCTCTCTCTCTCTCTCTCTCTCTCTCTCTCTCTCTCTCTCTCTTTCTCTCTCTCTCTCACTCACTCACTCACCCCCATCCTCATGCAACCCACCCTCTGCCTTTTGTCTGTGGCCTTTAAAAAAAATTTTTTTTTTGGGGGGGGGGGAAGGGGAGTGGGGTCGCATGAGTCGTCTTATCACAAATGGCTCAGCTTTTACTGTTTAGGGTTTTACTGCCGCTTCTGCGGAGCTTGAACTTTTCCTTTCCAACATGTACTTTGCAAGTTTGTTTGGAACTGGATCGATGGTATACTAGAGAATAAGACTCCTGAAGCGAATTGAAAAAGTTCTGAAGGAAGGGATACGGTTGGGTTAGGAGACGCGGAGAGAACTGGGGGGAGGGGAGGGGAGGGGAGCGGGAGGTGTTGGGGGGGAAGTGATAGGAAGGAAGGGCCAAACACTTAGTCTAGATAATAAAGCGGAAGTTTCTCTGTGTGTTGGATTTAGGGAAAATGGAGAGGGGAGGATACGTGCACTCTATACGAGACGGAATCATCATTATAGTCATCGCCATCATCATCATAGTCATCGCCATCATCATCATCATCATTATCGTTGAAGCCCATATCATCATCATCATCATCATGATCATCATCGTCATCATGATCATCATCATCATCATCTTCATCTTCCTTTATCATCATCACCATCATCATTACCTTCTTCTTCTTCTACTACTATTACTACTACTACCACTACTACTACTACTACTACTACTACTACTACTTCTTCTTCTTCTTCTACTTCTACTTCTACTTCTTCGTCACCATCTCCACCACCACCACCACCACCTCCCATCACTCCATAAAAAAAAAACAGTATTCATGATGCAGCATGCCTTCAAAGTTTAAAGAAAATCACTGCAGACCCGACGAGGTCGTGAAGATCAGTTTAAACATATGCAGCTGCTAGCAAGGGTGTATATAAAATTGCATGTAAATACCCAAAATACTGAAGTATAGCTTTCAACCAGTTGGACGTGTGTGACCTATGGGAAACAGGAACGGTAGGGTGATTGGCAAACGGCGATGCACGGTCATGCAAGAAATACGAAGAGAGAGAGAGACCGTCCGTCTCAAGCAGCTGATCTTATAATAGAAGTAAACGAATCCGACATGTACAAAAACATTCAAACTTTCTTGCACGTACATGTTGGGGACAAGTGGTGCTTTGGGGGGAGGGGGGAAGGGAAGGACGAGAGAACGAGTTAGAGAGAGAGAGAGATTAACTGACTGACTGGCTGGCTGACTGAGACTTTATTTGTCTATGAAATTTGCATTGAAATTTGCCTTTCGGCTGCACAAGGATAGTAAATGTAAAATGTAGAGTATCTTGAAAAATGTACAAACAAAAATAAATGGTGCGAAACATAAAATATAATAAAACAACTATTATCCCAAACTCCAGACATACTTGAACTGTCCATTCCCGCCTACATCCCTATAAGCCAACACAAACCCTCGCCATCATGCACAAACACCAACCACATACATGATCATCCCATGCTAAGCCAACTCACAAACACACACAAATATACACACACACGATCGCACACACAAACACAAACACACACACACATCTCCAGACAGATGCAAAGTTTTCACAACGACAGCAACAACAAAAAATACTTTATTAGACACCGTACGTGTATGCTGGATCATGCACACACACGTAGTACATACAAACCGGCACGCCATTTTACACTCGCAATGATCACGCACGCACGCACACACATACACACACACACGCGCGCACACACACGCGCACACACACACACACACACATTAGCTAAATCATATTTAATAAAATCAGGGAATAGCGTTTGTGAGTCGAATGGCGCACGGCAGAAAGGACCGGCGAAACTCGCGCGGCAACTTATGTGAGAGAGAGAGAGAGAGACAGAGACAGAGACAGAGAGACAGACAGAAAGAGAGAGGGGGGAGAAGGTGGAGTGGGGTGGGGTGAGGTGGGGAAATGATGAGTAACAGAGGGAAGGGCCTACATGGTAAAAAGGAAGGGGCAGAGAGGAGATAGCCTTTAAAAAAATATTTATTTTATTCTATTTAATTTATGTATTAATTTAAGTATTTTTTGGATGGGGGTGGGGAGTGGATGGGCGCGCGAGGGTGGGTGGATGGGAGAAGGAAAGCTAAAAAAATGATATTCATTCATTTCAGTACGCAATTTTGCAGATTTGTTTCCACGACATTACCAGACAAAATATACAATATTCAGCTCAGGCAAAAAATATTGTGCTGTAATAAATGTTATCAGACAAATGTAATAAGCCTTCTGTTCTTTCGCCCCCCTACCCAACACCCAACTCCCCTCTCCCCCCCCAAAAAAATTTGGAAAAATGCAACGACAACAAACAAACACAAAATTGTTTTATTAAGTCTAGTCTGGCTCCCCCCATCTCCACCCCCCACCCCTCTCCCCAAAATAAATCTTTTATAAACAAATTCAAACAAAACGGGTGCTATTCAGAATCGTAGAAGCGTGACGAGGTGAAAGAGTATGCGTAACTAGCAAGCTAGATGAGCGTGCTGTTAACGAAATACTCGTACAACGTAGCAGGAACTCCCGAGTCCAACGTTCTGTATTTTGACTAGAGGGAGTACGTCGCTCAGTCAGTCACAGCTATAGTGTATGACAAATACTTTCGTTTTTTGACCGATATATGATATTTATTATAAAAACCGAAAAAAACGGCGCTTATTTTCGCACATGTCAGATATTATAGCCCTCTGGAATGCTGCCTTAACGAACGATGTTACGCTTCGATGCAATAGAAGTTTAACAAGCTTTGTCGGTTACTGTGGGAACCTTGGCTTCGACACGAGCAGACTGGAAGGAAAGATGAACTTGAAGATTTGTGATTGTGTAATCCCCATCCTGTGAGAAAACAGGGTTTTCTGTTTTTCCGAGTTAAGAGGAGTAGGAGAAGAAATAGAGTGAGGCTGTTTGAATTTAATTGTAAGCAACAGAAAACCACTTCTTGTGGGCAAGGGCAACTTCTTTGTAAGCAGTTTCTGTTAGAAGGAGGATGAGGGTGATTCTACTACTACTACGACGACGACGACGACGACGACGACGACGAAGAAGAAGAAGAAGAAGAAGAAGAAGAAGAAGAAGAAGAAGAAGAAGAAGAAGAAGAAATATTAATAACAACAATAATGAAGGAGATTATGTAATCCATGTTCTAAGATGTGACACTAACAATGTAGGCTCACAGTTGAAAAATGAAGGAAGAAGAAGATTGAGGAATGAAGAAGGAGGAGGAGGAATTTAAACATTCAGTGCTCAGCTACCCCATTCCCCTCACTCCTCCACCACCACTACCATCACAATCCCCGCTTCTCTTACCCCCGTATATCGCGTTTTTATGGAATGACAAGCAAGCATACAAAGGAGAGGTCTGTGTTTCCTAAAGGATAACGCTTAATACAAAACCGTTCTGTTGTAACAACACTAGCATCCCCTTATTGCGTTTGGTGCAAACACCAGAGATTCCTACACCTGCAATAAACATTTCAACATTGAAGTATTGTCTTGAAAAGTGCGCACGCCGGTGTCTTTCCCACCAGCGATAGAAACCTATATTACACAGCCAGTGGATAATAAAAACAGACCTCTCTCTCAGTTCACAGCTTGGCGCATGCCCAGAATACATTTTCCGGTTATCGCAAGGGCATGGGATATAATCGTATAGTTGAAACTATCTAAGAGTGTGGGGCCGGGTAGCTCAGTTGGTAGAGCGGATTACTAGTAACCGAAAGGTACCTGGTTCGAATCCCGGATTGACCAACATGTGATCATATTATTTTCCCCTTACCTTCGACTGGTTCGCTGGTGTCAGAATAATGTGACAGTCGCCTATACGCTTCGGTGTCGTGTGACTATAATCTACAGTTACAGATCTAAGAGCAGACGCCGACGCTTTTTAATCCACGCCGCGTCTTTTAGTCCCAAGTTATCTTTTGGATATTGTTCCTTGCAAGTTGCAAGGAAAAATTACCCAACACCCGACAACAGATCTTTAGATCTTGTTCTTGTTATTCTTCTTGTTCTTGATCTTTTTCTTGTTGTTGTTGTTGTTGTTGTTGTTGTTGTAGTTGTAGTAGTAGTAGTAGTAGTAGTAGTAGTTGTTGTTGTTGTTGTTCTTCTTCTTCTTCCTCTTCTTCTTCTTCTTCTTCTTCTTCTTCTTCTTCTTCTTCTTCTTCTTCTTCTTCTTCTTCTTCTTCTGCGGTTTTCTAAAGTACAGAGCTTTTCCTTTGTTCTCCATGAACATAATCACAAGATGCAAATAGACGAAGGCACACAGTTGATGATGACGAGACGCAAGGATGCAAAACGCTTGCTCAACTCAAGCCTAAAGACACTTTGTTGCCCAATGAATTCAAATTACATAGGATTTTGTTTTGGTGAAGCGGTAAAACATTCAGTCACAATTTTCAATCTAATACAGAATGCATAATTTATCTTTTATTATCCTTTTCATTTGGTTGTACAACATTCAGCCAATCCGTACAGGCAGCACTTATTATTTCATATTTCTTTTGTCACTTCTTTTTTTTAAAATTACAAATGTCTTTAAAACATTACAGAAATTAATTATTATTCCATAATTATTCTTTTTCGTTACTTCTCAGTTCTGTGTACGGGATTCAGTATACAATACCATAATTCTTATATATAACCTATTTCGTTTTCTCTTGCATAATAATCACAAGAGAAGAAGACCAGGCAAGAAAAATCGGTCATCGGCAGACATCGCTCAGTTACTGGTCTTTGTTAAGAAACGTTTTAAAGAGGAAGAAAAAAAAGGAGCGCGCGAGATCACGTGGTCTGTGAATAATTAATGAATCGCCTGGATCGCCGCGGGGTTTTTCAACTAATGAAGACTTAGCGCCCAGGAAAGCGTCTGCGAAACTGCCTTTCCCTCCAGTGCCAGTGCCAATGTCAAGATTTTTTTTTCTATTAAAAATAAAGAAGTTAACTGTTTGTCGAATGCACTTATACAGTCCATAGATGATGTTTTCCTTCGCATTCTTTAGTTTTGATCGGTGTGTATACGTTTGTGTGTGTGTGTGCGTGTGTGTGTGTATATGTGAAGAGGTGGAAAGTTGTACAAGAGAGCCTTCTTTTTTGCCCCACCCCGCCCCACTCTCTGCTTGCTCTCTCTCTCTCTCTCTCTCTCTCTCTCTCTCTCTCTCACTTTCTTTCTTTCTTTCTTTCTTTCTCTCTCATTCCTCTGTCACCACATCTCTTCCTCAAACATTCAGAAATCGAAAATAGTATATGTGTGATCAGCATGATCGGTAGAAGAGTAAGACAGAGAGGTTGAAACCATTGCCATCGCTGCAGAGAGAAGAGCTTGTGGTCTTGGTTTGTTTCCGCCTCGTCGGTGCTGCCAGGGCGTGGTCATCAGTCCAAAATGAAAAGAGGGGAGCAGTGGAAAAAAAACGAGCGGTATGTTCCTAGAATCTGGCGAAGTCATTTTGAGTAGGTATTGCTTAGATAGGGGGAGGGTTGAAAGACCGTCCTGCAAGGCACAGTGCAAGGAGGTAGAAGAAGAGGGAGACCGAAAAAGAGGTGGGAGGACAACATTCGAGAATGGACTGGTTTGAAACTGAGCGAAACCATCAGGGTTGCTGAGGACAGGGAAAGATGGAATACGCTGGTTAAACGATCATCTGTAGTACCCCTACGACCTCTAAGTTACGGGATAGGATAGGATCCTATCCTATCCTGTCCCATAACCCGAAGGTCGTAGGGGCACCACAGATGATCGCTTAACCAGCATACTCCATCTTTCTCTGTCCTCAGCAGCCCTCATGGCTTCGCTCGGTGTCAAACCAGTCCATTCTCGAATGTTGTCCTCCCACCTCTTTTTCGGTCTCCCCCTTCTTCTACCTCCTTGCACTGTGCCTTGCAGAATGGTCTTTGCAAGGCCTGATGATCTGGTGACGTGGCCATACCATCGGAGTTTCCGTTTCTTCACCACTGTGAGCAGGTCATCGTGTTGTCCAATGGCTTGTGTGATGGTCTGTCGGACTTCAACGTTGGTGATGTGTTGGGTATAGGAAATGCACAGAAGTCTTCTGTAGCACCTCATCTCCATGCTTTGTATTCTTCGTTGGAGATCTGCTGTGAGGGTCCATGCTTCGCAAGCATATAGGAAGATGGAGATGACCAGAGAGCGCAGCAGTCTTACTTTGGAATGTAGACTGATGGTTCTGTCTTTCCAAATGGGCTTCAACCTTGTCAGGGCAGCAGTTGTTTGTGCGATCCTGGAGAGGACTTCCTGTCGAGACCCATTGTCTGACACAATGGCTCCTAAATATTTGAAGCTGTGCACTGTGTTGAGGGATTGGCCTTGTACTTTGATGTCCGTGTTGATGCCATTGGTGTTGTTGGTCATCATTTTGGTCTTCTCTGCACTTATTTCCATTCCATAAGCTCTGGAGGTGGTGTCAAGCCTCTGTACAAGCTGTTCAAGTTCTTGTTCCTCTCCAGCCAATCCATCAATATCATCCGCAAAACGAAGATTGGAGATTGCTCTGCCCCCTATGCTGACTGTGCCTTCGTGATCTGCAAGAGCATCTGACATGATGCGCTCTAGGAAGATGTTGAAGAGTGTTGGAGAGAGTAGGCATCCTTGACGCACACCGATTGTTGTTCTGAAGGATAGGATAGGATTGCTTAAATAGGGCGATGCTGTTGAAGCTTTTGTACTAATCAAGGTTAAGTTAAATTGAGCAGGTTGGCCTAATTTACTGCACGATAGTGCGATGCCGTTGATGTTATTGTATCAATTAAGCTTGATAACAGAGTCTGAGTGTATAAATACCAACTTCATAATTATGGTGCTAAGTCTTTCTCACAGGGTAGTACAATAAGCTTTGGGGGGGGGTTCTTATTGTTGCTATTGTTGTTGATTTTTTTGGTGGCGGCGGTCGTAGTGGTTTGTTTGTTGAAGGGTTTTGCGCACAAGCTATTGGACATGCTACGTTAAATAAATGAACATCATCATCATCGTCATCATCATGCCTATTATCGTTATTATCATCACAATCACCACCAACCATAACCACTACCACCACCATAATCATCATCAACTCTACCTTCACCACCATTGCTATCACCACCACCACCCACATCATCATCATCATCATCATCATCATCATCATCATCGTCATCACCAGTGAAGAAAGATCTTTCGGAATAACGATAATGGTGTGGCATGGTGTGGAAATGGTGATGTCAATTTTGTCTTGAAAATGAAAAGAGTAATGATAGATGTCTGCTATCTACAAGCCCAATCAGACACCATCAAGGAAGGTCCTCTGTACTCTATAGCCTGACGTCGTCACTTTCCATGACTAGCAAACCTAAAGTATATTCCACTGCGACATATCCGATCGCCCCACATGGGTAACCTACGTCCTAACTCACCAATCACCTTCTCTCGACCCCGTTTTCATTAACTTTCGACCGATGTTGTTGTTGTTGTTCTATCGTCATCATCATCATCATCAAACAACATCAACATTAAAAAAAAATTTATAAGGCGCCTACAGATCGTCATCATCATCATCATTATCATCATCATCATCATCATCATCATCTACTACTTCTTTTTTTTTTTCTTCTTCTTCTTCTTTTTATTCTTCTTTTTTCCTCCTCCTCCTTCTCCTTCTTGTTATTCTTAGTCGTCGTCCATCATCATTATCATCATCATCATCATCATCATCATCATCATCATCATCATCATCATCATCATCATCATCATCATCATCTTCTTCTTCTTCTTCTTCTTCTTCTTCTTTTTCTTCTTCCTCTTCTTCTTCTCTTCCTTCTCCTTCTTCCTATTCTTTGTCGTCGTCATCCATCATCACCATTATCTTTTTCTTCTTGTTCTTCTTCTTGTTCTTCTTCTTCTGCTCTCCCGTTTTCTTCTATACCAATTCACTTTCTGTCCTATTTAAAGCTGTTTTTATCCTTATTGCCCATGTTTCCGTCCCCTCCATCCCATCTTTCTCTTTCACTCTTTCAGTAAGCTGACCGAAAGACAATAATAGAGAGCTCTCTCTCTCTCTCTCTCTCTCTCTCTCTCTCTCTCTCTCTCCACACATACACACACATACACACACACATACACACACACACACACTACGCGCCAAAGGTTGCAAGCGGGTTTCTCGGGCGGCTTAGTTAGATCCTATATCGGCCAGCGCCTTGAGCAGTTCTTGAGGTGGAAAAGCGCTATAAAAATACGATTTAAAACTAAGGTGTCTTCTATCACTATTAGTAATTTCTTCTGTCAGCCGTAGACTCCCATTGCTTTTTCCTTCTTTGCTGCTTTTCTTCAGTTTTTTCTCTCTGTATTCATCCCCTTTTTGTGCTGCTTGTGCGTCTACTATACTCCCCGTCTCCTCCGTAAGCTGACCGAAGACCGTAAAAGAGAGTGGCACTCTGGAGCACACTTAACACACTTGGAGGTGACTGAGAAGTCGCCGATGACGGTCATTAGTCCTCGCCTTTGTTGCGTGTTAAGAACCAGGGAATAGTCAGCCCCTTCACAGCGCCCTTAAGACCTTTCGCACACACCGCAACGACCTAGGTCCTTTCAGCATCAGAGCTTTTCCCGCCTCAGTATCTGTCTCTTTTTCTATCTTTTTAGCTGAAGTTACACCTACCCACCCCCCTTTTCTCTCTCTTTTGCGATATTGCACCCCTCCCCCTTTCCCTCCCTTTCCCATTATTATTTTTTTAGCGATATAATTTCCATCGGCACGGGTGATGGAAGAGGGGGAGGGAGGAGGTTAACAGGAAGACAAAGTTAAAAAAACTTATTTGAAGGAAGCGAAGCATACCAGACCAAAAGATTCTCTACATACGTTTGTATTTCGCTGAAACGGTCCGACCAAGAGTTACAAACAAGCCAACCAAGTCAAAAAAAAGCTTGATGATTTCACTTTCTGGCAAAACCTTGTCGAGGCGACTTATTTTTAAAACTTTAGCTATATAGCTGTCCCCGTTTCTCTTTAACTTTAGCGGATATACAGCTTTCTCCGTTTTTCTCCCTTAGACTTATAACTTTTACACCTTTTTTCTTTCCTTCTTTAAGACTGGTTGGTGAAATTTGATTTTAGTGCTTTCTGGCATGAATGCTAAGCTTGTTGGTTAGTGCTTTCTGGCATGAATGCTAAGCTTGTTGGTTAGTGCTTTCTGGCATGAATGCTAGGCTTGTTGGTTAGTGCTTTCTGGCATGAATGCTAGGCTTGTTGGTTAGTGCTTTCTGGCATGAAGGTGCTTTTTCGGTTCTTAGGTTGTAGTAAAAGTACCTGTCTTAATGTTCTTGGTAAAAACAGAAATCTTTAAAAAAAAATATGGATAGGACAATTACATTGTCAAAATGTTTTTTCTTGTTCTTTTTTCTCTGAAATCTATTTTTTTCCTTTGTCTCTCTCTCCTCCCTCCCTCCCCTCATCTAGCCTTTCATCATAATCATTATAATTCTTTGTAAGAATAAGATTTGGTGATCTGAATTGCAAATAAATCTTTGTCACTAATAGCGACTAATAATGATAATGATGATGATGGTGATAATAATAATAATAATAATAATAATAATAATAATAATAATAATAATAATAATAATAATAATAATAATAATAATAATAATAGGGATATTTATATTGCGTTCTTTCCCATTATTGTTTAGACCGTTAAGTTTTGGCGAAAAGCGTTGACGACAGTGTAGCACTTCCTGGTACGGACGATAAGTCTGGTGTCCTGACGTCCTTTTGTTCAAGGATTGAATGAATAACTGTGCTTGCTGCACAGCCTACATTTGCTATTCATGTTCCCACTATTGCTACAATAGGTTGTATGAAGGCTCTTATTCTTTACTAACGCCACTTCTGTTGTGCCTAGGCCCTAACTATATTGTGATTCAAGAACTCAAGGCTGTTTTTTTTTTCTCAGTCTCAGTCGAGTGCTGATCATTAAAACACGAAGTCGTTTCTGCGAGTTCTGTTTATTTAGGAGTTTAGGAGTGAGTATACACTATACATTATTTGTGTTTCGGGCAAATTCAATTTTTTTTATTTCAGCGTGTTTATATAGCGCTTTGCTTTGCGAAAGCGCTGCTTAAGGCGCTGGCCGATAGAGGATCTAACTCGAGCCACAGACCTCAGTTGACCTAAATGAATAATGTGTTGTTCGGATTTTTTTTTTAATACAAATATTTTTTATTCAAGGAAAAAAACCCATATAATTTCAAACAATGATTTACAGGATAGACAACAAGCAAGCTTATATAAGCCCACCCTGTATGTTGTTCGGAATTAAACATATTTTGGAATAATTATATAAAATAATATAGCCAGTCAGTTATGTTATTGTATTTTTTTAATGTCTAAATATCAGGTAGTTTGTGAACAGATTTAATGTAAATAAATTGATTCAGTTTAATTGAATTGTGTTACTGTGGTATAGAGCTAGAGATGTTGCGGTTTGAATAAGGGAAACACAAATTGTGTTGTGCCTCTGTGTTTTGGTGGATACAGATTGGCTGTGGAGAAAATGGTGTGTACTGGTTGCTCATAGAAGTCGTGTTTGAACTTTATTCTCATCTTGTATTGTGTCTTTAGTCTGTGAATATAATTATGTTTGTGTCTGAGAGTTTGATGTAGTATTGTAAAATCTAACAGAAAGAGAATGGCGGGATATTTTGCTCGTAGAAAAGAACATTAAAAATGCGCATTGGTTTATTTTAAAATTAAAAAGAGAAACTTTATTTAAAAAAATAAAACGCACACATACCCTAAAGTAGTTTTTCGATGTATTTAGAACCTTTATCAGGTGCTGATAAAACGCTGTCCAAGTATTCAATAATAGACATCAAGCAGTAATATTCATATCTTTGGTTTAAATTTTGTTTAAAAGATGACTATTGTCAAACACAACAAATGTTGAGGAACTGAACGCTTTGGTTGAGGTCCTTTTATGCTGTGTGAGGCAGCGCTACTGCTGCCATGCTTTTGCTGAGAAAGCGACCCCGAAGTCTACCCAGCGCAGGTGACAATTATTATTATGAACCTCGGGAGGAAAAACAATTCCAATGTAAGCCTGCATTCTTGTGTGTAAACTTTCCGTCTTCAAGCCTGCATCATATTCATATTTTAAAAGTCTGAGGGGTTTAGCTTGTAACGTACACAAAAGCTTTTTATTGTTTTTAAAATATTATTTATCGCCTTTTCTTTACCAAGTGATTTTAATTTTAGTCCATGGAATCTAGATACAACCAAATCTTCTAGCACTAAGCACAGGCCTCGTGCGATTGTCTTTTTCCATTGTTTTGCAATGGCGCCTGTTTTGCATGGTAATTTTGGCTCCGTCTAACAAGACAATTCTATTTTTATTCGGCTGGAAAATGTCTCGCGTTCCCGAGCTTCACAGAGAAAGTAATCAAAGTGTCAAAGAACAGTCATTTGTCTCAGACACCTTACTGAACTGGAACTTTACGTCTTTGGAGCCATTTGTTTGAAGTGAGACTTGGGATGAGTTGGAAAGATGGAGGGAGGAGAGGGATGGAGAGAGAAAAATACGAGAGAAGGATAGGGGGGGAGGGGTATGAGGGGGTCGAGAGTCGTCTATGTTGAGAGTTAGAGAATTATGAATCGTTAAAAAGGGGTGGTTGTATTGTATAGGGGTGGGCAAGTTGTTGTTTTCTTCTTTTTTTTTTTTTTTTTTTTTTTTTGGGGGGGGTAGGGGTGGAGCTTGGGGTGCTGATGCTGTTTTCATTGGGTATATTCTCGAAGTTGGAGGTGAAGGGGGAGATCGTAGGAGGGAGGCTGGATGTGCAAAAGGAAAAGGAAAGCTGCATATTTCATCACGGTTTATTTTAGATCTCTTTGACAGAGCTCGCCAAAACGCATTGCGTCAGACCAACTCAGCAGTCCTTGCGTATAATTACCACAAATTGGAATAACAGTCCAGTGTTTTGCTTTATCCACTTCAGACGATCGCGCGTGTTGGAGAAGCGTACATTGGAGGAGAATCTTTTTTGCAAGAACTCGTTGGGCATAATATTGAAAGAATTTGATTATTCGCTTTTTTTAGGTTAATTTCTACAACGGTGATTTTCAGCATCGGCATGATTATCGGCCAATTCAGTGTTCATTCGTTCTGATTTCAACAGATTCTCAGGTTCCTTTTGTTGACCTTGACATTTTTTTAAAATATAACTTCAGCTGTGTCGTGAGTCATCTATAGCAAAAAAAAACTATATACAAATATTTATATTTTTAAAGAAAACAAAATGCAAATGGTGACTTTTCGGTCGCCAAAAAAAATGCAGGTAGATGAGTGAAGTTGACGATCTTGCAGCTTCGATCCTCGACATTGCTTCTGAAAATAATCCACCCACCTTCCCAACCCTACTATCCATCTCCTCTCCCATAACCGTTCCTTCATAAAACCCTCATCTTCCCATTCCCCCCCCCCCCATCTTTCTCTATATCTCTCTCTTTCTCTTATTTTGTTACGCTTGTTAATTTGTTATAATTATTAGCCCCTAGGACAAGATGTAAAACAGCACACCTAGTGTCTTTACGATCCCCACTGTCAGGACAAAAACTTTTGGCCAAAGGTCTTTCTCTTATCAAGCCCCTGTTACCTGGAACCAGCTCCCCCACTTCATCCGTCATTCACCCTCCCTGCCAACCTTCAAAAAAACATCTCAAAACTTATTTATTTCCATCATAGTCTTTAATTTAGTCTTTGAGTATGTTTGGTGTGCTTAGCTTTTCGCAGTGACTAATTTAATTGATTTTTTGTTTTCTTTATTATAGAAGTGATTATGTGTGCGTGCGTGTGTGTGTCTGTGTGTGTGTGTTTTGTAGAAGGTGGTTATCAGTGAAAAAATTATCTTCTTTTCTTGTTTTGTATGTTTTCTTTTTGATTAGTTGTAAATTTTTGACTTTGTAAACGCCTAGGGCTTTGTTTAGATTAGGCGTCAATAGCCATAATAATAATAATAATAATAATAATAATAATAATAATAATAATAATAATAATAGTGTTTACACTTTTACCCTTGTTAAAAATAAATCGGTATGTTATGTTATGTTATCTTATCTCTCTCTCTCTCTCTCTCTCTCTCTCTCTCTCTCTCTCTCTCTCTCTCTCTCTCTCTCTCTCTCTCGTCCTTTTTAGATGAAAAATTTGTTTTAATCAGGATTCGCTGTAGTCAGTGTTCCTGTCGCTGTTATTCTGTAACATTGCTTCAATGTTTATTTTCGAATGGCAATCCCTCTCACCCCTCCCTCCTCCCTCTTTCTCTTTCTTTCTCTCTCTCTCCCCCCCCCTCTCTCTCTCTCTCTCTCTCTCTCTCTCTCTGTACAAGAGAAGGAGGAGGACGGAGTTGGGGTGAGGGTGGGGGCGCTGTGGTGGTTTCAGTGATGGTCTGGGGCGGATTAGTTAGTAGAAGAGAAATTCATTGCCTGTCTTGCCTTTTTGATCTTTCTTCTGCTTTGTCACCGTCAGTGGAAACTAATTTCCCATCTCTCGCCGTTTTCAAGCTTCTTCTTTTATTTATTTTTTTTTTGTCCCCTCTGTGTCTCACTTTCTTTCCCCTCCAATCTTTCTCTCCCTCCACCCACCTTCGCACCCTCTTCACACCCCCCCCCCCCCCCCCCATACCTTGCAGACGTAGAAGGAAGTTCTCGGTACTCTTGTCTTCCGATAAGTGCGTGTGTCGTGTGTGTGCGTGTGCGTTTGTGAAAATCACGCTTCCTACCTATCTTCCAAATTTATGCGAAAATAAAAAGAGCGAGAGTGTATATGTGTACAGCTGCTCAGAGAGAGAGAGAGAGAGAGAGAGAGAGAGAGAGAGAGAGAGAGAGAGAGAGAGAGAGACAGACAGACAGACAGAGACAGACAGAGTGAAATGAATTTTTTTTTAATCACCACCTTTTATTGAAATGTAAAATGTAGAGATTGAAGAAAAGATAATTGAGCGCCAAATCATCACACTCATAATATTTTATCACTAAAAGTACCTTTTTAGATCACCCTCTTAATAATGAAAACAAAAGAACGGAATGTTGGAATTGAACTGTTATATTTATTATCTCTAATAACCATCCGTCCCTTCCATAACACCTTCTTAACCTTTAAAATAAGTTACAAAATTGCTGCAATGATGTAGCATTATTTACTTTCTGTTTATGCTCACCCGGAAAGATACTCTTCTGTTTAGGAGTTTTAACAGGTGGAGCTAAATTAGAGGTGAAGTTCAGTGCCTATTTTAAGCAACAATACCCCACCATTTTATAGTTGTATTAAACACACACACACACAACGTGCACTCACACACACACACACGCACGCACACACACACTTACACAAGGAATATACATTTATGTGATCAACATTTTGCGCATCTCACAATAATAGAACGTTGTTGCAGACGACGCTCACAATAATAAAACGTTGTAGCAGACTACCCTTGTGTTATACGTAATCGTGCTCGGCTTCGCATCCTACTTTATCCTATCCTGCAAATAATAGTCGAAGAACAAACAGGATTCAAAGCAGGGCAAAGTACCACTGAACAGGTTTTCAAACTCTGAATAATCTGCGAGAAATACCTACAGCAACAACATCTATATGATGTATTTGTATACTTCAAAAATGCATTTGACCGAGTCTGGCATGCAGTTCTGTGGGTAACCATGAGAGTTGACAACATAAGCCCTAAAATTATTGAAGTCACCAAAAGCTTGTATGACAAAGTTACCAGTGCAGTCCTCCACAACAGCGCCATCAGGAACTGGTTCAGAACAACAATCGACGTATGTCAAGGATGCCTACTCTCTCCAACATTCTTCAACATCTTCCTAGAACGCATCATGTCATATGCTCTTGCAGATCACGAGGTCACAGTCAGCATAGGGGGTAGAGAAATCTCCAACCTCCGTTTTGCGGATGACATTGATGGATTGGCTGGAGAGGAACAAGAACTTGAACAGCTGGTACAGAGACTTGACACCACCTCCAGAGCACTGAAAACCCCCGTTGGAGTGCCGGGGGTTTTCAGTATAAATAGTATCCCCACTTTATGGAAATTTAGTGCTTTAAATTCCCACTGTCGCTGTCTTCCTCATTTACTCTTTCCTATTCCTGCTCTGTCCTTCACTCTGCTATACTATCTTCTTCTTCGCTAGATCAATGACCTACCTTTTTTCTTGACAACTCTTCCTGGACAAGACTCCTTGTTTGTGTATGAGGTCTGTTGGATCAGCTTGGGAGTGTTGGACGCTTTCTGCCGGGTGGTCACTAGGGCTTCCTATGATTGTACTATTTAGCACTATAGGCATTTTATATGTATGTGTTTTGTTGATGATTTATAATGTTTGTATTCTATTTTGTTTTTGTAACCGGGGGTTCGCGTAGTTGAGGTCAACCCTCAGCCGTCCCCCGCGTGGGATGTCTTTATTGTAAAGTGACTGGCCGGTGGAGGGCATTCAATTTTCCCACTAGGGTTGTTTCGGCAGATCTTTTATGCGGATCGGGGGTTGTCCGGTCCTGATTTGGCTCGGAAGAGTCCGCTGGACCTAAAGCAACAATAAATCAATCAAAATCAATCAATTGGAATGGAAATAAGTGCAAAGGAGATCAAAATGATTACCAACAACACCAAAGGTATCAACACGGACATCAAAGTCCAAAGCCAATTGCTCAACACAGTGCATAGCTTCAAATATTTAGGAGCCATTGTATCAGGCAATGGGTCCCGACAGGAAGTCCTCTCCAGTATCGCACAAACAACTGCTGCCCTGACAAGGTTGAAGCCCATTTGGAAAGACAGGACCATCAGTCTACATTCCAAGGTAAGACTGCTGCGCTCCCTTGTCATCTCCATTTTCATATACGCTTGCTAAACATGGACCCTCACAGCAATACAAAGCATGGAGATGATGTGCTATAGAAAACTTCTGGACATTTCCTACACCCCGCACATCACCAACTACGAAGTCCGACAGACCATCCTATTGGACAACATGATGACATGCTCACAGTGGTGAAGAAACGGAAACTCCGATGGTATAGCCATGTCACCAGAGCAAGAGGCCTTGCAAAGACCATCATGCAAGGCACGGTACAAGGAGGCAGAAGAAGAGGGAGACAGAAAAAGAAGTGGGAGGACAACATTCGAGAATGGACTGGCTTGACACTGAGCGAAGCCATGAGGGTTGCCGAGGACAGAGAAAGATGGAGTACACTGGTTAAACATTCATCTGTGGTGCCCCAACAACTTTCGAGTTACGGCATAGGATAGGAGAGAATAAAATAGCTTCGCTTAAGCTTACACAATTTCTAATATTAGAACATAGGTCATCGTATCATGAAATATTTTTATTTGCAGTGAATCATCAGCCATTCATAAGTAGTCTTGAGCAAAAACAGAAGCCTCCAAAACACGTATAGAAAAAAAAACCAATAAATCATCTACATTATCAAAAACAAAGCCATCATTAGATGTGTTTTCAATGCACTAATAATTTGTATACATACATTTTTAATATATAAAAATGAGCATACTAATATATGAATAGACCATTGTGAATCTCGCCTACCACAGTGGTATTCTAGTTGTACTGAATACAACATACTCAATGGTCCCAAAATCTTTGTTTAAAATGAAGCCTGTTGAATTAGGGGAAAATGGATCTCACGTACTTGGAATTTCAACATTGTCTATGGCAACAAAAGATTACCTCATTGTGCAAAAATACTTCCACCAGACCTCCACATCTAATCTTTGATCTAATATTTTGGTCAGTTAAAGCCTGTTTTGCTGGTTTCCTGTTAAAAGAAAGTAATATTGTCAGTAAATAATCTGTATTTATGTTTCAAATATAACGCGCGAAATTCTCAATCAGTGCAAATTAATCGGTAATATAAGAAAGAAAAATGATTGTAATACAAAAAAGCTCTTTTTTTTAATGAGGTGAGGAAAGTGAAATCTAGATGAATGAGGGGCTAGTTCAAGAAAGGATTTAATATGCTTTAAAATAGCATGTATTTTAAAGAAATATACGGGGAGTGCAGGAGAGAGAGAGAGAGAGAGAGAGAGAGAGAGAGAGAGAGAGAGAGAGAGAGAGAGAGAGAGAGAGAGAGAGAGGTAATGTTCTAAAAAAAGCACATATTTGAGTAGAAATAAAGGTCAGAAAGTAATTGGGGTTGACCTGTCAAAATCTCCCTCTCTAATGTACAACAGCAAAAGTAAACAAGAATGTCTATACATTGTACAATCTTTGAGTGTATTTAACTTCGAACTATAGAACACATAAAAATGAGAATGCAGGATACATAGAGGACAGGTGGAGGGGGGAAGGGGTAGTTCTTGGAGACATCAAGCGTTGGAAGAAGAAAAGAGGAGAGAGAGAGAGAGAGAGAGAGAGAGAGAGAGAGAGAGAGAGAGAGAGAGAGAGAGAGAGAGGGAAAAGGTGGAATGATGATACTTAGAAGAGTCTAGCGACAAACGAAGAGGTGCAGTTTTGTGTGTGTGAGGGGGGAAGGGGGGGAGAGAAGCAGGTTTTTTAAAGTCGGTATGGGATTGGAGATAACAAGGGTACAAATACAGAAGTCGAGAGTTTAGAGATGCGACATAGTTGAGAGGGGTTTGGGGGATCCGTGGTTAGTGTGGGATTGGATGCTAGGGAGAAGGAGTGGGGGGTAGGGGAGGGGGGGCATGCGACCTGTGAGCCATCGTAATGGGAAGAAAATAGGGGGAGGGGGGTGTCATTAGCAACGGATTTACTCCCCGTCCGCGGTCTGTGGCCCTCCGGCGGTTGTTCAGTGGTAGGGAAGTTAGGTCCCCAAATTCCCCTGACTTACTTGACTTATTTGCGGTTAGCACAGGAGGTGAGTGAATGAATGGTCGAGGTTGTCTTTGTTGTATTGATGGGTGGGAAGGTGCTGTGGTGGTTGTTTGTTGTAAGGTGGGTGTGAAAGCGCTGTGGTGGGTGTTTGTTGTATGGTGGATGGGAAGGTGCTGTGGTGGGTGTTTGTTGCAAGGTGGGTGGGAAGGTGCTGTGGTGGGTGTTTGTTGTATGGTGGATGGGAAGGTGCTGTGGTGGGTGTTTGTTGCAAGGTGGGTGGGAAGGTGCTGTGGTGGGTGTTTGTTGTAAGGTGGGTGTGAAAGCGCTGTGGTGGGTGTTGTATGGTGGATGGGAAGGTGCTGCGGTGGGTGTTTGTTATAAGGTGGGTGGGAAGGCGCTGTGGTGGGTGTTTGTTGTAAGGTGGGTGGGAAGGCGCAGTGGTGGGTGTTTGTTATAAGGTGGGTGGGAAGGCGCTGTGGTGGGTGTTTGTTGTAATGTGGGTGGGAAGGCGCTGTGGTGGGTCTTTGTTGTAAGGTGGGTGGGAAGGCGCTGTGGTGGGTGTTTGTTGTAATGTGGGTGGGAATGCGCAGTGGTGGGTGTTTGTTGCAAGGTGGGTGGGAAAGCGCAGTGGTGGGTGTTTGTTGTAATGTGGGTGGGAATGCGCAGTGGCGGGTGTTTGTTGTAAGGTGGGTGGGAAGGCGCTGTGGCGGGTGGTTGGGGAAGGGAAAAACAGGGCCGTGCTGGGAGGGAGAGGGAGGTGGAAGGGGAAGGATCGTGAAATGTCCTTGTCATATTTTGCGGATAGTACGGTGAAAGATGATCGAGATTGTGGTTGTGGGTGTTGAAACGAAGATGTGAATAGGTGTGTGTCTGTGCTGAAATATGAATGTATGTGTTGGAGTATGAATGTATGTTTTGGAATATGAATGTATGTATATGAATGCATGTGTTGGAATATGAATGGAGGTGTTGGAATATGAATGCATGTGTTGGAATATGAATGCATGTGTTGGAATATGAATGCATGTGTTGGAATATGAATGCATGTGTTGGAATATGAATGGAGGTGTATGAATGTATGTGTTGGAATATGAATGCATGTGTTGGAATATGAATGTAGGTGTATGAATGTATGTGTTGGAATATGAATGCAGGTGTTGGAATATGAATGTAGGTGTATGAATGTATGTGTTGAAATATGAGTGTATGTGTTGGAATATGAATGTAGGTGTATGAATGTATGTGTTGAAATATGAATGCATGTGTTGGAATATGAATGTAGGTGTATGAATGTATGTGTTGGAATATGAATGTAGGTGTATGAAAGAGTGTGGAATGGGGGTAGTAAAAATTGGACGGAAGGTGAGATAACGAGGAAGGGGGAATGGGGGAAGGGGGGGGGGGTGGACTACATTTTTTCTAATTCAGCAGCGTGTGATCTGAGTAGAGGGAGCATGTACAGAGGTTATGTAAAAGTTGAGTTAGGTTACATGAGTTTTTACGTTAAAATAAAAAAAAAAGTTATATATTTTCGTTCTCTTCTTCGCAAGAATAGTTTACAGTTTATTTGTCTCTGCCCCTCTGCTGTTTTTGTTTATCATTCTTTTTCACAATTATATCGTGTTTTGTTTTATAATTCGGGCCTTTAATTTCTAATATGATTCATTATTGTCGCTGGATGAAATGAACATTATTTATGGAGTTTTAACCTTTCATATTTCGTTACTTAAAGAGATGCCTGTTTGTGCGTTTCAGGACTATGACATCACAGAGGTTGGTTGCGTCATGCAACTGGGGTGCCGCGAGCGTCGGATGTTGATGGATGCGGTTTCCCGTCCAACCTCGCCGCCGCCAACACCACCTCCTCCTCACCACTCCATCCACTCTGGCATGTAACCGGAAAACACGCTTCTCAAGCAGTATTTGCAGTAATCCGGAACATCGAAATTTGACGTCATCACCGACGTCATTAGCAGCAGCATCAAGATGGCAAACACATCACCACAACAACACAGAACTTGGCTCTCCCCAAAGAGCAACCGCGGCGTGTCTCGCGTCGCGAGGACTTTGACGTTTGTCGTCGTCGCGACGTTGGTCGCCTTGACCACGGCGCAGATGGACGAAGATCACGACATGACATCGACCTTCTTAGGCCCGTCTTTGACCCACTTAGTACAGGACAACACCACGGGACTGTTGTACGTGGGTGGCAAGAACAAGCTTTACGTATTGGACAGAAACTTGCGAGTGATCCAGGCTGTGGTGACTGGCCCCAAGGAAGACAGCTACAACTGCCTCCCTCCCCCTCAAGATGAATGCCTCAGTGGCCGGCAGTTGACCGATAACTTCAACAAGGTCAGTGCACTTGAAGTGGCCGGATAATTTGTATTAGGTTCTCTTGCAGTGCTTTATGTATTATGTAGTCTGTGTAATATCTAATACTAATAGCTATATAAGCTCAAATATTAACAACTATATAAGTTTTAATACTAATAGCTATAAAAGCTCTAATTCTAATAGGTAAAATGCTTTGTGTCATCTCTACTTTACCTTTGATCCGCCATCAATTAGAACTGCTTCCTTTCTTTCGAGATTACTCGCTATTATTCTTTATTATATTTCTTTTATTTTCTTTAATTGTTCGTATAGAGCGCTTTTCCAGCCGTTACAGGCGACCACGTTGACGATACGATACTACTACTGTCGTAACTCAATGCAACTCATTAAGTATTTCCCAGCGGCGCTGTGAGCTGTAATAATATTGTAGCTCTGGCTTTTTGCGCTTTAACCCGCAAAATAACTTAGTCTGGGTTTTCTTTTCCTGGCAGATTTTGTTGCTGGACCGCAGTCAGAGGATGCTGGTCTCGTGCGGCAGTGTGTACCAGGGCGCGTGCGAGACGCGCGAGCTGCACAACATCTCTGACGTCCGACCCTTTTACGGCGCCGATGATGTCACCAACTTCGCGGTGGCCGCCAACTCGCAGAACGCTTCCACGGTGGCCTTCATCGCGCCTGGGCCCTCCACCAGCTCCTCCGATGTCCTGTACGTCGCCACCACCTACACAGGACGGTCTCCGTCTTCCAGAATCTACCGGGATAAGGTGAATAGCCAAATCACGACGTTCACATTTAGGCCAAAATCTGCAAACGTACTCAAAAAATAAAAACAACCACCACCAACACTTCCTTTCCTTAGACAATATTGGTTCAGTTCATTTAAGTCCTTTTATTTAAAGTCTACTCTTTTCTTATTTTTGTTTAATCCTTCTTTTTCTGTTTTTATGATTCTATAAATTTATTCATATACACATTCTTAAACATAAATACATACATAATTATGTGCTCTATGCACTTTTAAAAAGGATTATTCGTCAGGAATATTGTTTCCAGTCCATAGAAGGTACTGAAGCGTTTTTATTTTAAGCCCAATAATAGATGAATTGTTCAAATGGCTTGTGATGCAAACGTGTTCTGAGGCAAAACGAGCTTTGTCATGCTTGGATAGACTGCTGGTCTTAATAGTGTGATGATCAATAGTATTCTTCTTTCTTCCTTTTTTTTTTTTTCTTTATCAGGTTCCAGCAGTGGCCAGCCGCAGCCTGAAGCAAAAGGATCGGTTCCACCTAGCCGCCGTTGCCAGCGCCTTGCGAGGAATGTCGTCATCCATTTACCTCAAGAGTGACATCACTTCCAATTACCTCATCCGATACGTCACCGGCTTCTCTTACAACGGGTTTTCTTACTTCCTGACGGTACAGAACGACAGCGTGGAGGAAAGGCCGGACCGCAAAAAGCTGTCCAAGATTGCCCAGGTTTGTGTGAAGAATACGTTACACTAGATTGTTTTTCTTGCTTTTGGATGAGAAAGGAATCGAGCTTGTTTAGATTTTATTTAGAGGTAGGAAAGAATCTTTAAAAACTCGTACATTGCGCATGTTGTATTGACCCGACTATCCTTGTTAACAAATTATCTATCTATCTATCTATCTATCTATCTATCTATCTATCTATCTATCTATCTATCTATCTATCTATCTATCTATCTATCTATCTATCTATCTATCTATCTATCTATCTATCTATCTATCTATCTATCTATCTATCTATCTATCTATCTATCTATCTATCTATCTATCTATCTATCTATCTATCTATCTATCTATCTATCTATCTATCTATCTATCTATCTATCTATCTATCTATCTATCTATCTATCTATCTATCTATCTATCTATCTATCTATCTATCTATCTATCTATCTATCTATCTATCTATCTATCTATCTATCTATCTATCTATCTATCTATCTATCTATCTATCTATCTATCTATCTATCTATCTATCTATCTATCTATCTATCTATCTATCTATCTATCTATCTATCTATCTATCTAAGGTGTCTGGTTTTGTTTATCATCTCAGGTGTGTCAGGATGATGTCAGCTTCTTTTCATACGCGGACATCCCTCTGCGATGCACGTAGACTACAACGTGTTGGAGGCCGCCCAGATCGTTGCTCCGTCAGATCGTCTGCGAGAGTCCCTAGGCTTTCTTGAAGGGTGAGGATTTCGAGATGGTGATGGTGATGGTAATGGTGGTGATGATGGGGGTTTGGGTGGTTGTGGTGATGGTAATGATGATGATGATAATGGTGGTTGTGGTGGTGATGATGAAGATGATGACGATCATGATTTTTCGGGCGGTGGTTTGAGGGGTGGGTGGATGTAATTATTATTTTGGATTGTATTTGTCACCAAAGATAGAAAAGTTCGTATTAATCTATTAGCGAAAGCGCGGTAGACGGGGAATAATTATGACTTGCTCTGTGTGTGTATATGTGCGTGTTTGTGGGTGTGTGTGTTAATCTGGCACTCACCCGTCTAGGCGCAACAGTCTCTAAAGTCTGTGAGATGGAAAAGCATATGGGCACGGACTACATAGACTTCGCTTATTTATACTTTTGTCCGAGCGAGTAATAGTGACTTCTTTAGAGTCTATGATGGAGACTGGATTTTCCTTCTTATTTTTCCCCCAGCCAACAAGACGAGGTGTTGGTGGCAGTCTTCTCGCTTCACAACGAGCGCTGGGATACGGTGGACTCTGCCGTGTGCTTATACAGCATGCAGGACATTAGGGCCACGTTCCTGGAGAACATCAAACTGTGTCACCAAGGCAACACCTCTGTCAGTGGCGGCGGCTACCTCCGAGTAGGCCCTCGTGGCAACTGCAACCAACAGGTCAGTTGGAAAAAATGTTTGGTTGTGTGTGTGTGTGTTTGGTCATTTGCTTGCCTGTCTGTCCGTCTGTTTATAAATCACCCCATCAGCCCTTACATCTGCCTTTCAATCAACTCGTCGATCTGTCCGTTTCCTGGAGATCTATATTAGTCTTATTACAGCGGCGACTTGCTTAAGTGTTCTCAAATGAAATTTATAATTGGTTGTCATTGTCGTTTTTCCCTGGCTGAGTTGGTTGTTTTTGGTGGATTTAGCGTTCCTGTGGTTGATGATAATTATGATGATGATGATAACGACGATGATGACGACAATGATGATGATGATATGTGCACAAAAATAGCATTGATGATGATGATCATTGTGAAGATGATGTTGATGATGATGATATGATGATGATGATGATGATGATGATGATGATGATGATGATGATGATGATGATGATGATGATGATGATGATGATCTCCAACTTCGTTTTGCGGATGACATTGATGGATTATCTGGAGAGTAACAAGAACTTGAACAGTTGATACAGAGGCTTGACTTGAAGGAGAAGCCTATGCGATCTCTAATATTCCATAGTACGGACGAGCACGTCTGGAGGTTGGTCCTTGATTAGTTTCCGCTGGAGGTTGTTGTCAGACGGTATTTATCGGGAATTTTAGCGTCCCGTATTTTCCTGGATTTTCTCTTTTCTCTTCTTTCAGGCCTCCTACACAGACAATGGGGGCTAGCTTAGACATATTGTAGAAAGAGAACAGTAGTAGTAGTGGAGAAGAAGGGGAAGGTGAGGAGAGGGGAGGTGGTATTAAAGATGAGAACGGAGTTGGAGAGAGAGAGAGAGAGAGAGAGAGAGAGAGAGAGAGGGAGGGAGGGAGGGAGGGAGAGAGAGAGAGAGAGAGAGAGAGAGAGAGAGAGATGTTGTGATATTTTGTCCCTTTATTGTCTATAACTTAACAAGTTTCTAAGACAAGGATTCGCGCAATTACGAATAAATAAATGGATTAATTAAACCATGGTTGTTCAGATTCAGATTTAGACGCTCCCCCATTTAACGAGAGGGAGAAATAAATTCAGACCTTTAAATATTTGGAGACAGAGCTAGAAAGCTAGAGGGAAAGGCCTTCAATGCTTTAGAATGAGTCGTCCAGACGGAACTTAAGTTAAGTCTTATAGACAGTCTTTCGTCTTCTGAAAGACCGACCCGCTCATTAGATGGCGAGAAAAGAATGAATTGGTTAGACCCGTGGTCGTCTGTTTTCACGGACACCTGGGATCTCCAAAGCTTTATTGCAGACTCTTTAATAGCAATCTTCCTAGAATCTGCAATGGTAGTGCTTGTGTGGGTACTGTTTAGACACAAGGCGTCCGAGAAGAAGGGGCCAAAAAATTCATTTTGGTTTTAAATTGATTCGTGATATCCCTGTGTGAATGAGTGTGCAAACAGAGGTCTAATATGTACCTATGCCTGCATTATTTCATCGCCAGGCATTTTTAAATAGCCTTATGATCAGGTTCAGGACGATTGCCACCAAAACAAGGTACAATGGGGGAATGGTCTTTCTCTCAGAGATATTTACAAATCAAATTGTTGTATTTTTTAAAATTACGTAGAGCTATCAGTGACGTAAAGACATGATCAGATGGGTAATCTCCCCTGCAGACGTGAATTTGTTTGAAGGGCAAATTACTACGCAAGTGTGTATAATTCAATCACTTGTCTAATCCAAAAATGGAAAAGTGGGCAATATGCGATCTCTGGACTTTTAGGGTTGTGTTATTCTTTTTTCGTGTACAAAGTATGGTTTTAAAAAAGGGATAAGATTTTTATTTCCCCCATATTTTTCAAATGCCCCATTTGTTACCAAGATTATATGAAAAAATCCCCAGTTGTGCGGTTGTACACGTACACAACGCAGAAAGCACTAAGTCTTATTTCCCATTTGGCGTTCGGGATTGCTCAGTTGTCTGAGAGGTGCAAGAGGGGGCTATAAACAGTGCACATCAAGCACCAAGTTGGGTCGTGGGGCCGGGTAGCTCAGTTGGTAGAGCGGCTAACTAGTAACCGAAAGGTCACTGGTTCGAATCCCGGATTGGCCAACGTGTGACATTAGTTTACCTTTACCATCAACTGGTTCGCTGCTGTCAGAATAATGTGACCAGTTGTGGGCGATACGCTCCGGTGTCGAGTGACTGTAACCTACAATTATTATTAAGCAAGATGGGAGGTTTCATTTAGAAACAAAAATAGGGCGGAACACGAAAGAATATTAGTTCTTCACATTATAAATTTTTTTTTTTGACAAAACAAAATGATCACAATATATCTTCTGCATTAAAACCTGAAACAAATCTTTTAAAGTTTATTTGGGTATTACAACTTTTAATTGTAACCTATTAATAATTTCTATTAAAAAAATAAATCAATACATTTGCATTTTGTGAAGAAAGCTACTTTTATAAAACATAATACAATCAGCACGTTCCTACATTAAAAAAAAAAAAATTCGCGTGTTCATCTTTCTCGCTATTACATTGCTTTCCGTAAATACTTTTGTTGTTTTTCCACAGTTTATGAGAATCTTTTCGCGAGGTGGCATTTGATATGTTGGATTTTAATTTTCTTCACATTAATTTTTTTTTCTATTTTTGAGGCGACCCAGATTTGTTATATTAACAATCTTTTGTTATTGTTTTCATAAGGTTCTTTTCATCTGAAACTAATTGTTTCGGGTTGCGAGGAGAAAATTTAAAATAACAAACAACAAGGAAGGTGGGAAAAAGAATTCCAATCAAGATTGAAAGTGCGCGGAAGGCCATATTGATCTGAAATAAAATGTGGAATAATAACGGTAATGAAGTTTGAAATTCACACTGCTGCTTCCGATCTTCCAGATTTGTAATCTAAGGAATATTTTGTATCGGGTTTAGTTTGAACTGTCATTTCGTCCTTTTCAGATGTAAATTGGTTTTAATCGGGTTTCGTCGACGTCAGTGTTTCTGTCGCTGTTATTGTCTATGTTACATCAATATTGATTTTTTTAAATGGTTATTCATCCCACTACTCCCTCTCTCTCTCCCCTCTCTTTCCCTTATCCCCCTCACTCTCTACCCCCTCTTTCTCTCTCTCCCCCTCTTTCCCCCCTCTCTCCCCCCTCTTTCTGTCCCCCCTCTATCTCTGTCCCTCCTATCTCTGTCACACCTCTCTCTGTCCCCTCTCTCCCCCTCTCTTTCTCTCCCTGTTTTTCTCTCCCCCTCTCTCTCTCTCCCCCCTCACTCTCTCCTCCCCTCACTCTCTTCGCCCTCACTCTCTTCGCCCCTCTCTCTCTCCCTCTCTCTCTCCCTCTCTCTCTCTTCCTCTCTCTCTCCCCTCTCTCACCGCCCTCTCTCTCCGCCCTCTCTCTCTCCACCCTCTCTCCACCCTCTCTCTACCCTCTCTCTACCCTCTCTCTTTCCCCTTTCTCTCTTCTCCTCTCTCTCTCTCCCCTCTCTATCTCTCCCATCCCTCTCTCTCTTTCTGACCTCGCTTGAAAAAAAAATTGTAGCAGCACAGCGTAGATTACCGGAAATCGGATATTTGAAAACACACTGTATGTATCTTCTTGACCAGAGAATGAGAATTAATGTCACTGCACTGATGTATAGTGCAAAAGTGTTTTTGAAATTAACCGACAGCATTTTTGTTTAGTTCTTTGAAATCTGCTTACGAAAATCTTATATAGGTCTTGAACATCTGATACAGGAATAATAATAATAATAATAATAATAATAATAATAATAATAATAATAAATGCTATTTAGGCGCATTTCCCCAACTCTCTAATCAGGCTCAAAGCGCGGCGATCTGTTCCCAACATACTCGCTTGCATGTTTCACACACTCTCTCACAGCAAACACACATCTATCACTCACACATGTGGTGTAAAGGCAAGGAGGTCGCTATTAGAAGACGGAAAGGAAATCGAAATTTTGTTGTTGTTGTTGTTGTTGTTGAAATTTGTCAATTGAAGTGCCCGGACAAAACCTTCGTACCTAACCCTAAGCTACATACGTTCGCTCCTTGCGGGAATCGAACCCGCGACCTTCGGTATAGGAAACCGGCGACTAATCCACTGCGCCACGAGGCCACCCCTAAAATCTTCTGTTATACGTCTACGAAATCTAATACAGGGCCACGAGAAACTGATGCAGATGTACGAAAATCTTACTAGTCCTACGAAACTCTGATACATGCCTGCGAATTCACCCTTTCTTGACCTAAGTTTGAGAATTATCGTAACTTTAAAAAAAAAAAAGAAAGAAAGAAAGAAAGAAAGAAAGAAAGAAAGAAAGTTTGACGTGTAATGACGTTTGACGCTTGACGTTTTTACATGAACTAAAAGAAAATTTGGTGTAGTTCTTTGTTTAACGGTAGAGCGTCGGGGTGGCGCGCGGTAATGCTGAGAGGTTTGGGCACGCGCTAGCAATGTTTCATGCTAAGCAACGTCGTTGTGGGCTAGTACTTGTTATATCAGTTTATAGTCTAGTCCCCTCTCTTCCCGATAAGGATTTTCAGAGAGGAGACTCTGATTACTGCTAGTACTTGCATGGGTAACCGCACTTTAAAGGCAACTTCCAAAGGACACAAGCCAAGACTGAAACAAGCGCACGACACACCCCAGTCTACCCAGCTGTAAATGGGTTACTTGGATCTGTTTAGAACCGGGGAAGGTAAAGCAGTGAGGGAGAGGAGAAAGGCACCGCCCTCATATAGCTGGCCTAGATAAAAGAGTTACCAACTGCTTCTCTCCCCAACTTCGCAAAGGTTACGAAAATACCGCTACCACCTTTGTAGAGCGTGGTGTGTGTCTTGAAGAAGGCTTTATTACCGAGATATTGACTGTTAATACAAAACTTCTTGTTTGAGTGTTTGACGGACTTTTTTGTAATTTTTTTAATCATCTTAATTTTTTTAAATTTATTTCTTTAAAAATAATAGAAATCTGATATTGTAAACTATCGTTTCGTGACTTTAAAGGGAACATAAATGCGACAGAAGACATTTCGTGAGGAAATATAACTGACAAAAGAAAACGCATTGTTGCAATATGACGCTTATGACTGTAATTTGCAGATCGATTTGTTTATGTCGGAGCCAAATGACGAGAGAAACGGTTCTTTTTATCTGCCCGCATAATTGTCTTCTTGGACAAAACGTTGGCATGGAGAAGCATGTACGAATCAAAGGCTAAACCGATTAACCCCGGTTTAATTAGTGCCTCGCCTTAAACATTTGTAAAGAAATGCGCGTGGTCTCAGTGACGTGGGATGGGATAGTGAGAAAACATGCACTTGTTTTTGTTTGTTGTGATGAGGATAGAATACGTTGGGTAAAGAAAATAAAACCACGCATATTACTTTGTTGTATTGTAGTGAGTAGCTCAGTGGATAGAGATCTGGCTTCCTATGCTGAAGGTCGCGGGTTCGAACACCGCGGGGGACAAACTTACGTGACTTAGGTACGAGACTTTTAGGTCACCGAGGGTTTTCTCCGGGTACGTCGGTTTCCTCCCTCCCTTCAATATTGGTATTGGACGCAGGTGGTCTAAAATGCTCAAAAAATAACATTTGTTTTCCTTTCCATTTTCTAATAGCGACATGCCTTTACATCACATGTTTGTGTGATGAATGTGTTGTGTGTGTAGGAGTGTCTGTAATATGTGAGCGCGTATGTTGGTTACAGATCGCCGCGCTTTGAGTCTGATTGAGGAGTAAGGCACGTCATTATTATTATTATTATTATTATTATTATTATTATTATTATTATTATTATTATTATTGTATATGCAAAGCAACTTTAGTTGCTAAAAACGTATTTAAAACTGTAGGCTTTGTAATTGTAGAAGGTGAGACAGAGGACTGAAGACCCAAGGAGATCTATTGCACCAGATGAAAGGGTTATCTGTCCATGTTTCTCGCGTTAACAAAAAATCTTCAGGAGTTAAAAGACAAGTGAAAATACAGATCCAAACTCCACAAGTACACAAATTGCAGCACTGAGACGATCAATCCCTTTCGATAAAAAATAACTCGGTTTTGTCATTCAAAGCCAACCTTGTATATTTTTATGAAAGTATTATCAGACCTTTTGGTCGTAGATAAGGTTTCTGTTGTTGAATTTTCGAATCCCTCGAACTATATAGTCAGCGAATTTAATCTCGGGCGTTTTGCATTCTGGACCAGAGCAATATCATTGAGAGGAAAGTTAAAAGTAAAAAAGGGGTTTTGCGTTAAATAAGATGAATTTGAACCAAAGTTGAATTATTTATTGTATCGGTTGCTTACATCATATTAGACCGTATGACTCGGAAAGAATGGGAATTAAAACACAAAGGAATGTAATTAGATGCTTTGAAACAACATTAATTGCTTTGAAATAACATTAGTATAAACCTTGAAAATAACGCGGTGTTATCTGACGCACAGAAGCGATAATTAATTTGCTGGGAACAACAGTAAAACCCAATTTTTGTTATAAATATTAAAAAACTGAGGGCCGTGTTATCTGACGCAGAGAAAAGAGTCGTTGTGATAATAATGAGCATCATCGCGTCCGACAGGTTTTTTAAAATGTAAAATAAAATAAAAACGAGGAAGAAAATAAACGGGAAGTTTCATTGTCAGAAAACCGTTAATGGGAGAAGCACACTTTCGAATTAGGGCGGGCGAATGAGGGTTTTAACGACTCTGGAAATAATAATCTGCAGGAGGCGAATGAATGTTTTCCACTTTCTTCTTTGCGCTCTCTCTCTCTCTCTCTCTCTCTCTCTCTCTCTCTCTCTCTCTCTCTCTCTCTCTCTTTCTCTCTCTCTCTCTCTCTCTCTCTATTTTCGCACATGAAAGGGCAAAACATTCCAAATTCCTGTGCTGTAAAATCATCATCCTGCGCCCCTCTCCGATGTTCCGAGTCATTGTCTCTTCCTCAGATTGAGTTATCACACTTAAGACTTTCTTGGTTTTGTAGCGATTGGTTTTTAATGTTTTAAAGTTTATGTTGTTGTTTTTGTTATTTGTTTGGTCTTTTTGTTGCTTTGGATAGCTATTGTGTTTGTAAAGATTGTAAGATAAATGGCAGCAATTAAAGTTATTAGTAAAAATGTTTCAAATTGTATGTAGCACCGATTTAAATATTATTGTTCAAATACAGATGGAATTTCATTAAGCTTTTGTTTTGCCGTGTTTATTTATGTTTGGATGTTTGTAATTTTGTTTCTTTTATTTGCGCCAGATAGCAGTTAGCATTTCATGAAAGATAACAAAAATCAGCAATTGAAGTTATCAAAGAAAAACGACGATGGTGTTTGGTAATAAGTAGAACTTTTATTATAGACAGTTGTTTGTTAAGAAAGCTCTGTATAATTATTATCCTTTCTCACTTTCTCTCAGGGCGTCTATAGTCATTGCATCGCTGAAGATTTTAAAAAAAATGACAGCAATGTTTCTAAAGGAAAGCAACTATTTTAAATAACAATTGGAGTGGTGAAAAAAAACACCAATATATCGTGTCTTATTGCCAGTATACCAGTTGTATTGCTAAAGATTGCTTTGAAATGGCAAGCAATGTATCAAAGGAAAAAGGTAAAGTTTTTTTTTAATTTTAAAACAACAACAACAATAATAGTCTAAGTGTTATTTTTTTAAAAAACGATCGGTTGTTACGACATATCTGTATTAAAATGATTGCTAAGGTTGCACTTAGTTTGAAAGTTATTAACAAGATCGTTTGCAAAGATAGCAATCGAAGTTTTTCAGATTGAATTTCGCTGCAGTGCATAAAGTTGGCCTTAGTGTTGTTAAAAAATAGTCTTTGAAAATGATATTTGTTTTCGTTCTGTGGCGTTTGTGTCTGTGATCCTTTTGTTCTGTTTGACTGCTTTCCTCAGGTTTCCTTTTTTTGTGTGTGTTCTGAAAGGAAATCTGCCCTTTGAGATATAAAAGATCTAAATAACAAAGCGTAACGAAAGTTTAAAAAAAGCAACACACAAAAAAACAATCTTTTGATGGGACTTTCATTTGCAAATGTAGGCCTCTCATTAACAGCCTGAAAGGATCTTTACTCCTCCTCCTTCTCTGGCTTAGATTCGCAGACGGCAATACAGATTTAATACAGGCTCCTGTTGGTTCTCCTCTTCATCCATCTCCCCTTCTTCTTCTTCTTCTTCTTCCAATATTAAACCAATAAATGTATGTGTGGAGTGAAAGCTCAAACAAAATCGAGAACAAATAATACACACATAAAATAAACATTATGAGTAAAATACAAGACTGCTGAGCAGTAAAACAAAATCTTGTTCTTCTAGTGTCGTTTGAAGCTAAGATCTAACTTGCTGTCTGTTTTGCCTGCGAAGCCAAACGATTTCAAGCTTCTTTTGTGGTCTAAATAATTTCCTTGAAAACTCAAGTTCACAGAGGTTGGAATAGAAACTTAAACTGGTGTTTTTCAATTAACCTTTTCTAGCTGTGTAAGTTTATGACTTATCAATCTTGTTTTAGAGGAAAAACAAATTGTACATTTTCTTTTGCAGCAGCATGTTCATGATGTACATTTTTTACTGTATCGAAATGTCTGGCATCCATTGTTTACGATTGTTAGTATTCTTTCTTTCATTTTTACACTGGATGCGTACGCAACAGAGGGTTATTGTTAGAAGAAATCTAATCTTCCTTGCTATTATAAATCTGAGAGAGAATGATCAAATCTGAATCGTTCAAACAATGCCTGACAATTATCATTAGGCCTAAATGGTTGGTGAACTATTCTCTCTCTTTTTTTCTCTCTTTCTTTCTCTCTCTCCCCCTCCCCCCTTCTCTCTCCCTCCCTCTCTCTCTCTCTCTCCAGATTTTTCTCTCTCTCTCTCTCTCTCTTAATTTCCATTCTAGATTCTTTTCTGTCTCTTGTATTATACAGCACCACAAGCAGTATTGCAGGATAGTTATTCTACGAACGTACCTGCCTTCTTCTCTACTCTATTTCTCTTATCTTGGCTCGGCATCTACCTGTCGACCTGTCGAAGTGAGTTTTCCGCACATTCGCCAGGTGGTTTGCCTCCCCTTTCGCCAGCGAGTTGTGGCTCCTTTGTTACTTCTCACGACGCGGTTGGCAGCCTTTGTTCATTGTTTTTATTTTAAATAATATAAATATTGTTTTAAACACACACACAGACACAGAACATGGAATCTTGGCATTTAATTTTAATATTGACCCCTTTAACTAATTCATTTTTAAAATGTGTGGTTAAACCAGACAGCTTCTATAATATATAGTAGAAGCTGTCTGGTTAAACTGAAGAGGCACCATATTTCTGCGACCTGGAATCACTAGGCGCTATCAGAAATAGGCATTGGAATTTGGAATTACCCGAGAAATGAAAGCATTAGCAATGTAAATTTCAGTGAATAAAACCGGGGAAAGATACTATGAAGTAAGTATATTATGCTATTTGGATTTATTGCCTTAAATACTATCGGAATTAATTAGATTCGCTTATGGTTATATAGTCTAAGTGGAACCAATTTGTGCCTAAGAACCGAAGATTGGTGAATCAAAATGATAAGTGATAGTGTTCGCAATTGGTGAATCAGAATGATAAATGATAGCTAGTGTTCGCAACTAAATTTTTTAGGGCAGGTTGTGAAACTAGGCTTTAGAGCATAAAACCTTAATTTCCTGTTAAACGATTCAATGTTCGAAGTTCTGTCCTCCGTTTTCTTTGGCCGCCCTTTGCTCATCATGCTCTGAACGTATTATTGTGACGTAATTACTCTCAACAGTGTGTTCACGTGTTCGTAATTTGTGATAGAATGTGTGTGTGTGTGTGTGTGTGTGTGTGAGTGCGCGCGCGAGCTTGCTCGTGTGTGTATGTTTGTGTTTGCTTTGTGATATTGTTTTGTATTGTTTGACATTGTGTTCGGGTAAGCAGGTGTTTGCTTTGTGATATTGTTTTGTATTGTTTGACATTGTGTTCGGGTAAGCAGGCAAGGCAAATCTACTAGGGCTAATAATCCCCCATCCCCGTTGTCGTTTCGTCGTGTTTTCGGTAAGCAGACAATGTGGCCTATTCGCAATCACCGTTTTTCATTTTTCTTTCGTGTTGTCGGTAAGCAGACAAAGAAAATCAACTAGACATTCGCAATCACCGTTGTCATTTCTTGTTTGCCGTGAATGACGGAGCGATTGTGTGTTGTGCGGTATGCGCAATTGCATTCTCTCCCTTCACTTGGAGCTCGTCTGCTAGTAGAGTTAGATAAAAACTTTAAAAAAGAAATGTCTGCTGCAACGATTGTAGTCTATTCCAACCCAAACCTTCCTTCTCCACCCTCATCCCTCTCCCTGAACCCATCTCCACCCCATTCCAACCCTCCAACGTGGTGTAGATTTGCAGACGGCAATAAAGATATCATACATGCTCCCTGTATGTCTGTTTGTCCGTCTGTCTGTCTCTCTCTATGTCTCTGTCTCTATCTCTCTGTCTGTCTCTCTCTCTCTCTATCTCTCTGTCTCTCTCTCTTTCCTCCACCCTCCCCTTGTGTGTGTGTGTGTGTGTGTGTGTGTGTGTGTATGTGGAAAATTTGGATGTTTGGAAAATCGGAATTTTCATTAACGTTTACTGAGCATTTCTGTCACTTTCTAATAAAAAAACGAATTGTTATTATATAGCGGACTTACACGTTTAGAGAGCTTCTCAAGGCGCTTGCCAATAATATCCAACATGCATGGCACACAATAGTCTGCTGAAGTCAGGGTTCGAACCCACATCGCCCAAGACGCACGCACACAGGGCGTACGCCCTGACCAATGAGCTAGCTATCCCTGCCGCATAATCAGCCGATTCTATTGGGCCCGGGCAAACTCAAGCTGCAAACAGGTCGTTGCCTTTGCTTTGGTCGCTTTCCAATACAGCAGACTCCATTGGACCGGTGCACACCCGGTTGTGAGACAAGTCATTCTTGTTGTGTCGTTGTGGGATACTGGGTTGTTTACAAGAGCAGTAACAAGCTTTCTGTGGAACGCCGGAAAGATAAGATCGGGCCGAAGGCATTATTCCTTTAGACGTCATTTTGGCAAACCTCCACTTCATTCCAGAAAAGAAAAGAAGAGAAAGAGAGAGAGAGAGAGAGAGAGAGAGAGAGAGAGAGAGACACACACACACACACACACACAATGTCGCCCCTACCCTCCTCATCTACTCTCTCATTCTGTCGCTCTCGAATCGCGCAAGCGTTGTATACAGTGTTACCATTCACTTTTTAGCATCGATCTCATCAATCTTAATTAATGTCTCCTGCATACCATGACGCATAGGCTAACGTAGAAGAATACAACGCAAACTTAATTACTGGGTTGAAAACAAAGAAGATAACATAAGAGGAACTCATGACCCGTTTGGCTCTGCTCTCAGCGAATCCTGCGGAGATGCTCTATACAGGTGTCATACTCATAGAAAATAACGCGTTCTAAATTAAGCCACGATTTAGTTCTACACTTCTTATTGTCGCCGCCTTGGTTTCCTCGCAGTACAAATGTTGTGAAAGTCAGTTTGGGTCTCATTTAAAATGAATCCAATATACGAATACCAATACGAGATCTTTATTATTTTACTGAGAAATTACATCATTATATAGTTTACTAAATTGCCTTAAGAATCATTACATACATTGCATATATTGAGGCGGTAGAAAACAAATTAAATAGTAACGAGTACAAATTGTACACCTTGAGCGGCTCTTGAGCTAAAAACGCGCTGTATACAAATATTACATTTTAAAAATAAAGTGAAATTAAAAAATAAAAAAACCTTAGTCCGTTTTCCCATTACTCTTGTTCATGCTTACGCCCTAAAAGGCGTTTTAACAAACCTGCATGACTTGTTAAAGACATTAAACTAAAGTGGTTACAAACACGAATTGTTCACAGAATTTTGGGTACGAATATTATTGGTAAACAAATGGGGAAGCTGGAGGATGACCTGTGTACGTTTTGTAAATCAGAAAAAGAAAATATTCAGCATATGTTTTGGCATTGTAACGTTAGTAATAATTTTTGGATGACTCTTCAAAGATTAATTAATAATAAATGTGAAATTGTCCATAACTTAGCGCTGGATGAACAACTAATATTGTTTGGTTGTCATGAAAGGGTTAAGACAGATGCTGTCCTTGATTTGATACTGCTGCTTGCAAAATCGTATTTGTATAGTTGTAAATTTAAGCAGGAATTACCTTCACTAATCGGGTTTACCAAAGTGCTTAAATCTAGATATGACATTGACAGATGGAATGCAACATTATCCATGCAATATGTGCAATTTGAAACACTTTGGCATTTCTACAGGCCACTGTTTATGTAATATTGTTTCCATTTCTTTTCGTGTTTTCCTTTATGATCGTCTTTTATGTTTAAGGTTATTATTTTTTTTCTCATTTCTTTTTCTCTCTTTAAATTTAAAACATCACCGTGCTAATGAATTAACAACAGAATGTATAAAGGTGTCATATGTTTATGGTGAATTTAAAAAAATAAAAAAAAACAAAAAAAACCTGCATGACTTGAGTTTTAAGTCGTTTGGATCATGCCAGTGCACGTAGTACAATAATGATGCGACCTTCAGGTCTTGGAGAGTTAGATAACATGAAGAATGATAATAATACGATACAATTGTTCCCTCTAGCGTTAGGAGATCACGGCTTCTGAGCTGTCGAGCTCACTTGTGGTCACATTGTCTGGCTTTCATGCTTTTGTGGTAGACCTGCTTTGTGTCTACCTAAAGTGTGCCTTAGGTTTGAGAACAAAGCTTGCGAGAGAAAAAAAAAAGGGAGTATAATTCAGGCTAAGAGCTGACTACCTGCTTATATATGCATGCCTTTTTATGGGGAGTGGGTCGGTGGGATTTGATATTTGCGAAATTTGATTCTAAACGTTGCGTTTGAGCGTTGTGAAGTACTTCGATCATGGCTTTTTCGCTCAGAAAAGACCTGAGTAACCTCCTCTCTCTCTCTGAGTAACCTCCTCTCTCTCTCTCTCTCTCTCTCTCTCTCTCTCTCTCTCTCTCTTTCTTTAGTTCCTTCTACACGCTATTCGCACCTGCCATCATTCAGGCTTGTAGACAAGGTAAGTCAGTCAGTCATTCAGTCACACATACACAGGTAGATCTCAGCTTTTGTTGCTCTGCCTGGCTAAAGCCAACAATCGCGCCGTTTGCTGTCCAGACGGCGTGGGTGAAGAATGCAAATTGGGAACCTGGGTTACGGGAGATGTTAGGTAAACACCGTTCACCCGCCCTTCTCCCTTCCTGTCTTGATCTGGTATCGCTCCTGCAGCGTAGCTGAGACTAGACGAGGCTTAATGATATCTGTCCTAGCAGAGGGAGCAGGTGTCCTCAGTCGTAGCTACGGTGTTGGAATCTGGAATGTGTCAGAGCGGCAGATCTAGGCTATATAACTAGCTCGGGTCTTGCTTGCTAAACTAATAACATAACATAGCTTGGCAGCAGAAGCGCTGGCTAATAACAATAGGTCTGAGTGCTGTGAGGTTTTGCGTTTGTGGTTTCAAAGTTTTGACGTTTGGTTATCACTTTTACAACTGCTCAGCCCTCAAACACACTCTGCACTGAACAGCATCTGGTACTGTTGTACCTTGCACCTGGCAAGTTTAATTCGTTGACTAACGAATGTATATCTACCCATTTTCTCTTTGGCAAAATAAATGACCTCTTAATTTCCTTGTGCGAGCTAGTTTTCGATAAGTTTAATATTTTTAAATGTGTGTTTGTGTGTGTGTGGTGGCGGTGTTTTTTAACCTGCAATTGTGTGTGTGTGTGTGTGTGTGTGTGTGTGTGTGTGTGTGTGTGTGCGTGTGTGTGTGTGTGTGTGTGTGTGTGTGTGTGTGTGTGTTTATGACAAAGCCAGAAGCCAAAATAATGCACAAGTTGGTTGCGGACCGTCGGCGGAAAAGAAGAAGACGAAGAAGAAATGATGATGCTGTCATTTTCATGTTCAGCACTATTTTGAAGAACCTGAAAGTATATTTATGATATTTAAATAGACCCATTCAGCATGAATGGTAAGGCCCCAATTAAAACGAAGTCGGATCAAATCAGTGATGTTCGGTTATGTTCCAGGTATGCCAGGAAGTGTTTCCTGGGCGGCCTGTGTTCAGGTCGGGGCTCAGGCTTTTGAGCTGTTGTTTGTTTGTTTGTTTGTTTTTTGGGAAGAAGGTGCTAAATACCACAGATATAGGAGAGCAATAACACATTACCTCTAATCTAGGTTGTTTAGTAACATTCCTGAATTACAAGCTTTTATTTTATCTCACGTTTCCCTAGTCACCCTCCCCTCCACCCTTCCCCCCTCCGTCACCTCCCCTCCCCCCCCCCAAGATTCCTACACGTTTTCCTCCCACCGCCCTAAATAGCCATTAATCAGTTTGGTAATGCTTTGTCCGGCAGTATAAATGTGGAAATACATCACCATTATTTCTGGCGTCGTATGATTCTTAATTATGTCCTTTTGTTGTTTTTGTTATTTTTTTCGGGGGGGGGGGGGGGGGGGGGAGGAAGGGAGGAGAGGGGGTAGGTGTGTGTATATATATATGTGTGTGTGTATGTGCGCGCGCTATTTATGTTTACTTTTAGTCGTTCGTGTTTTTGTTGCTAGCTAGCATCGCAGATATTTGAAGAATGTCGAGTAGCGCTTCTTTAAAAGCTTGTCTTGTTCATTTTGCTTTCAGCCAGTTTTACTGGCAGTTTCCTAAGCGTTAAAGGTCCCGATGTGGACAACCTGTTTAGTTGGCCACTTGACTGTATGTACACGGAGGTAATTGTGCTACGGCCTGCTACCTTGCTGGCTTCGTGGTAGGTAGATTGATCGGATCTTTGGACGCTACAGTTTGCCCGTCATTCGTGGTGGTGGTGGTGGTCTGGCTGGCAGGAAAGATAAGACGTCATTTTCAAAGGATGAAGAAGACGTTGTTGATTTTATTGCCTATAATCATTCTTTGACAAAAGAGAAAAAGGTAGTTAGCCTTCATCTTTAGCGATTTAAAAGGCTTGAGTTTTTTTTTTAAAAGTATTTCTGGGATAGTGTTTGGTGCCATCAACGATTCTCGCGCACGCACGCGCGCACACTCATACATACGCGCGCGCGCGTGCACGCACACAAACACACACACACACATTTTCCCTGTCGCGTGGCATGCTGTGTGACGGTGTTATCTTCTTCCATGTCCATGCACCGTTGGAAACGTCAGTTTTCCTGTTTTAACTGGAATAAAGATTTGTCGACTTCACTTGAGTTTTTCAGTCGTTTAAATATATATGGAAGTCTCTTCGCTTACAGATCTCTCAGATCCATTAGTATGTCACCCTCTTTGCCCTTGTAATCTGCTCCAAATCAAATTTTCTGAGTATGGCTTGCAGTGTGAGGGTGATTTATATTATGGAGAGGTTTTCATTCGTTTAAAAGTATATGGAAGACTCTTGCTTATACTGTCTCAGATCTTTTGGTACGTCACCCTCTCTGCTCTTGTAGTCAGCTCTCTACACTTTGCAATTTAAGTGCTCGGTATCGCACACTTAACAGAGCTCTCCCGCTATTAGCAACTGCGCTTATGAGGAATTGAAAGAATAATGGAACATGTCAAAGCGAAAGAGAAACGGGGTTTACGTGTTGGCAACGAGGATAATACAAACTGTTTATATTTGAACTTCTTGCTTTGCTGAGAACGCGGATGATCTGGGGGTCTTTTTTTTTTCTATACACTGTTACACAGCAGTGCTTGAGAAAGAAGAACATGACTTTGACTGCAGTATAATAACCTAGACCTAGACGTTGTGATTTTGGGAGCGCAGAAGCTTTGTTATTTATGTTATTTACTGAGAGTGGGAGGAGGAGGGAGGGGCAAGGGGGAAATGGGGGCCGTTTTCTATATACTATTCAAGCACCACGAAAGCTGCGGATCCTGAGGGTTGTGTTGCTGGAAAAGCGAAAAAAAATAAGAGAGGGATTCGCGATGCTGAGAGTGAAGTAATGATTTTTCAAGCGTTTACACTTTAACAGCAATGGCGCCATCAGCTTGTGCATCACAACAAATGTCGCACACACACTCTTCCCCACTTATTTCTCAATTTCTCCACTTGTCCACCCTTACACGCACATCCTTTACACACTCGCGCACCCATACACACCCCTAACTTGCATCCACACACATGCACCTAACTTTCATTCACACATACACACACACAGGCGCGCTCACAAACACACACGCATGTATCACGCCCCACCACGATTGTTCTTTTATTTAACTTTTCTTGTTTCATGACCTAGGTTCACCCTTCCACTGCGCATACCACCAGACATACACTACACCATGGACCATGTAGTCCATGACTACACATAACACATTTTCCATACCTACATCTCAAGACATTTTTTTCTATCTCTCTCGTTCTCTATTTCAACCCTGCCCTGATAATCTGCCACCCTCGTTCTCTTTCCCTTTCTTCCCTTCTTCCATTGGATTTCCATGTGTTGCCAGAGAGAGATTGCAATCTACTACAGCTAGTATTTCAGTAAAGGTTCAGAGACACAAAGTGAGGAAATAAAAAACAATGCTTTCTATTAATGGAAAAGAAGAAGCGTATTGCTGTGTTACCCGGTGCTGTAATATTTAGTTTACGTTGTTGCTGCTGTTTAAAAGATTACAACGGACGTCTTTAAATAAATAAGCTTTTAGTGAACTGTATCAGCGAAACTTTAAGGGCTCGTTTCCGCAATCTCTTTGCTACGCCAGGTGTCATTGTTATTGCGATTGTAATAGGACTGCTAGTGCGAAGTGACGATTTAAATTAAGATCTTGAAAAAATGTATTTGTTAAGGCTGAAGAGACACTTTCACTTTGTTATCAGCTCCAGATGTCTTTGTTAGTTTTTGTTTTATTCAGCCTTAATTGCGAACGAAGACTCGTAAAGTAATACTAATAGGAGAAGGAACGATAATGTTCCTAAATTAAAGACTTTTTTTTAAGAAATGATGAAGATGCATTGACTGTACTCGTATGTTAAATAATAATGCAAAACCTTTTTTTTTAATTTAAAAATTCTTTTTATACATTGCATTATCATTGAAGGCGAACACGATTGTGAGAAAGCACAATAAGTAAGATATCCCGCTTTAAGGGTAGGCGATTTAAGATAAGATAACTTAAAGGGTCCCGAGCTCACACATTTCAGCATCACGAATCGTTTTCATATTCACAGTGAACCTCCCCTCCTCTGTTCTCATGAGCAATGTACAGCAATTGTTAGCCTTTGCATTTGTACTATTAATTAATACTAGGGCACACCATGTAGATGCATTTTAAGGTCAGTGCATGCAAGTAGTAGGCCTATAACGCAACACGTTTTGACCTTTGCTTCTGCACAACCCTTCAGACTACATACTACTAGTACACCAACTAGATGTATTTTGAGATCAGTACAGTGCAAGAAGTGTACATCTAGCACTCGAACACGTCCGCAGCAGCGGCAATTAAGGTCAAGCACATGTCACCGACTTGGAAACCACGGGCCTTTTTGGCTTGTCCAATAAGCTGCCACCATCTGCAGCTAATAAATAATTGATTTTGGATGATTCTTGCTTTTGCATTTTGCATCCAAGTTGTATTTTGAACTGGGAGTATGCCTCAGCAGGTTCAAACACTCTGTGTGCCTCTGGTGCTCAGTGTAGCCTACTTATTATGCAGTCATCATCATCTACGCGTTTATTTTAGGGGTCTTCCTGTCCGTTTCCGTCTCTTTCTGTCTATCTCTCTCTGTCTCTCTGTCTGTCTGTCTCTCTGTCTGTCTGTCTCTCTGTCTCTCTCTCTCTCTCTCTCTCTCTCTCTCTCTCTCTCTCTCTCTCTCTTTCTCTGTGTAATTTCTTGAAAGCGATACAGTTTTTAAAAGAAAAAATTATATTAGCTCGTTGCTGAGAAAAGGAAAGTTAGAATGTGAGAGAAGGAGGGAGGGAACACGAGAGAGGAAGGAGTATTTTTTTAAAGCGTCCTCTCTTTGGGGTCTCCTCTCCATTATTCAAATAAATGGTAATTATTTTTCAACAATAACTATATCAGCGAAAAGGCCGTGACAGGAATGCCAAGAGAGTGCCAAGGCCCCCTAGGTCATCAATTGACGTTATTGCAAAGAAAATGGCGGCCGAGGATGCCGCAATCCTGCAGCAACAGCATTACAACAACAACAACCATTCCGCCGCAAACGCTGAGCGTAGCATCTAATTGGACAAAAGCTTTTTCGATTATTTTCCCCCCGTCTCTTGTCTGTCTACGGTTCCTCTTTTTATTCTCCTGTGTATGCTTTTGACAATTGAAGCCATTTCCTGATTAGATGGTCGGCTTACGTCTACTGGTGAATACTATCCGAATTTGTTGTTGCGTTTGTATGTTGCAATAGTTGAAAAGTCCGTTAGCTATATCTCTTGCATTGCAGTCTAGCGCAGAATATTTCATAGAGGTTTTTGATGATGAAGTCAGACTGCAGAATAATTATTTCACAAGGTGGGAGGCGGGAGATGGGATTAGCGTCTTTGTTGTGATTTCTGTGATGTTTATATTGTATTACTCTTTTGTGTGTGGAGGTGGAGGTGAAACGAAGTGTGGGAGGAAAGGCGATTTCCTAGGATTTTCATTTTATTATTACAGCTTGTGCAATGCGAGAAAAAAATGAAATGAGTGGCTTAACTATGCAAAAACAAATTTACGGAAGTTACAATGTACATTGTAGTCGGAAAAAAACGTTTATGCAGGAAGGACAAAAGATATTATTAGCTTGAGACTCTGGCTGCCAACGCCGGATTTTTGCAGTTAGTGGTTGAGTAGGAGAGGGATGCTGCATGCGAAACGTTTGAATGCGTTGAATCTTTATTGCTTTCGAAATATTTTTTTAAAGTATTAAATGTGAAAAGGAGACCTAGCGAGAGACTCAAAACTCACCACTCCAAAATATTTAATGCCTTTTCTTCCTGCAGACTAGAGAGAGAGTGAGAGACAGAGAGAGAGAGAGACAGAGAGAGAGAGACAGAAACAGGTGGGGGGGGCAGACAGACAACGCATAGATATACAGGGTGTTCCAAAAGTCTTGGGCACATTTTGACATTGAATATTTCCGAAACTATAAAGGATATAAAAACGCATCTGGTAAATTCAGAAAGGTTGTAATCTCAAGTTTTACATGGAATGTTCAAAGATGTTCAATGTGAGCACAATTGGTCACACGACACACATCAAGCCGATAGTCAAATTCTTGCCAAACGCGTCCCAGCATTTTCTGTTTGAGTGAACGCCATTAATGGGTCTGAAAAGAAATAAAAAAATCAACAGATTTACAAAAAACTTAATGTAATTAGCTTTAAAATGGCACAACTTTTATCTTACTACCATTCATAGTAATTGAGATATGGGGACTTCAAATGTGCCCAAGACTTTTGGAACACCCTGTATATGAGAGAAGTGGTGGTGAGAAGAGATGGGAAAACTCTGTTAACGTGTGTGTCTCCTTTCATGTCTTTCTCTTCCTGCCTCTGCTTTGAGATCATATTGCTTTGCCTGTCTCTCATATATTTCTTATCAACGGGCAAGTCCCCGTACCAGACGCAAAGTAATAGAGACCATTGGAGGCATACCCTAACTCATACAACGTAGCTGAGACTGTACTAGGTCTACTCCCTCTCTACGCTTTAGTATGGAGTGAGAACAAACATCGGCTTGTCTCAGTTAATGTGTGTGTCTCGGATTATCTGAGAACCCCAGTTTGAACATAGACTATTTCTTCTTTAACATAATCCATCAATATCCACACACTCATTGCATACTCCATTCATACCAAAACACTCTCTCACACACTCACACTTACCCACACATACACACACATACGTACGTACACACGTACACAAGCGCGCGCGTCCAACACGAGCTTGCTTGAGGATCTCTCAATAATTATTATAATGTAACTTGATGATTTTGTTAATATAAATATGTGTTGTTGTATTGTACAATTCCAGACCCTATTAACAACATGCGGCTATTTAAAGCAGTTAATGCCCTAATACACAATTATTAAAACCATTAAAATAAACTACGAGTTCTAGGCAATGTCATGATATAGCCAATAACAAATAAATACAATGGCAAGGCAATTCGCAGGGTCAATCAGTGATTGTGGATGATTAATATGGTTTAACTTTATTCAATAGTTAGAGTTGGATCTGGCCATAATAACTAGAACTCGTCCACTTCTCTTGTACATACCGTGCCCTCGTACTACATAGAAACTCTGAATGCGCGCCTTCTTAAGGGCGTAGACTCGGAACTCTTTTTCCGCCCCAGACATCTCGCGCCTTAAGGACAGGGCTGAAATGAAGTGTCATTATGGTTAAGAGGATGTGTCATGTCACCATCCCTCTCCGGTCTCCCTACTTCTGCTTCCTTCTCCTCTCCCTCTACTTACTCCTCCGATCCCCTTCGATCCTTCTCAACCCCTACTGTCAGAACCGATGTAACAGGCCGGATTGTTGTTGTTGTTATTTGTAGATTATAGTCACACGACACTTTCGCATATAGGTGACTACTGGACCGATTTATACTGACACCAGCGGGCCAGTTGTTGGTAAAGGGGAAAATAATATGATCACACGTTGACCAATCCGGGATTCGAACCAGCGACCTTTCGGTTACTAGCAAGACGCTCTTACCAACTGAGCTACCCGGCCCCGACACAGGCCGGAGTATACCCCTGGCTACTTTATATCATCGGGTAAACCTTCAGGTATTAAGTAGCCTAGGCCGGTTTAACCCTCTAGGTATAGATTAACCCAGGCCAGGTCCATCCCCTACTGCCAGGAATATACCCACTTGTGAACAGAGTTTATTCAAGTGTTTCTACACGGCCGTTTGCGCGTACAAACACTTGAGTGAACTCTGTTCACGGCCGTTTGCGACCTTTATCTCTCAGGACAATTACAACACGGATTTATGAACATAAAGTAACTGGAGGAAAAAAGAAAACTATAGAACCGCTCACGTGTGCCGCACGCCGTCATTCATTCAACATCGAGTGGCAAAACGTATGCAACATTCAACCAGAGAGGGTTCTCTTTCTCTCTGTGGTCGTCCGTGGTAGGAAGGTTAAAGTGGGCAGGAGAGGGTTAAACGGACCTTGGCCACCATACATCCCAGGGTACGGGCTAGGCCAGTTTTGTACGGTACGGGTATATAGTGTGGGCTAAGCAAAGTTTTGTACGGTAAGGGGGGGGATATAGTCTGGACAGGGCCAGTTTATACGGGAGTGGGGTGGGCTAGGCCAGTTTATACGCGGGGTATACTCCAGGCGGGGTATTGTCTGCTCTGCTACACCGGTTTTAGCCATGCGTATTTGATATTATGCGTTCAGTTCATTCTCGTCTCTATTCTTTCTCTCTATATCTGCGCTTTGGACTGAGGTCATTTAAAAAAAAAACGTTATATGAAATAATACTTTTATTATTATTATTATTATTATTATTATTATTATTATTATTATTATTATTATTATTATTATTATTATTATTATTATTATTATTATTCTGTGCTATTATTATGGCGCGTTGTCCGCGGCCACACACTTGTCTCTCCCTATCGTGGTTTGACGCTGTATGAGCGGATTCAGGTGTCACAAGAATGATAGACTAAGTGTCAAGCGACGGGCCAGTATCGACTGGGATGGGGTGGCCTCGTGGCGCAGGTGGTTTCTTATGCCGAAGGTCGCGCGTTCGAACCCCGGCAAAGCGATCTCCCTGCCTTTACACCACACATGTTTTAGTGATGAATGTGTGTTTGTATGAGTGTCTGTAACGAGTGAGCGTGTATGCTTGTTACACAGATCGCCGGGCTTTGAGTCTAATTTAGGAATAAGGCGCATTTAGCATCCATTATTTTTTATTATTATTATTATTATTATTATTATTATTATTATTATTATTATTATTATTATTATTATTATTATTATTATTATTGACTGCGCGACTGGTAACTGTGAAATAAAATCAGAGATCAACGGCACTTACATTCTACCACTGTAAGCGTACAGTGCATTTTTATTTCATGCAGTAAGTAGGTCTACTATTTAAAAGTCCCCAAGTTTTCACAAAAACGGGAATACCCTAAACTTGGCCATTGCTTATACATTACACGATGATAACGTGGGCTTTCGTTGCTCAAACCCATCGCTAAAGCTTTTTTTTTTCATTTCGGTTCTGACTGGAAGTTATTTCCCCTGTTTTTTTAACGGTACTTCCGTGTGACCTTTGACCCTATTTGTGAGTGACCCGTGCGGCGGAAGGTGTGCGTCTTTGGTGTCTGGTGTCGGGTCTGTTTCATCAACCTAAAACGATAAAAACATTACGAGCACTTTATTTTTATGGGTTCTTTCTCTTACCGTCTTTGGTAGCGGTTATTTTTAGCTCCACAATGTTGGCGGCAGGTAATGACTAGCCAACGACTGTTGCTATTATTAATAGACACACACAAAAAACAACTACAAAATGTATTCATGAAAAAAATTCCTATGCTTTCAAAAAATGTTTTTGTTGTTGTTGTTGTTGTAAGCGTTTTTTCAGTGGGACAACACTCACTGTGAATGTTAAAGGGATGAGCGTCATCATTTGTGGGTCCCTTGATTTAACAACAGTTATAAGCGATTTTGAATTGGAAGTTGCTTTCGAACCGCCCGGAGTAGAGTGCGCGTTGTTCCTGCAATGGTTTTTCATTAAACACGAGACAACTTGTTGTAAGACCATCAAGGCTAAGAGCAACGGCTGCGGTTTCGCAGAGCAAGAGATCAGATCAATACAAAGGACAATTAGGACGGTTGTCGTTTGCACTGATGGCATTGCCGAGGCTCTGGGAACTGTTACACTGGATGGAAGGAAGACATTGCTGTTTTGAGATATAGAACGAGAAGGGAAAGGAACACAGGTGTTTTTAGTCGGGGTGTGTGTGTGTGTGTGTGTGTGTGTGTGTGTGTGTGTTTGTGTGAACAGAACAAAAAGTGTATTGCCGTGGTAATCTGTAGGTTATGCGTGTGTGAGCGAGTGTGTGTGAGAGAGAGAAAAGGGGAGAGTGAGCGTGGGTTTTTTAAAATGTTTAAATGTACATGCAAAGTTGATGGCATTTAGTGCTCAGTGGAGATGTACACATGCAGTAACTCGCCATAGAGATATATACTTGTGCAGTCAATAGGTGGCATTTGAAGAGACAACAAACGTGACAAGTATTTTGCCGTATCACGTTGTGAGTGAAACAGACGAAACTACAATAATGCACACAATAATAGTGCAGTTGAACAAATAATATGGAAGGCTGGATGGGGTATTGTGTTCTCACCCGCCCTTGGTTAACCTTTCCTGCTTCATTTCCCCACATCGTAAGCATCCCCGATAATAATATTCTACAATGCAAGAAAAAACAACGATATCTTGTGTCAAAATGAAGATTTCCACACGTCTGTGTTGACAGTATCGCTCTGCCATATGCATTGAGGGCGAGGTGGTTGTCTTTCTGGCATACAATCATCATCCAAGTGCATCATACTGCCAACTTTGACAGGAAATCTTTCGTATCTGTAGTTCTTTTTCTACATGATCGTCCTGTTTTCGGAAACGTAAACCTTGTTTGACAATAATGAATATTATGCGCTTTGAGCTCAATTTTATTAAGTAAAGCGCTGCTATATACAAGCTTTTTTAAAAAATTAAATTTTTTAAAAAATTTTCCTAATATTTTACAATATTTTGTCGCATTTTGTTGTGCAGTATTGTGTAATCTCCACTCGTGTTCTCTTTGTGTCATGATTATCGTTCCCTATACTAAATATTTTTTTAGTATAGTGTCACTCACTCTTTCTTTCAAAATACTTTTTTTCTCTCCTAAACTACTTTCATATCTTCACTCTTTCTTGCCATCATTGTCTAGTTCCTTTTTTAAAAAATTATTATTCTGTACTCCCGTTCTGCATCCGGGCATCTGTCGAAAATCATATCCGTTTGCCATGCAGTGTATCGCGTCAGTTGGGTCTCGACTGCATCCTTTTAAATATATGAGGTTCACAG
>CM072514.1:66062149-66162149 GCA_036898135.1 Oncomelania hupensis | reverse complement strand
TTTATTTATTTATTTATTTACTTTTAATTATTTCTTTTTTGCAGCTGTAAATTTAATATCAGAGAAACGGTTGGATGAAACGACGGTCGATCTGTTTCCATTCGTCACTGTCAGGCCCATTAATAAATTGCAACTCGTTGAAGATTGTTAGATATCTGCTCGGGAACTCGCACAAGAATTTTGTTGTTTAATGGACATCTGATCTGTTTATAACGCGTTTTGCTCACTCCTTGCGTCACTGACGCTTTTAAAAAATTATTTTATTTGTGTTTTGTTTTTGTTTTTGTTGCTGGAATGAGTTTTTTTTTCAGCGGCAACTGTTCTCATTTGGCCAGTTTTCCTGATAAAACACACACAAAAAGGGGTGCATCCATCAAAAAATGTGTCAGGGAAGAGTGCAGCCTATGCTTAAAATAGTTAAAAACCTCCCTTCTCTCATGCGCCTGTCCTCTCTCCAACATCTATCCCACCTTCCACCCTCTCCATCTTCACCCTTATTTATTTATTCTTTTAAATTAATGCCGCAAAATTCACCTGTGCACGTTTATTTGTCGTATCACGTCTCATTACATGCATGTCACCGAAAGGTTATTGCCAAGAGTTTTTGACCATGCACGTTTTAAGTTCTTTATTTTTTGCTGTTCACCCAAGCTTCAACCCCATCACATTTTGCTTTATGTGTGGGAAGGGGTGGGTGGGGTAGCAGGGGAGAGGGGGAGGGGTAAGGGGTTACATATTCTCACTTACCATTCTCATCCTTACCCTCATCTTCTCTCGTCTACTCCTTTATAGAGTGTAGTTAGATGATTTAGGCGGCATGTTACTTTTTTATTTTAAAATAATGAAAGTACATCAAATTTGATATGAAAGGAAAAGCATGCGATGTGTTGGCCTGGAAGCGTAGTTAATAGGGAGATGGTTTCAGGCGCCGAAGCCCGCGGGTTCGAGCCCCGTATGGGACAAACTTACGTGACTTAAGTTCGAGACTTTTCAGTTCCCTTCAATTATGATATTGCATGCAGTCTTCTAACAGCGACTTGCCCTTACACTACATGTTTGGGTGAAGAATGTGTGTTTGTTGTGTAGTTAGGAGTCATCTTCCTATACGCTTGCGAAACATGGACCCTCACAGCAGATAGACAGCGAAGAATACAAAGCATGGAGATGAGGTGCTACTGAAGACTTCTGGCCGGGCATTTCCTATACTCAGCGCTTCACCAACAACGAAGTCCGACAGACCATCAAACAAGCCATTGGACAACATGATGACATGCTCACAGTGGTGAAGAAACGGACACCCCGATGGTATGGCCACGTCACCAGAGCAACAGGCCTTGCAAAATCCATGCTGCAAGGCCCGGTGCAAGGAGGCAGAAGAAGAGGGAGACAGAAAAAGAGGTGAAAGGACAACATTCGAGAATGGACTGCTTTAACACTAACGAAGCCATGAGGGTTGCTGAGGACAGAGAAAGATGGAGTACGCTGGTTAAACGATCATCTTTGGTTCCCCAACGACCTTTGAGTTACGGAATAGGATAGGATAGGAGTGTATGTAAATGTGAGCGTGTTTGTTGGCTACAGATCGCCGCTCTTTGAGTCTGATTTAAGGAATAAGGTGAGAATGGAGAACAACTAGTGTTAAATTTTTCACCCGATAGATTCCAACCTTTTATAAAGTTTAGAACAGAGCAACTGTAGTGTAAAGATTTAAGGCGCGCATAGCATCCAAAAGTATTATTACCATGAGTCATGTGTCGGGTGAGTCTGCAACGCCTTTCATTCTATTATTCTCTTTTTTCAACTGACGTTCATGGTAGCAGAATAAGAAACTGTAGTACGGAATATAGTCTATATATCAACAACACAGCGTAATTATTTAGGATTGTGAGTCTTCTTCTGGTGTACGATGGAGAAGAAGGATGGAGGAAGGGGCGGGGGGGGGGGGGGGGGTACGAGGGTATTTTTTTTGTCGAACTGATGTGGTGATTGCTTTTTTTCCGGGAGAGGGAGAGAGAGACAGACAGACGGACAAACAAAGACAAACAGACCGACCGACAGACAGACCGACCGACAGACAGACCGACCGACCGACCGACAAACACACCGACTGACAGAGGTTTAACGGAAGGAGGGAGCGAGGGGTAGAGAAAGAGAGTTATCCTAGGAAAGAGTTATCCTAGGAAAGAGAAAAAACAGGCAGGACAGAAAGGGATGGAGTAATCAGTGAGGCAGGAGAGAGGAAGAGAGAGGGTTTGGGTGTGTATGGGGTGAGGGGGGTCACCATATTATAAGGAGGGGGAATTTGGCAAACGCTGTATGAAGGATGTAAGCGCCGTGGGCGCATGCAAACCCCTTGTTCCAGACCCAGGTTTTTGTACTCTGGTGGATCCAGGCTTCATCCGAACTAGTAAAAGATTCCAAATTGAAGGCGTCCAGGGCTGATTAGATGCCCACCAGCTACGGAACAGTGCCAGACTTTCATTGTAGTCAAACTGGCATTTGTCTCTGACTGCCGCTTACTACTACTTGTGTTTAGAAACAACCTTTTGTGTGTATGTGTGTGTGTCTCTCTCTCTTTTTCTCTGTGTGTGTGTGTGTGTGGGAGGGGGTGTGTGTATAGGTGTGTGTGTGCGTGTGTGTGTGTGGGGGGGGGGGGTGTTCCTTTCGACACAGAAGCCACGATTATGTCAGACGTTTTGGGGACAGATAAAACAGATACTGCAAAACTGCTGAAGGGGGGAGGGGACCTGTGGAGGCTTCTTGAAATATGACAGATGAAACAACAAGTCCCGGAAAACTGCTAAAACAGAGAGGGGAAAATATGGAGATTTCACGAAGGGTCAAACTCTCACCAACCCAAACGCTTCCGCACGGAAAAAAGGGAACAGACTATAGACTAGAAGGGATTGAAGCACGACGGAGAAGTAGATAATCTATTAATTATTTATATTATGCTCATAAACTTTTGTTACTCTTTCATAATTCATTCATTCCAGCTTTGAGGATATACGTTTCCTATTCATTATTTTATAAAGAACGGTAATAACGTCGGCGTCATTCATTCTTTAGAGATGTAATTTTCCATTAATTATTTTAGAAAGCAACGGTAATGACTTTAACATGAGACCGTGACACTCTCGGTACCAGACAAGCCAACGACCCTTCCGGCAATGCGATGGCAACATTACCCTACTTCCTGTTAAAACGACCTTTAGGCGGCGACTGCAGATAGAAATACTGTAGTAGATTATCTGTTAGAGATCTATTCCGGAGTCCTGTCAAAAATTGTACACGATGGACTATAAGTGAGGAATTCTTTCACACACGCCACCCAACCGAACTTGCTTTTCTTCTTCTTCTTCTTCTTCTTCTTCTTCTTCTTCTTCTTCTTCTGCTGCTGCTGCTGCTACTGCTTCTTTCTTTCCTCCTCCTCCTCCTCCTCCTCCTTCTTCTTCTACTTCTTCGTCCCACCGCCGTAGCTCAAGTGGTAGAGCGTTGGACTTGCACACCGATGACCCAGGTTCGAATCCCGTGGTGCTCTAAATAAAAGTGACAATTTTTCACTGTCCATTTTAGCAGAATGATTGCTATGATGGTTCAGTGTTGATTTAGGAGCCTAACCCCTTGTTTCCTGGGATGGTTATCCCCGTCTGCCATATTGCTAATGGTGGGGGTAGACGTTAAAACTTTCTTTACCCTCTTCATTTTCTTTCATCTCTTTCTCTTGTTGTTGTTGTAATTGTTGTTGCTCTTCTTCTTCTTCTTCTTCTTCTTCTTCTTCTTCCTCCTCCTCCTCCTACGTCTCCTCCTCATTGAAGACGGTGTAAAATGTCCTTAACCGTCGTGCTTCCATTTCCTATCCACCAGCTACTTTCAGATCTCACCGCAATTTACAAGGAAACGTTGCAAAGGTGTTCCCTTTCCAACGGAATATTGACGGGTCGCACGCGATTGGCGAATCTCAGGAGGACAATCACCAAGACAGTTATCCTACGATTTCTTTTTGCACGAGCGTGACACGACTCGCTACCCTTGTATGGGCAAATGATGTCCAAATGACGTCAATGACTGTGTACCGACCAGATTTACAGGAATTGTACAGGTTGATTGGAAAATAAGTTTTAAAAAAAACTTAACGATGACCTTGAACTGAACGTGTGTTGTCGTTGTCTTGAATCTAAAACTTGTCGTTTTATTTTTTTCACTTGACGATGAGGATGATGATGATGACTTTATTATGGGCTTGGATTTGGGGGATAAAAGGCTAGAGTACAGGATTACAAGATGATAAAACTAACTTCCGCTAAAGAGTCTTGCAATCACGTTTATTCAGATGTACCGCATCTGTTTGTCGTTATTGCAAATGTTGAATACTAACTGTTCTCTGCTCTATTCCATCCATCAATATAATTTTTTAACGTTTGTTTATTATTATTATTATTATTATTATTATTATTATTATTATTATTATTATTATTATTATTTTAATTAACATATAGATCGAACAAGAAACAATAAATGTAATAAAATTATTGGATGCTCAGATGTAATTTATTAAATTGGGCTACATACTTTAATGTGTCGTTTAATACCAGATTTTAAAATAAAATTCATTCATTATTTAACTAATAAGTAAATAAATATTTCGTTTAGTATCACAAGTGTGAATAGAGGTTAGATAAAACAAAAGTAAATAAATACAAATGTTCGTTTGTGGTATTTTCCCTCGTCGTCTTATTCATTCGCACTGGGTTCCATGACATTTCCTTGAAGACAGTTAAGCTAAAGATGCAATCGAATTAATATAGTGCCTACAAAGTGAACATTGGTGTAACTCACATTAGGTCAGTAGGTGATTTGGAATGATTTGCGATTGAAGAAGTCCAATATTGGCATACTCATCAAAGATCTTGTCTCATGTTTTTTTTTTTAAGATCTCGCTAGAAGCCTTTCAGTTCCCTGGTCATCATTCCTCCTCCTCTTTGAATGAGCTAATGAAATCTCTGTGGGTGGGTGGGCGAGTGGGGGGGTAGATAGAAAGAGATAGGGATGTGTGTGTGTGAGAGAGAGAGAGAGATAGAGAGATGAAGGAAGGAAGGAAGGAAGAAAGGAAGAAAAAGAAGAAGATTAATTTGTGTGTGTATGTAAGAGTGTAAGGTCCTCAGAAATAACTACTTTACCTTGATGCTCCGTACTCTACGTATGTCAAGAAACCATTCTGTAATAATGCCAGGTCTGAAGTTTGCTTAGACTAAGCCCAACAGAAGCTGTACAACGGTTCTTCACTGTCAACGAGGTCCAGACAACCTCCGATCATGTACGTCTTCTTTCATTGGCAGGGATTAACCTCTGCGCTTGGCGACGCCATTTGTAGAGCTTTTGCTGTAGACACACATCTATCGCAAATGACCGTGCGGATACACACTTGTGCGGAGAGACACCCGCGAATGGTGGTGCGGATAAATAAGATGATAACAAAAATAACTTTATTGGATGGTTATATACATGCTTTTCTCTTAAATCAAATTGCTTAAAGCGGCGGTCTGTATCCAGGGTACACATTCACATGTGTTACAATCTCATTCCCCACAAAACATATACATGTTTTTCTCTTAAATCAAATTGTTAAAAGCGGCAATCTGTATCCAGCGTACACATTCACGTGTGTTACACTCTCATTCCCTACAAAACGTATTCATCACTCAAAACATCTTGCATCATAGTGCGGATAAATATGCCTGTCAATGGAAATAATGTTCTTGTGTAGCGTGCTTTGCTAATCAGAGGGCTGCTGAGGTCGCTGGCCATGGACATTGCGGATAAGATCTATCGAATTACAGACATACACGCAGGCCAATGACAAGGAAGAAACAATAGTGACCAATTGCAATACACAGTGGAGATAATCATTTGCAACTAGCATTGGATATAACCCTTTGCATTAGCTGACAGTTAAATTTAAATCTTCTTCTTCTTCTTCTTCTTCTTCTTCTTCTGCTTCTTCTTCTTCTTCTTCTTCTTCTTCCAGTTAACACTCAGGACCAACAGGCTGGTCGTTGCCAGTGTTTTGTTGGCGTTGCTTTAATTTTAAAATATAAATGATATTACGTTAGTGCCTTGATGACTGTTATATTAGGACATTGGCTATGGGAGCGGATTCACCACTAACAGTCAAAATTCGGCGTTCAATACAACATAATGTAGGTAAGAAAACGCGATGTTCAAAAGAAAGTAAAATAATTATTTAAAAATACACGACGACATACGACAGAAGCTAGATGAAACAAAACAAGGCAAAACTATTGTTAAAAAAGTACTGAAAATAACTTAGAAATAGGTCACAAATCAGAAAAGAAAGGAGGAAAAAAAGCAATGCGGAATCTTTTCTCGTACAAATTTAGCGTGTCATCGGTAACCTGGAGAACGAGACGAAATGAAAATGGGAGAAGAAGGGAAGGGGGGGGGGGGCGAGGGCAAATTGAAGAACTTGCCCAAAGAAAGACCAGAAGGGAGGCGAAAGAAAAGCGGGAGTAGAGGAAAGAACACTTCCTGAAAGTCTCCAAACTGTCGTCAGTGATCTCCCCTACCATCATGCGCGCGCAGGCCGGAAGTATCGGCGGATATATCTTGTCTGTCATCGGAATCTCCTCGTCTCAAGATGGCGACGACGCCCGAGAAGAGAGCTTGTGAGACTGGGGTAAGGATGACAGGCGAAACGACCGAACCCTTCTTGACCTTATTGGAAGAAGAAAGAAGGGGTTAGAAGGAGGTTAAAAAAATCAAGAAAGGGGGAGAGCAGAACGAGCAACTAGACGACGACGAAGAAGAAGTGGGGGTTGAGGAATGAAGAAGGAAGATATGCTGAAGTTTTTTATTTTTAGTTTTAATAATTTTGGGGAACTAGCTTGGCGTGGCGACGTGTAAGGCTGGGAATCTATTATTTCTTTCTAGTATAAAGTTGTGGTAGAAGCACTACTAATACTGTTATTACAGACACTATAATTATCTTGGCCGTATGTATGCACTTTTACAAAAATAACATTGGGATTGATATTGGATGCTGTGTAGGCGCTTTTCCTCCAAAACCATTCAGGTTCAAACAACATTATTACTTTAAAAAAATTTAACTTCACTATTATGTTTAAACAGTTTTCCACAAAGCTCCGAGCACATGTCGGAGTTGTCGGTACTGATTCCTTTTTTTTCTTCCAAAAGTTGTCTCCCATATGTCAAGGGCTCGTCCCAGCAAGCATCGCTTTGATTTTGGTCCAGATCGCCAGGAAGATGGCGACACAATGGCCTCGCTGATGAAGTCGAGGCTGCTTGCTTGTGGGAACGAGGCTGTTGTCTGGAAACCCGGATGCGCAAGAAGCATGTTTTGATTAAACTCTTTATTCGTCTTTTATCCGTCATTGACTCACTTTCCTTTGCGGTGTCTGATATTTGGTAGTTTCTGTTGCTTTTGAATTTCTGTACATTTCAGGTCTTGCATGAATGAATGAAATTCTGAGAACAGAATTAAAAATAAATACACATAAAAAAAGAGCTGAATCGAACTGCTATTGTCTTGATAAACTTGTGTGTCTGCCTTTGAAGTCAATTGCAAACAATATTATATTGGAAAACATGTTTTCACCATTTTACTCACCGTTCTAAGTCTATGTTGTACGAGTTCATAGGTTTAACCAGTTCACTCAGTCATTACTCAGTCCTTAACATACCTGCAGGTTGGACCATAGTGTATGTAGATGAATTTCATAACTTATGTGTCAGGATTCATCTCTTTCAATACTATTTGCCAGAACGAATCAAATGACCACTATTTCATTGAGAAATGAGTGGCTTATCAAAGGCGCCGCCTTATCTCTCTCTATATATACACCTAGAACCATTAACGATAAGAACGATGAAATTAAATAAATACTATTAGGTAAACACACCGTGTGTCGTTCGATCGTTCCTGAGAGACTTTTACGTGTTTTTAATTTTTTTTCTGTATCGATCGTTTTCTTTTCATTCTGTTGCTCTTCCCAGTGCGCCGGCACATGGCATTGCAGTTTTCTGCAGAATGAAAACCCTTGCTTTTGCCATTGATCTCTCAAAACGTGCGACCGTGTCGACATTTCATCCCTCGTGTTAAGAAGCACAAAAAAAGAACAAAGCCAATTGAAGAATTGTCAGTTTATCGCGCGTTTTAGGCACGTTTTGGCGAGAGAAGCAAACAAAGTCGCAAGCTGCCGTTATCGAATGAAATCAGACGTGGAAAACGGGTTCCCATTGGAAGGAGCAGGCAAATGGCACGTTTTAACGCTAAGGTAACCAAACAATATTCTGTAATTACGACCATGCCGTCATCACCATGGATTTAGGCGTGATGTTTTTTTTCTACTGTGTGGACAAGGCTTGTTGAGCGCGATTCAGAATCTGACTCTCGTCTCTCTCTCGTCTCTCTCTCTCTCTCTCTCTCTCTCTCTCTCTCTCTCTCTCTCTCTCTCTCTCAGAATCTGACTCCTCTCTCTCTCTTTCTCTCTCTCTTTCTCTCTCTCTCTTTCTCTCCCTCCCCCATTTCCATCTCCCCCTCTCTCTTTTCTCTCTCCCTCTCCTTCTCTCTCCCTCTACCCCTACCCCTCCCCCTTCTCTCTCACTCAGGTGGTGATGATAATAATAATGATGATAATAATGATGAAGGTTTCCGTTGTGGTAATGATGATGATTGGTTGTACTGCCCCTAGTATTTTGTTATTGGTGTTGCTGCTTCTAATGATGATGATGATGAGGAGGAGGAGGATGATGATGATGATGATGGTAAGGAGGAGGAGGAGGAGGAGGAGGAAGCAAATGAAAAGAAGAAGGATACAGAAAAGAAGAAAAATGACTGCCACTTAACACTTTGAAGTATGTTCTTGAAGAATTACCAGGGTAGTTTTGCAATTTGGCATCACATTCTAAGGAGAGTCTAATATTTCCTTTGAGATTATAGTGACCTTGTTAATTGGTTTCATAATAATCTCTCTCTCCTCCACCCATCCCCCGCCCCTGCCCCCGCGCTTTTTTTTTCACGCTGGCACACTCAGTCAAAGGACCAACAACCTTTGTGCTGCTATTCTATATATTTCTCTCCGTTCGCGCTAACAATCCCTTTTAAATTTGCTTTCGAAATCTTGCATTGAAGACGCTGTGTTTAATGATGATACTCTTAACAACAACAATAATAATCTCGTTTTCACATCTACGTCGTGACACTTTACGCTGTGTAAGAAACGGAGCAAATGTAATAATATAAATCTAAATAATAAATCCAAATAATCCAACTAACTTACAACTCTGAATAATCTAAATAATAAATCGAAACAATCTTACTAACAGCAACAACAGCAAGGATTATATATATTTTCAAGGGCGTTGCTCTTAGGCATTTCTGTTTCTTTTCGTGCCAAGGAGTTTACATGGGAATTCCCATTGTTGTCACATTAAGAGATAGATTATATAGAGTGGCCACACGTTGCTCAAACTGTTTGCTAAGTGAGTCCGTGTGAGTGGTGAACAAGTAGTTTTTGTTAAGGGTAGGATACAGGATTGCACAGTTTAAGTGTGGTTATAGCTTCTGGGACCTGATTCTTTTGTGTAATTCAGGAGTATGAGGTTGTTGATTCCGCCTTCAAAAATATTACAAATAATAAATGACACATGAAACAGCCAAAAATGTAAAGTCTCCTTTAACGAAAGATGTGGCCTTGCACAACAAAGGTTAAGCTTAATTATAGCTTTTTCTGTGTGACCTGGTTATTTATTTTTTTATTGAACCAGACCGGCGTATGACGTTTTCTTTTTGCTAGAGAAAACTTGGGTAAAGAAGTCTTTAGATTTTTAGATTTTAGATTTTAATGCTTTATTGTCCCTTTTTATCGGGAAATTCTGGGCCGCCTCCCCTGTGGAAGGCGTAGTCGCAGCCTGTGGCGCGCCCAACCCCAAACTACCTAACATTAGTTGTGATTTTTTTTTTAAATTTAAAAAATTCTTGAAATTTTTTGAAATTTTTTTTTTGAACTTTTTTTTTTCTTCTTCCGGAAGGATGGGATGGTGGATCGAGAGCTCATGGCTGCTTTCTAGCCAAAGAGCTGTTTTATCGCCTTTTTAATTATTTAAGGCAGCGTGAAAAGAGTCGTCGTGCAATTTGGTTATGAGCTAGCTTTATCGATTCTTTGCTTTAAAGCTAAGATTGTTGCTTTTAAGAGAGCACTGGCAGGGCCAAAGACCTCGGCGTTTCAGAAGCTTGCAATGGCAAGAAGGCTCAAGTGTGTGAACAACAATTTCAGTTATGTTATGAAGAGATGAAAACACCAAGTTTAGAGGTAGCGACGAATGTTTGAATTATTAGCATCTGTTTGTAGTAAATCCGTGGGCCTGATGGCTTCTGCGACCTATTTCTTTTAGTTGGTGTTTGTTGATTTTTTTTCTTTTAAAATAGTGGTAATGCTTCAGTTTTTTTTTTAATTCCAACAAGCGGTAATCACTGATGCGCGCTTCTTATGTTAAAAGCGAAGTGCAACACGCAGGAAGAAGGGTTGGGCGAGAGGAAAAGTTATGTGAACAAGCTAGGAGTTTATTCACGGAAAACGATGCTTAACGTCCTATTGCATGAGCGTTAAGGACGATCACCACGTCGCCACCCTGACAACAATGACCATCATCATCATATCAAAAAAAAAAAAGAAAAAAAAAAGAAAAAAAAAATAAAAAATAAATAAATAAATAAATAAATAAAAATAATAATAAATAAAAAAAAGAAAGAAATAAAAAAAATAAAAAAATAAAATAAAATAAAATAAAATAAAAATAAAATAAAAATAAAAAAAAATTAAAAAAAGAAAAAAAAATAATTTAAAAAAAAAAAAAAGTTTATTCAATGTATACTACTCCCTTTTTATATCGTACCACTCCATGTCACAGACACCTACTCTGGGCGCGGTGTGTGCTGGTAGAGTCAGAACAGATGAATGAGCATCTGGTTGTTTTGTTATCTTCTTCTTCTTCTTCTTCTTCTTCTTCTTCTTCTTCTTCTTCTTCTCATCTTCCTCCTCCGTCTTGACGATATTTAGTATTTTATTTGCATTCTTTGTGAAAGTCATCTGGTTCTTTAGCCTCCGGTTTGCCTTTTTCGTTGCTTTTCTCCTCAAACCTCCCATTCTTCTGCGGTGTTTTTGTCTAGTCTTTCTGTTCTCTTTTCCCGTGTGTTTTACTATTGTTCCGCGGCTTTCATCACGGTTGTAACTGCTTTTGCCAACAGAGTGTTGCCTTACCGAACAGGCTGTGTATCATCCATATGAAGGAAACTCACGCGAAGCGGCAAAAGAATCGATGTAATGGTCTTAATTGGAAGGTTACCCTCGTTGGGGTTAGTTAGTTAGTTAGTTTTATAGATTAACGTCCCCGGACACATAAGCGTATAGGGGACGCGTGAAACACCACTTTGATCGTTGGGGTGCCGGGGGTTTCAGTATAAATAGTATCCCCACTTTCTGGAAATTTTTTCGTTAAACCTTTATCGTCCCCTATACGCTTATGTGTCCGGGGACGTTAATCTATATAACTAACTAACTGGAAATTTAGTGCTTTAAATTCCCACTGTCGCTGTCTTTCTCATTTGCTCTTTCTCATTCCTGCTCTTTTCTATCAATCTGCTATACTATCGTCTTCTTCGCTAGACCAGTCTCCTACCTTTTTTCTTGAAAACTCTTCCGGGACAAGACTCCTTGTTTGTGTATGAGGTCTGTTGGATCAGCTTGGGAATATGGGACGCTTTCTGCCAGGTGGTCACTAGGGCTTCCTATAATGGTATTATTTAGCAATGTAGGCATTTTATATGTGTTTTGTTGATAATTTATATGATGTTTGTATTCTATTTTGTTTTTGTAAACGGGGGTTAGATAAGTTGGGGTGAAGCCTCAGCCGTCCCCTGCGTTGGATGTCTTTATTGTAAATTGACTGGCTGGTGGAGAGCTTTCGGTTTTACCACTAGGGTTGTTTCAGCAGATCTTTTATGCGGATGGGGGGTTGTCCGGTCCTGATTTGGCTCGGAAGAGTCCGCTGGACCTAAAGCAACAATCATGTAATGTAATGTAATTGGAAGGTTCGTGGAGGTTCGCTAATCTTTTCTTTCCGAGGTTCTCTGATCCCGAATCTAGGTTTCTGAGCCGTTTGGACACACACAAAAAAGGTTCAAGAACCTAGATTCGGGATGTGAGAACCTCGGAAAGAAAGGGTCGTGATGTTACGTTGAAACGCGAATGGTAGTACGTCGGAAGCGCGCACGATAGATCTAATCGTTTCGTTTTGCAAAGTATTCAATAATGGAGTTTATTTACCTTTGATTTGAGTTTGCATTGTTGTTAGGAGAGGCTTTGTATAACGTTGATAATTTGCGTTAGTCGATATTACTGGAGAAGTTTCTGGATCTGCGTGTTTACTCTCGATAGAAATTTCCCGATACATGTCGAAGCAAGAGAAGGTTCCGGGTATGTTTAGAACAATGTATGACGTAAGTCAGCGATGACGATCTTTAATTCTGATTGGTTGTAATGCGTCATTTTCTAGAACGAACTGAGGTCATCTCGAGTTGAGAGAAAAAATTATATATTGATGCTCCGTGTGTTGTTGTGGATAGTTGTTGATAGTGACTTGGAAAGTGAAAGTTGTTGAGTTGAGTTGAGAATTGTATGCAGTTGTTGATGTGTGCTGAATAAAAGTGGAAAACTTCATACGTCGACTTTGTGACTTGTATGCTGATTGAGCAGGCTGCGTGAATAAACGAATCTGAGTTACACCTTATCAGGAATTCAGCATCGGGGCTGAATCGGATACTGATAAAGAAGACACCATCATCGAACTGAGTGTAACACGTGAACCCCTACGAATCTTCTAATTTAGACAGACCATTATCTTTTTCAATGAGACACACGTACTTTACAAATTGGGTCAACCTCACTCCAGGATCAAGGTCACTGGAGCTGTCCAAAGTCGGTTAGTATAGGTACTGTGAAGTGACCTTGATCCTAAACTGTGAGAGATATAAAGTCCAAACGTGTTGTATTTAGAGATGATTGATTGATCTTTCATTTATATTCCGTTTTTGCGTTGATCGTGAAGGTGAAGGTAATTTTAGGCCTTGCAAGCGCATACAAAATATAGATCATCGTTCAATGGAATGGCTGTTTTTTTTTTTAACCCATATTATGCAACAACATTGGGTTATTTGATAGGACATGCATGAGAAGTCACGTGAAGATTAAGGGCATCCCAAGGTCACCGGTTTTTGTTTGAAATAATACAACTTTTGCCGCACTTTTGTTTGATAGTACATGAGGGTATTTCGAGCCCGGAGGTCAAGGTCATCTCAGGGTCAAGATCATAGAAAGATGAAAGTTGGTAATACTTCGCATTTTATTGCAACCGTTTCTTTATTTTTTCTTGGCACTCATTTTCATGTTAAATATTGCGAGTTCCTTAAGAAGCATGTGAATCACATGGGCTTTGCCGTTATAGCTTTTCTTTTTATTTTAGCCATGTTTATTTACCAGTATTTCACATTGTTTTGTTCCAGAGCGGTCTGGTACGCCACAACATTGAGGATGCCTACCAATACCTGTGCAACACGCAGTTGGAAACCTTCGCCAATGTGGTGGGCATCAAGCCGATCGAGAAGCGCCCTATCGTGGAGTTCATGGGGCAGCGGGTGACTTCCATCAACGTCACCAGAGTGAACGAGCACACTGTGGCCTTCATGGGCACCCGCTACGGCCGCTTGAAGAAGGTCAGTTCCTTAGAGTTGCTCTTTTTCTTCCTCTTTCTTCTTCTTCCTCCTCCTCCTCATCTACCTTCTTCTTCTTTATCATAATCCTGTCTTTCTTCCTTTCTCTTTCTTTCCTCCAAATCTTTTTCTTCATCATCCTATCTATCTATCTATCTATCTATCTATCTATCTATCTATCTATCTATCTATCTATCTATCTATCTATCTATCTATCTATCTATCTATCTATCTATCTATCTATCTATCTATCTATCTGTCTGTCTGTCTGTCTGTCTGTCTGTCTGTCTGTCTGTCTGTCTGTCTGTCTGTCTGTCTGTCTGTCTTTCTTTCTTTCTTTCTTTCTTTCTTTCTTAATTTTATTAGTTCGCATCTTCAATGTGACGGGAGGTTTTTCTCACAGTTGCCGACTTTCTCAGTTTTTCCGTAATGACGTTTTATACTTTCTCATTTGTCACCACGTGTCGCCGCAACGGCACGTTAAAAAAACAACAACAGTAACTCATTTTTTCCAAAGAAGGGCAGGTGCCAGGCTCAAATAAACTCGAACACCTTGTAGTTTTAGGTCGCTTAGTTGTTCAGAGGTAAGGGGGTTTGGAGTGGTGGGCGATTTATGACGCGCTTTCTGGTCTTCAAGTTAGCGTTTTGGGCGCCATGAGTTCTCTCGTTTATCGGCCAGCGCCTTGAGATCTTTCATGAAAAAAAATATGTATTTCATTTTTCGATCTTCTATTATAGCATCGCTAAAACCAGTGGCGATTGATTGACTATCTACCTTTTTCTTACAATCATGTTCATCGTGTTGCCGACACAGGTGGTTCTGACTTCAGCCCATCGAGCCAGGGAGTACGCGGAGATCGTGGTGGAAGACGGCAGTGAGATCCAGAAAGACATGCTTCTAGACCCTTCCCAGGAGAATATCTACGTCCTCACCGAGACCAACGTAAGTACCAGAAACTGTTCCAAAAGAAATAATCAGTTTCTGCCTTTTTTTCCTTTTTAAAAAAAAAATTATTTTTTTCCTTTTTTTGGGGTGGGTGGGAGAGGGTGTGGGGTGGTCGGGGGGTAGGAGGCTGCCTGAAACTTTGCTTTATGCTTGTTGTGTGTGTGTGTGTGTCTGTGTGTGTGTTTGTGTGTGACAGCGGGTTTTGTCCTTTCTTTCTTTCTTTTCGTTCTTTCTTTCTTTCGTTCGTTCACTTTATCTTTTAATATTTTCTGAGACTGCGTTGTTTTATACTGTATTCACAAATTTTGATTTTTTAAAAAAATTTTCTTCTTTCATTCCATTTCTTCCTTTCTTTCTTCCTTCGTTTCTTCTTCTTCTTCTTCTTCTTCTTCTTCTTCTTCTTCTTCTTCTTCTTCTTCTTCTTCTTCTTCTTCTTCTTCTTCCTTCTTCTTCTTCTTCTTCCTTCCTTCCTTCCTTCCTTCCTTCTTCTTCTTCTTCTTCTTCTTCTTTTTCCTTCTTCTTCTTCTTCCTTCCTTCCTTCCTTCCTTCCTTCCTTCCTTCCTTCCTTCTTCTTCTTCTTCTTCTTCTTCTTCTTCTTCTTCTTCTTCTTCTTCTTCTTCTTCTTCTTCTTCTTCTCCTTCTTGTTCTTGTTCTTCTTGTTCTGGTTCTTCTTGTTCTTGTTCTTGTTGTTGTTGTTGTTGTTGTTGTTGTTCTTCTTCTTCTTCTTCTTCTTCTTCTTCTTCTTCTTCTTCTTCTTCTTCTTCTTCTTCTTCTTCTTCTCCTTCTTCTTCCGCTGTTTTGCTACTCATCGGCAAAGACCAGTTTTATGACTTGATCCTCCTCCGGGAAGGTGTTCTTCTTTCTTCTTTCCTTTGTTTCTTCCTTGTTTCATTTGTCCTTCCTTCATTGTTCATTACTATTGTGGCTGTTTCGTAACCTATATCTCCATAGACCAGCTTTAAGCCTTGATCCCCACCCTAGACTATAGACAGTAAACGTACTTTAAAGGGAAGCGAAATTAAGATAGTAAAACAACTTTACTAAGGAAACTTCCAGAAACAAAGTAAGGATGTACCTATATGTAGATTGTTCCTTTTGAATCTGGGTTCACAGAGTACGAAGAAGAAGACGAAGAAGAAAAAGAAGAAGAAGAAGAAGAAGAAGAAGAAGAAGAAGAAGAAGAAGAAGAAGAAGAAGAAGAAGAAGAAGAAGAAGAAGAAGAAGAAGAAGAAGAAGGAAAAGAAGAATGAGAAGAAGAAGAAGAAGGATTGTAGACACGACTGATCAAGAAAATTCAACATTTTCACAGGTTTTATAATACCTTTCCGAAAACAAGCTCACCATGTGGAGAACGGTACCAAGGTAGAGTGATCATGTCAACTTTGACGGAAAATCGTCATTGAGAATACTGTTATAGTTTCTTGGTCTACATAAACAATTTCAATGCTTTTTATCTACATGTGCACAAGATAGAGTTACATTAACCTATATGTAGTACATCTTGCCTATTTTATCAACCTTCAGCTTTTCAAGAGTTAAGATTATAACAACTCTACTGACGGTACCAATGTATTCACGGATTACGAAAATAAAAGAGGAAAAAACATTATTGTATATACAAACAGATGGAATGGAACTTAAAACATTTTCCAAGATTAAACGTTATACGTTTCTCTCTACATGTGAACAAAATGTAACCTTCAAGTACAAGTGCTTTTTTTTTAAAGACATAGCAATTCTAATCTTCAACTTTTTAAGATGAAATAAATCTCATCTTTCAGCTTTTCCAGGAGATACAAATCTTCGTTGGTCTCAAGAACGGAAGTGAACCAGAGATGCTAACATTCTCTGCCAACATTCTCCCAACAGCTGCCTCTGAAGCCTCGGAATGTAAAGTGCGTCCTCCCCAAAGACAACTCGCGACAGCATGGTCGTAAAAAAAGCCTATGTCGGGACATATTTTGCACAGTTAAGAGGAAGCAGATTGGCCCAGTGGATTGTTCTGGTCGCCTCTGAGGCACAGCGGCCTGGGTTTTGACTCCCTGTAACTGTTTAGACTGTTTTCTGGAAGCTTTGGCCCAGGGTTTAAGGGTGGTTTTGGGATTTAAGCTAATAATAATAATAATATAGCAAAACATTTTAAATGATATAGTAGTGTGTTGGCAAGAAGGGTTGTTTCTCTCTCAGACGTCAACGTGTCGGGTAATGACTCTTTAGATGGTCGGTTTTGGTCACGCAGGTTTCGACGTTTTGTAATTACTCTATCAGATGGTGGTAAAATTCATCAGCCCTGTGTCGCCGAAGCGTCTCGTTAAAGAACCCGGTCGGTTTTGATCACAAAGCCCGGACATTCTGGCTACACACAAAATGCAAGTCATTTTTCGTCCTCCTTTTTAAACTCTCGTACTCTTCCTTCTCCTTCTTTTTGTTCTTCTACTCCTCTTGCTTCTCTTCCTTCTTCTTCTGTCTTCGTTTTGAAGTCTTTTTTTCTCTCTCTGTTCTTCGTTCTTTCGTTTTGCCTTTTTAAACTTCTATTCTTCTGTGTTTTTATCGAAGAACAATTAGTGTCCAAACAAAGCGCTGGGGGTCAGACGGGTTCCGCGCCCCCATCTAACCTTACCACTGTGGAAGACGTTGAAGAATTCCAAATATCCAGAGCAGTAATGTAAGCCCCTAGTGTGTGTGTATGTGTGTGTGCGCGTGTGTGGTTGTGAGCGCGCGTTTGTGTGTGTCTTGTGTTTTGGTATATGTCTGCGAACATTGTGTGCTAAGTTTTTGTAGACACGGAAAGATTTCTTTCGTTCCTTCTTTTCTTTTATTTTCTTTCTTTCTTTTCTTCTTTCTTTCTTTTTTATCATCGTCGTCATCATCGTCATCATCATCGTCATCATCATCATCATCATCAACACCATCTTCTTCTTCTTCTTCTTCTTCTTCTTGTTCGTCCTCTACAGCTAAACTGCATATCATAGGAAGTTCCTCTTTGTACCTCGATTTCTGATTATTTTCCAGTGTCCTTATTATTAATTTAGCTCCTGGTGTAGTAAATTATTTGATATAGAAGAGGGAGGACCCAAACCCTACCATCCCCAACCACCGAAAGATTTCGGGAACACCTTAACACCTTTATCTTTCATGGCGTATTATTAGCGAGGCAACACTTTGTAAAGCCCTGTACCCACATAAGAGAACAAACGCCAGGAGAGGCAACAAATCCGGGCGCATTTAGGGTACACATTTCTGTTTTGATGGTTACATGCGGGAGCAAAACTACTAACAAGCACAAAACTTAACACTCTCAGTGAAACAGTGGAACTACGTATGGACATCTTAACTATCTTTGTTTTTGTTTGGTGGTTGCTGTCGTCTGAAATCGCATTGTTGTAAAAAGAAGGTGTTCATTAAAGTATTGAACTGGACGCCTCGATTCGCTACCTTTCCACGTGTTTGTTAGGCGGAGTCCTACGTGTCGGGATGGGGAGCAACTGTTTATCTGACTGCAAAAGAAAGACAGACTGCAATCGATCGCGGAGGCTTTAGTTTCACGACAACGTTCTCTTTATTTATTTCTTTCTTTCTTTTTTTATAAACAGCCTAATCTAATTAGTCCCGGCCAATCCAGGCTCTGCCGCTCTCTGTTAAGACTCTTAAAGCGCTTTAGAGCATGGAAACGACGTGACTTAAGACTTGAAGACTTGGAAAATAAAGCGAGAAAGAAAGAAAGATAGAAAGAAAGAGGGTAGACAAGAGAAATATAAAAGAAAGTAGGAAGGAGGTAGTAGTATATCTTTATTAAAGTTAATAAAAAGAAAAGAAGGTAGGTGGAAAGAAGAAAAAGCGGACGAGAGGAAAAAAACAACTAAAGAATGAAAACGAGGACAGGAAAATATGCAGGGCAAAAACAACAGAAAACCCCACGAATAATCATAATGAGGACGTACAGAAATGAAATAAAACAAGGGAAAATAATATAAAGATATATACAGAAGTGGAATTAGCACAAGAAAAAAAAATTGTAAACCACAAGGAGCCCAGAGAGAGAGGAGAGAGGAAGGGAGAGAGAGAGGAAGGGAGGGAGAGAGGAGAGAGGAAGAAAGAGGAAGGGAGAGAGAGAGGAAGGGAGAGAGAGGGAGAGAGGAAGGGTGAGAGAGAGAGGAAGGGTGAGAGAGAGGAGAGAGGAAGGGGAGAGAGAGAGGAGAGATGAAGGAAAGAGGAGAGAGGAAGGGGGAGAGAGAGGAAGGGGGAGAGAGAGGAAGGGGGAGAGAGAGGAAGGGTGAGAGAGAGGAAGAGAGAGGAGAGAGAAAGGGGGAGAGAGGAGAGAAGAAGGGAGAGAGAGAGGATGGGAAAGAGAGGACAGAGGAAGGGAGAGAAAGAGGAAGGGAGGGAGAGAGGAAGGGAGAGAGAAGAGAGGAAGGGAGAGAGAGGAAGGGAGAGAGAGGAAGAGAGGAAGGGTGAGAGAGAGGAATGGGAGGAGAGAGGAAGGGGGAGAGAGAGGAGAGAGGAAGGGAAAGAGGAGAGAGGAAGGGGGAGAGAGAGGAGAGAGGAAGGGTGAGAGAGAAGGGTGAGAGAGAGGAAGAGAGAGGAGAGAGGAAGGGGGAGAGAGGAGAGAAGAAGGGAGAGAGAGAAGAAGGGAGAGAGAGGAAGGGAAAGAGAGAGAGAGAGGAGAGAGGAAGGGAGAGAGAGGAAGGGAGAGAGAGAAAGAAAGAAAGAAAGAAAAGGAAATGATTGAAGAACAAAAAGAAAAGGAATGAAAGTCAAAGGCTGATTGAAAAGGTTACAACATAAATAGAGTTTGATTACATATAACACTGAAGTATGTAGTGAACACAGAAACAGATTGAAATGGACCATGAAAGATCGCGTTTGTACAAAAATGACCCAAATAAAACTGGAGGAGGGTGGGAGGGAGTTGGACGAGGGTAGGGAGGGAGTGGTAGAGCGTAGGAGAGGGTAACGAAGAGGAACAAAATGCAAAAGGACTCTTGACGAATTGCAAAGCGACGTTTAATGAAATATTCATCACAGTGGTGTTCATTGAAGACTGGGTACAAGAAAGAAAAGATGGAATCTGAACAGAATACAATTTGTTTTTCAGAGACGGAACTCAGCATCCTAGAAACACAAGCAACAATAGGAACTGGGAAAGCGGGGTGGGGGAGGTAGAAGTGTAAATAAGGAGTGAGGGGGGGGGGAGTGAACGCGGATGGACAGAGAGGAGAAAGTTGGAGAAATGTGAGCAAATTAATTTCGTAAAACAGATCTCACCATAATTTTTTTTTAATGAAGAAAGAAAATTCTCGAAGAAAAATGTTAAAGAAAATAAAGAAAATAAAAGAGGATTCAATAGAAGAATGGTGTGAGGAAAAAAAAACACCCAGAAAAAATTAAAATTGAAAGAAATTAGAGAAGAATTGCGCCAGTAAAATAAAATAAGATGGATTTGAAACTTCAGTTTTTTTTTAAAATGAATACATAACTAGAAACAATGTACGCTAGAGGGTAATATCTATAAGGCAAAATAATTTCGACAGCTAAATTTAATTTTGATGCTCGGTCTTGGATTTTACAATAAAATAAAAAGGAAACTGTAATATTGAAATTTAACAAAATCATGAATATTCTTTAAAGAATGGAAACAAAGGCCGTATAGAGATGACCATTTTAAGAAAGAAACGATTAGGAAAAAGTACATTGAATTTTGATACTCCATCACTGATACAAAAAGACGAAAGCAGCTTATTTTGTTGGCCTCAATTTGATGTCAATAAGTTTGGGGCATTTCAGCCGAGGGGTCGGCCTTAATAATTTTTCTCCTCCTGCTCAAGTTAATACAATGCTATAAATAATTTCCTTTTAGCCGTGTTTCTTTTTTTCTTTTTTTTAAATAGATCAATTTCGTCATTTTTATCCGTAAGTTAAAAGGGATGTACTCTTTGTGTGTGTTCGTTTTCCTATTTTAATCAACTCCTATTTCTCAATAATTTGTTTTTAATTTCGATTTTTGTCACGTTTTTATATGTTGTTGACCCTTTAAACAATTACTAACTAACTAATATTTTTTAGCAGGATTTAATTTAAATTTCTTATCCCACCATTCCGTTTAAAGTCTCTTGTCATGCTCATAGCTACTTCGTATAATCAAGAAACGATTTCTTTCTGCTGAGTTGCATATCTATTGTAAATAAAGAGAGACTTGACTCAGAAAATTGTGGCCTAATCCAAAACTTAATTTCAATTTGATTGCAATGTCGGTACACAAACTCTTTGACAAGAGTTGTTTGTATTGCAAACAACCTTTGAACTCTACCAGCTTTTGATTTATTTATTAACTATTTAACAATTAAACTGGAAGTGTATTTAAATCTCCTATACAAAATGTCGTTGAAACTTTTAAACAGTGTTTGAACAGATAGGCTAAATTTTCGCTTAAATTGTTTTCGAAACAGATTTTCGCCCAACTTTGGAACCAACGGAATTTTTTGTTTTCCTCCAAAATCATTTTTATTTTGTTTTGGAATCACTTAACGCGTTAAATTGTAATTATATCCTTACTTAAACGGGAACTAACTTGTGTACTTTATCTCTATCTAAATGGTTTAATAAGAAGAAAAAAAATCAATCAATCGAAACGTCTGACTCACTACTACAGGGTGTGAGGTTCTTGACTTTGTGTAACGTAATTTTCACATTTTTCTCCCAATAGAGAGGCCTTTGAATACCTTCTAATCGTTTTCGAACACGTTTTCATTTAGATGGGATGTGAATCATTCATTTTGCAAAAGTAAACTGGTTTTATGTCTCGTCTCCAAGACAAATAATGGACTGATTTCAAAAATTATATGTACCGCTTAAACGAGACTACTTTGAAAAGCGTACTTGTCACGCGTAAACAGGGCCACTAAAACAGTCATTACATCCGCTTTTCCAAATAAAATGTCATTTCGTATTGGGGTTGGGGGTTGGGAGAGGAATGGCACTTGTTGCGTAAACTGTAATCCAACGTGCTTTGATTCACTCAGACTAGGGTTTTAGAAACATGTACTTTTTTCCCACAAGCAATAATGGAAAATCAAATTGGAGAAGGGGGAAAGGGGTGGGGGCAGGTGCGGGGAGACGTCATCACGCTAAGAAAACGTGAACACTTCTTTTTCTCTCTCTCTCTCTCACACACACACACAGATGGCAAAGGGAGATCCACAAGGTTATATGAATTTAAGGAAGTAAAACTCGAAAATCCACTTGATTGATGCAAGTTTGAAATGGAATGGAAAGCCCGTGGAAAAACGTGGCCGAGAACGAAATCAGGCGCGTTCTTCTTGCTCACTGGAAATACGATTCTCTCTTGAGCGCCACTGTGGGGGGTTTTATTTGTTAGTTTTGTTTAAATTCTTCATAGTTCCTCTTCCTGTTAGGTGAAGCAAACAGACAGAAAGACAACGATACACACACATACACAAACACACACACACACACACACACACACACACACACAAGCACACACACACAAAAGAGAGAAAAAGAGAGACGCATAAATATGTATGCACCCAGACTAAGCAAACCACGTTCACCTTCCCCTACTCTCTCTCTCTCTCTCTCTCTCTCTCTCTCTCTCTCTCTCTCTCTCTCTCTCTCTCTCTCTCTCTCTTTGTTTGTTTCTTTCTCTCACACATACACACAAATGCACACAAGCTTACATACACCCACAGACGGCGATCTCCAAATGTCTTAAGTGTAGTGTGACAATCAAACATGTATCGCACCCACACATACTTGCAAACAGCGCGATAAAAGAGTGATAGAGAGGGGAGAGAGAGAGAGAGAGAGAGAGAGAGAGAGAGAGAGAGAGAGAGAGAGAGAGAGAGAGAGAGTCTTGATGTGAAAAACACAGTTTCATTCATTCAGGCGGGGAGATGAGGCCAGAGAATGGCAGTTAAAACGCAGAAACTGGCGATGTCCTTGCCGAATTGTCGCGCATCGCGTTTTCCAGCCAGTTATTTCAGCTCTCACGACGTAAATTGATTGTTGCTAATAGAAAAACACAAACGCAGTAATGTCGGACTGTGCGCGCAGCCGCACAGAGCTGGAAATGATGATGATGATGATGATGATGATGATGATGATGATGATGATGATGATGATGATGATGATGATGATGATGATGCTGTTGATGATGATGGTGATGAGTGAGAGATTTTGATATACAACAATGATGAAGATTTTAGGCTATAAGCCTTACTAACCTTACATAATCTGGTATTGATTCATTGACTCTAGCATTCATTCACATTAGATCTATATATTTTTTTCGTTAACTTTGTATACAGTTCCATTTTAATAGACATACAAGCATTCATTTATCTACAATGTAGAATGTACACCTGTAGCGTAATAGATATCAAATAACAATAATATATAGCCTTCGTGATCTGCAAGGGCATCTGACATGATGCGCTCTAGGAAGATGTTGAAGAGTGTTGGAGAGAGTAGGCATCCTTGACGCACACCGATTGTTGTTCTGAACCCGTTCCCGATGACGCTGTTATGGAGGACTGCACTGGTAGCCTTATCATACAGGCTTTTGATGACTTCAATAATTTTAGGGCTGATGTTGTACACTTTCATTGTTGCCCATAGAGCTGCATGCCAACTCGGTCAAACGCCTTCTTGAAGTCTATGAACACATGATATAGATGTTGTTGGTGCTGTAGGTATTTCTTACAGATTATTCGGAGGTTGAAAATATGTTCAGTGGTACTTCGCCCTGCCCTGAATCCTGATTGTTCTTCAGCTATGATTTGTTCAGCTTGGGGTTTCAATCTGTTGAGTATTATTTTCAGGAGGACCTTGCTGGGATGGCTGATGAGGCTGATGGTGCGGTAATTTTCACACTCCTGAAGGTTACCTTTTTTGCATTGCTTCAAATATTTAGGAGCCATTGTATCAGACAATGGGTCCCGACAGAAAGTCCTCTCCAGGATCGCACAAACTGTCGCGTTAGGACTAGTTTTAACTCTGCTTATTGACTATTTAGCCATGTGTAGTATTTGTAACAGTAGAGAAGTTAGACTATTACACAGCAGACAGCACACTGCGAGCCTGAGCCACACACACAGCGCAGTGACGTCAGCACTTAAGTTTTGAATCGGACCGTTGGAACCAATGGGAGAGCTTAGGCAAAGTGGTTGGAGCCAGTTTGACTGGGTCCAAACCACGCACAGTTTTGGTCAGTTGGGAGGAATACACCGAAGTGTGAACAGCTAGATAGCTAGAGAAATCTCTACACACTTAGACCAGGAAGCAGGACTTAGAAGCATAGAATTCTATCAAGTCACAACGGGCCTGAACTTGTCAAACAGGTAAATGAACACCCTTCTGTTTCATCGTGATATATTTATATTATTGTTGAAATTATGTTTGTGGAATTTGCTATGCATAAATGTGAATTGTTAATCCGAATTTGTGTGACCATGTGGAAACGCCGAACACGTGGCGAAACACGACCGGTTGCGCCGCCATGTTGTATCCCGTACGGAACCACTGTTGTTTAACTTATATGTATGTTTGCAGACCAGTGGCTGTACCACTGAATGTTTATATTATTATTAATTCTGTATGTGTATAGTTAGACACGATTTATATTTATGTATGTATAGGAATTTAGAGTGAGATTCCAGTGGAACCCGGAAGTAGCAGAATGTTCGTCGCTTATGTATAGAGATGTGGAGCTATCACTGAGGGCTACTTGGCTTTCAGTGAGACGCTCTGCACAAACCGATTATTCAGGGTTGTGCAGAATTTCGTCTCTTATATTCCAGACGAGCAGGCGAGCTATCCCGAGCTATCCCGAGCTATCCTGTGTGCCCCACTCCACAGAAACGACTAGTTGGTCGAGGAGACTCTCCCGCACAAGACGGAAGGAGCTACCCGAAGAAACACCCTGTCAGACCCCACAGCGTGGCAAGGGAACCCAACTACACAACGACAAAGGTGTACCAGAAGCTACCTCACAGAAGGACTTCGAACACCCCACACATGAGTTAAGTGCATAAGGCGAAGGTGCACTTAAACTGATCATAACAGGACCACAGTAGTCCAACTCTTCAGAAACTGTAAAACGGACCACAGTAGTCCAAATCTACATGAAATATTATAGCAAGTGCCCGAGGAAGAAATAACAGCTGCCTAGACTATCAGCGATCGAACTATTAGCAGTGACTGAGACTTTTTAAGTTAGATTAGTACTTAGAGAATCGTGTATAGAGTAGATGAAATAAATGTGTGATTTTAACTGTTATCAAGTGGCTGGTCTACATATGATTCATAGCCGTGTGAAAGCTAGTGTGACAGTAATCTCTTACCATTTTTCTATCTATTTCTGTACCCCAACCTTAACACAGAACGAGCTAAACAAATAAATTTATTAAAGTAATTCCTAGGGTGACATACTAGCAGTCCCCACCGAATAAACGTGAGGGTCCATAATTCCATTGTGCAGAGCCCATAAACCCCACGTGACACTTTAATTGGCGAGCCTAGCTAGGATCTGTGGATAATAGGAATTGGGTATAACCGGATCTAGGTACAATAAAATTAGATAACAGTAGAAGTAGAATAACTTAGAATAGTGGTAACAAGGACTGATCAGTTGGGTGCACTATTCTTTAGTTAAAAACTTGTTTGCTTCAAATAATTTTGTGCCTGTATGTTGCATTGTTCTTTTGCAGGTTTTGCTTAAAAAACTGTTGTATGCCATTTGACTCTTGTTTTATTCTATTATTGATTACGAATTTTATGGTAATTGCATTGTTGTTATTGGTTTGCAATATTGCTAGTGTTTTGGTATTCCACTTGATTCAGAGGTTGTTCATAGACACGTTTGGCAATGTCTGACCCAGTGGCCTTGAGATTGCGTTTCAAGGAATTGGGAGAAGCTTTACACTTAGCAGGGGCAGACCTAATTGCGTATATAAATGCAGAGGTAGAGAAACAGGAGGCTAAGGCAGAGAGAGCAGCCGAGAGAGAACAGAAGAAACTCGAAGCAGAACAGAGAAAAGCAGAACTAGAAGCAGAGCAAAAGAAACTAGCATTAGAAGCAGAGCAGAAGAAACTAGCATTAGAAGCAGAGCAAAAGAAAGCAGAGTTAGAAGCAGCAAGAGAACAGAAAAAAGCAGAGTTAGAAGCAGCAAGAGAACAGAAGAAATTAGAATTAGAAGGAGAACAGAAGAAGGCAGCATTAGCAGCAGAGAGAGATGCAGAAGTTAGGAGATGGGAGTATGAGAGGGCAGAAAAAGAGAAAGAAAGGGCAGAAAAAGAAAAAGAGAGGGAAGAAAAGGAAAAAGAAAGACAACATGAGTTAGAGCTAAGAAGATTGGGATCAGGAGCTTCAAGTTCTTCCTCAACCCCTTCCCACTCAGATCAGCTAGAGGTAGCATCCAACCCTGTACAAGGAATGTCATTTCCACTGGGAACATTCAATGAGAGAGAAGAAGGTCTAGATCTCTATCTGACTAGGTTTGAGCGTCTAGCAACAGAGTACAAACTAGATCCCACTCATTGGTCTTTTAAGCTTAGTCAAGGGCTTAGAGGAAAGGCTTATGACATCTACAGTAAGCTACCGACTGACAGAGTGACTGACTATCACAAAGTAAAAGAGGCACTCCTAACGGGATTCGAACTGACAGGAGAATGCTACCGGCAAAAGTTCCGCACCAATCGGAGAGTGAAAGGAGAGAGCTATGCGCAGTTCGCGGATCGGTTGTCCACAACGCTGGATAAGTGGATTAGCCAGTCAGCCACGGATAAGACGTATGATGGACTGACAGAACTGTTAGTATGGGAACAGCTACGGGAAACCATGACCCCCGAGCTGAGAACATTCTCAGTAGAGCAGGGCGCGGAAAGACTGGAAGATCTGGTCAAGGTCGCAGATAGGTACGTGGCCGCACACGGAGAAGCCAAGAGCTTCAGGCGAGACCTAAAGCCTAACGGGAAAGAGGCACAGAAACGAAGCCCTAACCGGGAAGAGCGCACCGCGAATAAGCCGAATAACCCCAGACCTGGGCAAAATAAAGGACCCAACACGGAATTCGGGAAAAGAGGTCCCGCAGAACAGAGACGGTATTGTTCGTTCTGCAACAGAAACAATCACTCCACCGCAGAATGTTTCAAGTTGGCCGCACAACGTAGGGAAGAGCGCGAAAGCCGGCTAGCGCACAGAGTTCTAACTCAAAGCAGCGGTAACAAGCCACACACAATCGGAGATCACCCATCGGTGACAGACACGGTCAAGGTCAACGGAAAAGAAGCGAACTGTCTGTATGACACAGGTCTATCATACGACGCGATAGTTAGCGAATCTCTTGTATCGCGCGCGGACTTGACAGACAAGACAGTCGACTTACAAGGAGCAGACTTGACGAAACCGACGACTACTTGCCCAATAGCATGGATCGAAGTAGAGAGTAGGTACGTCACAGGACGAATCCAAGCAGCTGTTTTACAGAAACCCCTGTATGATCTAGTGCTAGGTTGTAGGTATGTGTTCTTAGGCACGCCCCCAAAAACTGTAGAGATAGCTGCAGTGCAAACCAGGGCCCAAGCTAAAACCCAACCACCCCAGCCCGAGTTCGCTCCGAACCCAGGACTCGAAGAGATCAAAACAGCACAGAAAGAAGACACCTCGATAGCGAAGTGCTTCCAGAAGCTACCCAAGGCGCACACACCCCCGCACAAGGGAGACTTCTACATGGAAGAGGGAGTTCTACATCGACAAGGAGATGGAGATCACACCCAACTAGTACTACCAGCCACCCTTCGAGCCCAAGTACTAGAACTAGGCCACAGCATGCCACTCAGCGGACACATGGGAATTGGAGCCACAGTGCAGAGAATCAGCGCACACTACTATTGGCCAGGAATCACGGAGGATGTCAAGCGCTACGTGAAATCTTGCCACCAATGTCAACGATATTCCCCGCGACATCACACCGTACCAGTTACCTTAGGACCATCGGTAGTAGTCGGCGTGCCATTCCAGCAAGTCTCAGTAGACATAGTAGGACCACTGCCCATGACCAAGAAGCGGAACAGATTTCTACTCACACTCGTCGACGCATGTACGATGTGGTGCGAAGCAGTCCCGTTGCCAGCGATCGACACCAAGAAGATCGCAGATGCACTCATCGCCATCTTTACCAGAGTCGGATTCCCGGACAGCATTAGAACGGACAACGGATCTCAGTTCACCGGCCGCCTGATGCAAGACGTGTTCGAGTTGATACAAGTTCATCACATTCGCACACCACCATACCACCCCGCCAGCAACGGACAAGTAGAAAGACTGAATGGAACCCTTCTCACCATCCTCAGGAAAGTCGCCGACGACAATCCAGAAGCGTGGGACACCTACGTGAATGCGGCACTGTTCGCATACCGAGAAACACCCCATGCAGCCACAGGCTACACCCCGTCAACATTGCTATTCGGCAGACCTCTAGCCGGACCGCTAGAAGCCCTACGCCGAAGTTGGACGGAGGCCAAGATAGACGACACACCAAGAGGTGCCACCAAGTACGTCGCAGACCTGCAGGAAACCCTCAAAGCAACGTGGAAGAAAGCTGGTGAAGCACTGAAGAAGGCAAGAGCCCGTCAGGCGAAGTACTACAACCGCCACGCGAAGGACAGAGAACTGCAAGTCGGCGATCAAGTGCTACTCTTACTTCCAAGTGGAACCAACAAGCTGGACATCGCTTGGAGAGGGCCGTACCGGGTGACTGCCAAGAAATCCAAGACAGTCTACCAAGTAGAGGTGAACGGGAGAGCCCGATACCACCACATCAATCTCCTCAAGAAGTATACGGACAGACCAGCGACCCCCAGCACACACACATGGCTAGCCATCGCCATCGCGGAAGAAGCTCATCCACAACTACAACAGCATCGCCGTACCACTGACAAATGGAACCCGGAAAATCGCCCCGGACAAAGTCGTATGGACAGCCGAATGCGAGACAGCATTCCAAACACTCAAGGACAGAATGACATCAGCGCCAGTACTCCACCTACCCGATTTGACTCAGCCATTCGTTCTTCGCACCGACGCAAGCGACTTAGGCCTCGGAGCAGTACTGCTACAGCGCGACCCCAAGAATGCAGAGACGCTATTCCCTGTCGCCTACGCCAGCAGAAAATTGAGACCCGCCGAGACCCACTACGCCACGTCGGAGAAAGAATGCCTTGGACTAGTCTGGGCCATACAGAAGTTTCAACTCTACCTGTATGGGACCCACTTCACAGTTCAGGTGGACCACCAACCACTATCGTTCCTGGCAGCCTCCAAGTCTTTGAACTCTCGCCTGATGAGATGGGCACTCACCCTTCAGGCATACTCATTCCAGATCGAGTACATACCCGGCAAAGAGAACCACGGAGCCGACTACCTCAGTCGCCATCTCGTGGAGGACACAGCAGCTGTCGCCCACCCAACACAACTAAGGGCCACAGCACCAGAATTCGTCCCCGCCCAGTAATACCCTGTCACTAGTGTCCATAGCTACCTGGCACAGCATTGCAGCTCAGGTAGAGCAACTTAATTAGTTTGTAAATAGGACCCTAGGATAGTGCAGTGTTAAACTAGGCTCTGTAGTAGAAAAAGGTCGAATCCAGTAGTCATCGCCATTAAAGTGTCACGTGGGGTTTATGGGCTCTGCACAATGGAATTATGGACCCTCACGTTTATTCGGTGGGGACTGCTAGTATGTCACCCTAGGAATTACTTTAATAAATTTATTTGTTTAGCTCGTTCTGTGTTAAGGTTGGGGTACAGAAATAGATAGAAAAATGGTAAGAGATTACTGTCACACTAGCTTTCACACGGCTATGAATCATATGTAGACCAGCCACTTGATAACAGTTAAAATCACACATTTATTTCATCTACTCTATACACGATTCTCTAAGTACTAATCTAACTTAAAAAGTCTCAGTCACTGCTAATAGTTCGATCGCTGATAGTCTAGGCAGCTGTTATTTCTTCCTCGGGCACTTGCTATAATATTTCATGTAGATTTGGACTACTGTGGTCCGTTTTACAGTTTCTGAAGAGTTGGACTACTGTGGTCCTGTTATGATCAGTTTAAGTGCACCTTCGCCTTATGCACTTAACTCATGTGTGGGGTGTTCGAAGTCCTTCTGTGAGGTAGCTTCTGGTACACCTTTGTCGTTGTGTAGTTGGGTTCCCTTGCCACGCTGTGGGGTCTGACAGGGTGTTTCTTCGGGTAGCTCCTTCCGTCTTGTGCGGGAGAGTCTCCTCGACCAACTAGTCGTTTCTGTGGAGTGGGGCACACAGGATAGCTCGGGATAGCTCGGGATAGCTCGCCTGCTCGTCTGGAATATAAGAGACGAAATTCTGCACAACCCTGAATAATCGGTTTGTGCAGAGCGTCTCACTGAAAGCCAAGTAGCCCTCAGTGATAGCTCCACATCTCTATACATAAGCGACGAACATTCTGCTACTTCCGGGTTCCACTGGAATCTCACTCTAAATTCCTATACATACATAAATATAAATCGTGTCTAACTATACACATACAGAATTAATAATAATATAAACATTCAGTGGTACAGCCACTGGTCTGCAAACATACATATAAGTTAAACAACAGTGGTTCCGTACGGGATACAACATGGCGGCGCAACCGGTCGTGTTTCGCCACGTGTTCGGCGTTTCCACATGGTCACACAAATTCGGATTAACAATTCACATTTATGCATAGCAAATTCCACAAACATAATTTCAACAATAATATAAATATATCACGATGAAACAGAAGGGTGTTCATTTACCTGTTTGACAAGTTCAGGCCCGTTGTGACTTGATAGAATTCTATGCTTCTAAGTCCTGCTTCCTGGTCTAAGTGTGTAGAGATTTCTCTAGCTATCTAGCTGTTCACACTTCGGTGTATTCCTCCCAACTGACCAAAACTGTGCGTGGTTTGGACCCAGTCAAACTGGCTCCAACCACTTTGCCTAAGCTCTCCCATTGGTTCCAACGGTCCGATTCAAAACTTAAGTGCTGACGTCACTGCGCTGTGTGTGTGGCTCAGGCTCGCAGTGTGCTGTCTGCTGTGTAATAGTCTAACTTCTCTACTGTTACAAATACTACACATGGCTAAATAGTCAATAAGCAGAGTTAAAACTAGTCCTAACGCGACACAAACAACTGCTGCCCTGACAAGGTTGAAGCCCATTTGGAAAGACAGTACCATCAGTCTACATTCCAAAGTAAGACTGCTACGCTCCCTTGTCATCTCCATCTTCTTATATGCTTGTGAAGCATGGACCCTCACAGCAGATCTACAACGAAGAATACAAAGCATGGAGATGAGGTGCTACAGAAGACTGACTTCTGGGCATTTCCTATACCCAACACATCACCAACGAGTCCGACAGACCATCACACTAGCCATTGGACAACACGATGACCTGCTCACAGTGGTGAAGAAACAGAAACTCCAATGGTATGAACACGTCACCAGATCATCAGGCCTCGCAAAGACCATTCTGCAAGGCACAGTGCAAGGAGGTAGAAGAAGAGGGAGACCGAAAAAGAGGTGGGAGGACAACATTCGAGAATGGACTGGTTTGACACTGAGCGAAGCCATCAGGGCTGCTGAGGACAGAGAAAGATGGAGTATGCTGGTTAAACGATCATCGGTGGTGCCCCTACGACCTCCGAGTTACGGGACAGGATAGGATAGGATAGGAATAATATATAGGCCTAATAACTTGGGGGGAGAGAGAGAGAGAGAGAGAGAGAGAGAGAGAGAGAGAGAGAGAGAGAGAGAGAGAGAGAGAGAGAGAGAGAGAGAGAGAGAGAGAGAGAGAGAGAGAGAGAGAGAGAGAGAGAGAGAGAGAGAGAAGACGAAGTAGAATTAGTTGATGTCATAGAAAAAGAACTGACGGAAGAAAAGACAAAAGAAAGACTTGAAACTAGCAAGCTCGTTTGTCCACGTGCGAGTGATAAGAAAGAAAAAAAAGTTTGTTTAGAAGGCTGGATGGAACGTGTTTTGAGGGGTAGAAGTTGGTGCGCTTTTGCACCAAATGGAGCAAGAAAGCGAAGAAAGGGGAGAGAAATGCGAGAAAAAGGGCAGTAATCGAGTGCTTCGCAGAGGCGCGTCAAAGCGGAAGTAACGTGGCATCGCTTCGTATCTCTCATTGCGTTTTCTACCTTCCTGGCGCACGAGAGGTTTTGCCACCCCATGCGTTCAGCGCGGTTTCGTCCGTCTTGCAGCCAGATCCATCCGAGCGTGTATCATTGCGCCATGCTCAAGTAGTCCTTGCCAAAAACCCCTGAAGAGCGCGTTGAGAAATAAATATGAGAAAGAAGTGGGAAATGGGTGGGGAGGGGAGTAGGAATGCGGCTGCGGGAAGTGGAAAGATGAAGTAAGTTGATTGTTTCATAGAGAGAAGCGTGATAAATTAGATGAATAAATAGAAGGTAGTTGTCCCCTATACGCTCTATGTGTCCGGGGACGTTATTCTACACAGATATATACAAAATAGTGACCATAGTATATAAGATGGGGAAGATGTCTTAGCCTGTTTTGATGGAAATGTAGATATAATAGAAAGTATGGATTAAACTGATAAAGAGAATAAAGCGACGAACAAGCAGACAAATAACCCATGCTGTGAAAACAGAAGGCGGTACGGTAAGAAAAAGAGTGTTACTGTTAAAGTTTTCTTCTTTTTTTTCGCCAAACATGTTCAGGTTGAGAAAGGAAAAACAACAGCGAGAGAATGTTATACTTATAGAAGAAAAGATCTTAAATCGATTACATAAAGGTGCAAGCTTGAATATTAATACAAGTAGTAAGCCTGAACATGGGAATCACCTTTTCTTATGTATTCAGAATACAATACAACGAATACAAAGCATGGAGATGAGGTGCTACAGAAGACTTCTGAGCATTTCCTATACCCAGCACATCACCAACGACGAAGTCCGACAAACCACCACTCAAGCCATCGGGCAACACGATGGTTTGCTCACAGTGGTAAAAAAAACAACGAAATCTCCGATAGTATGGCCATGTCAGCAAAGCATCAGGCCTTGCAAAGACCATCCTGCAAGGCACGGAGTAAGGAGGCAGAGAAAGAAGGTTGGGTGGAGTGTGGTGGGTTTGAGTGAAATAGGGTTAGGCTTAGTTAAATAAAGGTGTAGTTGAAGTTATAGAAAAGGAGGCGGGTGGAGTACGTGTGTGGTAGGCAGGAAATAAGGGTAGGGATTGTAAAGGAAAGGTCACATGGTGGCTGGGTTTCTTTTAAAGATGGACGCAAGAGAGGCATACTTGCGCGCGCTCTTTTGCCGATCGAAGCGTTGAGCACAGATCGAAAACCTGTTGACAGTTTGCGAGGGTAAAATATAAGAACGTGCGAGAAATAGACAGGGGAGGGGAAAACATCACATTTGTCAACCCTTCTTCTTCTTCTTCTTCTTCTTCTTCTTCTTCTTCTTCTTCTTCTTCTTCTTCTTTCAACTATTATCATCATCGTCGACGTCTTCTTCTTCTTCTTCGCCTTCCCTCCCTCTTTTATTCACTCTTTTATCACTTTATTCCCCCTTCTCCCCTCGTCTCTCTTTCTGTCTCTCAATCTCGCTCTCTTTCTCTCTCTGCTGTCATTTTCTGGTTTGGCCTTTTTCATCTCCCGCCCCCCCCCCCCCCCCCCCCCCCACCCCCACCCTCATTATTTTTACCTTCTTTTCCTCTTCTTTTCAGCATTGTTCCAACACACCCACACACTCACCGCAGCCGTCCTTGCATGATACTATCCATCGCCTTTCATCACGTTGTATATCCATTTTTACCCACAATAAAATTCTCAAACTCTTTCTGAACACCCCACCATTTTTCGGCTTTTGGTGAATTTATTATGCAGTCATCATCTACCCTTTTATTTAAAGCTCCGTCACTTCCTACTTTATGTCCCTCACTCTTCTCTCTCTTTCTCTCTCTCTCTCTCTCTCTCTCTCTCTCTCCCTCCCTCCCTCCTTCACTCTACTACTCCTCATTCTCTTTTCCACTCCCTCTGCCTAAGAGAAGAATTTAGCACGTTTCCTTTTCTTTATCTCCAACTCCAAAGAGTGTTTCCGTTCCCGCCATCTTGAGGACGTTGAAGCTTAGTAAGCTTTCAAGGTTAAGCTTCTTTTCATTCCTTTTTTTTTAAATTTGGGAGAGGAAGGTCAAGGCTTTTAGTGAAAACAGAAGGGTTCTAGATCCGATGGGCGAAGAAGTTTCCATACCACGACATGTAGCATCGGTTGGTTCCGGGGAGAAAGGAGAGGGAAGGCGAGGGTAGGGGAGGGGAGAAGGGGGGGGGCTTGACTTTATTTTGCCGAAGGATTTCTAGAAAACAAGATCAACATTGACCTATGTATGGAATGTGCTCGCTTATTCTGATTATTTTTTTTTATACGATACTTGTCCTTTATAAAATGTATAGCTACTAATATCCACGTTTGTCACTGCAAGGGTAGTTGCCCTTTTAACAGGAAGACCGACGTTGACTATGTTTGTCCTTTTTATTCCCGCAGTTCCACACAAGACCAGCGTGTTATTTCCATTCATAATTGTTCTTTTAGCGCTTTTCCAACGCAAGAACTGCACAAGGCACTGGCCGAAACAGGAGCTAACTAAACCTGCCCGGGTGGCGAACTTGCAGCCTTAGGCGCATGGTCTAACGTTTCAGACAACTGAGCGCGATATTGGGCGACCGGGGGATGAGAGAGGACGGAGGGAGCTACTAGTGATTGCTGTCAGTATTTATGTTACTGGCATTTACCGGTCAGGGACATGAGCGTCATGATTTCCTCGTTTATCCGTGCAATAGCATGCACAGACTAGACCTCGGTTCAAAGTCTCATCTAAAAGAGCAGGGAGCGGGGTAGGGGTACAGTGGGAGTGCTGGGGATGGGGGTGGGGGTGGGGCGCTTATCTGTGCGTCAAGGTCCAGGTTGTTGGTTTTTTTCGACACCCCTTGCCTCGGCAATGCTATCGTTTAAAAACACTCAGTGCTTCAGTTGTCAATTGACAGTTTAAAATTTTATTGTATTTTTATTTAATCACTTTGAGATAGCGCTTTTCCACCTCAAGAGCTGCTCAAGGCGCTGTCCGATACAGGATCTAGCTCAAGCCGCCTGAGGTGCCCGCGTGCAGCCTTTGGGCGCATAGTCTGACTCCATGACGACAACCCTGGGCGACCGGTGATGGGGAGAAGTGACCTAGTGTTGCTGGGTTCATTTGTATAGCTGGCACTCACCCGTCTTGGACATGAGAGTCAGGATCTTTAAAGTCCATGCGATGGAATGCGTTCGTGCACAGACTAGACCTCGGTTTATACTCTCATCCGAAGGAGTAATTCAATGCTGCAGTTGTTTTGTCGTCGCTTTCATCACTGCGCCTACGCGCCTTCACCTTTTTTTTTGTTGGTGTAAACATTGAGTCAGTTGTATTGCAGTTTTTTTTTTTTTTTATTTGTGTGTGTGTTATTTGTGTGTGTGTGTGTGTGTTATTTGTGTGTGTGTGTGCGTGGGTTGTAATGTGGTGGGTTGTTTTGGTGTTAAATAACGAACACGTTGATTTCTTTTTTAAATATATTTTTCATTCTATTTTTAATTCTCCAGCACCTTATGCGCACATCGAGCCAATTGTATTGTATTGTTTTTTTTGTTTTTTTTTATTGGGGGGGAGGGGAAGGGGCAGGAGAGAGAGGGACGGGGGAGGGTAATCAGGGGTCTGGCTGTGTAGACATTTTGTGTTTGACTTTTGCTTGACATGTGATACTGTATTTAGTTCTCTCGCGGCTCGTGTCAGCGACGCCGACCATTCAGATCTTAGGCAAGCAAGCAGAAGCAGTGCGCGACAACTATCTTTTTCCCAGGTTCAGCTGCTCGGATGTCTCAGAAGTCTCCCTTTTCCTGTCGGACTTCCGAAACTCCGCCTTCTGCGAGATCACGATTTAAAAAAAAAAGGAGTCTTCTGGCTTAGTTTTCATTGTTTGATGACTGGCAGACTTTTTTTTTCTCTTCTTATCTCTTTATTTTCTCAAACTGCTCTTGCATTTAGTTTGTTCCTAGTTTTCCTAACACCTTGCGCGTGCCTTTTCCCGCCCTTTTCCCTGTTTCTCATTTCAGTGTCGGTTCCCTTCCTTCTTTTGTCAGCTGCTTGTGCCATTTTTCGATCGAAATCCATGTTTGAAGTGTTGGAGTGTTAGCTGCTTGCTGCAAAGATTGTGTCTTACTTCCAACATTATATATATGTGTGTATCTATATCTATATCTATAGATAGATAGATAGATAGATAGATAGATAGATAGATATAGATAGATAGATAGATAGATAGATAGATAGATAGATAGATAGATAGATAGATAGATAGATAGATAGATAGATAGATAGATAGATAGATAGATAGATAGATAGATATAGATAGATATAGATAGATAGATAGATAGATAGATAGATAGATAGATAGATAGATAGATAGATAGATAGATAGATAGATAGATAGATAGATAGATAGATAGATAGATAGATAGATAGATAGATAGACACGCATAATATGAACCCTATTCTATCCCATAACTCTTAGGCCTTTGGGGCACCACAGATGATCGTTTAACCAGTGTACTCCATCTTCCTCTGTCCACAGCAACCCTCATGGCTTCAGCCAGTTCATTCTCGAATGTTGTCCTCCCACCTCTTTTTCTGTCGCCCTCTTCTTCTGCCTCCTTTCACCGTGCCTTGCAGATGGTCTTTGCAAAATCCCTTGCTGTGGTGACGCGGCCATACCATCAGAGTTTCCGTTTCTTCACCAATGTGAGCATGTCATTGTGTTGTCCAATGGCTTTTGGGGTAGTTTGTCGGACTTCGTCGTTGGTGATGTGCTGGGTATAGGAAATGCCAAGAAGTCTTCTATAGCACCTCACCTCCATGCTTTGTATTATTTGTACTGGACCCTCACAGCAGACCTACAATGATACTTTAAAACCCGAGAACAAATATAAATGTTTATGTGACCAAGCACCGTGAAAAGTCTCTCACATCGCTTTGGAATCTTGGTAAAGAACGTCTGAGAGAGGTAGCTTAACGCCCCATCTATCTACAGGTCTTACTCCCCTTGTAAGATAATCGTATCTTCTCCAGGATATCATCACAAGGTCGTAGGATCGTTGTGGAGGTTGAATGTGTTTTTTTACCCTCCCCCTGTCTGATTCTCGGTCTGTCTGTCTCTCTGTGTCTCTCTGTCGTTCTCTGGCTCTGTTGTGTCGCTGTCTGTCTGCCTCTCTCTCTCTCTCTCTCTCTCTCTCTCTCTCTCTCTCTCTCTCTCTCTCTCTCTCTCTCTCTTTCTCACTCTCAAGGTGTATTGGAGCGGAATTTTGCGGTGCAGCTGTTTAAAAAACTGATCGGGGGTAGGGAGGGAGGGGGGGAAGGGACATGGACGTCAAATGTTGTCTTTTTTCCCAGCGTTTCCATCTTTGGCCGTTAAAAACGTCGCGAACGAAGCAAACAAGGGCAGCATCGGCAAAAAGGAATAATATGGATGGGGCGGGAGAGGGGGAGGGAGGGATGGGCGGGGGGAGGGAGTAGGACTAAAGGGAAATAACTGTGCAGTATGTGAGAAAGAGCTTCTCTGAACAAAGGCAAAGATTTCTATGTTTATGCATTATCTCTTTGGTAGGGGTTATTAGTTCGTTTGTGTTATTATTTTCCCGTTGTCTTTTAATTTGGTTTTGTGGTTTTTGTACTTGTTAGTTTTTTTTCTTTTTCTTTTGTTGTTGTTGTTGTTATTGCTGCTTTTTTGGGGAAGCGGGAAAATCTTGTATAAATGCAAACAACAAAACAGATATTGTACGAAAATTAAACTCACTTTGTTACCGTACGCAGAAAAAAAGTTTGAGCAAAAGAGATCCTTTAAAAAATTCCTCTTTGTAACGATCTAGTACAGAGATACCTAAAAGCAATTCATTCCTCTAAGAACGCTTATATAATAAAGAGGTACCTCGTCCTCTGTGTAGACTCACAGTGCAGACTATAAACAAACTGGGATCAAAAGGACGTTGGATTAACTCCAAAGAAAATTGGATTTGCTTGTAGATGAGGCAGCACAAAGTGCCCTCATTCCAGAATACAAAATGGCGCTCATTGCTGAATACAAAATAGTTCTCTAGAGAGCGTCATCTGATGAAAGGGGATTCAGAAGAGGAGTCTGATCAAGGCTAATTTGCTACGGGAATGTGTTATGGCAACTTGACAGAAGCGCGGATGTACACCAGTAAGACACTTTGTAGTCGTGCGGATAAGTTTAGGCTGTTGTTGTTGTATCAGTTTTTTATTCATCAGATTACCATAAGTTGTACTGATACAGTTATAAGTTCAGGAAGAGTTATTATTACGGCTTGACGAAAGTGCGAATATATGCAAAAATGATAAATGTGGCAGTTGTGTGTGTAAGCCGACGAATTTTGTATTATCGCTTCTTTGATAAAAGGGGTGCAAAGGACTGTAGACACATACAAAATAAGCCTATTACTACAGCCGAATAAACAATATTGTTTCTATTTGATAGTCGTGGGGATGATCGTAAGGATTGGAGACTATTGCGACGTGATAGGAGAGCGCAATGCACACACATGAATAACGGCATTTGTCTTTATTGTCGTGCGAATGAACACAACATGTGGACAGTTTATTGTCGTGCGGATAAACACAAAATGTGTGCACTTTATTGTCATGCGGATAGACCCACCATTTGGACCTTTTATTTTCGTGCGAATAATATTGGGACACTTTATTGTCGTGCGGATAAACACAAAAATATGTCATTTTTAGCTCTTGTGGATAAACAGGAAGTGAGTTAGGCCACTAATTATTGGAGTTTTACAGTTGTGCGGATAAACACCAAATACGTTCAAGTTTTAGCTTCTCCAGCGTTGAAGTTGACACGCGGGCTGTGATAAGCAGTGTTCGCTCGAGTCTATCTGCGCTTATTCAGTATCTCAGATCCAGTCTCAGGTTTGAAACGTTGTTTCTGAGTTATTCATCACACTTTCTAATGCAGCGGCCTATGGATGGCACATCTAGACTATGTGGTACGATTTCTAATTCCGGTTTTTTGACCTCTGTGGTTCTTGATACTCGTAACATGCACCCGTCCCCTAAGTTAAGCATCTCTGTGCCTAACGATACTGATTTCAGACGTTTTGACTTTTGCAGTCTGTGATACTCATAATCGGCTTCTCTCACGCAGCTTCTGGAAGCACCTCTATTGTAGAAAGAAACATTCCGAGTCAGGTCTTTTGGCCTGAGCAGTCCCGGATACTCTTTGATGAAATCTGCACAGCCAGGCTCTGGATGCACTTCATACAGAGCAGCTGAGATTTGACCAAGACCTACTCCTACAAGAGAGTGGGTGAAGGTGTCGTCTAGTCTCGGCTGTGCAATATGGAATGCAGAATCTATCGATCTGGGAGGATCAGTGACCCCCTTTAGCTCCCCCGTACCGCTTGTGCAGTGTAAAGCTGTAATCTGATTCGTTTGCTTTTATGCCGGCGCCCGGGTCTTGGGGGTCTTGGAGGAATTAGCTCTTAAAAGAACAGGATGAGCCATTGTCAGTTTTATGTACTTTCTCTTTTCTTTTCTTCTTTTTTTTTTTGGGACTGCTCTTTTTCTTTTCTTCTTTCCTTTGGACGGCACTTTTCTTTTCTCATTTCTTTGAGACTGCTTTTTTATTCGTTGATTTTGATCTTTTTTTCTTTTCTTTCTTAATAGCTTTTTCTCATAATCTTGAGTTTTCTGTTATACTTGTTCTTTCTTTCTTTAATTTTTTTTAATTTCCCGACTTTTTTTGTTTTCTTTCTATTCTTTGTTTTGAGACTGCTATTCTTTTTTTCTTCTTTTTTTTCTTTTGAGACTGCTTTTTTTAAAAATTGGTTTTCTTTTGAGACTGCTCTTATTTTTCTTTTCTTCTTGTTCTTCTTCTTCTTGTTCTTCTTCTTCTTGTTCTTCTTCTTCTTGTTCTTGTTCTTCTTCTTCTTCTTCTTCTTCTTCTTCTCAAAACGAAGCAAAGAAAAACAACAAAAACAGTCAATAAATAAAGGAATGTGTTCTTCTTCTTCTTCTTCTTCTTCTTCTTCTTCTTCTTCTTCTTCTTCTTCTTCTTCTTCTTCTTCTTCTTCTTCTTCTTCTACTTTACAAAACGAAGCAAAGAAAAACAACAAAAACAGTCAATAAATAAAGGAATGTGTACAGTATATATATATATATATATATATATATATATATATATATATATATATATATATATATATATATATATATATATATATATATATATATATATATATATATATATATATATACACGCTGCCTGAAGAATCAACACACAAAAATCCTTTTTTAAAAATGTAAGAAAATCACTTCAGGGTATGAAAGAAACTTCGCTAGATATATGGGAGTAAAACTCCCCCAGAAAGGATGAGGGACGAAGAGAGGAATACAAATTTGAGTGCCGCATCATGTTTATTTTTTGACCGTTTGTTTTTCTATATTTTTCTCCTGTTCTTGTAACCCACCTCCCAGCTGCGGCCTCCCTCCCCCTTCCACCCACCCTACCCCTCCGCCTCTATTACTTTGTTCCGTTTATGTCTGTCTTCCTTTCTTTTTTTGTTTCATTTATTTTATCGTATTTATTTATTTATTTTTCTTTCTGGGTTTCTTTTATTCCTTTATTTTTGTATTTCTTTCATGCTGTGGTGTTCTTTTATTCTTTTATTCTTTTCTCCTTTCCTCCTTGTTTTTTCTTCTTGCTTTTGACGCTTCTGCTTCATCAGGGGACTGTTTTATGTCTCCTTTTTTTTAATGTCATCGGAAGAAGAGACGCAGGTGTTTTTCCTGCGACGATTACATTCACCATAGAGGAAAACTAAATATCGCAGACATTGTCTTACAAACATCATCTTATTTTATTTAGTGGTGGGTTGTTGTTTTTTGTATTTTGATTTTAGTTTACTTTTTTTTAATTATACCCCTTTTCGCAAGCTTAAAGGCAACATATTTTTGTTTTGCCTTGACCTCTAAGAAAAAATCCCTTTTAGATACTCGCTACACTTCCGCTCCTTGCCGCAAAGCACACGGTCCTTTCCTCACTTTTGATTGGTTATTGCTTTTGTACGTCTTTTTATTCAAGCAGGCAGGATTTGTATTTACTGCGCGCTCTCTCTCTCTCTTTCTTTCTCTGTTTCCCTCCCTCCCCATCCCAATCTACCGCCTTATATCCCTAACACCTTGCCACAGCTTTCCATAATTATCATCCCCCTTTTTAATTGGCATTGCGTTGATGAGTTTAATATAATGCTAACATCAAGAACAACTGGGTTATACAATTACAATATTGTTCTTGCCTCCCACCTCATCTCTTGGGATTTGGTCATAAATCGCATGTATATGAAAAGACATTAAAATAAAATATTCAATTGAATTGAATCATCCCTTGCGCATTCCTCCATTCGTAAGAGTTTAAAGGGCATTGAGAGGGGAAAAGAGAGACAGAGAGAGTTCCCAGAGTGATTGTTCATCCCCAGATGGATGCGCTTTTAAGAAACAATTCAAAGAGAGTGATATATTTCTTTTTCTATACATTTTAATGGAGGGAGGGAGATAGATGGACAGACCAGACAGACATAAGCATACAGGTAGAGAAACGCAGAGGCACATACATCGGCAGAAAGTTATGTTTCAGTCACTTCACGTACAACCGTCCCATGATAAGGTGAGGCAAATTGTGTGATGCACAAAACATATTATAGGGGTTGCCGTGTGTTTTCTGCATTGTCAGTTAGGCGTAACATAACGAGAATTCTTGTATCTGTAGGAATGCTCGCTACAGATGATACAATCGTTTTACAACCTTCTTGAAGCTGTTTGATTGTTTGTTTGTTTGTTGCTGTACTTATTTCGTGGTGGTGATTGCCGTTGTTGACGATAGTGGTGGTTGTTGTCGCTGTTGTTATTGTTGATGATGATTCTATTTTTGTTGATTCCAGGGTTCGCACGGTCTTTAAAGGCCTTTGAAAGTTTGGGAAAAATTGCACTGCCTTTTCAAGTCTTTATAAGTCTTTAAAAACTGACTTGGGTCTTTGAAAGTTTGGGAAAACTGTCAAAGCAAAGTAAAATATTTATTTGCATCAATTCCACATTTGTGTTTGTTTAATCCAATCGTTAGAAGAGAAAAAAAAGTTTACGATAAGCAACAAAAAACTTGCTCTGCATCATAGCAGACGACGTAAGGGGAGCTTCAGCTAGAGTGCTTTCCCTTCAGTAACTTTCGTTTCCGTTAATCCAGGACTTTGGTTCTCTGAAAGAATTATTTCACATGTTGAAAGTTGTGCTGGTTTGCCCGCACCTATTCTAAACTAAAGGTGAAAGAAAATTTATTATTATGCCTGGATCTAAATTTTAAGCTAGCAATTGTTTTTAGTGTTTTCTTATTTTCTTTTGCTAATCCATTCTCCAAATCAACATGAATGCTATCCAGAGGGTTAAGCACTTACAAACAAGACAAAGAGAAGGGGGGAAAAAACACAATAGTGTTTATGACTGACCATTTGTTTATTGGCATGAATATCCCAAGTCTAAAACGTGCTCACCGCCAGGCAGCCGTGCAGGTGCTGTTTTGAATTTGATTAAATTGACTAACTCCAGCAGAAAGTTTGCTGTGTCCATGCTGTTACTCGACATATGTAGTTTCGTATTTTGCTCTTGATTTCTGTTAGAAGGTCTTTGAAAAGTCTTTGAAAAGTCTTTGAATTTTAATGTTAAAAGGCTGTACGAACCCTGGTTGTTGCTTCTATTGTTAAGAGATTGATGGGGTTGTTGTTTGCGACTGCTATGGTGGCGTAGTGACTATTCAGGTGCTTATTGAATTGTTTGCTGAAGATAATCGAAGAAAGTGCGTACCATTATCTGAAGCACGACGACTTCCTGTGTTGTTGTTGTTGTTGTTGTTGTTGTTGTTGTTGTGTTGTTGTTGTTGTTGTTGTTGTTGTTCTTCTTCTTCTTCTTCTTCTTCTTCTTCTTCTTCTTCTTCTTCTTCTTCTTCTTCTTCTTCCTCCTCCTCCTCCCTATTTACTGGCTTCATCGTGATGGTCGTGCATAATGTTGAAGAAGCAGCACCTGCAATTTCTTCTTCTTCTTCTTCTTCTTCTTCTTCTTCTTCTTCTCCTCCTCCTCCTCCTCCTCCTTCTTCTTCTTCTTCTTCTTCTTCTTCTTCTTCTTCTTCTTCTTCTTCTTCTTCTTCTTCTTCTTCTTCTTCTTCTTCTTCTTCTTCTTCTTCTTCTTCTTCTTTCTCCTCCTCTCTTACATTTTCTTTGATCTCGTCTTTTAGCTCCTACTCCTACTCCTCCTTCCTGCTCCTCCTTTTTCTCATCTCCCTCCCCCCCCCCCTCCCTGTCACCTCTTCATCTTTCTTGATTGGCTGTCTGTTAAAAGAATGAAATAATGGGATAAAGGGCGATAACTGGACACTGATTTAGGTTCTGGAAAAATAAAGAAGGTCAGTTCAACCCGATCCGTTACGGCTTCGTAGTGGACCTCTTTGCTACGGACTCGCGGATCTGGTTCTACTTTCGAAGAGTTACTGCCCAAAACCTCCAGGACTGGAGTGAGTTTTGTAGCAGTGCGTCCCCTGTGTGTTAGTGTCCGTCCAACTCAATCTGTTAGAAGCTGAAGACGCCTTGACCTTGCGGCGCTGTGAGCAAGATTATCTTTCCGGCAAAAAGCGCCGCAGTTTATAGCGATCATGAATTTCCTAAACGTTCTGGAGGTTTATGGTTTGTCTTGCCCCTAAAAAAATACAAACAGATGCGAACTTTTTAATATTAGCAGTTATCGAGAAAAATTCCCTCGAGAATTTCCAACAACCATTCGCAAAACTTTTCCGCAAGAGATGTTTTATGTCTTGCTGGTCTCCTGTCATTATTCCCCCTCACCCCCCCCCCCCTCCACTCCCCTCGTTCTTTGATAATGCGATGATTTTTAGGATCCTTTTGGAATCGCAGTTTTGTTTGTGTTGTGTCATTCTACACTTGTTCGAGTTTTCGGTTTTGTTTGGTTGATTTGGCTGCCCCCTCCCTCTCCTCCCATCTGCTTCCCCCCCCCCTTCTTGATTTTCTTTCCCTCGTCCTCCACATTCTCAGTCTATCTTCTTCTTCTTCTTCTTCTTCTTCTTCTTCTTCTTCTTCTTCTTCTTCTTCTTCTTCTTCTTCTTCTTCTTCTTCTTCTTCTTCGTCTTCTTCTTCGTCTTCTTCTTCTGTCACCGCACATAATTATATTTTGAAAGCCTCTATTTGCCGAACAGTCTGAACAAGAACAACAGCAAGAAAGTCTACCAGACTGTGAAGCGGCTGACAAGTGTTAAACAGCCCAAGGTCTTCACGATCCAAAGCAAGTCTGGCATATTCCTTACAGAAGAACAATAAGTCTTGGATAGATGGACAGGTTACTGCTCTGACCTTTACAACCTCACACCAAACGGAGACCCATCAGTTCTAGCACGTCCCCAAAACAGAAGAAGAAGGAATCCTCCCAATTCTCTGAGAAGAAGTTGAGGCAGCAGTGCAATCGCTGAAGAAGAGGAAGTCGGCGGGGGGGGGGGGAATGGACACCATACCCGCAGAATTGCTTCAAGCAGAAGGAGAATCGATGATTGACGCCCTCACCATTATAGGTAATAAGGTCTTGCAGAGTGGGGAGTGGCCTACACCATGGACCCAGTCCTTGTCATCACTCTTCCAAAAAAAAGGTAACCTTCAGGAGTGTGAAAATTACCGCACCATCAGCCTCATCAACCATCCCAGCAAGGTCCTCCTGAAAATAATACTCAACACAGTGCATAGCTTCAAATATTTAGGAGCCATTATATCATATCAGACAATTGGTCCCGACAGGAAGTCCTCTCCAGGATTGCACAAACAACTGCTACCCTAACAAGGTTGAAGTCCAGTTGAAAAGACGGGACTCGACTATCAGTCTACATTCCAAGGTAAGGCTGCTGCGCTCCCTTGTCATTTCCATCTTCCTGTACGCTTGCGAAACATGGATCCTCACAGCAGATCTACAACGAAGAATACAAAGCATGGAAATGAGGGGCTACAGAAGACTTCTGGGCATTTCCTTTACTCAGCACATCACCAATGACGGTCCTACAGACCATCACACAAGCCATTGGACAACACGATGACATGCTCACAGTGGTGAAGAAACAGAAACTCCGATGGTATGGCCACGTCACCAGAGCAAGAGGCCTTGCAAAGACCATCATGCAAGGAGGCAGAAGAAGAGGGGGACAGAAAAAGAGGTGGGAGGACAACATTCGAAAATGGACTGGCTTGACACTGAGCAAAGCCATGAGGGTTGCTGAGGACAGAGAAAGATGGAGTGCGCTGGTTAAACGATCATCTGTGGTGCCTCAAAGACCTTCGAGTTACGGGATGGTATAGGATAGGATAGGATTTGCCGTGGTGGACGATGAACATCCAAATCTTTCATTGTGATTATTTTGAGATGAGATGAAACAATAACATGTGAAAAGACAATAGCTGGTGGTTAAATAAATGTTACTTGATTTAACCAATAATTATACTTGTTTTTGAAGGGGGGGGGGGGGTAAGGGGAAGCGGGGGTTGGAGGTGGAGCAACAACTGTAGCGTACAGTTGAAACCTTATCATTGTTTACTTATGTGTTACAGGTTACCAAGGTGGCTTTGGAGAACTGTCGCCAACACACTACGTGTAGCGAGTGCCTCAACGATGGTGACCCTTACTGCGGCTGGTGCTCACTGGAGAAAAGGTGAGTCTTTTTTTTTGGCCATTTGTTAATGTTAATGTGTTACTTGAACAGATATGAAAATTAGACCTTTCAATTAGTCTACAATTGTTATCCCTTATTTAAGAACAGTTTTCAAAAGTCCAACGAATGACTCTACGTGTCATGGATTTTTGTTGTTTACCGCTGGTCGACGTCGGCTTAAACTCTTATCTATATTTTGTTTTTGGTCTTTCTATATGTTCCACAATTTTCTGTCTGTCTGTCTGTCAGAAGCTGTTCCGTGGTTTTGTATGATTATCTCATGACCGGTATTGTATCTTTCTGTCTGTTTGTTTGTAGGTCTTTGTATAATCAAAACACTTAAGATTCATTCTTTGTATAATCAAAACACTTAAAATTCATTTCATTGTATGTCATGTTTTACGCGGTTTGAATGTGTGAGTGATTGCTTTGCCGCTTCACCGCGTCAAAACTTGTTTATGTAAACATTGGAATACAGTTTATTTGCCTATAAGGAAAGAATGAGCAGGAGAAATGCAGATTCCTGTTGTATGATCTTTTTGTTATTCCATGGGTCTTTCCTCATCCTGTTTTCCATCTTTTCAGTTATTCAGTTAGTGCCTTATATGCAGCTTTAACCTTTTATCATCGTAGCACATGTCTTGGGGAAGTTTTTTTTCGAAAACCAGGCCTTATTTATATTCTTCTAGGTCAGGCTGTTCTCATTGCAGCCTTTTTGACGATAACTTTCAGTTCTTATGCTCTCATCTGTTCTTGCTTCGTTGATTGAAAAAAAGCTTGGAACTTTACCGTCGTACCAGCATTCAAATACTGTAGCAGTGAACGGAACGCATGCACAACAGGGTATGGTTCTGTTAGTAGCGCCCTAATCAGACAGTCCACGCTCGCATGCGCACTGGCATCGATCCTAGCAGACGACAGTCTAATGAAGAGCAGTCGTGCTAACTTCCGCTCTGCTCTTCTGCCTACACCGCCTCTCATTACCCCTGGATTGTGTCCCTTGTTCTGGAGTGGAATCTGAAAGAAAGAGAGAGAGATAGAGACAGAGAGAGAGAGACAGAGAGAGAGAGAGAGAGACAGAGAGAATGTTGGAGAGACACACAGAATTTGAATTTTAAACGGTAAATAGGCTGAACAGTTTTAGGCTCAAATACCTAATCCTACAACTTGTCATATAACTTATTTAACTAAGAACAATTAATTTTAAAACTGTGTTTTTAACTCTTATCATTAAAAAACTATATGAAAGGAAGTATTCACGTTAATTTTCATACTCTCAAGCAATCATTATTAGGCAAATTAGGCAAAACCCGACATTAACCCGACATTAATGCATGTGTCTTCAATAACATCATGAATGTTTCTTCACTTTGCCAGCTCAGAGAGGTCGAAAACAGATTTTTAAATCAAGCCGCGCTCGGGGTCATCTTGCTGCTTAATGCGCATTGTACCCGTGGTTATGTGTTTTGTTTTAAGAAAAAATTGAGGATTTCTAGATGACTAAATATTAGTATGGATGTTTAGCGATATTGCTAGTATTACGAAAAGAAAACGAAGTCTTGGCTCGCACGACCGTTGTACAAGACGTTTATAGTAGTACATCTTGGGACATTGTATACATCTCTGCGCAGTAGTAGTTGGGGAGAAAATAATTGCATTGCGCCTCCTTTCTCGGTGTCCAGTTGCTCAATTTGTCCATCTCGTTGGGAAGGTTGACAAAGGTCATCAAGGTCACGACCCGTAAAGGTCACGGCCGCCGCGCCCCGCCCATGTCTTGTCAATCAGTCATTCCATCCGGTGACAATTTGTCGTCAAGGCTCGGACTTCATTGATTGTGACATTCCATCAGCTCCAGGGACAACCGCTCGCGAACATTGGCAGTAGCTTGGTACTGTCGGACCAGTGGCGCGGCTTGCTAATTTTAAAAAGTTGGAGTACCATTGTTTTGTCATAGTTTGTTTTTTTTAAGTATTTGAGGGTGGTGGTGGGGGGGGGGAGAGAGAGAGAGATTTTGGTGCTAACATTTTACCTGTATCTCTTCATAGCATGAACTACAGAGAGGTTGTAGAGGTACTAGAATCTTTTCTTTTTTATATATGCTCATGGCTAAATGTAGACATTGCTTGTAGTTAAAATAACCTACTCAAAATAATGTGCATTACAGTCGTTTTGACAATGTATAATTTAGGACATGCATTAACTTGAACTCTTATGTTAACGATGTCAATGATTACTATTCTTCTGATGGCATTACATTCATGGATGGCAGGCGTTTTTATCATAGACGTACATTATTAGTGTATCGTAATACTTAGGCTTAATGTTATATTTACAATGACTGGCGCAGAGGCTAGTCGTTTAGTGTAACTGGACTTTTCATGCGAGCAACCTATGATTACGTGTAAGAGCAGTCACACATATGCCAACGCTTGAGCGTTGATAACGTCTGCAGGAGTATGGCCAGCGGTGAGGCTTCGTTGATCAGTCTGCTAGGGTTTTTCAAAACGTGATTTTAGAACGGTCTTCAGTTAGCAGAAACAGAAGCCCGCGTCGCTCGTTGATCAGCTTTGATTGATTGATTGATTGATTGTTGCTTTAGGTCCAGTGGACTCTTCCGAGCCAAATCAGGACCGGACAACCCCCGATCCGCATAAAAGATCTGCTGAAACAACCCTAGTGGGAAAATTGAATGCCCTCCACCGGCCAGTCACTTTACAATAAAGACATCCCACGCAGGGGACGGCTGAGGCTTTACCCCAACTACTCGAACCCCCGGTTACAAAAACAAAATAGAACACAAACATCATTATAAATTATCAACAAAACATATATAAAATGCCTATAGTGCTAAATAATAACATCATAGGAAGCCCTAGTGACCACCCGGCAGAAAGCGTCCAACACTCCCAAGCTGATCCAACAGACCTCATACACAAACAAGGAGTCTTGTCCAGGAAGAGTTTTCAAGAAAAAGGGTAGGTCATTGATCTAGCGAAGAAGAAGATAGTATAGCAGAGTGATAGGACAGAGCAGGAATGGGAAAGAGTAAATGAGGAAGACAGCGACAGTGGGAATTTAATAGACAAAGAGTTAAGTGGATAATGGAAAAGCTGGCAGCCGATACAAATGGTCGCCAGACACCGTTACGATGATCGCCCACAGTGAGAATTAGGGTCTGTTCAGGTCTTGGTCTGACACAACATGTTCGAACAAGAACTCTGGGGAAAGATATATGTATGTGTCCTAAATAATTGTCCTAGACAGTGGTCTCAGTTCACAACGCTTTGTTAGCTATCATGGGTGTTTGTCCTGCCGGTTGTCCCAGACTTGCTTGTTTCTCTGCCTATGCATACTATTCTTCTTCAACCTGTAACAGAATTTATTGTGTTAGGCTTTGTAGTTGTTGCTGGTGTGCTGTGGTTCGTGTGTGTGTGGGTGTGTGGGTGTGTGTGCGAGAGAGAGAGAGAGAGAGAGAGAGAGAGAGAGAGAGAGAGAGAGAGAGTTGCATACGTAGTAACAATCTGGAAGTGTAAAGGAATGGGATAAAGGGGGGAAGGGGGGAAGGGAAGACGAGCACCACTAAAACAAACACTTCTCTCGTTCATTTGCTTTCTCTCTTTCGCTCTGCTACCAGACAAACCAACACGATCTTTCTCTCTCTCTCTCTACCTCTCCCTCCCTCCCTCCCTCTCTCTCTCTCTCTCTCTCTCTCTCTCTCTCTCTCTCTCTCTCTCTCTCTCTCTTTTACGTCGTGTCTCACCTTTCGCTCCAACTATCAGACCACAGAAATGTTATTATGTTACCCTATGACGAGACAAAAACAAACGAAACATTCTGTCACCCTTCCTTGCACTAGCCGTGATCTCGCAATATCAAAGCTCCGTCTTGCGCGACGGAAGACGGTTCCCAAGGTCTGCCGCTTTCTTTTCCCATCATAACTGGAAGATCGTCGTCGCTGTCCATCATGGGGGTTGTCATGGGTCTCAGTCCTTACAGAACCAAATGGCCTGATTCATTGTCCGCATCCAGGCTGGGAGAACTGTAAGAGTGTGGCACTCTTGTGTAGAAGAAATCACAAGGCAGAGAGTGCAAGGGGTCGTACGACCGACGTCGAGTGATATGAGAGGTCGTACGATGGACGTCGAATGGCTTGATGATACGAGTCCTGAACACAGAGGTAAAGTGATAGATAACATGGATTTGTCGAAGCGGGAATCAGACTGCAGAGTGCGTCAAGTGAGAGTGATGCATCACAGAAACATCTCTCTTTCTCTCTATAGATCTCTCTCTCTCTCTCTCTCTCTCTCTCTCTCTCTCTCTCTCTCTCTGTCCTATCTGCATTTGTCTGCCTCTCTCTCTTTTTCAAGCTGTCACACACACACACGCACACACACACACGTTCATGCCCAGGCAAACAGAGTGAGAGGAATGGAGAGAGAGAGAGAGAGAGAGAGAGAGAGAGAGAGAGAAAGAGAGAGAGCTCCCCCCCCCCAAACAGACAACATAATATACACGGGCGCTGGCGAACGCACACACTCACACACACTAACACACACACACACACTAACACTCCACGGAATCTCCAAACCTCCTTCATCTCCCCTCAGACCCCCAAACTACACAAACATGCAATACAAACCGGCACACAGAACTAAAAAACAAAACAAAACCAAAAAAAAAAACACGTTTTAGAATGATTTTAAGCAGAGGCATGTTTTGGGGTGTGAGGGTTTGGCGATCAGCGGGTTCCCTTGGTGTTTAATGTGCAAAGGGAAAAAATCCAGGGGCCGGGCTTTCTGACACGAAATCTTTAGCGGAAAGGCAAACAGACCATGGGAGGAGCCCTCGTCATTATTCACGGAAGCCGATTGCAAAACACTAACAAAAACTGATGGCAAATGTTAATTAGCCTCACTCACTGCCCTCGGCCGCTATAGCACGTGCTAATGGAATCAAACCCGGGCAGTGTGGTCGTGGTAGGGTAATGGGATAAAAGGCGCGGGATTTGTACAAAGTGGGCGTGGCCCATAGGCTCGCGGCCATTGATTTCATGCGCGATAATTAGCAGGGAAACAAAGAAGGGGAGACAATCAAATCGCGGTACAGCGGACGAACTCGATCAGGGATGAAATTGGGATAGGAGGGGCGGCGGGGGAGTGGGGGGAATGAGGAAGAGAGACAGAGATGAGACAGACAGAGACAGAGACGAGACAGAGAGAGGCAGAGACGAGACAGAGAGTGAGTTCAAATCCTAGAGCCGAAACCTCTCAATCTCTCTGCTTCCATTTCTCCCCCTCCCGCCCAACGGTATCTTTTACGTTTGAGGAAATCGTGATTCCAGGATTCCACCTACTGATTGTAACATCAACACAAACCTCTTGCTCAGATGACCCGCAGTCGGATTATGTCTTATGAATTATTCTGGGAGGGAGAATAAATTTTACAATGCGATTACGATTTGCTTTGAAAAAACGACTCCATAGCAGTGGTCAGTCAGTGAAAATATGTATTTCCTATTCCCCTGTCCCCCAACCCTCATCCTTTATTTTTTCTCTCTACACAAACAGTAATAACTAATACATTCTTTCTTCAGTTTCACTTTCAGCTTTCTATTTTAAAGCCTTTTTCGTTGATAAAATGATTTTAGACTTTCACAAACATAATCATACATACACACACACAAACACATATCTTTTAGTTTTTATTTTTCTTAATCGTATCAATTCTACTACACCAACAAGCTTTCAGATGAGATTCGTGGAATTTTTCGTGGTAGTGTGTTAGTGATTTTGTATTGATACAAGTCGTGCTTGGGGGGTGTGGGGTGGGGGGGAGGAGGTGTTCGGAAGAACACTGAAAGTTATGTCAGCTGTATACCAATGTCTTTGAATGAAAAAAAGAAAGTTTAATATTCATTCCGTTAAAAGTGTAGTTCTAACACACATTATTAGGCTTCACAAAGCTGTTTCGTTGTTTGAATTTGAAAACGCTTGCAGTCTCGCGCAGCGGCAGCCTAGGCTCCAAAGCCCAAAGAACAATGCTAAAGGTCTTTTTAGAAGGTTCCGACTAAGTTGTCGTTGTCATGACCTTGACGGATTTTCTCATTTCCTTAATGAGCCTTGGGACTAATCAGTGCAACGTCTTCCAAGTTCCGCTTTACTCGCCATCCTCTGATGCAGTCCTGAGGGAGGGGGTGGAGGGCGGTGGATTTGGGTGAGTAGTGGAGGGTGAAATAAGGATGTGAGTGTAAAAAGCATATGGTCATTGGGGAAGTGAGGGGAGGATGCAGGGAGTGGGCGAGAGAGGGAGGCGGGTGGTACATGTCATTTTGTGAAGGATTGGGATCAGGGAACAGGATCGACGACCATCCGTTGAGCGATTCGTTCGTTTAGAAGCAGATTGCTTCAAGCAGGCTGCAGGAACAACTCACTCACGGAGGGTGCATCTGCATTGCTGCTACGAAGGAGGCGGAGGAGGCAGAAGAAATAGAGGATGAACTTTGGAACTTTTTCAGCACAATTTTAAGAAACATTTAGGCCCATGAGAAGAAGTAATTGCGTACTGATTGTCGGAGATCTCTATACCCATGCGCAGTAAAATTCTGATTCTTCTTATATAGCGCAGTGCCCAGCCCAGATGGCTACTCAAGGTTCTGGGCATTCGATTATGGCTGTAATAGGCCTAGTATCATAGACTGCTGAGGCATACGCTTGACCCGGATCGTATCGCTGATAGTTCTTTGGACTAGTTCTCTGAGAGTGGGTTTGGGGGATAGTATGTGAATTGTCATCCAAGTTCTGTATGTCCGCGTTCTCATCGAAAGCATTGCAGAGCCGTAGCTCAGCGCCACACAGGGCAAGGGGCAAGCAATATGACACAAACAACAGTTTGAGCTTAGGTTATCAGGCTCTGTGGGTTGTGTCGTCGTAGTTGTCCGTCGCGAAGTGATGTGATGTGATGTGCAGCGGTCCGGCGCCGGCAAGTTTGATGCATTGCGTTTAGTCATTCGTTCCTTCGAATGCCAGCCCCATCCGTCTTGTCGGAATTGCTCCCTAGAGCTCCAGGGATGAGATGCAGTCGTGGGTGATTTTTTGTGTGCGGGAGGAGGGGGGTGGGGTGTTTTTTAAGTGGTGGGAAGGGAGTTCAAGATTTTTTGAGGGGGCGAGTGGCAGGGGAAAGCAAGAGATTATTCTTTAGGACCAAAGTTTAAGCTGGCTTTGTTTTTTGAACAAACGTTTTTAAACGGCTGTCTCCCTGGATAGGAAAGGAGGGAGGTTGTAGTGAGGAAGGTGGGAGAGGGGGGAGCTCAGGGAGCGATCTTTTTTTTAAATGGCTTCCACCTCTAAGGGGAAGGATTTGGCTAAACTTTTTAAAACGGCTTTTCGCCCCCTTGGGATGATGCGTTGGTTGGCGAGTGACACTCTAGACTAGTTAGGCGATGGGTTTGGAAAGACAATACGAGAAAACCCCCACCTTTTTCAGTTCATAAGAAGGGTGGTGTTGGTAGTGGTTTTGCTGGTACCAATTAATGGTTATTATTATGATGAGCATACATTTGTTTGGTGTACTTTGAACGTTGGAGCTAATCATCTTCATCGTTTTAAAAAAGCAATTGCATGCATTTTGTGCATGGATTGGTCAGGTTGTTGTCATTAAGGAGCTAAGAGAAGACGATATAGGAGAAGGTGGGAGGAGGAAGAGGAGGACGCGAAGAAAGACTGATGACGAGAATTCCATGTGTTTGTCACTGACAATCTCGTGCATGCAACTGGGTGATCATCATCACTCACACTAATGCCGAGATGCGCACACATCGCTTTCTGGCGATTGGGTGGAGCAAGATCCTCCCCTCTGTGAGAATTATGCTAGATTCGCTCTGCAGTTCATTATTGTACAAGAATGTCATGACTGTGCGAGACAGAGGACATTTAAAAAAAAATATATGGTTCATTTATTTAACCTATGTAAAGTTTTGCGTCCATGCGCTAAAGGCAATGTTGCACTTGCATGTATGTAATGTAAGAGTTGGAAAATGAAGATATGTTGTGTTGTATTGTATTGTATTGTATTGTATTGCATGTATTGTATTGTATTGTATTGTATTGTATTGCATTTCATTGCATTGCATTGTATCGTATTGTATTGTTGATTGAGAGACGTATGGCAATATTCTCTTATGAAATTGTGTTGGAATCCCTCTGCATTCCAATTTTCTCTGAGGTTTCTTTGGAACTGAATGAATTTCTATTATTATTATTCATTTACAGCTTTGTCAAAATGAGATAGAATTCCTGTGGACTTCTTTGAACATTCAGCTAATGCTTCTCTTTGATTCTTTCAAACCAATCCTGCAACCCATCTTCAAATTCGTCCTTTATTTTAACAGTGATCGTCGTCGCCGTGATCATCGTCATCGCCAGTAGCAGCAGCAAGCAGCAACAAAAACAAAACCATCTTGGTTATCATAGACATGCATGGGTGTCGGTGTCGTCATTTCTGTATTTTTTTTTGTTTTCATCCCCATTTCGCTTTGAAGATTTTTTGTATCCTCGATAGCGCACAGTCCTACGTAGCCTATCATGAGATATTAATACTGTGTTCTATCTACCTCTGTCCTAACGGGGATCCGCTGCAGGCGCTTAACCTAAGTAATACTACAATGATTTGTATCCTATCTGACAGTTAAGACCCAAAACAAAATACATTCAACTGTTGCGAACCTGTGCTTTGCTTCACCACGCATTATCATCGTGAATTCTGATAGATGATATTCAGCTTCTTCTCTGACAGCGTAATTCTTTTCGTAAAAGCAAATATTGTAATGCGATTGATAGGGATGTAGGAATTTAGCGAGCTGTAATGTTATTTTCCGTTAAGGGATGAGTTACTTGTACAGGGATGAAATCGCAACCTATAGCTTTTTTTTTCTGTCTACAAATAATACGTATTAATTAATAGTGGGATGTATAATGCGATTACAAGGAGATGGAGTTTTTTGTGTTTGATTTTATTTTTCATGCCTTGTAACAAGTAGAATGTAATATAGTGGAAAGAGACGGAGTCTCTATTGTATTGCAGGATTGAGGCGGTTTGTATTACATGACTTGCTACAAAATAACATGTACGTAATACAAATTGCGTTTATAAAGGGAAGGGCGCTGTGCAAATTGGAACATTAAGCCTGCTTCTTGGGGGAGTTTAATGCGATTATGTAAAGATCGCAGTGTTACAGATCGTTGGTCTGGAATACATTTCGTAAGAGCCGGCTATTATGTAGAGCACCGTGATGTTAGAATACAGACGGCGGTTTGTTACATCTCTCACAGGAAATTAAACTGACCATTGCACAGAGCCCTAAGGGTGGCTCAGTTGTATGTGGCGCTACCGAGTACGCAGTCATGCAGCAAGTGGGCGTCTCGGGCGAATAGGGACTGATCTTCGCAGTTGCGTTTTGCATGTTTTTATTGTGTATGTGTGTGTATGTATATTAAGTTGCGCGCGTCATTGCCATTTCTCCAGGGAGGAGGTAGGCCTAATAAAAAATAGTTTTAATTTTGCCAACTGACTTCTGTAAATATATATATATTTTTTTTTTTGGGAAGGGGGGAGGGGGCATGATGGATCAAAGTGGCCCTTTGGTAGCTATTTGAGCTAGGAAGTGAAAAAACAACAACATCCATCGACAGCATAAGGATAAAAGACAGAAATTAAGCATTTAAACTACAAATAATGATACACACGCATACGCATTCTCGGAGGAGAGTACGCTTACTAGCCGAGGTCTAGTATGTGCACGCATATAATTGTACATTCCTTGGTTGGGACTTTTCAAGATCCTGACGCTCATGTCTTAGACGAGTGATTGTCCCTGTCAGATATTTGTAAAAAAAAATATTTTTTAAAATAAAAAAAAAAACCTACAAGCGCTATGTGATATTTGCCCTCATCCTGAATGGCGCTGCTTTGCGAATACTGTGTTTTTGCTTCAGAAACTATTCCAATTTCGCCCGCTTTCGGAGACAAATGTTTTTAAAAGGTTTCGCTGCGATTATGACAACAACAAAAAATGCGGTCACGTGGCAGCGTTTCATTGTCTTAGTAAGTGGTGGAGCAGTAAGCAGGCTTTTAAAACAACTTTGCAGCAAGCGTTTTACCGTGCTGTATTCACCTGATGTGTTTCAGGTGCACGCTGAAGGGCATGTGCGCCAACTCCGACAACCCGTCAGAGATACGCTGGCTCCATGGCAGCACCGGCCAGTGCATCTACATCACCACCATCTCCCCGACCACCGCCTCCGTCACCGGGGACATTACTGAGGTAAATCTCAAATGGTGTAGTTAAAGAAGTTGAAAAGGGGTGGGGTGGGGTGGGAGGTCGGTGGGTGATGGCTGTGCGTTGTGAATCCCACTAGTAGCAGGAGAGGCCCAAGGTAAACCTCGGGGAGTCTCAGCTATGCAGTACAGTGTTAATCTGTACTGGACTAATCCTACGTGCAATGAAACCTTCATAATTTCGCTATTCACTATTACAAATGTGTTAACTCTCGTTCATTCCTCTGATAATTATAGTCATACAATAGCGCCCATTTTAGTGAACTTAAATCTACTTATCCTCAGTAGGATGGAGGGGGAGAGAGAGGGAGAGAGAGAGAGAGAGAGAGAGAGAGAGAGAGAGAGAGAGAGAGAGAGAGAGACAGAGAGGTGCATTCATTATAACAATTTCCATCGGATTCTGACTTGATTAAAATCTATTTATTCCAGTCAAGGGAACAAAAGTTGTTGGTTGCTACTACTGTTGCTCTCACATTGATTACATCGGATGAAATCAAGTATTCATTGCCAGAAGTTGGATCATCAAAAAGACAATTAATTGTACATTTGAAGGCTGCCGGCATAGACGGTAATGTTGCGTAAAGTCAGCAAGTAGTTCCGACAACCGCGGAAATTACCGTCAGCGTAGAGATATAGTAATGTTCAGCATTGTAGTTCCACAATCTCGGAATTGCTTCTCTGGAATGATTCTTAAGAGTGGGGGTTCTGGTCATCTAGAGTGGTTCCTCTGGTCATCTAGTGTGGTTCTCTCCAGGGTGTTCAGATCATCGTGGAATATGCAGTATCATTTCTATGGGCGAATCCGTCATCTATTATGCAGCGTTATGAGTGCGTAGAGAAATGTCTTGCATGTACTTCGGTGGCGGCGGGCCAGCACTTAATCAGAGCCGGATTGCAATTTACCGGATGCGGAATCTGGTCATAATTCGCGCCTCCTTGGTCATAAACCTGCAGGGAACAGAGGCCATTTCATCCGCTGGAGCTGCCATTGGTCGTTGGATCGAATCCAAAGATAAAACATTGGAATTGTCTTGCATTACAATTTGCACACTATCGCTGTAGGTTGACTGTGCGCGATGATATGAGCAACCTATTTAGTACCACTATCGGATACCAGACAGCAAACCTTGTGAATCAGGGGCTTGAATGAATACTACATGAAAATTGTCTAGGATTAGTTTAATTAATAACTAATGCGGCTGTGAACAAAGGGTAATCCGAGATGTCCTAATTATTTTGGATTATATTTGACTGAATTGAGTTGACATTAAAATAAATAAAATTAAAAAGGATTGGTCTCTTATTAACTTTTGCTTACAACTGCGAGTAAATTAAGAGACCGATGCCTGCATAGTTATTTTTGGAAACTTCTTCTTCTTCATCTGCTTCGTATAGACAGCCAACTTCATTCAATCTGTTGAAGAAATTTGCTGTACCTAGTGTGTACCACAGATGTGTGAAAATACAAAACAGCAACACAATCACCTTTATTTCCCACAACCCCCCACCCCCAGCCCCCACCGCCCCCCCAAAAAAAATTTGAAAAAATCGAGAAGAGGCTAAAAACACACGATAAAAACGAAAGTCGACTGGCCTGTGCACTGAAGCACTCCTATAACGCGGGCAGATTGTTGTTGTCTGGCAGCGAGCGAGAGTTTTTTACGACTACGCAATAAAAAGAGAATGACAACGTCCCTAGTCATTTCGGACGCAGGCTACAAAGGGAGCTCAGGCGTGACTGTGGGAGAGGCTTAGGCAGCAATCGGCCAGGATAATCCCTGGAGCTGATGCACTGATTGCTCGCTCCCATCCAGGCTGGTTTTGGACGACTTTGACGGCTAAATTTAAAGTCTTTGCAATCGAGTTTGTGCTGGCTGGCATAGCATCTGGATATGGTGTGCATGTGATGAGTCTATTGCTCCTTCCCAGTCTTTTTATCACAAAGTAAATTATTTTATAGCCGTTAGCTTATACATATAATCTAACTACTACTACTACTACTACTACTACTACTACTACTACTACTACTACTACTACTACTACTAATAATAATAATAATAATAATAATAATAATAATAATAATAATAATAATGATAATAAATTCATGTTGCTAGTTTGCGCTGTCGTAGCATCTGCATAGTATGATGATGGATCTATTGCTTTTTTTCCATCCAGAGGAATATTTGACGAATAAATTTAAGGTCTTACCGAGTATAGCGTGACTGTCATAGCATCTGGATGATGATGAGGAGGAAGAGGAGGAGGAGAATTGTGATGAAGATGGAATTTTTGACGAATAAATGTTGTCTTAATGAGGATGGATAGATGGATGACGATAATAATAATAATAATAATAATAATAATAATAATAATAATAATAATAATAATAATAATAAATTGCATTTATACAACGCATTTTTCATTAGAATAACAACTCAATGCGCTTACACACATCATTCGTACGCATCATCACAACATTCGCACTACATCATGTACAACATCATTGAGAAAGTATGATGATGATGATGATGATGATGATGATGATGATGATGATCTTCTTTTATTATTATTCTTCCAGCTACACCTGACCATCCCGCAGCTACCTCAGTCGAAGAGTAACTACAGCTGCGTATTTCTGGACTTCAACTGGAGTACCCCAGCTGAGTTCTGGTACTTTGGCGCACGTTGCTCCACGCCCGACTTCCGACGCCTCGGTATTTCTTTAGGAGATGATGGTAAGTTGACCGTGAACGGACAGACTAGACATTAGGGGTTTTCGGTTTTACCGGTTTTCCGGTTAAAATCGGTTCGACTTTCTCACGGTTCGGTAAACCGGTTTGGCCTTAAAAAACCGGAAAACCGCGGTTTTTCTAAGGGACATCACTCGTCCCGTAAAGCACTAGCAAAATGGCAGAAACAGAAAAATTCGTAGCGAACACGCGTGGGAAAGCTGACATTTGGAGATTCTTTCTCCTGCGAGAGACAGAAGCAGGAAAGGTTGATCATAATACCGGTTACTGTAAAGAGTGTAAGGCAAGTATTAAACTTGGCGGTGGCACTTCAAATCTGAATGCACACATTCGCCGACACTACCCTTTGCTGCTGCTGAAGCCAGCCAAGCCTGCGGGCCCTGCACCCAATAGATCTAACCCACAAGTCCTACATGCTAGATCTAGTCCGTGTACCAGCAGCGCTGACGCTGACGTGAGCATTGTGACTGAAGGAGGTGCCAGTACAAGTAAAGGCGACACAAAACAAATGACAATCAGTGAAGCACTAAAAAAGAAGCAGGTATATCCAGCTAACTCCAGATTCCACCAACGGTTTCACAAACTCAAAATTGAAAAGCAAACTCCCAAATCTACCCACAGTGGAGGAGGGAAATAGCCTCTGAGTTAAGTAGCTAGCGACATAAATTCCCCCCAAAAATTCAATACAGAGGTTATTTCCCTTGCTTACTATGCGCCTTTACCCGGGGTAACCAGTTGTAACTTCTAGCCGGTTAACCGGTTTTAAACCGCGGTTTTCTATTGGAAAAACCGGTTAAAAACCGGTTTGAGAAATCGTACCGGTTCCACCCTCTACTAGACATCCCACACAGCGCGTAGCTGAGATTCGCCTGAGTACCTCAGAAGCAAACATAAGCCTTGGATAGTCTCAGCTACGCAATGTGCAGGCATCCATGACATGACACATATTAGCTTTATTCATTTCCCAATGTGGTATGGGAGTATATTATGGCTGTGTCGCTACCATATTTGAACATATTCCTGAATTATACAATAGTTCTGATGGAAATTTAGTGAGGCAATATGCAACTAAGATACTCCTGAATTATGCAGTAATTCTGATGGAAATTTAGTGAGGCAATATGCAACTAAGATACTCCTGAATTATGCAGTAATTCTGATGGAAATTTAGTGAGGCAATATGCAACTAAGATACTCCTGAATTATGCAGTAATTCTGATGGAAATTTAGTGAGGCAATATGTAACTAAGATACTTCTGAATTATGCAATAATTCTGATGGGAATTTAGTGAGGCAATATGCAACTACAGATATACAACAAGTAATACAAATGTAAGTCTATTTTTTCGAATGAAACTAAATGCTTTTAAAACCACATTTTCAACCAACGTAAAGTGTATGTGGTGAACAAATTAATCTTTATCCTCCATCATTTGTCTGTAAAATAATAGTTCCTAGGCTTCCCCAAAATGTAAAAGAGAAAAATATGAAGATATTTTTGGGAAGATCATTCGATTGTTGTTGATGTGGCTAAATGTCTATTAACATCACCGATAGCGACTGTGTTAATAAAACTAGCACATGTGTCAAAAAGTGTTGTGAATGCAAGTTAGTTATGAGAGAGAGAGAGAGAGAGAGAGAGAGAGAGAGAGAATATATTAATTTATTGTTATTATTAGTTTATTTTAGTTAGTCGCTGTTCGGTGTTGTCCGTTTATTTGGGATAGAAAGGGATTTTTGTGTGTGGGGGGTTAGGGTGGTAGAAGGGGGATAGGGTGTGGTAATTCTAATATCACTATGATGAAGACAATCAAATTTTGAAGAATTATCATTATTAACATATTAGCTTACCCAAGCATGAGACGCAGACACACACGCAGTGCAAAGATCAAGTGCATATGGATCTGGATCTGTATTTAGATTTGAATTCCCGTGGTGGTGTTCTTGGTTGACAGGGTTATCAGCAGGAGTGTGCATGATTTTTTTTTTTAAATGCCTTTGTCATAAACTCAAAATTCTGATGTTGCAAGGTTATCGGACAGTAACTCTGGCACTCAACTCAAGCGAGACAGGGAAGCTGTTTGTCACAAAGAGTTTCACCTTCTACAACTGCTCCAACTTCAGATCGTAAGTATTTTTTTACGTTCTTTCCTTGTTACACATAATGTTACTCCTGTGAACTGTTTCAGGATTTAAAAAAATTTGGAAATTGGTTCCTCTAATTATGCAAGTGGCTGTGCGGATTAGTGAGTTCACTATTTATTTTGGTCCAAGGGAGGTAATTCATGTCTAAATGTAGTATCCAGTTCGTGATAGCCTCTGGGTAATCTCCCTTGATGAGCAAGATGCGGCGTTGGTTGTTGCACAGGCTGTGAAGTCCGAAGGCCTTGCCTCAATTACATACTATACATAGTATATGTATGAGGCCTACGGACTTCACAGCCTGTGGTTGTTGCTGCTGGATCTTGGTTTGTTGCCTCACTGTTTTCAATATTTGTATCGGTTGTTTTCAGGCTTGTGTTTTTTTATTTGTTCCTTTAGTTTAATATTCATGTATTTCATTCAATTTGTAGCCACCATTCTGCAAAAATTTATCTGGAGGAAGAAGGAGGCTCGATTGATGAACTTGAAGACACATTTTGTTGTTTGCTTTTCAGATGTTCCATGTGCACAGACTCTGCTTTTGAGTGTCATTGGTGTATTTATGACAATGGATGTTACCATGACACTATGGTGTGTCAGTCCGATGTCATCGCTGGCAGAAGTGTATGTATTAAGAATAAATTTTTTATTGAATACACAGTTATTTACCAATAAATATTACTGAGGCCTACCAGCGTGGTCCCCAGCACTATAAACTTTCTTGATATAGATTTGTTGGGCTTTTTGTTTAAAGGCACAATATTTCCAAAACTATGGCAGATAAAAGATTAATAGGTTTACCGTTTTCCCATAAGCTGGTTGGTCTGTAGTCTTAGAAGCTAGAACTATCAAGCCATCAGGCTTTTCTGATTCAGTGATATTGTGACAGGAATTTCATTCCTCCGTAATTGTTTCTCACTATAGAAATGATTTCTCTATATACCTCTTAGTCTTAGCTTGTGGGAGATTCACTGTCCAAAACATGGTCTTTTTCATCTCGTCTCACTCTCTTCGCTTCCCCTTGAAAGTGTTTCAATTCTGTGGTTATAATATAATCAATAAAGGTAAATAGTGCTATTATAGTTTTTTATTTATCATAATGTTATTGTATTTATTTGTTTATTATTTATTTATTTATTTTTTAATTCTATTTTGCACAGAGCACAAAGCCAGGCAGAAAGGGTGCCATTCACTGTCCTCGTATCGACACCGTCCTAACAGGAGATATTTATCTGCCTGTTGGAGTACCGAAGATGGTCCTGCTCAAAGGAAACAACTTTCCACTGCTGAAGGTAGACTGAGTGATTGGTTGAAGAAAACAAATATTTAAGAAAGATAGATAAGCAAACACGATAATAACCAGGTTTCTGAAACAGAAACGGGGAGGGTGGGGGGAGGGGAGGAGGGAGGAGGGAGGGAAGGGATGATACTCAGTTACAAAATAGATTAGGCTTTGGCAGCCCTCTTACAAGATCCTATCCTATCCTATCCTGTCCCATAACCCGAAGGTCGTAGGGGCACCACAGATGATCGCTTAACCAGCATACTCCATCTTTCTCTGTCCTCAGCAGCCCTCATGGCTTCGCTCAGTGTTAAACCAGTCCATTCTCGAATGTTGTCCTCCCACCTCTTTTTCGGTCTCCCCCTTCTTCTACCTCCTTGCACTGTGCCTTGCAGAATGGCCTTTGCAAGGCCTGATGATCTGGAGTTTCCGTTTCTTCACCACTGTGAGCAGGTCATCGTGTTGTCCAATGGCTTGTGTGATGGTCTGTCGGACTTCAACGTTGGTGATGTGTTGGGTATAGGAAATGCACAGAAGTCTTCTGTAGCACCTCATCTCCATGCTTTGTATTCTTCGTTGGAGATCTGCTGTGAGGGTCCATGCTTCGCAAGCATATAGGAAGATGGAGATGACCAGAGAGCGCAGCAGTCTTACTTTGGAATGTAGACTGATGGTTCTGTCTTTCCAAATGGGCTTCAACCTTGTCAGGGCAGCAGTTGTTTGTGCGATCCTGGAGAGGACTTCCTGTCGAGACCCATTGTCTGACACAATGGCTCCTAAATATTTGAGGCTGTGCACTGTGTTGAGGGATTGGCCTTGTACTTTGATGTCCGTGTTGATGCCATTGGTGTTGTTGGTCATCATTTTGGTCTTCTCTGCACTTATTTCCATTCCATAAGCTCTGGAGGTGGTGTCAAGCCTCTGTACAAGCTGTTCAAGTTCTTGTTCCTCTCCAGCCAATCCATCAATATCATCCGCAAAACGAAGATTGGAGATTGCTCTGCCCCCTATGCTGACTGTGCCTTCGTGATCTGCAAGAGCATCTGACATGATGCGCTCTAGGAAGATGTTGAAGAGTGTTGGAGAGAGTAGGCATCCTTGACGCACACCGATTGTTGTTCTGAACCAGTTCCCGATGACGCTGTTATGGAGGACTGCACTGGTAGCCTTGTCATACAGGCTTTTGATGACTTCTATAATTTTACAAGATCAATTCTTCAACAACAGTTAAAATAAGTAACTCATGTGTTTGAGTTGACGTTGGAATGTTAGTAATGTTGTTGTTCGTGTTTTTACAACTTAATTATGATTGTTGTGCTACTGTTTTTGTATCTTCCACAACCCAGAACGGGCGAGTAATCTTCAGAATGAAAACCTAGCTAACTAGAGGTTGAAGAATGTACATGTGTACAAGGGAAAAGAATAATACTTCTACAAAAGTGTATATGCTCTTCATACAAACACTGCCAATAATATTAATATAAGAACCAAATATTCACTACTGTAATTTCTAATAATATATACTAATACAGTAACTCTATTTATATATTTACTTTTTTTTTTATTTGTAAAAAATACTGTCAAAACTACTAACGTGGCAATCAAATATGAATACTGTATTTATTGTTTTTATTATTTGAATTAATTTTAAATGGTTAATATTACAGTCAGTGTCCATTAGTTATTGTTTGAGTAATTGTTCCAGCTATTCTTTGGAGTTCTGACTTGTGAAACTTTTGTTTTTCTGTTCAATTATTTAATTTTCACCAACATATTAGAGAGAGAAAAGGAGAGAGAGAGAATATTGTTGTTATTGTTTTTGTTTGCGTGCAGCCCAACCTTCCAGGCTATCGCTGTGTAGTCAACACAGGGTCAGCAGTGTACCAGGCCTCCGCGGAACTGCTGGACAATCGACACATCACATGCAGCATGCCAGAGATGTACTACAACGACAACCAGGGCATGCTGGCGGCAGACCTCTCTGTTTATTGGGGCAATGACTTCTACCTCGAAAGTTCCAAGGGACTGCTAGGTAAGAAGAGAGAGTCTGTATGAGTCTGTACATCTCAAATGACTTCTACCTTGATTTCCAAGGGACATTTGGGTAAGAAGAAAGAGTCTGCCTCAAAGGTGGCAATTCAAGAAGCAGCTAGCTTCTTCCTATTTATTCACTAAAACCGGGACTTTCATCCCTCTTCTTTTTGTATTTGCAGACAATTTTTTTGTCAATATTTTTCTGAATACTGCAATGCATGGAGAAACTGCCCTGTAGTATAGAAGTGCAGGCCTGCCTACCCAAGATTTGAAACTTCAGGGACATTTTGCACGGCCGACAAGCAAGGGCGACCAATACGCGCCCAAGTAAGTAGTGGGGTCCAAAGGACCCCAAATCATGCAATCTGAGCAAGAATTTGAATTAAACAAATTTGATATAACAAGAAACTCTGTTAACAAATTATTTATTAAGCATAGCCGTGCTAATTTTAGAAAACATACTTTTAGTAATAGAGTTGCACCTCTATGGAACAAACTTCCACAAAATATTAAACAGGCAAAAACTTTAAACAGTTTCAAAAATCTTATTGATGAACAAGAAATTTTAAAATCTATATTAAATACGATTTTGATAGTTGAGCGTCTTGAGCCGGCTTAAATCAGACCTGAAATATATGTGCTAAAGATGGGACATTAAATAAGCCGTGAGGCTTAATGATCACCATGATCTAGTCCCTACACTACTACTACTACTACTAAGGAAATTGGCACTTAATCATCAGGATCCCAGTCACACTAAAAGTATCAAATGCATGCAAGCTTACCTTTTAGCTATATTTACACTATGTACACCACTCCACTACACCACTGAATCTACTTGGACTTGGGAAGAGACCTGCTTGAAACCTCTGTTAAATTTGTCCAATGACGCCATCGGCAAATTTAGCTCGACCACGAGATCCACCATCATGGTTTCAGCTCTTATTACGTCCAAATCATGGTTAGAAACTTGACTTGGAAAATAACTAGTCAACTTTTGGTTTGTTTTGTCAAGTTTTTTTTTAGACTTTCCAAGCTCGCTTCTTTTTTCAAATGCTTCTTTCCCTCTGTTACGTTGAAACGCGTACGAAAGTAGATCGGAAGCGCGCACGATAGATCTAATCGTTTCGTTTTGCAAAGTATTCAATGATGGAGTTTATTTACCTTTGATTTGAGTTTGCATTGTTGTTAGGAGAGGCTTTGTATAACGTGGATAATTTTCGTTGGTCGATATTGTTAGAGAATACTCTGGATCTCCTTGTTTACTATCGATCGAAGTTTCGGGATGATTGTCGAAATAAGAGAAGGTTCGGGGTATGTGTGGAGAGATGAATGACGTAAGTCAGTGATGACGATCTTTAATTCTGATTGGTTAGTTGTAATGCGTTATTTCTAGAACAAACTGTCGTCATCTCGAAGGATAGAAAAAATTATATATTCGATGCTTTGTGTGTTGTAAAAAGAGAGTTGTTGCTGTGAAAGTTGTTGAGTTGAGTTGAGAATTGTATGCAGTTGTTGGTGTGTGCTGAATAAAAAGTGGAAAACTTCATACGTCGACTTAGTGACTTGTATGCTGCTTGAGCGGGTTGCGTGAATAAACGAATCTGAGTTACACCTTATCAGGAATTCAGCATTGGGGCTGAATCGGATACTGATAAAGAAAAACACCAACATCAAATTGAGTGTAACACCCTCGACATGCCGGTTCACGTCATCCATACCACCGTACATGCAGCCGAATTCACTGGCACATATTGTGCAAAACACCTTGTATTCCACACTTCCACGTTTGATACACGGATATCTTTCGGTGTATTTTCCCCTGTAAGGCTGCAGACGCTTTGTAGACTTTTTACCACCGGCACCAGCGGATTTGGATTCACTTTCAGTTTCATCGGAAAATTCATCATCAGTCTCGTGCACCTTACGTTTTGACGCCATTTTCGATTCGAACGAGTTTCTATGCCCATGCACAGTGCGGCTCAAACAGCTGTTCGGCAACACTCGGAAGGCCGCGTCATCATCGTGTGCTGTGACTCGGCCACTGTCGGAACTGAAACCGCGCGTCATTTGTCTTTTTTTTTTCACCGACACGCACGCTTAAAAAGTGAGTTCCAGAATTTTTTTAAATTTCCGGAACACAAAAAAAAATTCCGTATTTTCCGTAACCAATTGTAATATTTATTTATATCCGGGACAAATCCGGAAATTCCGGAACGGTAGGCAGGCCTGGAAGTGTTCTACATCAATCAACATCAAGAATTTTTATTTGAATAAGTATTTTACTTTTGCTCTTTGGACTGAACTTTTTTTTAAAAGGTTAAGATTCCCTGCAGGTATCTTTATTATTATTGCTAAGACTATCCATATATTAAAACTCCCATGCTTTCTCCTCTGGGCAGAGCGAAAGTGGGGTAATTTGACTAGATGTGCAGCAGTCAATGGTGAAAGGGTTTGACTCTCCCAGTACTGCAAAACACACTAAAGTAGCAATCAATGGATATGTAACTGAAGTTTACTGAACCTCTGGGTACTCAATACTTGTGAATTGTTTCTGTCTATGGAGATTGCCAGCCTTCTGTTTTACTATAAGTTATTGTAGCGTTATTAACATAAAATGTAATTATGATTTTTGTTCCATCCAGCTTTATAATTCAATCATCTCTTTTATTTTCCAGCCCTGCTTTACAAATGCGACGTGCTTGCTAACGATGAATGCAGCTTGTGTATGAACCTGAACTACACACGACCCTACCTGGAGTGCTACTGGTGTGACAACCGTTGCACTTACATGAACAGCTGTGGACAGCGGACCATCCCTACATGCCCAGCACCGCAGATCAAAAACGTAAGAGCAAAATATGTGTCAGTAAGCTTGTGAAAATTGGTTGCAGAGAATGGAATTTTTTTTTTTTTTTTTTTTTTTTGATATTCAAGTTAAAGGATCTAGTAAGAATAAAATGTGTATCAATAAGCTCATGAGAATTGATTGCAGAGGATTGAAGAAATAAAAGTTCAGCAAGAAACAGTTGCTCAATCTTTTTTCAGATAACACAATATAAAAAAGTTGTATTGTTTCAGTGAATTGCTATCTGTGCATATAATTATTAATCTATTCAAATTTTTTGCTGCTGCTTGATTTTGTGCAGATTTTTACTTGATTTTTTGCACTAATGTTGGATCTTTTTTATTTTTTTTTTTTTTTTTTTTTGTGCTACAGTTCTACCCAACATCCGGTCCAATTCAAGGTGGCACCAACATTACCATTGAAGGGACCAACTTGGGATCAAAGTTTGACGATATCGAGCATGCAGTATCCATCGCCAACGTGCGGTGCATCCCATTTGAGTCCCTGTACTCTCCCTCTCGCAAGTAAGGATTTTTGGCGCTGCTATTCCCTGTTTTAAAAGTTTTCTAATTGCCAGTCCCAACACCATGAAGACAAAGGACTCTCCTTGTTTAAATTGATACATTATTGCATATATCTTAGAATGAACTCAGAGGTATGTTTTGCTAAATGACCAAAAATGTTGAATATTTGAACTTAATTTATGCTATGGACATTGTTATGTGTTGTACAATTTGTAATTCAATTTTTTTAATTTAATTACATAACTCGTTCATTGTTGTATCCAGTAACTTATTCATTCACTCATTCTTTCCTTCATTCATTCATCTGTTCATTCATTTTAAATGTGTGTTTCAGGATTGTATGCCAGACGCAGTGGAAAGGGCAGGTGTTTTCCAGCCCTGTACAAATTCAGATCGGGCTTGGTTCCACTCCTGTCCTTTCGGAACAGAAGTTCAGCTACAGGGTATGCCGTATTGGCCTTTATTTATTGTGTTAGTGTGTGGTAGAGTTAACCTAGAAGCAAGGGAAGTCTGATAATCTTACATAAAATTGAGATATTATAAGTTTTAGACTGTGTGGAACCCATCCATTTTCATATGTCCCAATGGTTTGTTATAATTTGTGATTAAATGTATGCGTTTCAGAGTCCACTCATTCTGGATGTCCAACCCCGAGATGGTCCAATGTCCGGAGGGTCCAGGATCACTATTCTGGGACAGGACCTGAAAACAGGTGGTCAGCTCAAAGCTCTGCTTGGGGAGGATGCGCCTTGCATTGTGGATAGGTATGTGTCTCCAGATATCTTTCTATGTTGTTGGACCATCTACCCCTTCCTCGTAACAAGAGCTCTTCAGTTAGATCCTATTCTGGGCGCTCTTTGATCTGGCAAAGCACTATTTAAGTACAGTTTAGTGTGATTCACATTCTTGTACCCTAAGAAAGAACTCCCTGAACTGTCTGTGTCTCTGTGTGAGATTTTTTTATGTAACATTTTCATGTGTTGGCATTTTTTCGGGTATAAACTGGTGACTGAGTTTATTTACTCCCAACATTTTCAAGTTCTCTGTAATTATTTTTTTCCCCGCAGAGACACCCTGACCCCTGAATCAGTGACTTGCGAGACCACTAGAGTGTGGCGTGCAGAATCCAAGACACCAATACAGGTGTTCTTCGATGGAGCAAGGATTACACTAACCCGAGAATTTATCTATCGAGAAGATCCTGTCATCACTGGCATCAACCCTCTGTCGTCTATTAGACAGTGAGTGGATTCTTTCAAGTTTATGACTTTTATTGCCATGCTGATTATTTATTTATTTATTTATTTATTTATTAATTCATTCATTCGATCATTCATTCATTTTTGAAATTCTTTTATGTACCTATATTTACTTTGGTTCTTTCCCAAGGCAATGAAGCGATAAAATGCGTTGAAATATAACAATCATGCAGGTCTATCAAGTGTGCTTTTTGTAATCTGTACTTGCCTCTGTGTTTTTTTTTTTATCAAACTGTTAGTGTGAAAATAATGAATAAACAGTCTATAATTTCAATTCTTTTGAGGCTGTTTTGTTTAACTAAGGGGACAGAAAACGATCGACCGAAGTCATTGTGCCGGTATTTGCTCTAGGCAAAGTTGCTTCCTTCAGCAAAATAAAAATGGACTGTTAATGAAATGGTTGCATGTGATGTGTGTTGCAGAGGTGGACGCACTCTGACCGTGACTGGAACCAATTTAGGCTACATCCAACATCCCAAGATGTTTGCCTTCGTTCCTATGGATGGTGGAGCTTTCTACCCAACTGAGAGCACAGTAAGTTCAGTAACCTACTCACACAAACTAGAATTTTATTCTTCGTAAACCACATGATCAAATGCCGTAAAGGAAGTAAGAAGCAATTTTTTTTTTTATTTCAAAAAGAAAACCTCCAAACTCTATAATAACACATATATACATACATATTTGCATACACAAAATGCGCACACATGCGCACTCACACCCACATACATTACATGCACACAAACTTAAAGTGAAATAATTTCTGCTCAACAGAATTGCAAGGTGATAAGTAAGGAGGAAATTCAGTGTCCTTCACCTCGCCTTGACCCTGATACCAGTCCCTCCAGCACCATCATCCGTTCCAAACGAAGCAGCGATTCTAAGGAAACCGTTGCCAGAGACACCATTGTGGAGGTGATGCGCAAACTTCAGGAGAGCCAGCACCATCTCTCTTTGCACAAACGCTCGTTGCTTTTGAATAGTCAGGTAACATTTGGTTTCTTATACTGTCACATTCGATAGTGGATTATTTCCTACTGAAATCATGCATGCTTCTTTATCTATATTTATAATTGAATAAAAAAATTTTTTTATATGTATGTGAGGGTGTTGTATCTTTTAAAATGCTGTATCTATTTACTTCAAACTTTGCACAATGACAGATTTCAGGGTTCACTTTCCTTTAACATTACCTATTTTGTCTGAATTTTTGTTAAAATACATTTTTTTTATAGTTTTGTTTGTTGGTGGTTTTTTTTATGAGAGAGAATTGTGCTATAGCTATGGTGCTATCCACATGCAGAAAAAATTAAAAGTGGACAATAGACACAAATACTTCTGTTTGCTGAAACTTCAGTTTTTCAGAATGTATGTTTACAGGCAAGCAACAATGAACTCCAAGCATACAGGGTGAAGCGTGATGCGCCAATCATCGCTGCCCAGCTGGGGTTCATCATGGATGGGGTTCTGTCTGTGCGCAATCTGACTGGAATCAGCGGCCTTGACTCTTCCCTGAAATATTATCCTAATCCTCGAGTCTTCAACTTCTCCGAGTCTGAAAATGTTAAGGTGTTCAAAGGAGAGATGCTCATTATTGAGGTAAGCAAAGGGTCAGATTACTTGTTTTAAGCAATGAGCCTTGTCTCAGTTATGCATTCAGTACAAGAATGTGTTTATCAAAGAGAAGCTTTGAAAAAGCGTCATGTGTTTTTATTATTTCTGCAAGGATTGTTAACTTTTATATGTATGTGTTTGAGCAGAAAAGGTTTTATTCTGTATATTTCATGTTGTCCTGGTTGTCTAAAACAAAAAAATGTGTATAATAAAAAATATAATATGTTTTCCTATGACTTCAGGGAGTGGACCTGACGCTAGCCGCAGCCAAGCAGGACGTCCAAGTGTGGGTGGGGTCGGAGGTATGCAACGTGACGTTAGTGTCGCCAAGTCAGATCGCCTGTGAACCTCCCCACTCTCAGCCCACTGGCCTGGATGTGCAAGGGAAGCCAGATTCCAAGGTTTTGCCTCTTGTGGTGGTGAGTCTACACACTCTTTTTATGCTTGATTGTATTAAATGTTGCCAAAAGGTGGCAACATGTGCAATGTGGATTTGATTCTGACTTCACAACGTTTTGACTAACAAAATTATAAATATTTCTTTCTTTCTGTCCAAAGGTGAAAGTGAACAACATGCGCTATGAGGTGGGGAGAGTCAAATACGATGTTCCGGAAACGTTTAGCTTCCCAACGGAAGCCATTGCCGGTATAGCAGCAGGCGGAGGATTCCTCTTGCTCATCATCGTCCTTATCCTTATCATCTACCGACGACAGAGCACACGAGCTGAGCGCATCTACCACAAGCTACAGATACAGCTGGATAACTTGGAGAGCAATGTTCGTAATGAATGTAAACAAGGTAGGTGAAAGGTTTTATAATTCTATTCGTTCGGTTGTTGTGTTGATGAGGAATATGCACTGATGTAATAATTTTTAAGTATTTGGTGGTGTTGTTTTTCTTTAATTTACACTATCATCACATCATCATTCTGACTAATAGGTTGGATTGTTGAAAGTGTTGTTTGGGAGAAATACTTTTTGTTTTGTCTTAGTTTCTTTCTCGTGCAGTTTTCACTGCGAATTATGAAGTTATACTGACTGACCCATACTTTGGACACTTTCCTATTCCAAGAACATTTTAGTACACTTAGCTGCAATCTCCAGAATGCATATATACAGTTCACACATTTAGGGCATTAATAGATAGTATCTAACCATGGCTCATAACCCTTCAGTCTTTTTGTGCAGTGTCACAAATCACTGCACCATCTTATTTCCCACAAGTACATTTCTTTAGTGGGTTTTTTTTGGTTTTTGTTTGTTTTTGGTACCACATCATAATTTGATCATCTTGATATAGCTTGCTTATGATCGCACTCTTACATTTTGTTTCTTTATATTTTGCAGCCTTTGCTGAGCTCCAGACTGACATGACCGATTTGACAGGAGACCTAGTATCCACAGGCATTCCTTTCTGGGATTATCATACTTACACCTTCAAGGTGCTTTTCCCGGGCTGTCTGCACCACGTCATTCTGGCTCCTCCACAGGTGTGTATTCTGTCCAGTCGCATATATTTTTAGCACACACACACACACACACACACCCACACACACACACACCCACACACACACACACAACGAAAAATATCCCTACAACTGCACACTTTTACAAAGTGATTCATTGATTTTTTTGTTCACTGCGCATCTGTCAAGAAGTTCCGCAATTTAGCATCAAGAACTCTGGATCTCATAGACCTACATAAGAACAGAAGTTACAAAATAAGAGTGCTGCCTTTCTTATGCGAGTATTTTTTTCTGTGCAGAGCTTGCTCTGTTCTAAACTTAAACTTGGCTTGAATGTGCTATTTTTGCCTACCAAGTCATATTTGTCCCGTTGTAAACTTCAACACTTCATGATACTTCATGGCTGTTCACTTTATTTTGCAGCAAAAGAATGGCCAGTTCCGTTTCTCAGACCAAGGTATACAGATGTTTCACCAGTTGTTGAATCAGAGGATCTTTCTTCTCAACTTTATCCGCACTTTGGAAAACCAGCGCTCTTTCTCCATTAGAGACAGGTAAGGCTGTGTGACCTAGCAGATCTCTGGCATTGGCAACTCCTTTGTACTTATATTGAACATAAAAACACCTCCACCCATCCATTTTGCTTTCCCCCTTACTCTTACTCCGCCTGTACCCCCATTTTACTTCCAGGATTTGGAAAGAAGAATTGAGCCTTATTAACTAGTTTTTAAAAAAAGCAATGCTAATGATTAATTTTCCACAGAAATCCAGAAACTAGTATACGTCTTTGATGAATTTGCTGAAGAAAACGACCAATTGGCTCTTATTTAATATATTTTGTTTACCCTGTTTGCTATTAGGATTTGTCATGCTTAAGTTTTTTTTAATTTCAAACAATTTTGTTTTGTGAATTTATAATTATGTGTAACATCGCATTTCCGTGAGTTTGCTGATTTATTTACCCCATGTGTTTCAGAGCTAACGTGGCATCATTGCTGATCGTTGTATACCAGAACAACATGGAATACGTCACAGAGTAAGTGGCGTTTTATGCTTTTGTGAGCCTATGTTTATTATAAAAATTACTGTTGTATGTGTTTTGAGTGGAAGGCATGCTCCACTTTCACTTTTGCTATCCGTGTTTCCTGCCCGTGTTTTGTTAAAGAGTGATATTTAATTCTTTTTTAAAATTTAAACTCTCTGTGTCTCTCTGTAGCATCCTGAAGGCGTTGCTGATGGACTTGGTACAGAAGTCTGTGGCTGGCCGCCACCCTAAGCTGATGCTGCGACGCTCAGAGTCGGTCGTTGAGAAGCTACTCACCAACTGGCTGGCTCTTTGCCTGTACAAGCATCTCAAGGTACTTTCCCACTGTTATTGTTAACTTTTCTTTCTGTTGGATTTTATGTTTTAGTTATTGCTTTTTGCCTAGCAGGTGAGGAGTGTTCTGTTTATTCTCTAACAGCTGCTTTACCTCTGATGTTCAAAGGCACAGTAAAATAGCTGCAGTTTGTTTCTTCCATGTTAATACTTAATTCATCCTCATTCCTTTCTCTAGCCTTTGTTTTTGTCGTTTGTAATAGGTTAATTCCATGTAGCAAAAGTGAAAGGAGTTAATGGATTTGTTTTTTTAATGGTGTTTTTTTGTGTTTTTGTTTGTTTGTTTTAATTTTACACAAAGAGAGTGGGTTTCTGCAAGTTTTCAAATAGTATTTTTTATATATTACGGGAAATTTGACTTGTAGAAACCCAGTGTACCCTAAAATTCTATATCTTCTGTCTTGTCATTATTAACTCAGTGAAGTAACATCTCATTTGCATTGTTTGCCTTTTGAACTGATATATATTTGGAGATAAAGCCTTTTTGTTAAATATTTATAATCATCATCATCGTCACTGTTATTATTATTATTATTATTATTATTATTATTATTATTATTATTAATGTATGTATGTAACAGGAGCAGGCAGGCTCGTCACTGTTTATGCTGTACAAGGCTATCAAGCTGCAAGTGGAGAAAGGCCCTGTTGATGTCGTCACAGGTGATGCCAGATATTCCCTGTCTGAGGACAGACTTCTCAGAGAAAAGATTGAGCCTAGAACTTTGGTAAGCTTCAGATTTCTGTAGCTTTGCCTGGTGGGCATTAGGTGCTGTAGTTAATTTTATGAATAAAATTGTATTCGACTAAATCAACCTTACTTCTCCTTGCTTGTTTTCTTCTTCCTTACTTTTGGCCTTAACCATTAGGTATTTGAAGTTCCGTGGCGAAGTTAATTTCGTCTTATTGATTTTGTTGATCATTATGTAGAACTTCAAGATATAAATTTTAATTTTATGGTGGAGGGTGCAATTGTACGTCAGCTGAAATACTCTTTATCTTTCTCAACAATGCTGTATTGTTGACTTTTACATAGGTTTTTGTACTTTCAATTCTTTTTGTGTGGATTGTGATGATTGATTTCCACTATTTATTATGGACACAAAGAAAGGCAATATATATCTAATTTTGTATTCTTTTTTTTTTTGTTGTTGTTGTTGTTTTTTGGGTCGATTTGAGTTTGTTAAGTTGATGATTTGTTTGTGTTATTAATTTATGTATGTATTTATGTCCAAAATTGTTCATTGGTTTTCCTGTTTTCAGACGCTGAATGTGGAGCATGGGGTAGAGGTGGTGCAGTGCCGCGTGCTGGATTGCGACACCATCACGCAGGTCAAGGAGAAGATTCTCGACCACCTCTTCAAGAACATCCCTTACTCTCAGAGACCCTGCATGGAGGACTTGGAGCTGGGTACATGTTGCTTTTTAAACCAATTTTTTAATAATAACAAATAAATGAAAAGGAACAGAAAACATAAACAGTAATAAGACTTTTGTTTTCATGGTAACTTTCTCTTTCTCATTAAGGGTATTTGTCTTTTCCTGTCTCCCCTCAACACCCACTCCCCCTCCCCCCCTCATTTTCCCCACTCTACCATCAACCCCCATTCGGCTTGCATTTTGAGAAAAATTAACAATATATTATGTAAAGTGGTGCTGTCGTGACCTTTTTTTCTTTTTTTTAAAGAAAAAAATAAACTTTTTTATATCTCTAATATTTTTATGGTCGTTTTTACAGAGTGGAGGAACGGCCCAACCGGCCCGCTGACACTGAGCGACGAAGACATCGCCTCCTACAACAAGGACGGCTGGCGTCGCATCAACACCCTGTCGTACTACAAAGTTCACGACGGAGCTTACATGTCCCTCCTGCATCGGCAGCACACCTACAAAACCCTGAACGGCACGTTTGATCACGCCCTCATGATGTCCATGACTAATCAGTACCCCATGAAAACCGACAGCGACAACAACACCAGAGTTTGGCATTTGGTAAGACAGACCGGAGAATGCTGGCTCAAAATCTTATCATTAAAAAACAAATGGCGGAGACTGGTGTTAGCAGTTTGAATGAGAAGGATTTTGTTGTTGTCTTTGTCTTCTGGTTTACTGTAGATACATTTTCATCAAGACAATGAGCCCAACTTAAAAATACAAAGGTTGTGACGAAGCAGGCTGCATAGCTTCCAATAGTTGTGCTGTTTCCCTTGTTCTTTTTCACAACAATTCTTGTTTATGTGCAGGTGAAACATGAAGACATCCAAGACAAAGACAGAGGGATGAAGATGATTTCAGAAATATTCCTGACCAGACTTCTTTCCACAAAGGTAACTAGACTTCTTTTACAAAGAACAGTTAATACGAAGACAAGGAGAAAAAAAAGTTGAAGGAGATAAAACATACCGGATTAACAGGTTCTCTGTACACAAGTATTTAGTTAAAAACAAAAAAGGTTTGTCAGGAGTTACAAGCCAGTTTAAGTAATATTATGCAGTAAAATCAATGAATGAAGACAGAAAATATATAATTGTGAAATGAACGATGCGGGATATTGAATAGCCGTAAATTTTGGCTTTTATATTTGACAAAATTGTGGTATTGTTTATGTAATGCAGTTGTTTAAATAGTGTCATTTATATATTCATTAATCCGTTTGTATTTCTTTTATTCAGGGTACACTCCAGAAATATGTGGATGATCTGTTCAAGACGGTACTGTCAGCTAGCGCTGTGCCGCCAATCATTAAGTTCCTGTTTGACTTTCTGGACCAGGAGGCTGTGCGCTACGGCATCACAGACCCTGAGGTGGTTCACACATGGAAGTGTAATAGGTGAGTTATGTCATCAGTTTTTCAGTTGCCTTTATTTCAGAGTTAGATGTGCGTGTCTTTTGCCACTGTCATGAAAATGTAATATACAGTTGAATCCTCTGTGAATGTTTGTGTGTGGTACTTTCCCATTTTTAGGTGCACATAGGTATGTGGGTATTTTTGAAGTTCTTGTATGTGTGCGTGGGTGAGGTGTGTATGCAATATACATGTAACAAAATTAAAAGCTTTTAGCAAAATCAGTATTAACAAAATCAGTATTTCAAACGAAATCAGTATTTCAGTGTTGTCTTCTCTTTAGTTCCACATGTTTAAAATGCAATAAACTGGGATGATTTTTGAAACTTCTTTTTCTTGGGACTATATAATATGTAAATTACTTTATGATTATGTGTATGAACCTGTGACCGAGAAGAATAAGAAGAAGATGATAATATGAATTGACGTTTGTTTTGCACCATAAATTTAAAACCTTTTATACTGTTTTTGTTTGCAGTCTGCCGTTGCGCTTCTGGGTGAACATCATCAAGAACCCAGACTTTGTGTTTGACGTGAACAAGCCTCACATCGTAGACTCCTGTCTCAGCGTCATTGGACAGACATTCATGGACAGCTGTTCCACGTCAGAACACAGGCTTGGCAAGGTGGGATATTTATTAATTGGCTTGAGCAGCTCTTTTAGCGGGCAAAAGCGCTATATAAGTACAAGTCACTCTTTCCCGGTCAAAGGGGATGTGCACAGAGGTTTACAAACCATTTTCCATACTGCCATACAAAATATGACTGGCAATCATAAAAATTTACTTCAAATTCTAGGTTGAACAGTTGTTACAAAATAACTGGGTAAATTTTTTGTAATAAAACTCTAGCTTGAAAGGCATTAGAAATAACTGGGTAAAACTTGTAGTAATAACATTCTAGCTTAAACAATTATTAGAAACAACTGGGTAAAGCTTGTAGTAATAACATTATAGCTTAAACAATTATTAGAAATAACTGGGTAAAACTACTTGTGTGGCATTTCTATTTTCAAGTATTTTTTATCTCACATTATCGCCACATATGTTTCAGGACTCTCCGTCCAACAAGCTCCTGTTCGCCAAAGACATTGTGCATTATCGCAAGTTGGTGGAGAAGTATTTTTCTGACATACGTGACATGCCGCCCATTAGCGACCAAGATATCAGCACATATCTCGCAGATGTCTCCAGGGTACGTTGTTTTTGGTTTTTTATTATTATGAAATATTTATTTTGCTTTATAAAGTATGAAATTATTATATTGTGCACTGTAAAAACTTGTTGCATTTTTTTAATATTACAGTAAATCATGTGTCACTTGCTGTAAAGGTTGGTTCAATGTTGAAAAAGGTAGTGAACGTTTTTGTTTTGCTGTCAAAAGTTGAGAAATGGATAACTCAGTAACGCAAAGAAATACCCCATCGATTTCTTATCATTTTAGCTCTACGATAACGATACAACACTCGGCCATGATGGTCAGAAGGCTTGCGAAAGCTACGCTGTAAGTAGCTTCGTTTTTTTGGAGTGAAACAGTTTTCTTCGAACAGAACCAACACCCCTTGTCTTCTATTTTACGTGATTTATTTTCATTTGAATTCCTTTACCCGCCTTGTTGATAACCTTCTTGAGTCATCCTGTGTAGAACTTATTGTGTTGCCTTATTCTAAATGTATTAATTGTGTGTGTTGTTGTTGTCTTTTTTTCCAGATGTGTTCTGGAAAATTCTACATCTCCAGTGCCTTACGAGAATTATATGCCTATGCTTCCAAGTTTAGCAATGAGGTTTGTATTTGGATTTGGCATGATCTGTCATCTTGGTTTTAATACTAATTGTAATATTTCATAGTAAAAACATATTAGAATTATGGCAGGCTGTTAGTAAAGATTGTTGTATATGTGTATCGTAAATCAACATTTTTTTCTGTACAGGCACCGCTGCTTAGCATACCATGATTCAAATATATTTAGTTGCACAGTGCTAATAAATGCCGGAAGGATGGTTAATGTACTTGAATGAGAAGTATAGTTAAATTTAAGAGAATTTCTGTCTTTACTTCTTTCTTTCTTTATTTATTTTTGCATTGATTTGTTTCAGTTGTTGGAAGATCTGGAGCAGGACAACCAAGCCAACGCTCATCAGATGTCAGCCAAGTTGGGTCATGTTATGACAGCCATGGAGGGCCCTTCTGCTCGCATGGCCTACGTTTAGCACAGGATCACAACAACTTAGCTCTACCAAACCTGTAGATTAGTTTCTTGGTGCTGAAACCCTCCTTTTATCCATTCACTCCTTTGCTGGAGACAAGAGCCTATGTGATTTTAGCAAAGTTTAACACAAACCAGCTGAATGCGAATTTAGTTGTTTCTGACAAATGAAAAAATAGTACATACATTTTGTGTGTGTGAAGAAATTCTATTGTGATGGACAGGCTGGTGTGTTCCTGTAGGAACTTGAACAGGGTGAGACTATACGCAGTGCAAGCCACCTTCGCCTTGTCCTGTCTGGCTTGTGTTTTAATACTTCGGTCAACAGACTGACAGAATGGTGCTGTGAACATTCACCTGTCATTCACACGCTCTTCAAAAGGAGTATTGCATTTAAATATGGAAAAGCACCTTGGACAGTTAGGTTTGCATCTTTTTGAAAATGTGTGACATTCAGTTGTCTGTAAACGAAGATAAATGTGCTATGCAAGCACCCACCTGAAGACTGCATATTGGAGACCAGGTCTGAGAAAGAGACTTAAGAACCAAAATACAACCGGTCTTATACAAACTGTTGCAGTTCAACTGTTGTTTTTGTACGATGTTTTATTTGGACACTTTCATTATGAAAAGACATTCATTGAAGTCCAACTCAAGAGGATTCGTTTTGCCTTTGTGTTCGCAATTGAAACTATATGATGACTCATGTACATGTTTGCCTCTCAAATCTTTATCCGTTTTCGAGTCAGATGAGCTGAATCATGACACTTGCTTTTCTGTTTTATGATATTTGACATGACAACACTTATCATGGAAGCTCACGGTGCTGGATACAATTTTTCTTCTTTTTTTTTTTTCTTCAAATCCCAAATGGACAGAAAAGTAAGGAATGCCATGATGGTATTTATTATTTTGAGCAGTACACCTGCAAGCACCTGTCCCACAAGCCTAGTTGGCAAATTTTATGTTTGTTTCTTGGATTTAAAACAACCACACAATAATTGTTGTTGCAGAAGGGTAATGAAGAAATCCTTTATTACTGGAAATGTAACAAACTTGTTTATTTTGGGGATTTGCGACCTCATGTTATTGCAACGATATCTACTGAGATCATATCTCCCATACCGAATAAAAGCAAAGAAAGATTAACGGAGCAGTCTGGATCTTCTTGTGAAAAAAAAAGTGGTGTTATGATGTTAGCTTTTTAATGTAACCATGAAAATGTGCAAGTATCAGTGAATTTCTGCTGTTTTCGTTTGTACATTTGGTACTTATATTTGTTACTTGAAAATGTTGAATGCCAACAGCTTCCTTGTTGATGCAAACGCCAAGACTTAATGTGTGGCAATGTATTAGCCACTGTCCTGGAGTTAGCCAGGGCAGAATTATTCTCCAAAGAGAGGTCGATGTAGTTTAAGCTGTTCACTATGGCAACATTCTCCCACAGGCTATCCCAGATATTGGTAATTCTTTTACAGAAAAAGGTTGCGGAGAATACAGACTTTAAGCAGTTTCCTTGAGCGCGCCTACTAGTAACCTGATGTTATTGTTGATCATTACAGTATACTGAGACTTTATTCGTTTATGAAATTTACATAGATATCTTTCGGCTGCACAAACATAGTAATTGTACAATGTACAAAATCTTTAAAAGAATGACAGATAAATTAAAAAAAAATATAAATAAAATTAAAATATTAAATACAATAAATAAATAAATAGTGCAACACATAAAATATAATAAAACAACTACAATCCAACATCCCAAGCATACTTGCACTATACACTTCCACATACACCTGCGTTACTGAAGTTTCTTGATGCAGTTGAGCTCATAAGCAAACTATTCAGCATTGCTGTCTGTGTGTGAATTTAGCTTTTTTATTTTTTAAATTAGTGTTATGTCCTATTTGGATTTTGTTTTTATGCCGCCTGAAATGATTATTAATATGTAATCACACTTAGTATATTTCCACAGAAGAATAATTCCTAATATTTTACTTGCTGCTTACTTCATATTCAATGCATCAATAACTATTGACAATTTTCTTTTCAGGCCTTACAATATCGACCAAAAGCATCAAATTATTATTATTATTTGGTTTTAATATAAAGTTAATTCAACATTATGGTGTTGCAGAAAAGAAGTTGTTGACGATTTTATATTCACTGTCGACCGAAAGCAGCAATTCAAAAAAACAAACAACGTTCTAATCAAACATCATGATGTTGCAGAAAAGATGATGGGTGACAAGATTAGACAAGCTTCTTCAATGATATTTTCATATAGTACTATGAACATTTAATTAGTCCGTATCCTGCCAAAATGCTGAAAATTGTTTAGTTTTCATCGGTTATTAAAGGGATCTGGATACAGATTTTTTTTTTTTAATAACTGCTGTAAGAAACATATATTTGTTCTGGAGAGTCTTTTATTGAATTAATATTTTTACTATTTTTCAAACAGTTGGTTTGTAATCTATTCTTTTTATTGTGCAAGTATTTTCACATAACTCTTGGAGATGGGTTGTATTTTCAATGGAACCATTGTTTTTATTTGCTTTCCAGTGTTTTTTTGCTTGTTGCTTTGCAGTTGAAATCCATTTGATTTTGTCCCAGATATTGTTGATAATCATTGATAATGATATGTAATCCCTACATTGTATTTAATTATTGTACTTTTCAGTTCTACCAAGAATACAAGCTAGGCAAATAAACAGAAAAGTTACACACATTAATTTAAGATACACCTAAGGATGTTTTAAAGTATTCCAACTAATTTTGAATTTGTGAAGTATATTATATCTCTTTTGTTCAGAATTTGTTTACTATAAACATATGCATTCATAATTGTTGAGGAGAAAAATGTTTAGCTTTTATTTGAAGAAATGAAACTAATGTGTTTCAGCAATGTGTTATTTGATTTTTGTTTTATGCATGTCCTTGGCATTAAAATCAACTTCCCCGACATTCAATTACTATAGTAGATGTTACATGCAGAACTGTTTGTAGAGGGTTTATCCACAGATACTTTTAACATGCTGTAAGTTATTCCAATATTATATGCCAGTGTTAACTCTAATACCATAACATCACCAGTGCCGGCACGTTTCTGCGTATGTTAGTTAGGTAGCAGTTTGAATTTATCCTGCGTATGTCACATTAAGCCATGACTGATGCTTCTTCCATTGCCAAAATAAGCTTGAAGCTCCCATTCAGAATCCACTGTGATGTTCAGTCATTTTAATTCATTGTAGTGTTTTGAGGGATTGTAGAAGTTGACTGTATGCTTGCAGAATTGTACTTGAATTTTGGTTTTGACATTGCTTTATGCTATAGCCTGAGCTTTTTGTTTGATTGTAGAATATTTTTGTGTGAGATTGTAGAAGAGAATATAGTTTCAATGCTAATTAAGCTTTATTATATTTTTTTTCTTTTTTGTGTATGTTGTTGTTGTGTATCTTGAGTATTGGAGACCTCTAGAATATGCATTGAGCTGATGAATAGAGCATGAAGACCGTGCGTGGGTCTTGAAATGCTGTTTTTTGAAAAAATCCTTTTGTTTGTTTTCCTAACGTCCTGGTTATTGTTGAAGATTCATATTAAACCTTATAAAGTCTAACTTTGCCTCTGTTATGCAGAGGAATCTAGTATTTAACCTTTTGTATATGTACTTGCTGCTTTCTCATCTACACTTCTTGACAGATGATGGAGTGATATCTGTGCAATTTTGTGATATAAAACAGCAAAAAAAGAAACCCACACACACAACAACCCCATATAACTGTGTCTCTGCGCTTTGAGAGACAGACTGAAAATAAACGCTGTGCAATTCTTGTGGACGATGTTTCAAATAATACATATTTTCATACATATGTGACATATGATGTTATATATATAAGTATGCTTATTTTTAAATTTCCTCTGACCAATTTATCAGTGTGCTGGGTTATGTGTGTGTGTACGTTGATCTGTATATCTGGGATGGCTAATGTTTACGATAATTATTTGTAATCAATTATTGCTGCGCGTGTCTTTGAAGCTGCGTGTTTTAACTATATTTTCTGACATTTGTGTGCATGTGTATTATGCCAATTACAAAATAATGGTATGTTGTTAAGTTGAAGTACGTTAACTTGAAGTATGATTGAAGCGAGCGTTGTACATTATAACTAATTCATAATGGATTGATAGACTGTAATTAATGTGAGATTGCAATGTCAGAACTGGAGTGGGTTAAACCACTCTTATGCATGAAACGGTTTTATTATTTTTTAAGCCCATTTACATTTGTAAGCACAGACACATACAGTTATTAATGAGCCATTTTGATTGCTGACTATTTAATTAAATAAAATACCAATTTTAAATTAATATTATGCTGTTGTGGCTTTTTTGACTGATCGGGTGAACATTTCATTAACTGAAAACATAACCATTTGCCTTTTCGTCTTGACGTCTGGTGTGAGAATTCGTAACTTTCATTTGTTTGATTGTGTCTGTTCTTTATTCTGCACTTACTGTTTAAACTAATTGAAATCATACACTTCAATATAATAAAGACAGCACCAGCTTTGTTGCAATATTCAGGGTATCTGCATAACAACTTCACAAACTGCACAAACTTTCAAAGGAAATTCAAATGTCTGTTAGGAAACGCATCAGGAAGCCAAAATTGCATTTTGTAAGTTTGGTTACACCATGCATTAATCTTTTTTGCCAGTTGGTAAGTAAGAAATATTGTTTGGTTTATTTATTTGGATACTCAATAAGACATACAATTAAATATAAGAGCTGTTTCCTATATATTATTATCTTGTTTTTGACATAGATATGTTTTGCACACATTTAAATTTTTTTATGGTATTGTTGTACACTTAGTTTAGCTTATTTTGTATTTAGCATTGCTAACTTTCGAATCTGCTGTTCTGTTTCATTATTTGAACATTTTAAAACTATTCATTATTCTGCTTCTGATTCGTACAGTAATAAACCATAGATACCGATGTTTAACTATTTTATTTTTTAGCTTAGGGTTAGAGGTAAACATTTTGCAATTTTTTGTTTGAATTGGGAGGTAGGGTTGCACAAATTTCCTTTAATAATTCATTAATTCTTTTGTTTAAACATAATATTATGAATGTATAATTATTCTGTCATCATGTTGCCTCTGGAAATAATACTGCCATGATTCACTGTTTCATATATGAGATATGGCAGTGCGATTTTAAGGCAGCAATATAATGGCTATCTTTGCAGTTTTTCCATCTTTCAGAATTTTAGTTGATTGTTTTGCTGGTCTTCACATTCCATGCAGCTTCTTCTAAATTTGTTCAGTGATCATTGGCTATCCCCAGTCAAGTCCGCTGGACCTATATAAACACTGAATATCTATATCTATCCCCAGTCAAAGACAAGTATAATCGTCACCAGGAATTCCAACAAAAATGTATAAGTAATATTTTGCAATTTTTAATTTACTGTTTAATAACTGCTGAACATTCTGTTTAAAAGTAAGTTAGGACATTCAGCAAGCAATGCTACTCAATTGTCTTTACAGTTTTTAAAGCTCTTTTCTGAATTCTTATTCACGTATTTGAATTCTTACTTGTGTTGCATTTTATTTTTTAACTATGAAGTTGTGCTGATTTATAGTATGCATATATTCTTTGTTAACTTCTTCTTATTTCTTCTATCTCCCATATTATCCTAAAGCTCTTTTCGTGATTTTACTCTGTTTTCAACAACCACTAATGCAATCATTGACATTTGTTTACACTACTGTTTTGCTACTATTTCTCAGTAACACTAGTCACAGTTATTGTTTGACTGTTTAGAAGTTGCACTGTTGTTATATGTTCACAGAAACACCAGTCAATGAATTTATTCCAATATTAGGGTAAATTTTAATGGTCCTACGTTGATATTAATAGAGTTACCTCATAAACAACAATGACATTTATTTTCCACGACCTTCACTAGTTTTCAAAATTGAAAAACCAAATAATTTTGAGAGGGTTGCAGTTTCTCCACAATGATCGTGTTTAATAATTTTTTGCTATATTTTCATTCAAGGTTAATATGTGTTATGTTGAAAACTTGGGGTAGTGTATTTTGTGTCCATCTGCAGTGTTTTAGCTCGCGGAAGTTTTAGGCTTTAAGTTATTTTCGGTGTTATTTTTCTATTACTAAATTATAACAAGTTATTTTTTAATTGAAAGCATTTATTTCTTATTTCTGTTATTGTTTTTATGTTGCTACATGCTAAGTTTTAAAAAAATTGTATTCAAAAAAAAACAAAATGATCCAAAATGGTGATGCCATTTTCTTGCCAAATTGTATCAATGGGATAAATAATTGTGTCTGATTCAGCTTTCAGGATAATAAACTATTCTTTTGGCTTTTGAATCCCTATGATATAACGTACAATGATTATGAAAACGATATTATTCTGCGTAATAGCCCCTCCACTGCACCCCAATCCTAAAGTATGTTTATACTGTCTGCCCCTTTGAGCTGTATTTTCAACAGAATATGAGCAATACATAAAAAGTTTGGCACATTTATCTTAAATAAGAACATTATTGGCATGTGTTAAGAAATTTTTTCAGTGTCTGTATCATATACACTTTGTTTGTTGAAGTTTTTCTTGGACACAAAGGTGACAATATTCCACAATAGTGTAAATTAACATATGACACAGAATATTTGAAAATTTCCAAGGTGGCTTCAAGCATCCCCACTTTCTGGAAATTTAGTGCTTTAAATTCCCACTGTCGCTGTCTTCCCCATTTACTCTTTCCCATTCCTGCTCTGTCCTATCACTCTGCTATACTATCTTCTTCTTCGCTAGATCAATGACCTACCTTTTTTCTTGAAAACTCTTCCTGGACAAGACTCCTTGTTTGTGTATGAGGTCTGTTGGATCAGCTTGGGAGTGTTGGACGCTTTCTGCCGGGTGGTCACTAGGGCTTCCTATGATGTTATTATTTAGCACTATAGGCATTTTATATGTATATGTTTTGTTGATAATTTATAATGATGTTTGTATTCTATTTTGTTTTTGTAACCGAGGGTTTGAGTAGTTGGGGTAAAGAATCAGCCGTCCCCTGCGTGGGATGTCTTTATTGTAAAGTGACTGGCCGGTGGAGGGCATTCAATTTTCCCACTAGGGTTGTTTCAGCAGATCTTTTATGCGGATTGGGGGTTGTCCGGTCCTGATTTGGCTCGGAAGAGTCCGCTGGACCTAAAGCAACAATCAATCAATCAATCAAGCTGAGACTCTGGAACTATTATAATTATTGGATGCAACAGACATCCCAAAGGGTTATGATAGTGTTCTTTGGCCACTACTGATGCATAAGATAAGATAAGAAAACAGTTTTATTTAACAAGGGTAAAAGAGTAAGCGCTTGCATGGTGTGCTTTTTTTTTTTTACATCTTGCCCTTTGGGCTTGTAACAGGAACAATTAGTATAACAAAATAAATTTATAACAATAACATCATAATGTAACAATACCGTCAATATTAGTGCTCACACAAACATGCACATGTACTCATATGCACTCACAAACACCTTATTTGAAATAATCTAATGAATGTTATTCATGTAGAATTCCAAATAAGTAACTAATTTTGTTAAGGGGTTGTAAAAGGTTTGTTCTAAAGGATGTGTATTTAGTGACTGCGCTGCGAAAAACTTCTGAAACGATATTCCATAAAGTGGAACCTGAATATGACAGACTGGTTTTAAACAGATCAATTCTTGGAAATAGGATATTTAGTTTAGTAGAAAAATCTGGAAGTTTTCCTAAGAAAAAGATGAGAAAGATAGAGGGGGTGCATTACCAGAAAGGATTTTGTGCATGAAATTTCTTGTATTAAATTTTAATATTTTGGCAAGAGGTAGTATGACCGGTACGTAATAATTTGGAGAGATTTTGTTTTTAAGAATAACCATTTTAATTGCACGTCTATAAATGCTAACTAAAGGCTTTATGGTGTTGTTACTAGCAGTATCCCTTATAGTTGAAGAATAGTCAATAAATGGCTGAATATGTCCCGAATAGAATAGGTTATGAGAAATTTAAATTTTAAAAATATGTAATCCTTGATAATTGATAAGTCCTTTTAGAAATAGTTGTACTAACATCTAAAGTATGTTTCAGCCATGACAAATTATTGTCTAATGTTACGCCAAGAAGTTTATGAAATTGTTCTTCGACTATTTTGTTGAAAGTTTGAATGGAGTGAGGTGGGGGGGGGAGGAGGGGAGTTTTATAGAGAAGCCTTGCCTTTGTTGTCTTGTTGTAATTAGCATGGATTTTGTTTTTCTTAGGATCGATTAAGTGTCTTGTGATTAAATTTAGTCCATTCCTGTACTTCGGCATTTGCGATGTTTTGCAAAGAGGGGGTTATAGTTACGCAGTTCTGTATTCTTGGAGTGTAATGTGGTGTCATCAGCAAAAGAGTTCACACGAAGTAGAAATATGAAGGGGAAGACATTTATATAGACAGAAAATAATAAAGGTCCTAATATTGGTCTTTAAGGCACTCCAGCAGTAACAGGTTCAGACTGTGATTTTTGGTTATTTATACAAACACACTGCTCTCTGTCAGATATAAAAGATTTTAGAAGATTGAGGGATTTAAAGGTAATACCATGTCATTGTAATTTACGTAAAAGAAGGTCATGGTCAGTTAATCAAAAGCTTTTGCAAAGTCAACGAATAATGCTCCAGAAATTTGTGCCCATTAATATTATTAAGCCATTGTTCTATCATAGATGTAAGAGCTGTATGACAAGAATGCTTAGCTCCGAGGCCAGATTGATTTTCATGTAACAGTTTGTTTTTTGTGAAATGATCAGCGGCTTGGATAAGATAGACAGAATTGAGATAATTTGATGGGTCAGAACTATCACAGGACTTTAAAAGTGGAATTACTTTAGTTTGTTTAAACATGACAGGAAAAAAATATTTTAAAATGCATAAATTGTATATATAGGTTAAAGTTTCAGCAATAAGCGGAGCAGACAGTTTTAATATTTTTTCCATCCAGTTCAACAACTCCTCTTGAATTTGTTTGCTTAAGGTTTCTAAATGTCTTATAAACGATATAAGTTTTGTTTTTGATGTTTTGGATTTGACAAAATTCTGCTAATTTATGTAGTTTGTTTTCTGTTGATTTGTCAGCAGTTATAATTCGATCAGATGTTTTGACGAAATGTAAATTCAGTGTATCAGGGAAAATAGTTTGAATTACTGTAGATGTAGGTGATTTGTTTGTTAAATGGTTATTTTTTTTTCCAAATTGTTTTAGAAGTGTTTTGGGATTATATTAAATTTTTCAGATATGTTTTCATTTTCTTCCTCTTAACTGAAGTCACTGCATTTCTGTTTTTTTATATTCACTTTCATTACCGCGTTTCTTTAAATAATCTATAAGATTAATGGCTTGTTGTAATTCACTGTTTAGCCATTTCGGTGTAGAATAGTATTTAACTCGTTTTGTATAAATATGTGCATGTTTGTTTTAAGTCTTCATAAATATGTTATACCAGCATAATAGAGCATCATCTTGGTTATAAAAATTATATATATTTGATAAATTGCTATTATGAAGGCCTAATAGAAAATCATCTTCATTAAATTTAGAACATGATTGATATGTTATTATTTTATGACTTGCTTTAGGTATCTTTGCTACCTTCTTTTTCTATGTTAGACATACTGGATAATGGTCAATGCAATCATACACTGATACACACACTTCTGTAACACGAGCTTTGTTACTTGCGTAAATATGATCTATGAGTGTTCTAGAATCGGTGGGTTTTCGATCTTGTTGATGTGTTACTAATTGTTCAAGATTACAAAGTTGAATAATATTGGTCCAGTGTTTGTTTGATTTATATAGACCAATATTAAAATCACCAATATACATGTAAAAAGTTTTTAAAGTCTTTGGATTCTAATAACACGGCATCAGTCATAGAACTGAAGTGATTAAACTAGTCTACGACTACATGTTCAGTTGGATGTCTGTATACAAATCGAATGATAATGGAAGGCGGCATGTTTTACGCATGCATAACAGAATAAGCTTTATATTAGCCTGTAATTGTAGACCTACATCGGGTACTTATACTTTTTAACTATAAATTAGCTCTCAATAAGTCAAGGTAAGTTTTAATACTCTCTATAAGTGTAGAAGTGTGTGTGTTTATTGTTGTGCTTATTTTATTGTTTCAAGCTTGAAGACTGGATTTTAAGAGGATCCTGATAGCATTTTTATTTTCAATTTATTTTATATAGTTTTCAACATGCGTTTGCTATCAGATAAGATTTTCTGCCAAACAGTTCACCACTGTTATTTACTGCCAGATAAGATTTACATTTACAAAAAATAATATGTATATTATAGAATACAGCTTGTATGTGTTGTTAACTGCACGTGGACCTCCTAATTCACTCTCGTTTGAGGCAAGTGAAGTACTGTTTCATATTATTTTCATCTCTATTTGCTGGTAATATATTCCAAAGGCATGCAAACTATAAATATTTTTAAGCTTTTACCCTTTTAATTTTTATTTTGATAATGCGAAAGACTTTAAAACTGGTGAATCTATATATTTATTACAACATTACATTCACATATGTAGTATCATTTGTGTGACATTTTAAGAATCTTGAGCAAAGTTTTAGCATGGACCATAACAACCTCTGCACAATTGTGGGCTTTGTTTTGGTTGTTTATTAGTTGTTGTTTTGTTTTGTTTTGGTTATTGTAGTAGTAGTTATTGTTGCTGTTTTTTAACATCACATGGCGCATGTTTTTGTTTTGCTAAATTTTGGGGAGAAATTTGATAATTGAAAGGTTTTCTTGCTAAGAAATGGCATTTGGAATGCGTTACTAGTTTAATTTAATTTAAGAAATAGATATATATAAAGTCAGGGAAAGCAACATGATGGAACTTACTTTTACTCTTTAATGTCACACACCAGAATTTTTAGCTGCACTTGTCTGTAATAGTTTGGGAGATGTTGCATTTTTAACAAAATCTTCAAAATACGGCACACAAATTTTTATTACTGGAAACCACTCCAAACAAAAATCCAATATATAAGTTGGCTGTAAAGGAGTTATAACACATATATATAATTGTAGCATCTTGTAGCACCATATTCTCAGAACGCAAGATTTTTTAATTCCTGCCAGAAACTGCTAATCTGCAATAATTTAAGATTTGGTTTTGTATTATTTCTTTCTTTATTCATTAATTTGTTTATCTTATTATTTATTTATTTACTTCTTTTTTTTTTCAATAATAGTTTATGATGCACTAGTGTTCATTAGAATATTCTTAGCTCACGGTGTACTTTATCATTAACCGCATCAATTTAAAAGTGAAGACGAGCTCAGGTTGATTTCTGTTTCTGTAAGTTTTGCTTTGAATTTAAGCTATTAATTTCTTTCCAAAAGAAACTTTTTTAAAAGTAAAGAAATGGATAGTAAATGCAATAGACAGACTGCAGACACTGTTAAGAAACTGTTAAAAGAATAAACACAGAACTCGTAACGTCTCAAATGTAAAACACATTACATTGTCAATTTATTACAAGACCTTTCATAGAGTTTATAAAGACATTTTTCACATTGAAATGAACTGGTTTGTATTTTTTCTTCATGTAATGATCATTAAAATAGCAATTACACCTTACCACCAACAATTAAAACCAGTTTTATTTTAGACAAGAGCATTGAAGGTGTTGCATTTTAGTTTGAACGTTTCATCTTTTTGTCCTTTCCTGACACACCCCAAGGTCTTTCACTAGGCAAGAGCCCATTATAACGCCAGCCTAGCATTTTGCTATTTTCCCCTGTTTCTTGCGCTCCGTGGATGTTGTTACCTTGACTCTTATTGTAAAACCATTACAATATACTATTATGAATAATTGTATGCATTGAGATTACTAATGTACAGTGCATATTTAACGGAATAATGATTATGCATGTGATAAGTCATGGTGTAATTCATCTTCTGGAAATAATATGGTGATATTATGATTGAGTAATATGGCAATATCATTTCCAGATATGGTGATATGCGTTTGAGGAACGAGGAGGTGGAAAGCATGGATAATATTAAAGAATCAATCCATTATAGTTCTCTTTGTTATCATTTTTACATCAACTGTACGGACTGGCGTAAATTGTGGATAAGTGTGTACATGTATTATATAATAATGTACATGCACGTACTGGTCTTTTGAATTTGAAAAAAAAAGTTCTGCATAACCAGCTTGACTTTTATGAAGTGATTGGAATTGTTGTATGTATTTTGAATCTGTAAATATACATTGTATGATATGATGTTCTTTGGCGTAGGTGTTGTCTCTAATGTGTAAAACCACTTGAGAGAGAGGAAGGGAGTGAATTTCTGTATTTGTTAAATGAAAAAAAAAATACTGCAAACATTCTTTGGCAGCAAAAAGCATTTACACATACCAGGCATGTGCACACTCATGCGCGCCGTCACATTCACACAAACACTCACACACATAATTATTTGCAATACATCACAAATGGGTTTATTTAAGAATGTAGGAATTGGAAAGTGATTTTTGTAGAGAAAAGGGATAGGGCAAGGGTTAGATCTCTACAACTAACCCTTACCCAAACCCTTGTCTAAAAAGTTGAAATAGGTCGAAATTTCTCCGAAAATTGACTGTATTTTCTCCGTCCCGGATAGAGCACTCCTGTGTACTTAAAACACTCTCATGCACTATAACTGCACTCCCATGCACTAAAAGAGCACTCTCGCGCACTTAGAAAAAAGTGGGGTCCTGGAAAAAAGTGGGTTCCAAGCAAATAAACCCATTTAACTAAGAAAGACAAGGTCTGCTACCCATTTGTGCGTTTATTCATGTGCACACACACACACACTCACACACACACATACACACACACAAGAAATTAGCATAATTTTGTAATGCGACTTGGCACAATGAACCTCAGTTATATATGAGTTAAGTTTTTCGGCTTCTTTGATCTTAATTTTTGCTTCCAATTTTTTTTGCTTAACATTCATTCTTTTCTGTGCTTCATAACAATTTACTGTACATCTTCTTTTCCTCCATCCCGCTTCTTCTTCTAAAATATTCTCATCAACGTCCTCCTCTTTCTCACAATCTTCTTCTTCTTCTTCTTCTTCTTCTTCTTCCTTCTTCTCCTTACTTCTACTTCTTCTTCTTCTTCTTCCTTTTTTAAAATTCCTTTTGATTGTTTGTAGTTTTCTATTATAAATTTGCTTTACTCTTTCTTTCTTTCTTTCTTTCTTTCTTTCTTTCTTTCTTTATTTATTTATTTATTTCTTTCCTTTTTTTCTTTCTTTCTTCCTTCTTCTTCTTCTTCTTCTTCTTCTTCTTCTTCTTTCTTCTTCTTCTTCTTCTTCTTCTTCTTCTTCTTCTTCTTCTTCTTCTTCTTCTTCTTCTTCTTTTTCTTCTTCTGCTTCTTCTTTTTCTTCTTCTGCTTTTTCTTTTTCTGCTTTGCTTACAGATCTTGATTATATTGTTACATTATGATGTTATTGTTATGGAGTTATTTTGTTACATTAATTGTTATTGTTACAAGCCCCAAGGGCAAGATGTAAAAAAGGCACAGTGTTACACTCCGTTCAATGTTGGTGTTTTTCTATCAGTATCTGATTCAGCCCCGATGCTTGAATTCCTGATAGTTGTGTAACTCAGATTCGTTTATCCACGCAGCCCGTCCAAACAGCATACAAGTCACAAAGTCGACGTATGAAGTTTTCCACTTTTATTCAGCACACATCAACAACTGCATACAATTCTCGACTCAACTCAACAACTTTCAAATTTACTTTCCAGTATTAACAACAATCTCTCTTATTTTTGAAACAGCGCGGCACTTAAATAGTCTATTGATACTCCCGAATAACCTGGATCAATCTCGTTTGACGCAATTTAACCAATCGCTTCTAACTTCGTCATTACTGTCTTACGTCATACATATTTTCTTCTCGAACGTCTTCTTGCTTCGACATGTATCGGGAAATTTCTATCGAGAGTAAACACGCAGATCCAGAAAATTCTACAAAAATATCGACTAACGAAAATTATCAACGTTATACAAAGCCTCTCCTAACAACAATGCAAACTCAAATCAAAGGTAAATAAACTCCATTATTGAATACTTTGCAAAACGAAACGATTAGATCTATCGTGCGCGTTTCCGACATACTTTCGTTCGCGTTTCAACGTAACATAACCCCCCACTCAAGAAGAAATTTACCCAATTTCTTTCAACAACGTTGAAACGTAATGCACAAGCAAAGTACAGAATTAAAACTTATTTCAGTCTGTCTGAACACTATCAACGTTCTCAGTTCATTCACACAGAGTCAATGGTTTTCATCTTCAAATCTGCCTGGATATTGTCAATGTTCACAGTTCATTCACACAGAGTCAAAGTTTCTCATCTGCAAGTCTTTCTGGATACTGTCAATGTTCACAGATCATTTACCCAGTCAACGTTTTTCATTTTCAAGTCTGTCATTACCAATATTCTTAGTTCGTCCACACAGTCAATATTCTACCAACCGCAAGGAAACGACGCCCTCGTCCGTTGCAGTTGTCATCGGCCCAGGGTCAAAGACAGTGATCTCGTGGGCTTTCCTGGAGTCAGTGCATCCTCCGTTGTCTTCCTCTTCCGTCGGATGTCCGACGCAGTCGACGTTGTCAGCTCCCAGAATGCATTCGCTGGGTCTCACGGTCAGGTTGGCTTCTGCGGGACGGTGGAACAGCTCCCTCAAGGTCTGCAGATGCTCCTTCCAGGTCTGGGTGTGGACTTCATGTTCGACCAAAGTCGTAGAGCCTGGGACATCATTGAAGTTATGGGGAAACTCGCCCATAAGGTCCTTGGGCTCCATCTTTTGACCTTCCGTCAAGCTTGGTCCTAGCTTAACATCATCGATGCCTTCTTTGCTATGGAAGTCTCCCAGTTCCAACAGTTCCTCGCTGTCAAAGCTGTTGTCGATCTCAGCTGCTGTTGCCACATGCACAGTCTCTGATGGCCTTTCCACGTACAGCTTAAGGAGGTTGGCGTGGTATATCTTGGAATGCTGGCCGACCTTCACCTTGTAGTCGTTGATCCCCACCACGGTCTCCACTTCGTACGGGCCTTTCCACTGCATCAACAACTTATTGTGATCAGTAGGTAGCAGCACCAGCACTTTATTGCCAGGTTTAAACTTCCTGTTCACAGCCCTACGGTCATAGTAGTGCTTTCCACAGTCCTGGGACTTCTTCAGGTTTTCTCTGGCTATCTCGAGAGTCTGCTCCAGCTTCTCCCGTAGCTCAAACACGTACTGGTAGCTGTTCTTCACCTCTGGGGTCTCTACTTCTTTCGTCCACAGTTCTTTCAGGATGTGCATCGGCCCTCTGACGGTTCTTCCGTACAGCAGCTCGAACGGAGAAAAGCCGGTGGACTCCTGCGGTACTTCTCTGTAGGCGAAAAGTAGGGCGTTGATGTAGCGATGCCATTGTCTGGGCTGCTCGCTGCACAGTTTCTTCAGGGTGGACTTCAGCGTAGCATTGAACTTTTCGACGAGCCCGTTGCACATCGGATGGTAGGGTGTCGTAGTCAAATGCCGGATGCTCAGCAGTCTGTTGACCTCCTTCATACAGTCAGAGACGAACTGTGTCCCGAGGTCTGTCAGAATTTCTTCAGGCACTCCAAGTCTACTGAACATGTCCACCAGCGCCTCTGCCACAGTTTCAGTGTCAATCTTCTTCAGAGGCACTGCTTCTGGGTACCGAGTCGCATAGTCCACTAAAGTCAGTACCCACCGATGACCTTCTTCACTCGGAGGTCTTATTTCGCCGATTAAGTCTAAGGCCACCCTCTTGAAAGGTCGGTCGATCAGAGGCATCCTCTGCATAGGCACTTTCGGGACCCTTCCTCGAGGTATGGTCTTCTGGCAAATGTCACATGATCGGCAGAAACGGCTGACGTCCGCATGAAGTCATGGCCAGTAGAACATCGCCTGGATTCTATCTGACGTCTTCCTGATGCCTAGGTGACCTCCCATGATAGAGTCATGAGCTACTTCCATCACTTGGCGCCTTAGAGGTAACGGTACCAAGACTTGACGTAGTGGTTTACCTCCGTTGACCCTCGGGTGCTGGAAGATTCGGTACAGGATCTTGGCCTTCACCTCAAAATAGACCGTGCCACTGCCTTTGGTCACGTGGTCTTGGCGGTTCCTGTACTTGTTTAAAGTGCTATCAGCTTTTTGGAGCTGGATCAGCCTATCTCTGTCCACGATGGCAGCTTTTGAGTTGTCGGCGACCTTCAGTGGCGTAGTCGTCTTGTCTCTCTTGGCCTGGGCCCTGGTTGCAACGGCACCGACGATCTCTGGTCGGCAGGGCTGAGCCGGAGTAGCCACATTGTCCCGTAGCAGCTCTGTAAGGTCTCCATCGGGAAATGGCAATGGATCCTCCTCCACAACTTCGACGTGTTGAGTTGAGGCAGGACTCCACTCTGGATCGGGGTCGTCGGGTCGTCTTGCGCCGTCGATATTCCCGATCATCAAATCATACAGCGGCTTCTTCAGGCAAACCGCTTCGACTTCGCCTATGTAGAAAGGGGTGTTGACATGAATTTTTGCAACTGGCGCTTTCACACATTTGCTGTCGGCCATAAGTGTCCATTTAGAATCGCCAGTGAACTGTTCTTTGGCGATTAAATCTTCTCTGACGATGACCCCACTGCAGCCAGAGTCTCTTAAGACAGTCACTTCATGATTTCCGACGCGTCCCTTGGAAACTGGTATGTTCTGGACGGTCACAGCTGCGCTGGCGACGACGGGGATGGATTTTCCGTTGGCAAGGAGAAGTTGGCCATCGGTCATGCACTCTTGCACGTCGGCAGGAGTAGCTGTGCGCTCGGTCTCACTCGGAAGAATGACGCTCCCGCCGCACACTTGATGGTCAGATCTACTGGTTTGCCGTTGGTTGGAGAACCGCCTCTGCCGGTTGCCCGCCGCTGAATTGTCCGTACTGCTCCACTGTCCGCTAGTTTTGTTTTGAGGACAGTTAGCCGCTCTGTGGTCTGTAGCGTTGCAGGTGAAACAACCCCTTGAATGCCCTTCCCTGGGAGGTGGCGTGGAGTCCGTCTGTTTTTGGCTCGTCTGGCTCCCCTGGATCTGGTTCACATGGTTTCCAGTCTTCTGAAAATGTTTCGTCGCGCTGGGTGGCCCCAGGGTCTTCCCATGAGCGATGAGATATCTTTCAGCAGCCTCAGTCACATCTTTAAGCGTCTGCAGCTTTTGTTCTTCTAAGTGGGTCGCTAGGTCCTTGTGACAGGCATTGAGAAATTGTTCCTTCACGATCAGGTCATGGAGACTGTCGTAAGACTTCCTTTCGCCTGATAACTCCACCCACTTGTGTAGATATGACGATAGGCGCTCCACAAACTGCTTTGGCGTTTCGTCTGACTTGGGCAGGCATTCACGAAAGCGTTTACGGTAGCCCTTCTCCGTAAAGTTGTAGCACTGCAATAGGGCCTCTTTCAAGACGTCGTAGTCTTTAGCGTCATCGTCCGACAATCTGGTGTAGACGTCGAGTGCTTGCCCCGTCAGAAGTGCACTTAGTCGAATCGCCCAGTCTTGAGGTTGCCAGTTAGAGCTTTTGGCAAATCTTTCAAATCTCGCCAAATAACTGTCGATCTGGTCCTTCCCGTCGACAAACGCTGGCAATTTTGGAGCTTTGTTGTCACTGATAACTTGTGGCGCATGCTGATTGTTTTGGATACGCGCCAACTCTAGCTGGTACTGACGCTCACCTTCAAGACGCTTCAGCTCAAAGTCTCTTTCTTCACGGCGACGTTGTTCTTCCCTTTCTTCCCGTTGACGCTGTTCTTCCTTTTCTTCTCGGCGTCGCTGCTCCTCTAATTCTAGACGCTTCTGTTCTAATTCTATTTCTTTTTCTAGACGCTTCTCTTCCAATTCTCTTTCTCGTATTCTCTCCTGAGACTTGACGTACTCCGTCAGCTGCTTGACTTTTAGATTCAGTTCAACCCCTTTCTGCCAGAAGTCAGCCATCTTGATGCTTCTGGAAAGTTCTTTTCAAGAAAGTTCTTTTCCTGAAAGTTCTTTACTGTGCTGTACCTTTCTAGACTGTTCTAGAACAGCACGCTTTCTGCAGTAGCGCTGATGCTTGTCACTAGTCGCCTTCGCTGACGCAGGCCCCGCTGTCCTCGTCGTATGCAACGCTGCACCACGCTGGTGTTGATGTATACGCTCCTGTGCTGAAGTAGACGCGACGTCCGCTCGCCGCTCTCTGTAACACTGGCGATGTAGCTCCGAGACTGTCCCTCGACGTAGTCTTACGGCAGCCACGTAGTCCCGATCTGTTGTTCGCTCACGAAGCAACTCTTCAGCGACTACACGCCCTTGCAGTCAACCCGAACCTATCGGTGATGTAGTCCCAGTATGTTGGCCCCTCTCGACGCAACTCGTTGGCGGCTACCCTCGATGACTGCCTCTCGTAACGTTGACTCGCTTGTTGTAGCAGTTGAACCCTTGGCTGTGGCGTGAATCCCGGCATGGCCCCCAAAATGTTACACTCCGTTCGATGTTGGTGTTTTTCTATCAGTATCTGATTCAGCCCCGATGCTTGAATTCCTGATAGTTGTGTAACTCAGATTCGTTTATCCACGCAGTCCGTCCAAACAGCATACAAGTCACAAAGTCGACGTATGAAGTTTTCCACTTTTATTCAGCACACATCAACAACTGCATACAATTCTCGACTCAACTCAACAACTTTCAAATTTACTTTCCAGCTTCACTATTAACAACAATCTCTCTTATTTTTGAAACAGCGCGGCACTTAAATAGTCTCTTGATACTCCCGAATAACCTGGATCAATCTCGTTTGACGCAATTTAACCAATCGCTTCTAACTTCGTCATACTGTCTTACGTCATACATATTTTCTTCTCCTTCCGGAACGTCTACCCCTTGGGGTCATGAGCAATCTTGCCACTGTAGATTGTTCAAACCTATAAAGGGAACAGTGAAAGCCACAGTTGAAAACCTGTCTTTCCTTTATAGGTAAGACGCTTCACTGCGGCAACAGTACCCCCGTTGGAGTGCCGGGGGTTTTCAGTATAAATAGTATCCCCACTTTATGGAAATTTAGTGCTTTAAATTCCCACTGTCGCTGTCTTCCTCATTTACTCTTTCCTATTCTTGCTCTGTCTTTCACTCTGCTATACTATCTTCTTCTTCGCTAGATCAATGACCTACCTTTTTTCTTGAAAACTCTTCCTGGACAAGACTCCTTGTTTGTGTATGAGGTCTGTTGGATCAGCTTGGGAGTGTTGGACGCTTTCTGCCGGGTGGTCACTAGGGCTTCCTATGAATGTACTATTTAGCACTATAGGCATTTTATATGTATGTGTTTGGTTGATGATTTATAATGATGTTTGTATTCTATTTTGTTTTTGTAACCGGGGTGTTCGCGTAGTTGAGGTCAACCCTCAGCCGTCCCCTGCGTGGGATGTCTTTATTGTAAAGTGACTGGCCGGTGGAGGGCATTCAATTTTCCCACTGGGGTTGTTTCAGCAGATCTTTTATGCGGATCGGGGGTTGTCCGGTCCTGATTTGGCTCGGAAGAGTCCGCTGGACCTAAAGCAACAATAAATCAATCAATCAACCGGAACGTCTTCTTGCTTCGACATGTATCGGGAAATTTCTATCGAGAGTAAACACGCAGATCCAGAAAATTCTACAAAAATATCGACTAACGAAAATTATCAACGTTATACAAAGCCTCTCCTAACAACAATGCAAACTCAAATCAAAGGTAAATAAACTCCATTATTGAATACTTTGCAAAACGAAACGATTAGATCTATCGTGCGCGTTTCCGACATACTTTCGTTCGCGTTTCAACGTAACACACAGCCATGCAGTGCTTAATCTTTTACCCTTGTTAAATAAAATTGTTATCTTATCTTATCTTATCTTATCTTATCTTATCTTATCTTATCTTATCTTATCTTATCTTATCTTATCTTATCTTATATCTTATCTTATATCTTATCTTCTTCTTCTTCTTCTTCTTCTTCTTCTTCTTCTTCTTCTTCTTCTTCTTCTTCTTCCTTCTTCTCCTTACTTCTACTTCTTCTTCTTCCTTTTTTAAAATTCCTTTTGATTGTTTGTAGTTTTCTATTATAAATTTGCTTTACTCTTTCTTTCTTTCTTTCTTTCTTTCTTTCTTTCTTTCTTTCTTTCTTTTTTGCTTGCTTCTTTCTTTCTTTATTTCTTTCCTGTTTTTTCTTTCTTTCTTCCTTCTTCTTCTTCTTCTTCTTCTTCTTCTTCTTCTTCTTCTTCTTCTTCTTCTTCTTCTTCTTCTTCTTCTTCTTCTTCTTCTTCTTCTTCTTCTTCTTCTTCTTCTTCTTCTTCATTCGCCATTGGACAACACGATGACCTGCTAACAGTGGTGAAAAAACGGAAACTCCGATGGTATGGCCACGTCACTAGATCATCAGGTCTTGCAAAGACCATCCTACAAGGCACAGTGCAAGGAGTTAGAAGAAGAGGGAGACCGAAAAAGAGGTGGGAGGACAACATTCGAGAATGGACTGGTTTGACACTGAGCAAAACAACCAGGGTTGCTGAGGACAGGGAAAGATGGAGTACGCGCTGGTTAAACGATCATCTGTGGTGCCCCTACGACCTCCGAGTTACGGGATAGAATAGAATAGAATAGAACCAAAATATGACATTCAAATAAAAAGATATTTAACAGATAGTGGGTGTATACAAGCACAAACTACATCTTTTGAAAACTTGGTGTTCCATGAATTTACCCTTAGTTTATTAATAATTCTACATACATGTCTTGGACAAGAAAAATGTTAATTTTCTCTTTCTATTGCTAGGTAAATTAGAATATATATTATTTTTGAATAAATACATTAATTAATATATTATATAAAGATATTAATTTAAATACTGAAGGCTTTATGTCATTATGTAAAGGCTTCAGTCTATGAATTAATATCTTTATTGGAAAGGATCCCTATATATTCTAAATTACTTAATTATGTTCTTTATGAAAAATAACAATATAGAATTACACCCACCCACCCACCCACCCACACACACCCACCCACACACACACATCAACGAGTTAACAAATATAATAAAAACAACAATTTCCGAACAGGTATATTTTGCGCTTCTTTGGGCTTTATTTAGGTATTGAATAAATTTTGGCCAATCAGTGATGACTACTATCATTGTTTATCAAAATGGCAGCAGCTATCAACCGAAGGGAAAGTGGTGTCTAACTGCACGGATTTATTCAACTGATTTATATCATGTGGATTAATGAACTGCTACATTTATACTACATGGACCCGGACACTTAAAAAGTGTAGGGCGTAAAACGTATGTTTGAGAGTTAAAATTATCTTCGGATTTTGTTTACCTGGATATAGGGCCTACTGTTTTTCCGCATCACCTGGCTGGTCTGGTGTACGCCAGTGTCGAGATTTAAAAAAGTCAAGATGGACTGCTAAAAATATCTGAAAGGAGCAATTGCTGTAATCCACATTGACAG
>CM072514.1:65618954-66061649 GCA_036898135.1 Oncomelania hupensis | reverse complement strand
TTTTTTTTTCTTGTTAGCGTCGATCTGTTGGTGTAGCGTAAAAGTTGTATTGGACTATTTTACATGATGTGTTCAATTATTGATTTGGTGCATTTAATTTTAGTGTACATGTGTATCTCATTACCAATGAGAAAATTAAAATGAAGTAGTTTTGACATGCCGACCAGGTTTAATGTTGCTTACAACTTATTTTTCATCCATTGCGGCATTGGAAAATGTAAAAATCAAAGTCGTTATTCTGTTTTCTGTGTTGGGAAATTCAGAGAAAACATCGCTAAAATATCTTGGTGGAATAAGCATAAACAGCACAAGCTAATGATTTTAATGTAATTCAAATGAAAGCAGACATTTGTGATTTTAAAAAAATCCTTGTTTAAAATCAAAGTTCATGGCTTTTCCTTTTTTCTTTTTTTTAAATGATTACCCCTCCTGCCAAAAAAATTAAAAGAAAAAAGGTTGTGATATGATGTACAATTATGTGGAAATTGTAGACAAATCAACATAAGGCTTTTGTAAACCCAACATTTAAAGGTGGTAATAGTTGATATTCGCTAAGTGTTCTTATTTTTAGGTAGGTTGTATGCTTAGGACATTCATTTAAATCTGTAAATGCATTAAACAGTTTTAACTTGGTATGAAACATTTGCTCAATGTGGATTGATTTCTAGCACGCTCTTTTATTGTCACGTGTAAATAGTTATTTCCGCTTAGAAGAAGTTCATTTACTGGTGATTGCCGAGTGTGTGATATTGTTTCCCGCGTTAATTTATTTCCTGCCAGCTTTTACTATGCAGTGGGAATGTTTCAAGAACAAATTACACAGAAACTGTTGTAGAGGCAGAAGTGTTGTGCAATATAAAATTTAGCATTCATAACTAAAGATTCAAAAGATTATAGAACTTGTACTAAATTATTGGAACAATGCCTGTTACGCATGGTTTGTTGAGTTCAGTTTGTTTTATGTCCAAGTTAGTGAGTAAAACAACAAGTCAATGAAATAAGGAATTAGCATGAAACACTCAGTAAAATAGCTTTTTCCAACCAAAATTAGACATAACATTCATGCAAGACATTTTGTCCCATTGATAAAGACACAAAGACATTTAAATGTTGCACAAGATTTTAGTAAAGAAGTTAGGTGAGGCTACTACTACTTGTATGTTACATTAACTTTTAAATCTTGACTTTGCAAAGATTGCGATGTTATATCCAAGTTGAATTTAGCTAAATTTCTGCTTCTATAGGTTAAAAAAAAAAAAGTATATTACTGATGTTGTGCTGGTGAACTGTGTCAATATTTATTTTGTTGTTGTAGTGTCTCCAGTTTGCTACTTCTGTGTTCAGTTAATATATATTTTTTATTCCAAACAAGCAATATTTTATGGACGTTTGAATGGAAACTTTACTTATTTCTTGTATTCCATGGCCCAGCTGATGTTTTAATAATGTTGTGAGTGCAACTCTAGTTATGGCACTTCAGTATGTGTTGAAACAAATATTTCATCCAGGCTCCACGAAAGTAAAATATATGTTTTTCGATGATTGTGATGATTGTTACAAAACATGTAGCCATGAAACAAATATTTCATCCAGGATCCACAAAAGTGAAATATATGTTTTTAGATGATTGTGATTATTGTTACAAAACATGTAGCCAGACTCTTTGTGATATTTCAGGAATTGGATTTTTCTTTTCCAGTAGCATTGATACACATGTAATCATAGCCTTAACATGCCAAAACTATTGCATCTGCCTTTCAGATGATTGACTTCGTTGTTGTTTTTTTAAATGTGCAATTTATTTTTGTGTCCATCAAATCCAAAATGAAAATTGTGTTCAGCGCTCTCTTTTCCTGTTCTGTTTTAGCATTTTAAAAATCATTAGAAGACTTTTTATCCTACATGTGTTCAGTGAACATCAAGGCTAAAGTCAGCATATTTTTGTTGTTGTTGTTGATTTTTATTTGGTTGTTTTAAATTATAATTATCTCCTGTTTGTTTTCTGAGAGAAACAAACACAAATAACTCACAAAAAATCCAGTTACCTCCCTTAGACTGCCTTGCAACAAACGCTAGTTGGCAATTAACTGATGTTTTTTGGCAGAAAAGGAAGAATTATTTACTATTTTAAACACACACACACACACATATATATATTTCAATATGTGTGTGTGTGTGTGTGTTACAGTAAGAATGGGAATGTAGTGCGATTTTTGGATTTTATGTAGTGATTGTTGGAATGCCCATACATCCTAGGATGTTTTGGAATTGTAATGTACACAATATAAAGGTAGCATAGAATTAAATAATAGGAATTTCCCAGCTCAGCCCAGGATGTTTGGGAATCACATTATTTTTGTTGTTGCTGCTGTTGTCTTGCCATTGTCGTATTGTTGCGTTGCACAGTGGAAACATGGAAAAATTTACAAGAAGCTGGCAATCTCAGAGCTACCATTATCTCCTTTTCCTTCAGTACTGAATGTTACGATTTTATAAACCTAAGAATGTTTGAGTGCAGAAATGTCCTACAAGGACCCAAACCGTAAAACTATTTTAATTTTTATCAGCTGAAATAAACGTTTTTGTACTTTTTCCCTCAATAAAAGATAAAATGATCACTTAATATATTTTTTTAAGATAATCATATGACAATTTACACCCTTAGACAAAAAAATGTATTTAACGGAATTGTCAAATCCATTAAACACAAATGGTATATAATCGAATAATCAGAACCATTTTATTTATTTATGTTTTAATAATTTATTTATTGTTTCTTCGGGTAATTTCGTTTTTAACAGGAACTCCAGAATCTCTCTCTTTACCATACATTGTTGGTTATAAAGCTATTCGTTTTGGGGTTCACCCACAACCATGCGACTTACTGAATAGTTGGCTTACAAGTTACATTAGAATGGACATCTAGTTTGTCTAACTTGTTTAAATTTGAGTTTTTAACTTGTATTTTTCACAGATCACAAAATGGACAAATAGAACCATAACTTTTTTTTGCGGGGTGGTGGTGGGAAGGGGTGGTGTGGAGAAGTTGAATAACAAAAAGTTTTTTCACTTGAGTGATGATTGATCCTCCCTTCCCCAATGTTATTGTCCGTGAAATAGCACAAGTATTTATAGCAAACGTTTCTGTCATCTTTTTTTTAATGCCATGATCCTAACAACCAGTTTGTTCATCTTGAACATTCTTTGGTCTCGCAGTGGGCATGTAGCCTCAGTAGACCGTGCTCAGAGGTGCCAACCAGTACGGATTGACCGTATTTAATTCCGGCGAAGTGAATTAAATACGGAAATACGGTAGCTTTTATAAAAATATGGAGGAGAAGTTGCCGATCATTTATCTTTGCCAGCAGTGCTTCTGTACCGGTTTCTGGTCTCATAATAGTACTCCTGCACTCACTGAACGTCGCTGTGTTCAACAAGCTGATTTTCATGGTGATTTTAGAGTAAAACAAGTATGGTGTTCAACAAGCTGATTTTCATGGTGATTTTAGAGGACTGAAAATAGCCTGCTGTTTCAGAGGGAAGCCTGTCGTTACTTTATAGTGTCATAAACTGGGTTTTGCGAGAAAAAAAATACTGACAAGTGTTAAAAAATACTGGCAAAAGGATCCGTAAATACTGACAAGGAGATTAGGGGGTTGGCTCCTCTGCGTGCTGAGATTTTTCTCTGCAGACTAATCATTTTTTTGGTAAGGGTCCTTGCACTAAATGTTACAACACATTCTCGCGAAACACAGGTGTGGGCAAGGAAATAGGAGAAGAGGGTCCGCTCTGTATGTTGCTTTAGAATACTGTATGAATGCTGCGGCGTTACGTTTTTGTTTGTTTTCAGTTTTAATTTTCTATGTAAAATTCTGCTTGTTGGGTGTCCACAATCAATTCAACAATTATTCTGGCACCTGTTTGTACCACTACGACCAAAATAGTTGTTGTTTTTTTACTACCCCCGTTGGCGTGCCGGCGGCTTCAGTATAAATAGTATCCCCACTTTCTGGAAATTTAGTGCTTTAAATTCCCACTGTCGCTGTCTTTCTCTCTTTCTCATTCCTGCTCTGTTCTATCAATCTGCTATACTATCATCTTCTTCGCTAGACCAGTCTCCTACCTTTTTTCTTGAAAACTCTTCCGGGACAAGACTCCTTATTTGTGTATGAGGTCTGTTGGATCAGCTTGGGAATATTGGACGCTTTCTGCCAGGTGGTCAATAGGGCTTCCTATGATGTTATTATTTAGCAATGTAGGCATTTTTATATGTATGTGTTTTGTTGATAATTTATAATGATGTTTGTATTCTATTTTGTTTTTGTAAACGGGGGTTCGATAAGTTGGGGTGAAGCCTCAGCCGTCCCCTGCGTGGGATGTCTTTATTGTAAAGTGACTGGCTGGTGGAGAGCTTTCGGTTTTACCACTAGGGTTGTTTCAGCAGATCTTTTATGCGGATCAAGGGTTGTCCGGTCCTGATTTGGCTCGGAAAAGTCCGCTGGACCTAAAGCAATAATAATGTAATGTAATGTAATGTTTTTTTTACTGTAAAGGCGTGTTTAGGATTCTGCATTTTGTAATTATAACACTTAAATCATCAGATGTGCTTATCTTTCTGCATTTTGTCATTATAACAGTTAAATCATCGGATGTGCTTATGTTTCTGCATTTTGTCATTATAACAGTTAAATCATCAGATGTGCTTATGTTTCTGCATTTTGTCATTATAACAGATGTTAGTTACAATTGTCATCATTAGCTTTGTCAGAATAATAATCATGATCAACATCTTCATCATCATCAAAGTTTAATTTTAGCATCTGATGTTATTCACAGATTAAGGAAAAGATCATCAGGTTTTCTTCTGATTCTATATACTGTCATGATTATTATTATTATTATTATTATTATGCAGTAAGTTCTATTGTAAATAAATAACTATGTATATTTTACTTTGTGCACTGCTTCAACTCCCATAGAAATGTAATGCTCTTTTAATGTGCCTATGGAACAAGATGCACTCAACTACATTAAACACATTTTTAAAAGTAAATAAACAAATTTATTTCTTTCCTGTACCTATGAGTAAACACTAGTCAAGCTATTGAAACTTGTGCAGCACTGAAATTGCATGATCTTAGCATAGCTCATTTGCATACGGAAGAGTCTATTTTTGTTGAATCCAAAAATAAGGGTGTTAAAAACTGCTTCAAAATGTAACATTGGAGGACATTATGCACATTAAAAGTACTTAGGTGAAGTGCTTTGTTAGTAAATCATTTTTTTTACTATGTCATTAATAAAAATATTTTAACAAGAAAAAAGAAACAAAATAGCTGAAGAAAGGGAAAACAAACATTTAAAAATCAAATATCTTTTTACTCATATGTTAACTGTTTATTTTTCTCAAAGAGTGGATTAAAATTATGTAACTGCCATCAAGTACAATTTCTATACAACCTATGTACACAAATATACACAGTACAAATTACTACACTATAATAACATCAGTGGCCAGTTACCACCCCATTGACAAGACCAAAATTGTACGCAACATTTAAACGTGCATTCTTTCTAATGTTAAAAACAAAATGTAATATGCAGCAAAATGTTTCAAATTTGATTCAAATTTATGCCCATCAACAAAAATATCATGCCCATTATTATTACGTTTGCGACCATTTGTTGTTACACAACCCTGGCAACATATTTTGCCTCAGCTGCAAAGATGATTTACAACTTGTTGCTCATTCGAACAATAAATGCAAACATAAAACGAATAATAATAATGTAAAAAAAATATTAATAATTATAATTATATAATTATAAAAGGCCAATGATGGGAAGACCAAATAAGTTCAAAACTCTATTAATTAAATTTACATATAAAACTCTGCCTTTCAAAGCCTACAATCGACCACAAACAATTCTTCATATTCGTTTAGAAGTATGATAAATTCTTCTCTTTTTTTTACAATAAAAATGACAAAAGCACAAATGAAACAATACTAACAGATGGTAGGCATCAATCTTTTGGTCTCTCTGTAAACATACCAAACGAAGAACAAAACAAAAAAGTCAAAATAAAACTGCACACTGTACAAGCAAACCTTCCAGATTTGAACGCAGTCGCTCACTCAAGTTTCACCGTCTATCAATGGCAACTGATGAAAATGTTGCATGCAAACCAATTTAAATTACAGGTAAAAAACTCCGACTCAAAGAGAAAAGTGCAAAGTTCGGTACAACAAATTATCCTAGCATCATACCCATATGCACACCAACACAACATGACATGGCAAATAAATAACCTACAAATGTATACTTTGTAATATTATTCGAGGAACTTATGCATCCCCTTGCAGGTGGGAATTTGAAACTGGGAAAAAAAAATTTAAATTCACATATGTACAGAGATTTTTTTTTTTAGTTCACATAATTAATAATCAAAAGTAGATGAGAAATGCTTATAATCAAAACTATCTCAGCAATTTTTGTTCACGTTTCATTTTTACAATACTAGCAGAAACGGATAGATTTTATTTCCAAAGCAGAATTGATATTTCTGATTACACAGTAATCCAAATGATATACAACTAATTAAGGGAAAAAAGTTCTAAACGTGAGTAGAGTTATTATAGACTCGCATACTGAATGCATCGGAGTCGCAATATTCAATACCGTACCAATAAATTTGACTCCACCACTGCTTTGGATAGCACACAATTTATTTCTATTAACAATGCGCAAGTTTTTCAATTCAGACAGTTTTTATAACACACTCAAAAAAGATTATTGCAGTTTTAACGTTCACAACGATGATTCTGGTAACTAAAATGTCATAGAAATAATTCATCAACATCAGCTGTTCTTGTCTTATTATACCTTCTTTGAAGATATTTTACACCACAAACTAAACCAACTTTTCACCAAACTCAAGTAAGGAAAAACATGACATAAAACTGATGAAGACAACAATGAGTTTTTTTTTACAGTTAATCCATAAACTTTTGTCTCTTCGTCTATTTCAAAACTAGCATGCACAAAAAAAAAAAAAACACTTCTTTCTATAACACCACAGAACAATGTTTTACATACTAATAAATATGTCAGTTAATATAGGCACTTAAATTCTTTAAATAATCTTGTTCCAAGCAACGCTCTACCACCGTTCTCTATTCTTTTTCCTATTTGACATATTCATAGTTACTGAGCTAGTCAATACATAAAATCAACACTGCAAACTAATCTCTGTTAAATAACATACACCACTAATGCAAAACAAACATATACATCTGCTGTAAGATTCACACAATGAAATCCTTTTTTTTTCAAAATTTCTCAGAATGCAAAACATGCTAAAAATATCAGTTTTATATAACATAGTTTGTTTTTCGTCATTCTTGTTGATAAAAAGGATCTACGCTTAGAAACTTTAATATCTGTCTGCCTTTCTTTCTTTTATTTTTTTTTAAATTTTAACTACTGTACATCTGTCTTATTAATATAATGAAGCTGTTTATCAATATAGTGCAGGTTTTTTTTCAGGATTCCTCCGCACACTTCTAACAAACAACACAGGGATGCCTCTTACTCAAAGGAAAATTCTAGGTTTCACTCTTTACATCATTATACATTTATATCTGCGACGCAAGCAGAAGAACACACAAAATTAGAACCGTAGTTAGAAAATGTCAGTGTACTTGATGACAATTGGTTTGACAAGAACTACACATAATCAGCAGGAATCTCCTACAAGCAATCATAATTAGTAGTCTTCTTTTACTCCACCTTTGCGGTTCGTTTTTCCTTATTCAGATTTCAGTTCAGGTCTCAAAAGTTACAGAAAAAGCGTCATTTCTTTTCTCCTTTTTGTTGTTGCTGTCTTTGTTGCTCCCTATGCTTGGTCATATAATTATCATAATATACTTTAAAAAACTGAACATTTCACACAAAGTATATAATTATGTACTCATTATTATACAAGAGAATCAATCTAATCTTGCCTGAAAATTTAAAAAAAAAAAAAACGTTAACTATTATGAAATAATTTGTTACCTTTCAAACACAAACGAAGATGAAATAAGGAGAAGATTTTGTTCTTCTTCTTGGCCAGGTAACTTTGGGAATAGCCGAACTGAAATGTATCTCCGAAACCGAAAGCAAAAAAACGAACGTCTCATCGAAACCGAAAGGGGAGCAAAATGAAGTCAGGAGCATCAACTAACGAGAAGCCTGCCGCATAAAACGCACAATGGATATCCCATGATAATGTTCAGTATGTGCAAAACAATATAAATGTTATGCCAAAAACGACCTGTTCACTACTAATAATATGGACTAACGTAGCATTTTCATCACAACTTCGTTTATTTTGTGGAAACTTACTCTTTAGCATAAGCAGTGAGTTTGTAATTTTGTTTCGTTTTATGTTCATTTTAAAATCAATTTAGTTCCCCTTTGGGCGGTCTGATAAGGGAAAGTTAATCCCGAATCAATCAAGATTTTCTATAAATACAGAAACCATTATTATTTTGGTAAAACTGAAGAAGCGAGGTTTAAACGTACATGACAATGCCTATGCAGAATTAACTGCTTTTTGGACGTAAGTAAATACACTGCTATACAATCTTTTAAAAATCTTATAACTCGGCTGAATAATTAGGGCTTACATTTGGCATTCTACATTCTGAATGCGCAACATGGCATAGCGTCCCAGGGGTAGGCAGAATAAATGAACTATACACACTCTGCATGAATACTGTACACATCTACACCTCTCAACACATTTTATCACACGTTCATTTTTTTTAAGGACAGGATGGAATTAATACACGCCAGAAAATGCCTTACTATGATTACAAATAATCCTACGGTAATTTCGCTACTATCACGCTACAGAACTCCTTGATCAAACAAACAAACAAACAAATCATTAACGCATATAGTCTACTCAATTCTATATATATAAATAATCACTGTCACCAAAATAACAATCGACACCATTTGGACCATTTTGATTACTATGTGAGATAATTTCAAAGCAACAAAAAATAATAATAACAATAATAAAACTACAACTACAAACCAAAAAAAAATCGGGCATTGCCACAACATATAACATGTCAGCATGTGATAAAAATGCAGTGAAAATAAAGACCTTATGTTGTTTACAATTTACAGAACAATGTACAATAAGAGACAGTCAGCAAAAATAAAATAAAAAATAAATAAACAAAACAACAAGTCCAGAAATAATGACAAAAGCTACAGATAAAACCAACATACGAAATTTTTGTTTTGTTTTGTTTTATTTTCTTTTTTGCTGACTGTCCCTCTGTGACCTATCACATTACTTATTTGCAGTGACTACACCATATGAACACACACACACACATTCTCCACCACACCACAATATTGTACAGCACCAGTCAAAACGCACCAACATTTTCAAAACACTGCCAACACCTGTCAGGATTCCGTCCACTTCATATAAAACAAACGTTCAGTTTAAATCAAGCATCGTCTTGCTTCGCCTTCCAAGTTTATCCAAAACATTCCTCAAAGTTTCCAGGTCTCCACAAAAAGACTGGCAAAAGCGACGCGCTCGAGAACGTCCTTGTGCACACTGACACACAACACACTCACACCAACTCCTTCACGCACCAGCAAAAACATCAGATCCCTGGAAGGTGGCTGCCTATAGTATTTATGAAAATCACTGTCCTGTAATGATCAAAGGTTCTTTTGAAGAGACTAACATTCTGTGATGGTTTGAGCTATAACTAAGGAAGCCACTATACAAGCTAACCAGAGAAGGCTTCATCCACCAAATTCTAAGTAGGACTAAACCACCAAGACTGGTATATAACTAAAAGTGCCTACTGATGTAGTCTTTTACTAGATTCTATGAATACATATTAGTATAATATAATAATGATGGCATCAAAAGCCAGTCTGCGTTCTGCCTTCTGCTTCACGTGCTTGTTCTTTGCCATTGGGGTTGGCTTTCGGGCATCAGAAGTCTGAAGGATTTGCATACCAAAGGTGGTGCGTTTGACAGATCCAAAAATCTCCATATAAAGTTTTGAGTATATTTAAAATATAGTGCAAGCTAAGATTTACTAATAGGTGCCAGATAACAATTACTAAATCACTGCAAGCATTTCATCTGAGCTGCATCTCTTTGAAAAAAATAATTTCCTGTATAAATACTTAAAGAGTTGCTGGGTATAGTAACAACCAATGATAAATTCAATACAATAGAAGAAAACTTGACCATTACAGGACAATGAAGAATGCTGTTCATCACACACATTCACAAAAACGCACACAGTGACACAAGCATATACAAAAACACACACAGGTAGAGACAAAGTACATGAAAATGTACATCAATGTTTTAAACAAACGTGACAAGATGGGAATCCTAAGTAATATAGCCGATCGCTAGTGAGTAATCCCTCTTTCAATTATTTTGTATAATTAGCGATATTTTAATTTCTGTTACCATTTTTATCCCCCCCCCCCTTCCCCTGTTTGCATTATCTCATATTTGCCTCTAGTAACAAATGATTTCTACTATAAAGTTCTCCTCTTTGATTAAAAAAAAAAGTCCAGACTCAAATGCAAACTTTTGCCACACACACACGCAAGCACATAAGCTACAACTATTACACCCTGTAGTATTCACCTCTACAAACAAACAGGTGCAAGTTGTGCTTCAAACATAACACTATGGACACAGTTCATACAGCTTGCCTCAACTCCCCCAAAACATGCAAATTAGATGCATATACGTGAGGTCATTATGCGCATACATATTCCTTTACCCTTTGTGGAGAAGTATACAAAGAAAAAAGTATCGTAGAATCGTTAGTGAACAAGAAAATGAAAACAGAAAACTGAAATCCGATTCCACGATATAATAATATGAAGATCACAATTGATGCTGTGTAACACAGTCCTCTTCCCTAACCTCCTGCTCAACAGTGTACAGCTAGCACACACCCCTGCCAAGCCACAAAGGCCTATCACTTGTAAAGCTGGAAACCTGCACATCCTCATCGCCAATCTCTTCCAAAGAAAACGAAGCCTGGGGCTAAGACCTTATACAAGGGCGAAAGAGAAAGTCTGCAGACGGCAAACAATAACTGCCATTAGAGGATCTAACATTCATAACCACTACCATCTAATTGTGATAATTACTAACTGATTGTGTAAAACAGTCCATGTTAACCTTGCCTGTAATCAATCCAAATCAAATATATAAACAAAAGTATAATCTTGGGAACGGACATTGCATTAAAATACTGAACTGAATTGAAACAGTATCAATAATTTATTGTTCCTATATGCCAAAAGTGAACATAGGGTCTAACAAACACATCTCAAAAGTTCCCATTGATGCCTACAGTCTATCCAAAACAGTCATTGTATGAACACACAAGAAGGGATAATCTGTCCCAGTTTACAGCTATTTGAAAACAAGTCAGCAAATTTTGCAGAAAGAAATCCACAATAAGGAACAAAATCTGCTTTACATGCAGCCAAAAATGCTGCACAGAAAATTTACTTTTGGACAGTCAACATATACTTTTGTTTTTATTTAGAAATCAACACAATTGCATTTTCCTGAGGTAACTCAGCCAATATTCATGACTCAATCATAGCGTGTGTGTTTTTCATATCTAAATCTACAAAATCTTCTCCCGGTCATAGGTTTTCCTCAACAGCCTGAAAACAGCAGTTTAAAATCTATCAAAACAAACCCCAATCCCAAACTAAACCTCAAGACAACTTCAAATGAATGAAGACCCCAACAGCATCCCTCGAACGCTAACATTTCGACAAGCTGAAGACAGCAGCCTCGGAGGGGATACATATATTTACTGTGACGTGACAATGTTATATTAATTAAGACATTAGTGCTATATTAAAAAAAAACTTTATCAAGAAAGAAACTAATGGTCCTCTCAATGGCAGCATTGACACTGATCTGATGGCGATGTACTGTGATAACAGCGACGCACATGTTGAGATACCCTAGGCTGAAGAGTAAAAGAAAGAGGCCCTGAGGACGGTGTGTTATGAGGCGGTGGCTGTGATCTGCTCCAAGGTAGGGTAGATAGCCAGCAGGATCGCGAACAGCAGCATCAGCAGAGGTATACTTGACACAAATGATAACTGCAACAGAAAAAGTATTTTATAGTGAATGACTTACTATACAGTAAGGAATACTTTACACAAATTATAACTGCAACACCTAAACATGGCGTTTTACAGTCAATTATGTTTTTTTCTACATTTTTCAGGCTGTTGAGGAAGCATTCAAACACATCCTTTACCTGCTAACTTTTTACATGTCAACATCTTAGCCTAGTGAAGGCCAGACTTTCTCTACATTTTTAAAATTCCGTTTCACCTGATTATAACCTTATCAATGTACCCTTATTATTATTCTTCATTCAAATACAACAGTAAAATATACTTTGTTACAAATTATAAAATTCAACAGAAAACACAATAATTTACAATGAATTAATGTTTTATAATAAGGTAATATTCAAACAAAAAGGATAAGTGCTACAGAAAACAAGACATCTTTATGCATGAATGTTTTGTCAATGTACCGACAGCTGAAGAAACATTCAATTAAACAGTAAATAAGGTACACTTAACAGAAACTAAAATTACAAAAGAAAATAAGTTTTTTTTAATAATAAATCAACTTTTTTCTTAATGTGGTGTTTTCTTAACAAAGAAAATTATAACAGAATTCTGACACTTAGAAAGACGGAACAGAACTATAAGAAAGACACACATATACAGACAGGTACAGGCAGAAAAATACAGACAGACAAGACAGAAAGACACATGAATTGAGAGAAAGACAAGAGACAAGCGGCGTACCTTTTTGCTACGTTCAGCAAGCTGCCTGTAATCAGTCTCCATACTTTCGATCTGAGATCGTAGAGAGAGGACCTGTTCAGAGTACACTTGGCACTGCGAGCGAAGCTGCTTGACCTCGTCCCCTGCTTCCAGAAGCTGCCATACACATAAATTATTGCATTACCACCATTTCCAAATTTATAAACAGAAAATCGTACATGTGTGTGCAAGGACAGAAATACTGTCTATAAAACACAATCAAAGAGAACAAAAAATATGAACATATCGGATCGTAGAAGCTTTATCAAATTGATTTTCTTTTTCTATAATGCTTTTGGGGTGTCGGATAGTGCAGTGGTTGGAGCACTCGCTACTGTGTCGAAAGTTAAGCACCGTCCGGTGCGGTTAGCACATGGATGGGTGACCGCAAAACGTGAAGCGACAAATAACAACGCCCCCAGTTGACTCAACTGTGATTGAGTACCTACTCTCTTGAGGGTGGGGAAGGTAAAGCAGCGAGGGAGAGAGTTGGGCATCACCCTCATTACGCTGGCCCAAGATAAGTGTGATCTCCAACATCACGCTCCCCTACGGCCACAAGGCTATGGGACTACCTTTACCTTTACTTTTTTTTTTCTGTCTTTATTATTATTTTTTTTCATTATGTCAAGAATCAACAGTCATCTTCTCATCCAACCATGAACATTTGTGTGAAATTACATGAAGTTTCGTGCATCTGAAAATTGATTGTTCTTAATCTCATACAGCCTTGCCTTCCAGCACAATCAGCTGATCAAGACATTGGTCTCATTTGTATAGCTCATTGAGCTGCCCAAGGTACAACTGGCTTCTGAAATACAGCATGGATAAATTAGATGGCTGAAGTCCTGATTGTGCCCACATTGCCTGATACGCATGTGCCTAAATAAGGCTTGCAACATGGACCACTGCTATCAAACTCCTTGGATGCAACTGTCCCCCAGGAAAACAAATAGACACCTGTACATGTAGGTGAAGCTTTTCATGCTTATAACTCATTAATGTTTCTTTCTAGCCCAAACATTTAGTAACATAATTATGTTTGTAAACGTACTCAAGCTGTACTGAATTTCTAAACTAAACTGACAGAACTACTACTACCGCTACTACAAATCAAATCAGAACATGCCTTCTATCAGTGAATACAAAAATAGAAGAATTCTATGCAAGAAACTAGAATATTTAAGTATAAAAACTGTGAAAGAAGTTTTGTTCAACTAGACATCCTTAACCAAATATCATCCACACCAATCCCAAAATTACACTAATCATAAACTGCAATGCATCATCTGACTGTGTATAAGACTGTGGAACATGTTTTGCACGATATAAGAAATACATTAAAAATAAATATCATCCGTGAAAAACCTTACCACATCAAACCTTAATTATAAAATGCAATGTGTTGTCTGTGTATAAAATACAATCTCTTTTGATCCACTCGATTTCTATAAATACAAGTATCATTCCCCAATATGCTTAGTATTTCAAGCCTCAACTAAAACTAAATGCAACGCGTTGTATTTGTACCAAATATAACATGCAAATAGAAATATCATCCACTAATATGCTGATGTTATGATTGAAACGCAGCACGATAGATCTGATCATTTTGTTTTGCAAAGCGTGCAACGACAGTGTGTATTTACCTTTGATTTGATTTTGCGCTGTTTCTAGAATAAGCTTCATATAATGTGGATAATTGTTGTCATTCGATATTGTTGAGAATTTTCTAGAATTACTTTTTTTTATTATCGACCGTATTTTCCAGATTTTACGGGTAAAAGCTCGTCGAATCATGTAGATTCGTAAACATTATGTGACGTAATAAAGTGCATAGTTCCGGTGACGAGTTTTATTTTGATTGGATGTTCTTGCATCATTCTAGAATGTTCGAATTTTTTCTCGATTGCAGAGAGGCTACATAATTAATGCACTGTTTGCTTGTAGGTATGATTGTTGAAGTGATTTCCGAAAGCGATCTTATATGCAGTTGTTGACGTTTGCTGAATAAAGATGGAAAACTTTATACGACGACTCCTGCCTTGTTGCTGAGTGAACAGGTTGCGTGGATAAACGAATTCGAGTTAAACTTATCAAGATTCAAGCATCGAGGCTGAATCCATTATTGATAGATACTGTGTAACAGCTGACCACTTCAAACCTCAATTAAAACTACTAAATGCAAATCATCATCTGAGCACACTATGTAACATACTGTACTCAACTAGACTTCCATTCAACATAAATGTCATCGCTTACTATGCTTACCACTTCATACAAAATACTACTATACTAAACGCAATGCATTATCAGTGTACACTTTATCTTATCTAGACTTCCATTCAACATAAATGTCATCCACTGTGATGCTTACTGCTTCAAACTAAAACTATTAAATACAATGCATCCTCTGTGTACATTAACCAGAGCAGTCTTTCAGCAACTACACATAAGACTCAATCTCGGCAACTCAAATACATTCATAGATAAATTCATAATATATCAACTTTCGACCATTTTCTGACAACACTGTGTGGTACAATATGACAGATACATCAAGCAAAACATGTATCCAAATGCCAGCTTCAAGTAATAATTTTTATAAAAAAAATATATAAATATCAAATCCAAAAAAACACAAAAAAAGATTAAAAAATAATGCTTTTGGCATCTTTTAAAAAAATTTCTAGACTAACAGTACAATTTTAAACAAAATTTAACTACAAAAGAAAGTGCAAAATTTGACTTTTAGATGTATTCAATCAAATTTCTAGCATTTCTTTTTTTTTTTTAATTTAACAATTTAGAAAAAAAAGTTAATGTGTTAGTCTATAAATTCTAAAAAGATGCCAAAAGCATTATTTTGAATTTTTTGTAATTTGTTTTAATATCTGTATACTTTTTAAAATTATTTATTAATTGAAGCTGGTAGTAGGATACTTGCTTTGCTTGATGTATTGGTCATATTGTACCATACAGTGTTGTCAGAAGATGGTCGAAAGTTGGTATACTACATTCCTTGGACAAATTTTGCTTTAGTCCATCTATGAATGCTTTTGAGATGCCAACATTTTTTTTAAATTTCACACACACACACACACACACACACACACCCACACACACACATATATATATATATATATATATATATATATGAGGGCAATCCGATAAGTACTTAGCCTCACTGCCCGATGGCGCAAGTATCGCAAGAGCAATTTACTATCGTGTAGTACATTCTCGTAGACGGCTACTGTTGAAATTTCAGCAGGATCGGACTCGTAGTTTTATTTTGAACAAGTGTGGAAGCGGGCATGTCCGAGCATTTTAGAAAAATTGAAAAAGAAAGCAAAAAAAAAAAGCAAAATCGCTCACACCTCCACCCTTACCACAGCCAAATTGGTCGAATTGGGCTACAAACTGCTGCCCCATCCACCGTATTCTCCAGATTTGGTGCCGTGCGACTTCTTTTTGTTTTTAAACTTTAAAAAGTCACTCGCTGGACAGAAATTTGAGTCGAATGAGGAGGTCATCACTGCCACGGAGGCCTACTTTGCAGACCTCGAGAAAACGTATTTTTCAGACGGGTTAAAGAAGTTAGAGCATTGCTGGGAAAGGCATATCGAACTAAAAGACTATATTGAAAAATAAATCGCCACTTTTTCAAAATTTTCGTTTTCCTCTTGTTAGGCTAGTACTTATTGGACCACCCTCGTATAAATATATATATATATATATATATAAAAAGTAGGCAGATCACACAATTAGAGACAATCTGGGGGCAGGGGACATAACCCATCAAATGAAACACTTGGCTAAATCAAATCACAAACACCATTAACAAAAATTTTTTTACAAGGAGCAAGGGTGATAAAGAATTAAAATGTAACAGTAATGATTCACGGTTTCAGGTTCTGCCAAGCTTGGGTTAGTCTAGAATTTCTTAGCCAAGGAAAAAAGAGAACAAAAGAAGGGAAAAATAGGGAAAACCCTCATTTGGATGTAATGTCGCAAACAAATCTGGCTAAGAAATGGGAGCAGGGTGAGAACGGGTGTGGGGGGATGGCGATCCTGCCTTTGCCAAATACTATTTACTTTTGACTCGGGCAATGTCTCGGGGATTTTCTCCTGGCATTCCGGTTTGCTCCCCCAGCAAAAGTTCAAAAATCCCTAATATTAGGTAGGTTGGGTTTGGATACGCCACAGGCTGCGACTATGCCTTCCCAATGGGAGACGGCCCAGAATTTCCCAATACAAAGGGACCAAAAAGTGTCCAAAATCAAAATAAAAAAGACCTTGCTGTGAACTTTAGATCTGGTTTCACATGAACAATCGTATATGTTCAAATAAACTACAGTAGAAGTTCTATTATGTCAAAAACAACAGTAACCTTGCAATGACCTTGACCTTGGGATGACCTTGACCTTCTCTTGACCTCTAAGGCTCAGGTGTGATCAAATGGCCCAATGATGCAAAATGTGGGTCAAATATAGAACCATTCCACTGTACAAGGACAAATTTTGATGTTTTTCACAAGGCTTACAATGACCTTGACCTTCAAGATCACACAATCAGAAAATATATATCGGAACGATCAATCTACGATCTATACATATAACAAGTTTGGATTTTATATTTATCATAGTTTAGGGATAAGGCCATTTCAAAGTACCCATATTAACAGACTTTGGCCAGCTCCTTGGACCTTGATCTTGGAGTGAGGTTGACCAAACTTGCAAGGTTGGTGTGTCTCACTGATAGCTGCCATGCATCAAACAATCATCAGCCCTCTAATAATAACTTGGGAAAATTGTGATATTTTGAGAACAATTTTCTTTTCTTTTTTTTAAATTATTGACCCTGTAAGTTTAACCTTGACCTTGAAGTCAGGTCATTCAAACACTGATCATTTTCAAGCCCTCGTGGCCACACACCATCCTACCAAGTTTCGTTGTGATAGAGAAAAAAAAAGGACCTGTGGGTTCGGGAACTGAATAGAATAGACCCAACGTTTCCTGGCCTGTCATAGGAGGCAACTACCAGGGGTGATGTTAACATGGCATCACAAGCGAAAGTCTTCTACAGAGAAGTCACCGGCCAGGGTGAAGGAACCTCAGGTTACTATAGGCTCCATGACCACATGCTCAGGGTCAAGGCGATCCACACCATACTCATGGATTTCGGCTGTGGCCAACAGCCTGGAAAGGACTGGACCCTACCAGGTCTTTCTTGCCCAAAACTGTATGATGAAAAGAACCGCTCACTTCATCCCAGATTGGTCATCGCCCGTGTCACCAAGGACCGCGCATTACATTGGCCACCAGGACATGGGGGTAATAAGGACGGACAACTTAGCAAGATCAGCATGAGAGACAACATCGTAATAGAAACCTAGAATGTCATGACCCTAAATGCGGGGGGAAATGAGAAGAACTGGCCCACGAACTGGACCACTATCGATGGAACATTTTAGGTATCAGCAAACTGCACTGGAAAGGCCCAGGTGAAACAATGACCTACAAAGGCCACAGGATTTATTTCAGTGGGAGAGATGATAGGCATGACACGTCATTGGATTCTTGATCCATAAAGACATTCTGGCCACTGTCATGGGTTGCAGCCCAGTCTCCAGTAGACTCATTACCATCCGTCTGAGAGCAGTCCTTTTCAACATCACCCTCAGCCAGGCCTACACCCCACCATCAGACTATGTCGAGAGCGAAGTCGAGGATTTCTATGAACATCTGCAGGATGTCCTTGACCAAGTGCCAAGGAAGGACATAGTCATAGTGCAAGGCGACTCAAATGCCAAGGTTGGCCAAGATGCGTAACACAACTGGGGAGACACATGTGGACTCCACTGCAACAACGATCAATGCCAGGAAATAGAGAACAATCTGAACAAGAACAACAGCAAGAAACCAACTAGACTGTGAAGTGGCTGACAAGTGTTAAACAGCCCAAGGTCTCCATGATCCAAAGCAAGTCTGGCATGTGCCTTACAGATGAACAAAAAGTCTTGGATAGATAGACTAAGTAATGCTCTGCCTATTACAACCATACACCAAACGAAGATCCATCAGTTCTAGCATGTCCCCAGAACAGAGAAGAAGGAGAAATCCTTCCAATTCTCTGAGAAGAAGTTGAGGCAGCAATACAATTGCTGAAGAAGGGGAAGTCAGCAGGGGTGGACAACATACCCCCAAAATTTCTTCAAGCAGGAGGAGAAGCGATGATTGACGCCCTCGCTGTTATCTGTAACAAGACCTGGCAGAGTGGGGAGTGGCCTACACCATGGACCCAGTCGCTTGTCATCACTCTTCCCAAAAATGTTAACCTTCAGGAGTGTCAAAACTACTGCACCATCAGATCAGCCTCATCAGCCATCCCAGCAAGGTCCTCCTGAAAATAATACTCAACAGGTTGAAACCCCAAGCTGAACAAATCATAGCTGAAGAACAAGCAGGATTCAGGGCAGAACAAAGTACTACTGAGCAGACTTTCAACCTCAGAATAATCTGAGAGAAATACCTACAGCACCAACAACATTTATATCATGCGTTTGTAGACTTCAAGAAAGCGTAACCATAAGAGTGCCCTAACATTATTGAAAATTATTATCAAAAGCCTGCATGACAAGGATAATAGTGCAGTCTTCCACAACAACACCATTGGGAACTGGTTCCGAACAAGAATCGGCATGCGTCAAGGATGCCTACTCTCTCCACACTCTTCACCATCTTTCTGGAGCGCATCATGTCAGATGCCATTGCAGATCACAAAGGCACAATCACCATACAGACTAGAGCAATCTCCAACCTCCCTTTTGTGGATGATATTGATTGATTGGCTGGAGAGGAACAAGAACTTGAACAGCTGGTACAGAGGCTTGATACCACCTCCAGAGCCTTTGGAATGGAAATAAGTGCAGAGAAGACCAAAATGATGACTAACGGCACCAATGGCATCAGCACGGACATCAAAGCCCAAGGTCAATCCCTCAACATGGTGCACAGCTTCAAATATTTAGGAGCTATTGTATCAGACAATGGTCCTGATAGGAAGTCCTCTCCAGGATAGCACAAATTGCTGCCCTCACAAGGTTGAAGCCCACTTGGAAAGACAGGACCATCAGTCTACATTCCAAGGCAAGGTTGCTGTGCTCCCTTGTCATCTCCTTCCATTACTCCACCTCTTTTTTTGTCTCCCTCTTCTTCTGCCTCCTTGCACCGTGCCTTGCAGGATGGTCTTTGCAAGGCCTGATGCTCTGGTGACGTGGCCATACCATCAGCTTTCGTTTCTTCACCACTGTGAGCATGTGATCGTTTTGTCCAATGGCTTGTGTGATGGGCTGTTGGACTTCATCGATGGTGATGTGTTTTGAGGGTCCATGTTTCTCAAGAGATGAGGTGCTACAGAGGACTTCTGGGCATTTCCCATACCCAACACATCACCAACGGTGAAGTCCAACAGCCCATCACTGAAGCCATTGGACAACACAATCACATGCTCACAGTGGTGAAGAAATGAAAACTCTGATGGTATAGCCACCTCACCAGAGCATCAGGCCTTGCAAAGACCATCCTGCAAGGCACGGTGCAAGGAGGCAGAAGAAGAGGGAGACAGAAAAAGAGGTGGGGGGACAACATTCAAGAATGGACTGGCTTGACAATTAGCGGATCCATGAGGGTTGCTGAGGACAGAGAAAGTTGGAGTACCCTGGTTAAACAATCATCTATGATGCCCCAATGACTTTAGAGTTATGGTATAGGATAAAACAGAAAAACAATAATTATCCACATTAAAGTTGTACATGAACAGAAGGACAGACCGACAGGCAAACATTTTTAGCGATATTTTACTTGGATTATTTAGGACTCATGCAGATTTGCACAAATCTGGAAAATTTATTTTTTGGAGTGAGTACTTAGACTCACATGTGAGTCCAAAATGGAAGCGAAAAGCCAACTATGACAAATAACAAACACAACAAAAAACAAAAGGCCATAATTAAAACACCCAATTTAAAAAGTCTTTGGAAAACTTTTTAAAAAAGAAATAAAATAAAATAAAAAATAAATAAATTGTTTACGCAAACTAAAATAATCTTTAAAATAAAATAAAAATACAAATAATGGAAATCCAGGGGAAAAGGAACCAACGAAAGTGCAATAAAAATTTTGAGACCACACCATAAAATGCAGGATCCAAATTTCAGCTGATGAAGCTATAGGATTTAAAACGAACTTCAGGGATGGGTTCACAAATTCTAAGCTGCTGAGTGGAAAGAAAATTAAAACCAAGCCCGTGCAGGAAGACAACTGGACAGCTAAAAAAACCAAAACAAGCCCATGCACGACACCAGAATACGACACCACCGATAGCCAGACAACGTTGATCCATTCTACCTGCGGCAGCTGTTTGACAGCAGACTTTGAAGAGGAGGAGGAGGCGGCAGTTGTCTGCCTGCCTGTTGCAGAGATCGAAACCTGCCTGCCAGAAGGAGAGGAGGCAGATGAGGATGAAGAGGAGGAGGAGGAAGAGGGTGGATCTCTCACCTCCTGTTTGGTTTTCTGGGCGTCTTTCTGGGCGTCAGTGAGGTTTTGGCGCCAGGCCACCTCGCTGGAGGCTAGCTTCTCCTTGAGGGCCTCCAGGTGCTTGTACGACTCCTGCAGCTTGTTGTACTCGGACGACAGCTGCAGGTTCTCCTTGCGAGACCTAGAACACAGGTAAATTACAAACTAAATAAAGAAAAAAATACACGAAGAATGAAGGAACACCTTCTCAACATGTACCAAGCAAGAAAAATATCATTACTTTCATTCCCCCCCCCCCCTCCCCAAAAAAAAAATTATAAATTTTACTTTCCTCTTCTTTCCTAATTATATCTTTGTTTCTAAGTCTCTTTGCAATTGTGTCTCCATTACTTGTAATGCATGCAAAAGCACTGTCACTATCCAAGGATCCATCGTCCTCACATGCTTTCTTTATTTTTACCTTCTTGCTTATTCGCATCAACAGGAACAGCAAAAAATCAGTGATGGCCACTGAATGCATGGGCAGACGCTAGGAAAACATAAGTTCAACTCTATGCACTCTATGTACCCCAGTTAAACCCATTTTCTTGTATTAAATCAGTTGGTACAATCAGGATGGTTTTATTGTTCAGTTTAGCAGTTATGTATTCAACTGACAGGTCATTACGGCATAAGGAATGAGCAGTAAAGTAGTATGCAAACTTCACATTATCCAAACCAATAGGAAATGCAGCTGAGTCAACAGAAAAGTTCACTACAACACTACAGTTTACTTACATCTTCATCTCAGCTTCAATAGCCTGGATTCGCTTTCGCAGGTTACTGCACTCTTCTTTCAAGGCTAGGAATTCTGCTGAGAACAAAGACACACAAGTCTAAAAACAATGTTTAGCGGTGTCAAAAAAATGCGGAAGATGGGAGGGGTTTGGGGACGAAAGGAGTGTAGAGAACACCAAAAACCACAATGTATGCTATCACAATGTTCATGAAACTAAACATGGGAAACGATAAAACATAAAACACATGGGCGCTAAAAGCCAGAAGATTCAACTCGCCCGTCAGGCTAGTGACCCAGCTGAAGCTGGCAGTTCACTAGAATATATACTCTAGTGTGTTAAGAACTTTCACACCTAATGAAACTGAAAGTCATCTGCTCCTGATGAAAGACAATACATGATTCAGTGAAATTTGACAAAACGCATCATCCGTTTATGGAGGGATGAATGAGAAAGAAAATTTTTTTTTTAATGGGCTGGGCATCCTTGCAAGTTTTTAGGTTGAGCATTATTAGGTGACGGGGTCAATGCTTTTTAGGACCCCTGGGGACATTCTGTACAATAATCTAGACAGACAATAACTCTAAACAATGAGGACAATAGTGTGCTGGAGGAGTGGGACATTGAGCAGGTTTGGGGTTGGAACAGTAACAGTTACACAAATTGTTTGGATTGGAATAGTAACACTATTAATAGGACTATTAACACTATTCAAGTACTAAACAATGAAGGTGGTGTGCTAATAGCAGTTGTGTTCAACATTAATGAACAGGAATCATCCACTGACCAAGATATATCTGACCATAGATGTACAATTTCTGTGATTATCCATGCAGCAATCGAATGTCAGAAATTGATACAAGGGTTTTCTGTCTTTTGAATGAAACAAAATAAATGTATAATAAGGGATTTTTTATTTGGTAAGAGAATGCACATCTATATATATAAATTGCTTAGCCGGAAGTCCTTCTTCGACACTACTGTAAAGTTTGTCCGGTATGGACGCTGATGTGGGCAAGTGCTGGGTGCTGGGTTTCGGCCTGTTGTGCGCTCAAAACCTGCGAAATCGTTATAGCCGACATTTCCTTACCGAACGTTTAACCGTTTCTGAGATAAATAAATAAACAAAATGTCCACAAACTGCAATAGCCTCATTCCGCGCGCGGTTTCCATTCAACCCGTGTCAAGAACTTGCCGTTCCGTAATACCGCAAATTTTGTTTTATTTCCATTCAAAACACTTTTGCACTCATGTCACCAATCTTACAAAATTTTGTGTTTAACTAATTAAATTTGATTAATTAAAAATCGAATCGAGGTTTCAGCATGTTTTCTCATATAGACCAAAAAATTGATATACTTTGCATGAAAGCTTGGTAGCTCAGTTGGTAAGACTTTTGCCTGCCGTGCAGGGGACCCGAGTTCAAATCTCCGGTGGGCCATATTTTTTTTTAAATGTTTTTTTTTATAAACACTACAATATGGATATTTTGCTTTTTAATTTAGGCTTTTTGCCTTTAACTTATTTATTATTATTATTATTATTATAATTATTATTATTATTATTATTATTATTATTATTATTATTATTATTATTATAATATCTTACATCAAATTTTATTCTAAAACCCTGGTGTTTTTTATGATTTCTATTTGCATTATTCTATATTCAATATTATTATTATTATTATTATTATTATTATTATTATTATTATTATTATTATTATTATTATTATTATTACCAAGGATTGGGATTGGGTGGTACGTGTAGGTAAAAGGGGGTTACGGTTTATTATTATTATTATTATTATTATTATTATTATTATTATTATTATTATAATATCTTACATCAAATTTTATTCTAAAACCCTGGTGTTTTTTATGATTTCTATTTGCATTATTCTATATTCAATATTATTATTATTATTATTATTATTATTATTATTATTATTATTATTATTATTATTACCAAGGATTGGGATTGGGTGGTACGTGTAGGTAAAAGGGGGTTACGGGTAGGTTTAAAGGGGCATGGGTAGGCATAACGGGGATACGGGTATATATAAGGGGGTATGGTGATGGTCGATTCCTTTCATCCATACCTGCGAAACGATCAACGGGAAGTATCAAGGAGGGTACAGGTAGGTTACAAGGGGGGTACGGAAGGTATCAAGGGGGCATGGGGAGGTATCAAGTGGGTTCGGGGAGGTATCAAGGGGGTATGGTGAGTCATCATGGGGGTGGGACGGGGAGATATCAGGGGGTGTATGGTGAGGTATCAAGGGGGATATGGGGAGGTATCAAGGGGGATATGGGGAGGTATCATCGTCCAAATGAAACTCGCAGACAACAGTTGTCTCTGTCTACATTTTAAACAGCAACCTGTGTACCCTGGCTTGCCAGGGTACAAAAACCACTAGTTCACTAATAATGAAGATTAATCTTTGCATACATTAAATTAATGCATGCGATACAATACATTTTTGTAACAGATTTTTACTTCACTGTTGCTGTAATCAGAATGCATACTGACAATACAGCCATAAAATTTACATAACAAATAAAAAACATTATACAAATTGAATTAACAATTCAAAATGCTTCTTAGTGCTGCCTGATAGCACCAACTGTCCAAATTAAAAGAAATTAAACCAAAAAAAGTATCAAAATGCACAAAAATGTCAAAAAGGAGATGGGCAATGAATGAAAGAAATGCCCACAACTGTGCCTTAACCATACAACTAAACTGGTCAACGCTGAACAATGCAGAAACCTTCTTCGTCTTCGCTGCTTGCCGATCCTTCTCTTGGGAAGAGCCTACCTACAAGTCCAAACAGGGTCATTTTGAAGTCTGAGACTGCACAGCAACACACACGTACACATACAAATTGCTTTTTTTTCTCTCATATCAACAATGTAACTTTGAAAGCAAAGAAACAAAATAGGAATTCAAGCTACCAAGATCAAAACAAAAAAGTAAATTTTTAATTTTAAAAAATTAATAATTTTAAAAAAAAATGTGTTTACACATTAACTTTTTCTACAAAATTAAAACAGCTGCACTCCTCAGCAAAACAGTACATTTTTTCCCCTTTACATCTCAGCCCTCCCCTCAACCACCCCCCACCCCACCATTTATCACCACCTGCCCCCCCCCTCTCCTAACCCCCTCTCCTAACCCCTATCCCCCCCCAAAAAAAAAAAAAAGAGCACAAAATAAGCAGAAAGAAACCATACTGTGTGCATTTCTAAATCTGCCTCTGCTACACCGTGCCATGAATAAAAACCTGCCTGTTTGCCAAAAACAAACCGTTACTCACACCCCAAATGAATAGAAAAAAAAACAAAAACAAAATGACAGCAACAGCAAAAATGATAGGAAAAAACACCCTACATGAAAATATAAAAGTAAAAATATTTAAGCAAATGATTATTGAAAAACCAAGTAATAAAAAATAATAATGCAAAAAAGTTTTTTTGATTTTTTTTCAAAGTTCTACAATTTCAAACAAATAAGCAACAAAATAAATGTAGCAAGGAAGGATTGGGTTGGGGGTGGGGGAGGAGTCAAAAGTATGGAATAGAAAAAAGAAGTCTCCAAATAAGAAATGGCGATGGGAAAAGCAAAAAGAAGTCTCCACACGACCAGGGGGAAAAACGGAAAGCCCACATTTTATTGGCAATGGAGAAACATGAAGGTACCTTTACTGGTGCGGTTAGAGGAGCGACCAAGGTAAGGCGAGTCGCCGCTGTGAGGGTGTCGGGGAGAAGTGTGCCGCTCCTTTTTCTCGGCCTCCAACTCTTCCTGAAGGAGCTTAGATTTGTCTGATAAGGAAACGAACACCATCGTAGGCTCAATAAATCCGTCAAGACAAACGCTTCAACATTTGACTCACAAGGCTGGGTCCATATGAGAGTCGAAAAATTATTCAACATTGCTCCTGCAAACTTGTGAGTCAAAAGTAACATTGCCGATCAGGCTATGACACAAAGCCTTTTCGTAGGCCTGCAGGGTCTCCAAACATAATCGGCCAATCCACTAAAGTGGCTGGCCAGCGCAACAAAAAGCAAACACAAAACTTAGATCCTACTTGAGGTTAGTTTTGTCACAACATCGAAATACAGGTGGGAAAGGAGGAAGAAAGAAGAGCAAGAGATGCAAGAACCAGCTTCCATGCAAATACCCCGATATTTGAAGCAGCTACTAAACTAATCATGCTTTTCAGAAGGAGACTAACTGCCCCTTGTTCTGTAATACCAATCTGAAAAAAACATCGTATTTAATTAAACACACACACACACACACACACAAAATTTGCTGTCCATGCACTATCAGAAAACTATTAGAAACTGCAGCTAGATCGTGCAGAAAATCTCTTTGTCTTTTTCAAAATGATTTTTTTTTTGGAGAGAGGAGGGTATGGGGTGCAACCAGAAACAATTGTATAAAACTAGCCTTGAAAATGCACACAACATCAAAAGATGGGATCCTGACAATGCAAAAAAGATTCCATGCAAAAAGAAGTGTGAACCACCAACATTGCAGATGACAGAAACCTGAGCAACCCAACAGCAATTCTTCCTGCACAAGCAAATAGCCAATGCCATGTGGGGAATTCTACTCAAATGACTTTCATGCATTATTCAGTCTGGCAACATGAAATGACAGATTGAAAAGGGGGAGGTAGGGGGGAAAGAAAGTGATCCACACAGAAAATAAATGCAAAACTAACATGTCATTCCTTATAGCTGGATTTTTTCCCAGCCACATGCAAAAATAAGACAGGAAATTCCGTAACATCGATAACTCTAAACAATCCATCAACTATATTTTCACACACACAAAAAGCACAGAAATGAGCAGGCTAACACAAAGTGGTCATTGCATAGCCTTAGTGATGCTGATCAACAATTTAGTCTGGTAACCCTAATCCATGCAGGTGTTGACAATAAAAAAACACAAGAAGCAACAATCAACTGAGGCACAGGGCATTTAAGTGAATGGGAGAGTAAAACTGAGAGATAAGATAAGACAACTTTATTATCTCTTTCAACAAATTGCAGAGCTATGACCGAGTACATGAGTACACATTTGTGTGTATGTGTGCATGAGTGGGTGTGCGTGAATGTGTGTGTGTGTGTGTGTGCATGTGGTTGTGTGTGTGTGTGCAACAATGTGCTTGTGAGTTGTGCAAGTGCGCGTCTATATGTAAACCCAATTATCTGGGGGTCAGGGGTATGTTTGCAAGACTGACTGCAAAGCAGCAGATGGATGGGCATGCAATATCACAAGCCAAAAATTGCTACTAAATACATAATAAGCCTGCTTGACATTTACAACATCAAATGAATAATGACAACAAACAATAAATCATCATGATTTATACAACTCATTACACACTGACGCACAGCAAAATATTGAAAATAACTAGCAAAACTTTGTATCAACTATTTTACAAAACAATGAGAGTACTTTATTCTAAAACCTCGATAATATTGATCCGAAAATACAAAATTTGGCAAGCAATGTCTTTATCACAGACACATATACAATCAAGCACAAGATATGAACAATATACTAAAACAAATATGCAAATGCAAAAAAATAAATAATTCATTTTCTCTGCAAATGATTAAAACATTCAAACATTTCATTATCTTAATAGATCATCCTTTGAAGATTATTACTCTTTCTTCAATTACAGTGAATCAAGTCCTAGATCAATAAAACTACATCAACGTTCAGGCAACTCTGCCGCAATCCTGTTACATCTTTTATTAAAGACACAAACTGTTACTTAAATTGTTACTAATTTGAGATTCTGGAGGAAATAATGCAGTTCTGTTTAGATATTATAATAAATGACATTCGAAGGGGCAGTGATTAAAAACCACTGAAGCTTATCAAATGCAAAATGATTCAACTGATCTGACTTGCTTTTACCTACACCTTTATATTTTGTAAATCAATTACTTGCTTAAGTATCAACACCTTGACCCTCCCTTCCTCCAATTCCAACATTACTTTTTCAGACTTTTCTGTTCATTTTTTGTTGTTGCTAGAACAGAACAAGCTTAGGGCTAACTTAACAAGACTTTCTGATGTTCAAGATGCATTACGGAGAAAAGAAGCAAGTGAAGAGACTTAAAAACTTACTTCGTAACTGTTCAGCTTCATTGTGGCTCTGTTTTGCGGCTTGCTGTGCCCCCTGTAGCTGTCCTGAAGTTACACATATACACACAAAGACTTATGAAATATATATTAATACACTTTAATATAGACATATTGTGATACTGCTAATGGGAAGACGAGGGGAAAAGGTTGAAGGAGATAAAACACACCAATGAAAAGATTCTCTATACATCTATTTGTCAGGTGTTACAAGTACAAAATCCAATTTCACAATCACTGACAATAAAACAACATTTAATAAAAGATTAGTATCCAATTTCACAAACACTGTATCTAGCACTGAAAACAAAACTACATTTAATAAGAGATTATATATATGTTTTTTTTTTTGTTTTTTTTTTAAACATAATACTATCACACATCTCGATATTTGACAAATATGTTTAGAAAGTTTGGAGAGCTGCTTGCGCTGCTACAATAACTGAAGAACTAGGAATAATTGAAAACAGTCACTAAAATTTGTTTATTCTTTGAAAGAACACATCTGTACTTTGATTTTCAATTTTATTGACAAGATCTCTAAAACTCCTTTAAAACATACACAACATGTTTAGAAGCATATGGCTGCCTGGAAATAATACTGGCCCATTTTACGTTTGCATAATACCAAGGAACATCCCAGAAATGGGGTTCACTTGACATGCTGACACAGACACAAATACAGGTAGTCCACCATGATTTTCCTGCAGGAATATAATGGAAGGAAACTCACGTTTGGTCTCTTCAAGATCTGTGCAAGTCTTCTTGTGTTTCTCCTTTTCACCTTCTAGCTCCTCTGCAAACACAAAATGACTAATTATCAAATCAGATCCAAACTGAAACCACCACAGCAACACCATGAGGCATGCCAAACACCCTGCGGAACCAACCAGTTAAAACTGTTAGACACAAATTCTACATAACGACACAACTCTCCACCATCAGTCAAAAGATATCGGAATAATATTGCCCCACCCCACCATCCTCCCCCATTCCCAAACTCCTCTCAGCCATCTATTCCATAAATCATATCATGACTTCAGTCAAAGAATCTTACAATTAAAATTCCCTAATCAGTCAAAGAATCTTACAATTAAAATGCACTAAATCAAGATCTAGTTTAAATGGTACTTCAAATAATGGAACGTAAACATTTGCTAGGTAAGTGCAAGTAGAAAGAGATTTCTCTTGTATAGCGCACTTACAAGCTCAGAGAGCTTCTCAAGGCGTTGGCCCGTAATATCCAGCAATCACAAAATAGTTTGCTGAAGTCAGGATTCGAACCCACGTCGCCCAAGACGCACTCACAAGTCGTGCGCTCTGACCACTGAGCTATCCCTGCCGCCAGAAAACATTTCTTTTGTTCCCCAGTTAGAATTCTTCGCCATCACCATACTGTTGAGATGTTTGCCTAAGTGACAATTTATCTAATCCATTATAAAGGTAACTACGTTCTGTCTAATAGAACATTTTTTATTCAAATATCGTGATTCCTCTTTCAAAGACATCTCAGCCAATCCAGAGGTCTTTTAGTAATTCATAGGGTCTTTCAGTCTGACAGTGTGTTTTCAACAAACAATGTGGCAATGGCCAAAATAATTTGAAATTATGATTATTCAACTTTTCATTCCATGTTCTCTCTGCATCAATACTAGGCTGATTCTGCAAAGTCACAATACAAACATACATACATATATATACATCTGCACAAAATTTTATTTTTGCTTCATTAAATATGAATAAGAATAAATCGCTAGTGCAAAAACATAATAATAATACGTCCCATTGCAACCACAGCTGTCACCTTCAGTAAATCCCTCTGAATTTCTAGGGTTAAATAATGGCTAAATATACAATTTCCCCCTATATATGGTATACTCCTTTATAACTAACTGTATGAACTGATCAACCATTTATCTCCATCACCACAGAAAAAAGTCTGGTTATCAACTGCAATAGTTATCAACAACTAAATTCCTTTCTGAGATCCCTTTCAGTGGTTAGTTTTAGCAGAACATGAAAAGAAGAGAGTAACAAAAAGCACTTTCACAGACAAGATCTAGACTCTGTTTACAAATGTTGCAAAGAAAACTAGAAAGAAAGACAAAAATACCAACGCTGAAAGCTCTTATAATGAACGTTATGCCAATCTTCGCTTGGACTTCTACATTAAATCAACTCCATGGTCAATGGAAGCTTCCATTGCTAAACTGTCCGATCCCATATGTAACTTCACTGTGGTGAAAAGCAAGTTTACAGATCATGTGCCGATTATAGTTCACAATGTACAGTCATCAGTCCATATGCAACTTTTTTTTTTATGTCCCTCCCGATGGAATGGCCACGTCACCAGATCATCATGTCTTGCAAAGACCATCCTGTAAGGCACAGTGCAAGGAGGTAGAAGAAGAGGGAGACCGAGAAAGAGGTGGGAGGACAACATTCGAGAATGGACTGGTTTGACACTGAGCGAAATAATCAGGGTTGCTGAGGACAGGGAAAGATGGAGTATGCTGGTTAAACGATCATCTGTGGTGCCGCTACAAACCTCCGAGTTACTGGATAGGATAGGATCCCGAACTTGACGATGAAAAAGACCGTCCGTATTGATGGCAATTGGAAACTTGGGGAAAAAAGATTTGCCACAGTGTCTGCGAAGGTTCATTTAATGGCTACCATTCTGAACACGCAATAGGCCATTTTCCACTAAACAGGCGACCTTGACGCTAGCTAAGTATCAGAGATCTATCAAGCATAGAGGGTGTATTCCCTCAACAGCCTCTAAAACTTGGACTGGTGTCTGCGTCTCTTTCCAGCTGACTGCCTATACAACCTTAGCAACAAAAGGTCTATTACATGTATCTATTAGTTGTTTTTCATCACACTTTTTAAAATTATTACTAAACAAAAGCATGATGTAATCCACGGAAAGGTGGATTATTGAAGATAAACAAAATAATAATCAAGATCTATCACATACGCCAAAAGATGACAGACTGCTTGCAACGAGAATGTTTTAAAGTACAGTGAATTGTCAAAACTAAAAGGGCAAAGCCCATATGACTCACATGCTTCTTATGGAACTCGTAATATTTAACATTGAAATTAGTGCCCATAAAAAAAATCAAACTGAATTGATGACATTAAAATGGCAAGTAATACCAACTTTGATCTTTCTATGCTCTTGACCTTGAGATGCCACTGACCTCTGGCTCCAAATACACAAGGACTATCATAAAAATGCAGCAAAATTTGTATTATGCCCAAAAAATGTGTGCCCTTGGGATGACCTTGACCATCAGTAACCTTGACCTTTGGATGACCTTGGCCTTCACGTCTCATGCATGTCTGATCAAATAACCTAATGCTGTTAAATACTATAGGTCAAACAAACAGCCATTCCACTGTACGATTACCTATTTTTAAAAAATGTTTTAGCAAGGCCTAAAATGACCTTGACCTTGGCCTTCAAAATATTGCAAACATGCAATATATATGAAAGATCTATCTATCATCTCTAAAAAACAACAAGTTTGGACTTTATATCTCTCATAGTTTTGGGTCAAGGTCACTTCAAAGTACCTATACAAACCAACTTTAGACAGCCCCAGTGGCTTGACCTTGGAGTGAGGTTGACCAAATTTGTATAGTATGTGTGTCTCATCGATATCTATCATGCATCACTGAATCATAAGTTCAATATTAATAACCTTTTAAAAAAATGAAATTTTGTGAAAAATTGTCATTTTTCGACTAACATTTGATGACCCTGTTATCTTGACCTTGAAGTGAAGTCATTCATTCACTGATCATTTTGCGAGGTCTCATAGGTGTACACCATCTTACCAAGTTTGGTTGTGATAGTTGAAATAGGCTCTGAGTACTTAGCCACTTTAAAAGTTTTGCACAGGCCTACAGCGAACAGACGGACTGACTTTTTTTTTCGATATTATTTTTGGACTATTTAGGACTTATCTCACACAGATTTGCACAAATCTGGGCTATTTTTTGTGTGTGGAGGAGTGAAGGGGGGGAGGGGCGGGGTAGTACATAATGCTATGCATGTGAGTCAAAAATTGAAATGTTCATGTTTCAAATCTACATTTTGATCACAAACTTCAAGAAACTGCCTGAAGCTTAAAATTGAAAACTCACAATATAACACAAAATCACATACAAACAACGCACCTGCCAAAAGTATGGTTACAGTTGGTTAGTAGTGATATGCTTTGTTATTAGATAGTAATGCTGTTTAGTACTACATCACACAAAAGGCCACCTCTGTATACATTAACTGCAGGAGAGAATAATGAAACAGTAAACGAGGGTACAAAACAACCGGAAGATATGACGTTTCTTCATAAAGCCACTAGAGTAACAGCACATGATAGCGACTGGAATGGAAAGAAAAAGAGATATTCACAACTCAGCTTCGTAGTTACACTGTACAAGATCAAGCCATGCATCTAATAGGCTGAAAGCAATGTCAACAAAGATGTTCATTGAACAACAAATTGTTTATTGCTGCCAACTCACTCTCAAGGTTTTCTAACTCCTCCTGGCTTAAACGAGACTGTTCTTGCTCTTCCAACAGCCCGTCTTGAACAAACGGCAAAATGAAAAAAAAAGGGGGGCAAAACAGACAGAAAGCAACAAAAAAAGGAAAGTTAGTAACACAACAAAACATGGCAAAGGTGACATGATTGTGTTGTTGCTTAGTCAATTCAAATCACTCATGCAACCAAAGAAAAAAAATCTCATTCAAACTTTCACTAATGCTGATTGAACTGTCAGTGACATGCATGTAATATTTTTATCACAGTAACATGCCCATTCAATCTTGCAAGACAGAACAAAAAAAAAATTGTCGATGGCACAAGCATTCAAAAGTTCCACAGTCCAAGTTCATGTTGCAAGGGAACGTTTTGAGAAGACAGCTCAGATTTCTGACGAGTTCAATGCGTGAGTCAGTAACTTGGCTATCCATTACAAATAATGCCATTCCTAAAAATAACAACTTCAGGAAAAAAAAAAAAAAAAAAAAAGGTAAAAATGACATGGCCATGCTCAAAACTGGTGGATAACATGCCTGCCTTTTCTCTGTAAATATGGTTGCAACGATAAAGGTAGGGAAGCAAGGATAGGAATACAGTAGTACAATTCAGACTGTGATGAAAGGAGAATAGAACACATATAATTCAGATGGCAATGGGAAGGAATAATGGCTCCATGCAATTTCAAACATAGTAAAATCACTCAAAACGCATCTATTTAAACATAACCTTTGACCATTATGGGAAGGAACGAAATGAGACGTTCAATGTTACTCTGATGCGTACAGTGAGTAGTTGGAAGCTACTAAACATGTTTTATAACAAAATGACCACAAAAAGCCCACCTCTCAAATCCAAAATCTGCTGCTTCACTTCTTTGGTTGCTGTTTCTGCCTTCCGTAATTGTTCTGAGTTTACAAAAATAACAATAAAAATATAAAAATAAATAAAGCAAGGGTAAAACCACACCCAAACATATAAAACGACAAACGGGTGATATATAATAAACACTTATTCCTAAAACATAATCACCTTCACCAAAAAGCCCATTTAAAATGTAAATTTGTTCCCAGCATACCCAGCAAAGATACTGAAGGTTCAACTTCTTGCAAGAGCTCTCTCAATCCAAATAAAGGCCAACGAAGACGAAAAAAATAAGCATTTTATGCTATGGGGAAAAACTTCTTGCAGGATCAGCAAATATGAAAAACAAAAATCATGGCTTGCCAAATCCCATTTCCTGGTCTCTGGAGCAAGTAAAAAAAGTTGCCGGGAAAGGCACATCATGAAAGTCACTTGCCCCGTAAAGTTAAACGCTGTGAACGTAAAACAACAAAACTTGAACATCGGCACCTAAACATGTTTACTTTGATCTGCATAGTAGCCTGTAATACGCATGTTTGGAATGTTGACATCACACTCTAATCTGATATATTATAGTGGATTTGATGGGTCAATTGTTCAACCTTCATTTTTGAGCGTGAAAGTTTTTTTTTTCAGCGGGAAAGTTACAAACGGCATGTTGCTTAACTGGAGCTAGCTCTTGTTGAAAGAAATTGGCAAACCCTGATAAATACCGAAATCCAGCAAAGGACTCATGGACACGTTGGGTAGTATTACAAAATACCCCTAATGTGTCCCCAACCATTGATATGATAGATAGAAGCAAATGAAAGCGAACGTGAAGGAAGGAAAGATTACCTTGTAAATCGCTGACATGGTCAGCTTTTTCTTTGGCTGTTTGTTGAGCATCGAAATACTTTTTCCTGAGCTCGTCAAGTTCGACAGAGGTTTTATGAAGCTGTATGCTAGATGCATTCAAGTCATCTGTGAAGAAAAAAGACAAAAAAACGATACAGCAAAGAAAAGAAAAAAACAATAAACACGAGCTTGGAGAGAGATCAGTGAGAAATTTGAGGCATGATGGATATTATTTAAACTTCCTTCCAATGACTGGTACTCTACCACAATCAAAGTAACTTCTTTTAACCTAAAAAGTATCAAAGCAATTCACATATCTAAATGATGTTAACATTCTCCTTCTTCAGGACACATAATGTCGCATAAAATCCAATTTTGGCTCCAGCAAAGTACAAATCAAGATGTCTTGAACTCAGGAAAGAATAATATTTTGTTCTACAATGTACCACTAAAACCAAAGCTAACCTTTGTATTTCTGAGCCTCAGCTTCAACGTTCCTTTGAGCCTCTCTGGCTTTCTTTATCAGATCTGCAAAAACTGTGGAAGGATTACTAATAACGATAGATTCATAACCATGTAGAGTCATAATCAGTCAGTATTTTTTAAAATCACAAAATACTACCCCTGAGATCAAGCTGAGATTTGAATATTATAAAATCACAGCTTTGTGGAAAAATGGTTTCTGCTTCCCATTCTTTGAACTTAAGATGGCATCACTCTTCAAAGTGCTTTGAGCAACCTTGCAAAGAATAAGCCTGGATCATTAAATGAATGAAATTATGATTATTATGATTATGATTATTATGATCATTACCATATATCTTTTTTTTGTAATTTAATGTTCCTAAGCCTTTTAATAAACCACAACGTTTCACTATAACGCAGTGAAGAATCAATGTCTTTTCGTTAAACCCAATTTGGTCTTAAAGTTCAAAAGCCCCATCTAAGAAAACAAAAATAGTTGGTGGAATATTCTCTTGCTACCCAAACAAACAATGTACAGTCAACAAAGATTTACTGGGCATACTCAACATGTGTAAGTAATTAAAATTAGCACTTCAATCCTCATTACTGCTACATCTATTATTCCATTGCCTTTATAAATCATGTATTCAGCCTTATCCCATAGCTGTCAACAGTGATACATACCATTTCTTTCTTCGTTGGTGAGATCAGATGGGGTGGATGTTGTGGATGAGACAGAATCTAGCAGGTTCGAATCCTGATTCGCAGCACTACCGGCATGACCGTTTACGCTGCTTGAGGAATTGGCAGATGCTACTGTTGTAGTAGCTCTGTCGGCTTCGCAGACGGTGTTGTCCAAAACACCATCCACGCTACTTTGGCCACTAGGGGACCCCAGTGCTGTGAGGCGCTCAAGGCTGGACGGCTGATTCAGCTGTTGCTCCAACTGATTTATGTGGTCTGAAAAGCAGAGGTGACATTTTTATGATGAACTGTTATTACCGCACTTTCCTGATCTAGATAAACAGCATAGCTTGGTATTCTTGTCATTTGCCTAAAGTACATTTTCACAAAGTGAGTGTCGTTCACACCAGCTCAATTCTCTGTGAGCAGCACTTTTCAGTGCCTCTGCGTTTCGCATGTTGCGGGCTCTTTATAGCCTGCATGCACCCCTCCTTCCAGTGAAAGGAAGTATCGGCAAAGCTATTTATAGCTAGCCTGGCTGACTAACCTCAAAATCTTAAAAGCTTTGGTTGAGTTGCTGTGCGTTGAAATGTAAAGGGTGTGTTAAAGTTATTAATCCCCATTCCATGTCTGTACAAGGTAATACATGCTTTTACATCTTAACATTCATTAATTTCTTCCAGGGCATAATTATGTTCATTCTGTTGACAGTGAATAAAATTTTAAAATGTATGCATGCATTTTCCAATGCAACAAATGTAAGGCGCTCACCTTCCAAAGAATGTATCAAGTCTTCACTGTTGTCGTTCTGCTTTTGAGACTCCTTGAGATGTACTGCAAGGACAAACGGAACAGTAAATATGCAATATGGGTAACGCCACAAAAACTCACACTTTACCTTGCATCAACTCACAATCTACAGTTAGTTAATTAGTCAATGTTTATTAGGGTAGGGTTCAGTGGACTGCAAAGAGCAGAATCGGGACCACAACTTGGTTGAAAGAGGATTCATCCCTGATCCGGATAAAAGATCTGCTGAAATAACCCTAATGGTACCACTGAAGGCACTCCACCAGCCGGTTACTTTACAATAAAGGCATCCCATGCAGAGAACGCTGAGGCTATACTCTTAATTTATCGAACCCCCGTTTACAAAAACAACATAGAATATAAACGCTATAATAAAATATTAACAAAACACATACATATAAAAGGCCTAAATTGCTAAATAATAATACCATAGGAAGCCCTAGTGACCATTTGCAGGGGTGCCACTCTGAAAACATGAAAAACCTGAAAGCTGGGGTTCCAGGGGCCTATCGGTCCCTGGCGGGGCACAGGGGCACCGCCCCGTTGGGGAGTGCAGGGGGTCGACGCCCCCCCCTGAAGCCAAAGAAAAATTTGAAATTAAAACTGATTTGGAAGGCTCTCCTGCAATCTGAATGTACATTTTACATAGAAAAGAGAATGTCCATGTTTTGATGCTCCGCAAGTTCGGCGTGCTCTCTTAGTTTCTTCTTCCCGCTGGTGCCATACTTGAAGGACTTTATACAGAAAGTGCAGAATGCAACACCGGGACTGTCCATCTTTTTCACCCAAGTGCCGAAAGCTATGTTGTTCGTGTCCTTTTCTTGAAGCCACTCCCATCGCCATTTATTCCTCACTCCTTTCTCCACCTCCTCCAGTCTCACAGCTTCTTCTTTACAGTTCAAAATGTACAGCATTGTTGGATTTTCTCGCTTCACCGATCCACTGTTGCTTTCATTCCTTCGTGTTGATCGAAATAGGCAGGACGCAGCATGCGCTAACTTGCGGTTCTAAAAACATGGATCGGGCAGGGAATGCAACCGAATGCGAAAGAAAAGTCGGATTGGAAGTTGAACACGATCTGTTACAAAAATATCGTTCCTTGAATAACAATCTGTTTAAAAAAAATCGTTGCTTTTCAATTTTTCAAAAACCGGCAGTGCCGGCGAAATTGATTTTTTAAAAACGGCATTCCGGACCGTAACCGGCAGAGTGGCATCCCTGCATTTGTCAGAAAGTGTCCAATATCCTCAAGCTGACCCAACAGACCCCATACACAAATGAGGAGTTCTGGGAGAGTTTTAAAGAAAAAAATGCAGGTGACTGGACTAGTGAAGAACATAGAAGATTGATAGAACAGATTCGAACAAAAAAGAACAAATGAGAATGACAGAAACAGTGGTAATTTAAAGCACTAAATTTCCACAAAGTGGGGATACTATTTATATAGAAAACTCCTGCAACCCAGAGGGATTCACAATCTACAATACATCAACTCACACTCACATCAACTCACAGTACATCACATCCACTCATTGTCCAAAATAAAACTAGGATGAACAAAACCTTCACTGGTGTACTATAACAGAATAGGGGGCTACTTTCAGGAAGAAAAATGGAATGCTCAAGCAAATTTTTTTTTAAAGTTTCACTTTTGACTAAGGATATTAAGAAAGCAAAATCTACAGATTGAGAATGAAAAGCTCAGTGTCACAGTGCAATTACAAACGGGTTATGAAGCAATATGAATCGTCCTTCAAGAATTATTTGCCAAATTCTTTTTTTTTTTACCATTTAAAAATAAACACACATAATTGGCACATATAGTGTCATAGATAGAATTACTGCAAGCATGGAATATAAATTACCTGTTTTATCTATGTATGTATTTAATAACTTTCTCTTACAACTTCCAAACAGATTAAAATGACTAAGGAACTAAAGGCATGAAAGTTTAAAAAAAACAAAACAAAACAAAAACATTCTGTATTGCCACATTGATACAAAGTACTACCTTTTCATTGATCTACTGCACTATGAAAGCATATTATAACACAAACGGGTCATAGTTTTAAATTTTGTAAGTTTCATTCAACACCTACAATCCAACACAAACAACCCACAGCTTGTACATTCTAAAATAAAAACATAAACAGCCTGCCAATGTCACAACATTCCTTCAAATCAGTGATGGCTGCTGCAGTTTTAAAACAATAAATGAATTTATCACCCAAAATAGGCCAGTAAATACAGATGAGTTACCTGTGCTAAACCAAACAGCAATGGTACTATAATACAAGAATCCCATACTGATCACGATTAGTGTCATAATAAATATAAATACAATTACAATTGTAAAATGTATTTCTATAATCAACGTGGTCAATCAATAGGGAATAATTATGAAGTTTAATATTTCATCCAACAGCCATAGTTGTGTACAAGCTAGCCTCAAAGGTTTCTACTTATAACAGTTGTAAGCAGCATTATAAAACTAATACTACTAAACGTTTGTGGTACAGGGTGTTAAGTATCCACTCTTCTAATGTTAGAGGTTAGCATAATTAATATGAACAGTGAATATCACAGGGGCGGGAGTGTAATGGGGAAGTTGCAAAGAAAGTAAGGGTAGAGTATTTTAAAATACTCTTTATATGTTAGTATAAACTGTACACTCCACAAAAATTACCCCTTACGTGTGTATCAAACTGTACAAACTACACAACGTTATCTTTCCCTTGCATGCTTTTTGTGCTCTAACAACCTTTACCAGCTAATGGCAAACAGTAAAGTTCCTATCATCCTTACAATTGTTACAACACTTTCTTTTCAATAGTACGCACTACATTTCTGTGGGTTAAAAAAAACCAGACTAAGTAGAAAAAAACCATATAGCAAAATCAGACAGAATTTAGAAACAGCACATTCTGTCCAGACTAGTGGTACTACTAGTAGCCTAAATCTCGCATTCAGATAAAATGCTGCGAGACCGTTGGCATTTCACTTACGTCTTAAGCTATCCAGAGCATTTTCCATCATTTGGTTCAAATGAATATCAGACAGGCTAACCTTCTCTGTAAAACATCAAGGTCAAACAAAAATGATCAATGCTCAACAAAAATCACCAATGCTAAACAAAACTTATCAATGCTACACAAAAATGACCAATGCTAAAGTTCAAAGGAAGAACCAAAACTTCTCAAATACATGACAAGAAAAACTAAACCAACAAAAGAAGATACCACTCAAATTATACAGTTAGGCATATCACTATGTCACAAAGGAGAAACAAACATGATGAATCACTGAAAACCGGCATTCATCAACACTTAAAATCATATCTCTAATTATATTTTTAAATTCGTCAACACGGAAAATTATATCTCTAACCACATCGTTAAACTAACAAAACTCTGCAGAGTTCATGATCTTATATCTTGCAAGATAAATTGTTCATTACATATAAAAACTACCAATGCCCATCATTTTAGTACAAATTTGAAAGCGAGTACAAGTGTTCTCATAAGGTTCAATAAACCTATAAGCTAGGATATTTAAAGAAAAGTGCCATAGCATGAAGAACAACTCCCACAAGTTTAGATAAAAGTTCTGACTTCAGCAAACTATTGTGTGATGATTGTGGATATTACGGGCCAGCGCTTTGAGAAGCTCTCTTAACTTGTAAGTGCACTAGATAAGAGAAATCTCTTTCTTTCTTTCTTATGCAAGTAAAGATACTTGAAATGTTAATTCAAGTCTATATCGCTGATTAATTCAATAAGATTAAAACCAACAATGGTTACGTCTTCTACTGCTGTCAAATTTTCCTTAGTAACAGTTACTTGTGATGAAATGAAACTGAAAATGGAACTACTGTGACAAAAGCACAGCAAAACATAACAAAACCAATGTGTGAAATTCTTACAAAAATACATGCCACAGCACTGACCTTCAAGGGAGCTTATTTTGGCAAGATACTGTTTGGAGTCTTGTTGTGCCATCTCCAGCTCTTCTGCAAATATAAAATAACAAAGGCTTAAAAAGAAAGAAAAAGGGAGAAAGAAAGAAAGCAACACTGAAAGAACAAATGAAAGAGAGTTAAAGAAAAAAAAGACAAGGAAGAAAGAAAGAATCATAAAATAAAAATAATTAATATATTAACAGAATGAAACAAACTGAACCTGGAAACAACAATTAATAATAATAAATTACAAGAACTGCAACTGATAAATATGCTGTAGCTGATTGAAGTACAGTAAGCTTGATAAGATATCCTCAGTTAAAGACATTAGAATACTAAATTCAATTAGATCTCAGATCCCACAAACCAACAATAAAACACTATTTAAAAAAAGGTGTAACATGTCAAAAGAGGGCAAACAAATGTCAGCATAATTGCTATGCACCACAAGTATATCAACTAACAAGTTAGTATCTCTCTTCTATGTCTCTATCGACGTGCGCGTACAACCAATTGCTTCCCTTTACATGCTTTGAGCTCCATAGAGCGTCATCGGCCTGAAATAACTTTTTAGAAACTTCAAAACCCAGGGGAATTATGGGTAGAGAAATCCTTTTCTGAAATAACGTTGGCTAAAGCCTTCTTTAGTTTCTTTGCTCGAGCAAAGGCAACCTCATAGGTATGGAGCACTTCGTCCATTATAACTCCATCGCTGATAATACTGCTGACAAGTTTCTGCCTTTGTTCACTACCAGAAATATGCAGTTCCTCTCACAACTTTCATTTCATTTCAGCGAGCACATCTTCGCGAGAACAGATTTCCCAGAATTCTCTATTCTATTTTTAGGTTTGGGATATCCCAGTTTCAGCTTGTGGCTAAACGGGACCACCGCACGTCGACTAGGGGCAATACGAGATACTAACTTGTTAGTTGATATACTTGTGCTATGCACTGAATGATACATTGAGAAAAAAACCACCATGTCTACTCTGATGTACACTGTGTAGTTAAGATATTAAGATTTTGAACTGTCAAAAGAAAGCAACAAATTGAGCATAAACTGAAAGATACATTGAGGAAAAAAAAAACAACCTATCTAAATGGAAGTATGAAGTACTTACTTTGTAATTGTTCAATCTTGTCACGACTTTCTTTGACTTTGGTGTCAGATTCTTCCAATTTAGCTGCAACATAGATGTCCATGTATAAAATGACTACCACACATGGGGCATAGGAAACACAGCAAGAGACTGTTTATGTTGAGAGATAGAGAGGTTGTGGAAAGAAGTTCACAAAGGTAGTCAATGTAGGAATCCATTTTCATGTAAAATAAACATGAAAATTAAATAAATTTAATTTAAATTAGATAAATTCTTGGTCCATTTAGATTAATCTAAATTGAAAAGAAGAAGAACAAAAAAACATAACTCACCTTTGTATTCTTCAATCTGAGCCTGAAGTTCTGTCAGTTTTTCTGAAAAAGAAATTTCTGGAAAATGTTATGTTAATAACAAACAGAAGCAACAGCTTATTTTACAAAAAAACAAGAGCAGAAAATGACCTGCCATCTTACAAATATTCGCTTCAATTAAAAAAAAAAAAAAAAATAATAATGTTAACTCTTTCCCTGCCAATCGACGATATATCGTCGATCTGAGCCGTCATGTTTGTGCCAATCGACGATATATCGTCGATTTCAGTATTCCGTTTCGATCCGGTTTTTTGCGCAGTCCATTCCAAGTTTTATTTTAACCAAAGAGAGATAACTCTTTCTACTTTCGTTCTCGATCCACACGCGCGTTGTTTCTTCAAATTGACTCGTTTTTAGAGTGTTTTTTGTGCATTTTACTAAGCATTGTGATGGGCACAATCGACAGTGTGTCAAAACTCTGCTAATAATCAATATAATTTCAAACTGTAAAGTGTATTTTGATCCTAAATAAATTTTCTTTCTGGTGTGTGAAGCTGATTCAGTGATTGGAATTATTCCTCCAGATTTTTTTTATCACTGTGGTATGTAGAAATATGTGTCGCCGCATGACAAAACCCGGCTAAAGACGGCAGGATTGATTCGCTGCTACAGCCGTAGAACACTAAAAATAGGCTACCCCATCAATTTTAAGATTGTTGCCTCTTTGTCTTTATTTAAGACTTTTCTTTAATATCCCAAACGGATTTTGTTAAAAAATTACTAAAACATTGTTTATTTTGTTGATTTTGATAAGGGTGTTGATCACACCTTGCTAAAACAATGGCACTAATTGACCTCCGATACCCCAACTTTTCTTGTCGGACTATGAAGGGAAATCCCCAATGTGGATTGATATATAACGTCTGGGGAGTGAAAAGTCCCTATTGGTACTACTTTTTGGTACATAAAAGTGTGTGGCATATGAATTTTTCATGAAATTCCTTGTTCTGAAGCTTGCTTGTGACACAAGTTGTGTTCGAATGCGTCTCTTGCCGGGGTCGTGAAAAACGGAAGTGTTTCCTATAGATTTTCGACGATTTTTAGTTCAAAGTGAATTTTTTAATGTAGATAAACTCATCTTACATCTATTTCAAGTGTTTTCTTGCAATATTTATGTTGCATTTGTTAGAAACAATTTGTCAAAGTAAGTGACCGATTCTTTTTGGAAACCGGAAGTGATGGCTTCGTCTCCAGCGTCAGTAGATGTGTCGTCTGCTAGAGTAGCTAGGGCCTTGAATCGACCCGGTTTTGCTTCTGAAGAGCTCCAAGACCTGCTTTCGGACTATTTTTATGATGGTGCCGGTGGGAACTGTGATGAGGATTATGATTCTGACGAGCAGAAGCTTGATCCCGTTATTAAACGATACCGTTTGTTTTCATTCAATGATTCATGTTTCGTAGGCCTCTTCGCTATAGGCGTGTCTTTAATTAATCCGTCATTCTACTTGCATAGATTTAGGTAAAGGTTGAAAAGGCGATATCAGTAGGAGTGTGGAAAATATTTCAGTAGTATATTTTGTTGGGTGGGGGTGGGGTGGGGAGGGTTGAAAAGGTAAGTAGTCTGGCCTGCATTCAATATTACTAGCATGACAAGTTGACTATGTTCTCAGTATTTATTATTGTTGGTTTGTCTGTTTTAGGAAATGAACATGAGGACTATTTACCAAATTACTAGTAATTAGTATTTGCTTTGATATTTGCGTTTATTTAAACTTTATAGAGCAAAATTACATGTTATTTTGATTTACACCTGTGACGCGACAGATTTATTCGACGTGCGGAAGGGAGTGGAGAATCGGGGAATTATTAAAGCTTGATTATTAGGACTGAAAACTACCTAATGAAACTTTTGTTTTAGGTTTGTAATCTTTGTTTGACTATTTGAACTGAGCTGATGTAGCTGCTTGCAATTAAACAAAAGATTACTTGACGGACGAGGGATTTAAGAGGGGGAGGGGGGGGGGGGGGGCATTATGATAGGGTTTATTTTAGAAAAATGATTGATTCAGGCCATGTTCTTGATATATTATTATGTGTTTGAGTTATTATAGACTTGCTAAACACTTGTTTTATTTCTAATTTGTTTAAAAACACTATGCATTATGGATGGGTACAGAATAAAATTGTGCGTACTGTTTTAATTTGTTTATGTTCAGTATTGTGTGGATGGTGTATAATGTGAATTTTCTCATCTTATCTCAACTCACTGCCATATTGCTGCCATCTTCCTGATTGTTTTGATACCAAATACATGCATGGGAAAATTCTGGTTGTGAAGTATTGTGGTCTAATGGTAGTGCTTCGGCTTGCGGATCTGAAGGTCCCGGGTTCGAGCCCTGGCCGGGTCATTGTGTTGTGTCCCTGGGAAAGACACTTTACTCCTGTTTTCCTACTCCTTCGGATGAGAGTATAAACCGAGGTCTAGTCTGTGTCGCATACATTCCATCATAACGGACTTTAAAGATCCTGACGCTCATGTCCTAGACGGGTGAGTGCCGGTGACAAGAACACACCCAGCATGCACATAGGTCCTTCTCCCCCATCCCTGGCTGCCAAGGATTGTGCTCAGTTGCCCGAGCGTCGGACCATGCGCCCAAAGGCTGCGGGTGGGCGTCTCGGGCGGCTTGAGTTAGATCCTGTATCGGCCAGCGCCTTGAGCAGCTCTTGAGCTGGAAAAGCGCTATATAAGAACGATTAAATAAAAATAAAAATAAAAGAAGTAATGATCATTTTACAATTTAAAACTTTGAAGGCAATTTCTGGAAATTAGCCCCCGAGAAAATAAAATATTTAAAAAAATCATAAAACATCAACCAATAAAGATAAAACAATTTGTTTTTTTGCATTTCGAAGATTATTTTTAGTACTTTGTTAATAAATAAATAAGTAATTTTTCATATTTTGACACTTTAGCCTGGTTTTCTCATGCTGCAACACATATTTTTATTTTATTTTATTATTTCAAAAAGATCAACATGCTTTCAAAACACATATTTCAATAACATAATCAAATTAACATTTTTGTGGTTTTTTTTTCTTATTCTTCACTCTTTTACCTTTAATTTGATATGAAATATGTCTATTTAACAACTATTATTGAAAGAACAGTAGCTTAAATGCCTAAGGTACTGAACTTTCTTTCCGGTGCCAGAGAAATGTCTGGCACAAACGTGGAAACATGCCTGGCAGGGAAAGAGTTAAACCACTTTCCTAGAAACATGAAGTTGGCTAAGAAAAGATTACTTTTTTCCCTTGAAATTTTCCCCTATAAGCATTGTGTCCGGGTACGTATCTACCTACCATACCATACCCTTGAAAGTTCAGCTGGATAAGAAATTACTTCCCTTGCCCTATTCAATATTATGTTCCTCCAACATTTCTAATATATCTACCAGGACATGTAATGGTCTGGAGTTAAAAAAAGAGGAAATTGGCCCAGGACCAGAGGCCACCTAGGCGCTGGTAGAGAGTGCAAGGGAATGCGCTCCCTCCTCCCCAGCACTCTACCCCATCCCTCACTCCTCCCAATCTCTCCCCCTGGCGAATACTGCATTTTAATTATGCACTTTTGATGACCATAAAACATAACATAGTGAATCAAAGACTTGCTTGCTTACACACAGCTGAATTCTTGAAGTAATCTGTCTTTATCGATGCATAGCTTACAGTTATTATTCGCCAATAAAGTCCAACTACAAATGTAAGTTTAAACACACACTGGTGCCCAGCTGACAATCCCTATTCACCAATAAAGTCCAAATGTAAAATGTTTCATACATTCTGATGCAAACACAACCCAAACCTTCAAACAGTGTTTTAATTGGCGATGGTTTAGTTGGTAAGTGTGAAGAATTTGGAGAGATTGGTTTGTTTGTGACTGCAGTTTCTCTAAACAGGATTTTAAGGTGCTTTACCAACACTGACTGAATGCTGGGTGCAGCACACTGGCTTCACAGATTGTGCATCAGCAACACTGGCTGAAGGGTAAGTGCTGCACACCTGCCTCACAGTTGTATGAGACTGCTTAGCCTTTTTTTAGCCCCAGACAGCAAGTTCTCCATAGCTCGTATTTGATTTCCAACTGGCACACTGTACAAAGGGCTGTTCCATTTCCTGAGTTCTTCCTAGTCGTTCATCACCCACTTCTTTATCCATCCCTTTCCAAACCGTGCATTTTCCACGCCTTTATCATCAACTGCCTTGCCACGTTGAACAACGTGTCACATCCACTTTACCCACTACGATTCAGACATGTGCATGCATATTTCCGTGTTTCCGTCTGACTTGAGGACGCGCACAAAACACTTTTTCATTGGAGGAACATTGTTGTCAAACTTTTTTGTTCCGTGGAAAACCATACTATTCTCAGCGAAAATATTTTTTACAATACCAGAAATCCGCTGAACCGCGGAAAATTACAAGCCCTAATCTACATCTTCCCCATAAAACAGGTACATCCTTTACAACTATCCACCAACCCGTCACAGCCTTTCAAAAGTACTATTTTACATCGTTTGCTTTAAGCCACAGAGAAACATGTACTCACCTTCCAAATTTTCAGGCACATTGTCTTTGCTTTCAGAATCTCCCCCAAGTGGAATAATATCCTCAGATGTAATACCTGCTCAGAACATACACAAAGGTGAATATTATCAGAGATGAGAATCCTAAAATGACAAAAAGGAGGAAAAATTCCAAAGTCTGTCGAGTGGCGAAGCCACGAGTGCGCGTACCTGTGAAGGTACGCGATGCTAGGGGGTTCCGGGGGCATGCCCCCCCGGAAATTTTTTGAAAAGACGGTTAAAATGCAGTGCATTCTGAGCCTTATTTTATGGGGTCAGATCAGTTGTTTTTATGGTACTAAAATGCTGTTGTTAGCTCTCCACAGTTCAACACATAGGCCTAATGAATTTATTTCAAACATCAGTTAAGCCTTCTATTAAACAAACATTCCTTTTGACTGCAGACAAGAATGGTTTAAATACCAATGACAAGACAAGGCTTTACCAATGCACATAATTACTGTCCAAAACAGAGTTGTACATTTATACACAGAATCAGTTTGAAGCCTCACTGACACTCTTACAGTCACACCAAACAATAAAATCATAAATACCTCAACTGACTGTTCAAACAAGGTTTACAATTTCAAGATAATATCTTGGAAAAACCACAACAAGGAAAGCAGAAATACGGATGGTTTCAGGCAGTAGTTCCTATAACAGTTCTGATGCTATAATCATATATACATTATGAACAACTTCAGCCTTGAAGTCGTAGGCAGGCACTGAAGTCAGGCTGAAGTTTACAATTACGTCATGCACTAGGATTACAGTTCTTTGTGTATACAACATTCTTATGTTTTTTTAAAGAATTGTTAAAACTGGCAGATACCAACATGCTATACAGTCTGCACACACACAATTATTGAATGAACTATGTACGCATGTATTTTATAACTGAAGCCAGGCAACTATCCAGTTCTTGCTTTCTTGGCTGGTGGCTTTTGACTTCTAATCTCACTTCTCTTCCTCACCAACACCTGAAGTCGGGCAGTCAGAGCTTTCTTATGAGCCAGTCTGGCTTGTTTCTCTGCCTCTGCATTCAACGCCACATTTCTTTCGATCTTTTTGTCCTTCAAACGAATTAAGACTGTTGTGTTCAACTTTTCTTCTAACCACTTAAAAAAGTTCCACTTGTTTTTTACACTACTGTAGATGTGGGTAGCAAGAGCCTTTTCTCCAGGATTTAGTTTTCGAAGCATTTTACAAGTCGCGCTTTGTTCTAGACAATGGCTGATCAACCACGTGATGTTTTGGCTGTTCCATCGTTCGCACTACAACTCAGCGCATGAGAAAGGGCTTCAAGCGCCTATTTGAGTGACGTCACTGTCAGTGGGAGTTTCTGGGAACAGCCGGAATCTTATGCGCAGAAAAACGTGAGGGCTAAACTGCACGTTTACCAGGACACATGGAAGAAAGAGAAATCGGGTTATCTCGGCTTTTTATGGCAGCTTGGTGGATCGACGAAAACGAAGTGAGAGCGAACCAAATAACAACAATCCGCATGGGAATAACGAGTGGGAATAAGCTGCGAGATCGAAAATCAACAACTCACCCTAGTCATATACAACCAAAATTTTCTCACCGGATTTAAACCGATCTCAAAAATGACCCCGGGACCTTCCGAAAGAGCGGATTTCCGCTAAAAGGCGGAAGATTCTCATCTCTGATATTATTCATAGTTATATACATCTACACAAGAATTTCATTTTTTAGTAGCTTCTTTTTAGTAAATAATAAAAAAGGACAACATTAAGGTAATACACTAGAAAAGTCAATTTGCAAGCAATAATAGAGATCTGCACTATAAAAATACTATGTATTATTATTATTAGTAGTAGTAGTAGTAGTAATAGTAGTAGTAGTAGTAGTAGTAGTAGTAGTAGTAGTAGTAGTAGTAGTAGTAGTAGTAGTAGTAGTAGTTCTTTATTATTTCTTTTGAAAATGAAACCCAGGCATCAAGACAAAAGAAAATTAAATTTCAAACTTCGCATACAATTTCTACCTCTTCTTCCATCGTTAGACTTATGCAACACATAAACTGAACAGATGGTTTTGTTCGTTTGTTGTTATGTTTGTTATTTATGTTCGGTGCGCAACAGAAAATAAAACTGTGCATGATTCTGTTACCTTCTAATCCTAGTTCTAAGGCTTTGTCGTCTTCTGAATTGGTTTCTTTTATCGACTCCAGTTTTGCTGAAAACAGAACAGTCACAGTAAAAGCAAATGGCAAAAGCAAATAAAAAATATCCAACTCAGAAGCACTTGCAGTTTATACCAAATGGGAAGTGTAGGCTGGAGGGTCAAAAGGAACAAATGACATGCAAAAATAAAGTAGACCAAACTGCTTTACTCTTCCTTGGCCTAAGCTAATATGACCTAATTTACACTTTCAAACAACCAATCCAATTTTTTTAAAATAAAAAACAAGTATTACATTTTGCTGAACGCAAATAACACTGTCAAAGCATACCACATCACAATGATACAAAAAAGTGCTATCATTTCCATACGAGGGATATGGCAGTCTAAATAATGGTGAAGGCAGTGGAAGAAACATAGAGAGAGTCAAAAAATTTTAATGCTTGGTCGAAAACCGACAAATCATACCTTTCATTGCTGCCAACTGTTCTTTAGCGAAATCATTATCAGCCTGGAGGGACTCGATCTGCACACACATCTAGTAGCGTAACCAAATGTATCGTTGATAGTTTCGAACATTTTGCTTTGCAAAGCATGCGATATTATCGTGTATTTACCTTTGATCTGATTCTGTGCTGTTGCTGGAAAAAGCTTTGATAATTTTCGTCGATTGACATTGTTGTAGTAAAGCTGAGAGTTTTCTTGGATTGTTTGTTTATTGTCATTGAATGTTCCAGGTGTTTCTAGCGATAACTGGTCGAATCTTGTAGATTCGTAAACATATGACGTAAAATGGTGCATAGTTCTCGTTACGAGTTTTATTTTGATTGGGTGTTATTGCGTCATTGTGGAATGTTTGAAGTTTCCCTCTGTTGCTGAGAGGCTATATAAGTAATGCACTGTCTGCTTGAAAAAAGTTAAAAGTGATTTTTAGAAAGCGATCTTTTATGCAGTTTTGTTGCTTGCTGAATAAAGTTGGAAAACTTTATACAACGAATCCTGTTGTTGCTGAGTGAACAGGCTGCGTGGGTAAACAAATTCGAGTTACACATATCAAGATTGAAGCATCGGTGCTGTTGATAAAAACAGATGTTGACTTTTTTAAGTTTCAATAGTTATTGTTACATTATTAATCCATTGAAATGCTTTTGCTAAATAAGCAATCAAAATACACAGAAAACAATCTTGACTGTCAACTTGTCTTTTCCCGAAAGAACATCATCTCCGAGTCTTTTCCCGAAAGAACATCATCTCTGAGGGTTTTCTCCGGGCACTCCGGTTTCCTCCCTCCCTTCAATAATGGTACTGGATGCAGTCAATTCACAATTTTCAAAAATAAAAATTCGATTTTCTTTCCGTCTTCCAATAGCGATCTCTCTGCCTTTACACCACCTGTTTGAGTGATGGATGTGTATTTGTTGTGTGTGTGTGAGGGTGGATGAGACAGGTGAGCGTGTATGTTGGTACAGATCGCCGCGCTTTGAGCCTGATTGATTTGGGGAAAGGCGCGTACATAGCATCCTGTATTATTATTATTATTATTATTAAGTATCTTTGTCCCTTTTGCACACATAAAGCAGCCATCTTGCCCTCACATCCAAAGGGTAGGGGCATAACAAAAAATTGATCTTTACTCTATTCTTATGTACAAATTCCACCTCCTGAATAATACCCCTCCAATAAAATGCACAAAGCTGTGCATATACTATGTATTTCCTAAAGTTCAGGACATTATTTCTTCGTCTTGGCACAGTATCTATGATATCCAAAGAAAAAGCAGAAAGATGAAGACTCACTTTTGCAGACAGCGTACTCTCTTGCTGAATCATGTCTTCCAGTTTCTCTGTCAGCTCAAGCTTATCTTTTTCCGCCCGTTCTATTTCTTCTTGGTGGCACTTCTCTGCTTCCTGTAACGACAGATCAACAAACCTCTCCATCACAGAAGAAGAAAAAATACATTATGTATTACAACAGCAGAAGGATTTATGTAGCACAGGTACTCTAATAATAAATAAATTAATAAAAGTAAGAACATTCATTACCAGATGCCTTCACAAGGTGATTCAAAATGCAGTCATAACACTGCTGACAGGAAAAAGCTGTCCATGGAAATTTTTCTGTAGTTCTTCTTTTCAACAATTTCTCCAATAAAATAGATCTTAAAGTTCATCCCACTTATTTATTCCACTGTAAAATCTAAAGGTGCGGTCTGACGTGAAGTGAAACAAAAGCAAAGCGGTAAACAAAGCAAAGCATCTGCTGCCAGAAGCAAGTGCGTTTATAATGCTTTGCTTTGTGAAGCGGTCACACGATGAGAAGTTTTGCATAAGCAGTCTGCGTGGAAGCAATGCGCAATAAGTTGTAAATCAGTTACCTCCATTTCCGTCAGATTGACCCTCACAGAAGAAGTCCATGAGGCCTTTTTCAGGGTTTGGTTTCTGTAATTTTGACTTCTAACATTCCATAATGCCTTGTGGCTTTGAATTAGATCGAGGAGAATAAAGGTATCGTCTTGTTTCAGATTTGCTAATGGCCCAGTAGCTTTTGATGCCGTCATGATCGCTGAAATGATAACAATCTCGTTTTCGTACGTCGGCTCTTCTGATTGGCTGGCAATCAAATGCTTCAGCGAAGCAACCCAAAATTTTAGAGCACGCTCTAAACTGAAAGCATCGGCTTTGCTTCACTTCGGCGCTTAGCTGCTGTTATGCTTTAGGTCTAGTCACACGATAAACATAGTCAAAACTACGATGTTTCGTGTGTTACTGGCTGTTTTGCTTCTGCTTCACTTTCCGCGTCAGACCGCACCTTAAGTCGTGCAAGTTTCAGACACTACAAAGTAGAACATTTTAGAAATGGAAGAGGAATTAATAATCAATTTGAAATTATTTGAATTCCCAAAGACCTCCAAAGCAAAGTGATCACTTTGGCACCATACACACAAATGTTCTCTCTTTGTCTCTTACTCCCCTCTCCTTTATCTCCAAACCCCTGGTCCTGATTTGGCTCGGAAGAGTCCGCTGGACCTAAAGCAATAATCATGTAATGTAATGTAATCTCCAAACCCACTCCCTCTTTCTTCCCTCTCCCCTTGCTCCCAACACACACTAATGTACACCCCATACATACAAAAGACCAGACTACCAACCTCAAGTTTTTCTTGCAGGTCCTGCACCTCCTTTAACTGGTCCTGATACTTGATGGCCAACTGTTTCAGCTCCTCCTGACTAGACTCGCACATTTCTTTCAAGTGACTGCACTCATCCTCAGCAGACGTCAAAGAGCGCTCCAGGTCTGACAGCTTCGTCACAGCTTCCAGCTTTTCTTGAAGCACTCGTCGCAAAGATTCCTGGCATGAGAGAGAAAGGTTATTTACATGTTGAGAAACCTACAATGAAACACTTGCAAGTTAGGGATAATACGTTTGCGTATGAGAAAGAAGAGTGTAAGATAACAGTGTAAATTGTGGTAGCCCCTGCCATCTTTTTTCTGCAAGATGGAGCACCGGGAAATGTGAGGAGTGTGGGTAAGTGAATTATTATTCTGAGAGAGAGAGAGAGAGCGAGAGAGAGAGAGAGAGAGAGAGAGAGAGAGAGAGAGAGAGAAAGAGAGAGAGAGAGTCGGTGATAGAAAGATGATAAGCAGAGGAGAAGAACATGCGCTAATATAAAAAAAGGAGGAGAGGGTGAAACCCAAATTACATCTAATAATAACAATAATACATATATTTATATAGTGCACATATCTCACACAAAAAGAGTGATTCAAGGAGCATATCTTATATCTTATCATTCTACATCTCTAATTGACATTTTCACTTGAAATGCAACTTGCCAGTTCTCAATCCTCACCTTCGCTGTTGTCTCATAATTGATTTTGTCTTCATGCAAAGCTACAAGCTCTGATCGAAGCGAGTCTTCACTGTGGTTCTGTGAACAAATGAAAACCCATTAATCCAAATACGGCCCTCATTATATGTAACAAGCAAATCAGTTGATTTCATGAGCCAAAGCAACATCTAGATTATAATAGACACAATATAATTATCATCACTACAGAGTTACTGTTTGGAAACATTACAATTACCACAACACAACTACACATTTTACCTTGATCTATATCCAGAGGTGCCAACCCCCTAATCTTCTTGTCAGTATTTCCGGACCCGTTTGTCAGTATTTTTTAACACTTGTCAGTATTTATTTTATCGCAAAACCCAGCCAATGAAACTATAAAATAACGACAGGCTTCCCTCTGAAACAGCAGGCTATTTTCAGTCCTCTAAAATTACGATGAAAATCAGCTTGTTGAACATCACACTTGTTTTACTCTAAAATCACCATGAATATCAGCTTGTTGAACACAGCGACGTTCAGTGAGTGCAGGAGTACTATTATGAGACCAGAAACCGGTACAGAAGCACCGCTGGCAAAGATAACCCTTTACTGGGCACACGTCTGTCTATTTTTTAGCTCTAAACAGGCAAGACATTTTATAATTTTAGAGATATTTCGGGGTACGTTAGTAAAAACCCCACATCTTACTCTTAGGTATTAGTGCATAGATTTAAATGAAATAAAATGCAAAGTGAACAGAAATAAATTCTTTTTTGATTATCTACCTTTTTATACTTCTCTTGTTATGTCTTGTTTTTTATTACTCCATGGGTTTACAAAAAAAAAGTTTTAAAAAGTCCAAACAAGCCTCCTCCTCTTCTTTACTTTCCTGCCCATCTGAAAGATCGGATGCATGCATGCTACTGACACTGTCAGTACCGATCTCTTCCTCCGACTTAAAGTCTATTTCTCTCACTTTAATGTCTGATAAATGGAAGCCTGTAAACTCTCCTCCATCAGTCAAAAAATCAAAACCATCCAATTTAGACACTCACACACACATTTTTTTTTTAAATCGAAAAAACGAACGCATCAAAGAGAAAACTTGTGGAAATGCAGTCGATTGTTTTCACGACAGAATAAACTGGAAGTCAATTGCCGGAAGTCTCGCAATCTTATAAACAACGCGAGAATATAACCAGTGGTTGATACGGACGCTTTTGGGCCTTTTGCCAGTTTAGACCTTTGGCCGCTTTCGGCCGCTACGCCTGGTAAAGGGTGTTGCGTTTATTGTTTGATTTATTTTGTTATAAGCAGAAAAGTTTAAAGATGTTATGTTGCAAGATGTTAATGCGTGTAGTGGCTCAATACATAAACTTCCGCTCGCTATCAAACTCTTCTTTTACACATAAAAAGAAGATAAAATCCTGTCACAGAAAATGAACGATATTTACTAGTGATAATAAAATCACCTTCCTCGAAAGGTAGGCAATTTCAAGATAGTGACTTATCCGATCGAGGATGTCGAGACCGAGTACGCGTTTGAGTCAATGCTGGATAGTCTCTTGTAGAATTTCTCGACACTAGTATCTGGTACAGTCGTGGTTCTTCTTAGATGACTAGACTGTAGCCCTTCCCAATGGATGGTAAACAACACCCCATGGAAGTAAGGTGAAGATTCAGGAACAGGTTCCAGAATAAAGGTAAAAAGAGAAGAAGTCCCACCAGTTACAAGACCTCTTCAGTTCGTAGCAATTCGACCCTCAGATCGTCAGTGGACAATGTGATCAGCGCTCTTCTCTCAAAGACGAGTTACAGGACATCGAAGTAGACAGTGGCTATAGCTGCAACAGGTCTACGTTCGACATCGTCTGCTCCCGGCTGTCTTCCATCTCTGGCATCAATCTTGTCAATCTTCTTCAGCAAAGGTATCCAAACGGTTCTATGTGGTACTATTCTCAACAACACGTCGCCGAAGGAAAGAAGATGACGAGGCCTAGGTTGAACGTTCAGATTCCCAATATTTTGGATGACGGTTTTTGACCGTTAAAAAGCAGAGCTCGGAGGGTGTGGTCCTCTCGCTTTGAAGTCTGAGTCACAAGTGTTGGTAAACAAATGTGCCTACGATGAAATACCTGTGCACTTCGTTGTCAATGCCAACTTTACGAATAATGTGCAGAGTACGTACTACGTCATGTCTTCAAAACAAAAATGGCTGCTCTAAGAATACGTCCCTTTTATTGTGAGGTCATAGATTCTTGACTAGATTGTCTTTTTACTATCATTCATATTGAATATACAGTAACTTCACATAATATAAACAGCTACAATTATTCTTTACTTCTCAGTTTAGAAGAGAATAATAATTCTAGATTATCTCGAGTGCTATGTCCAAAAATGAAATAACGTAATTTCATTACAAAGGGATAAACCATCGGCAACTTCTCCTCCGTATTTTTATTAAAGCTACCGTATTTCCGTATTCAATTCACTTCGTCGGAATTAAATCGGTCAATCCGTACTGGTTGGCACCTCTGTATATCATTTCTCAAAAATATCACAGCTAGCTGAATATGAATACAAAGAAAGATTTCAGAAACAAGGAAAGCCCATCATCATCAGTATCTAAATACAATTTTACAAAGAGAGATTAGATTTCTTTTTTTTTTTAAGGGAAGCAGAAAACAAACTACTGTGTCGCAAGTTAAGCACCATCCAGTGCGGTTAGCACTTGGATGGGTGACCGCAAAACGTGAAGCGACAAATAACAACGCCCCCAGTTGACTCAACTGTGACTGAGTACCTACTCTCTTAAAAGTGGGGAAGGTAAAGCAGCGAGGGAGAGAGATGGGCATCACCCTCATTACGCTGGCCCAAGATAAGTGTGATCTCCAACATCACGCTCTCCTACGGCCACAAGGCTATGGGACCACCTTTACCTTTTTTACCTTTACCTAGAAAACAAACCTTAGAATAAATATGCAGCTGGTTTTCCAACATTTCCAACCGAGACAGTAATTTATCCTCATCTATCAAGGCCTGTGACAGAAACAGAAATACCAAATACAAGACATACAAATATATGTATTCACCATGTAAAACATGCTCAAGGCTAGTAATGTGGCATGGCAACAGTAAAAGGAATGAAACAGTATTCCTTCCCTCTCATCTCTATTTCCTCACACTCAGAACCTCGCAGCACACATGCATTTATCATATTACAAATTCAATAAGGAATCGTCCTGTACAATGAGATCAGCAAACACTGAACATATTATAGCAACATTATTATTTATAGGATATCAACATTTAATTTAATATATGCATTTTTTACTTCTTTTTTTTTCACATTTTATATTCTTTTGCCAATGTACCATAATTATGTATTGGGGGAAATCACCAACTGCCACTTGGGACTAGCATGCATATCTACAAAGACTTTAAATTTTAGTACCCACACAGAAACACAAAACATCCAGCTGTACAATATGCCTGAACGCAAACACACACATTCCAATGTCTTCCCTTTTTTGTCCCTGTAGTTGTCTAATGTCTCAATGGACAATCATGTCCTTAAACAGACCTGCCATCCCCCTTCGGCAGCCTCCTGTGTGTTGTGTAATAGTTGTTGTAAACTGCTTAGTTTCTGCTCCAGCATCTTCTCTCTGTGTAGTGCCTCCTGCAAAACGTACACAAATCAATTATGTAACTAGAAGGGTGAAGCCCATATGAAGCCCACATCACATGAAACTGGCAAATATTTAACATGAAAATGACTGCCCAAAAAAGAAAAAAAAAGAAACAGTGGCATTAAAATGCAAAGTAATACCAACTTGGATCTTTCTATGCTCTTGAACTTGAGTTGAACTTGACCTCTGGCTCCAAATACACTCACGAAATGTCAAATAAACTACAGCAAAAGTTGTATTATACACACAAAAAACAGTGACCTTGGGATGACATTTTTTTACAAACATTTGTTGACCCTGTGACCTTGACCTCAAAGTGAAGTCTATCATTCACTGATCATTTATGAGGTTTTATGGATATACACCATCTTACCAAGTTTCGTTGTGATAGTTTAAATAGGTTCTGAGATATTTATCCACTTGAAAGTATTGCAAGTCCAGACGGCGAATGACGGAGGACAGACAGGCGGACAACAAAAAATTTATTTTTAATGTTAAATTTGAACTATTTAGGAATCATCTCACACACATTTGCAAAAATCTTGAAAAAATATTTTTGGGTAAGTACAGACCTGCCTACCTTATGCATTACTGATCAGTAGTCTTCCCTGTGAATTTCAGTAATTTTGCATTTTCCTTCAGTAATTCTACAGACGAGGAAACGCGGTGTTTCTGAATAACCAAGGTATGAATAAATTCACGCACGTTTACTACTTAAAAAGCACACAAAAACAAATTTTAAAAGGATAGCAAAAAGAAGGAAACAATATCAAACAGATTTTAAAATGATTAATTACTAAATTAGTATCATGAGAGACCGTGGCATGCAACAAAAGATAAACCTGCACATACCTGACCCGTTTGTGATGAAGGATAACTGTTCCACAGGAGTTTTATTTACATTACCGGTGATTGACTCAAATGTAATTTTCATGATAAAGATGTGTAATTCCCATGAATATGCACTACACATAAATTAATTCAAAGTTTGCCTTTTTTTCTTTTTTTTAAAAAGTTTCATCAGCTGTCAAAAGAAGGACTTGTTACTGTGAATACGTTTACTTTACCAATAACAATAGCACATTGTGAGGTTCATTTAATTACAGTTGAAATCAATCACACTGGAAAGACTGTACCCTATACAAATTTGGCAGTTTTTTTTTTAAAAACTTTATATTGTGCCAGCTGCGTGGAGTAGGCACATTTGAGATGGTCCAGCTCTTCTTGCCTGACATATCTGGTGTCTTCATGGCAAGATCTGGGGACCAGCCGCTTACAGTCGTTTGCTACTCCATGCCCAACTGAGAAGTCAGAGTCGCCCACAGAACAGTACAGCATAATTCTGGGCCACGTTTTTTGAAGCCACAAGACAAGACCAAGTCTTCGTGTAATCCGAACGAAATACTTGCAACTGCAGCTTTTTCTTCTTCTTCTGTACTTGAGCAATCTCTACACATTCAGATTCTTCTGATTTGTGGTCTGTCTCATGTAAACGTGCAACTTTAGCCCGATTAGAACTTTCTCCACTCGCCATTTTCACTCAAGACCAGCGCGACAATCTAAGCTTGTAACGTTCGAGCATGTTTATTGGTTCACGACGTCCAATCGCAACTCTCGAAACACTTGCTCTCATGCAAGGGCGGTTACTCTATCGGCTTCTAGGCCTAGCAGACAACACTTTAACAAGTTTACACGGCTCCAAAAATTGCGTAGTTTTTCGATCGTTTTCTCCGTAATTTTGCATAAAATTTCGTACTCCCGTATTAGAAGGTAAAATTCCGTAAAATTACGGAAGATTACAGAAGGGTAGGCAGGTCTGTAAGTATATAAACATAGTCATACATTGCTATGCATATGAGTCAAAATGCAATATCATGTCCTCAAGACAAACAGGTTGAGAAGACAAAGAGTAACAAACAGGTTGTGTAGAAATAAGTAGCCTCGTCTTGGGAAAATGGATGGCAGAAAAGATCTCATCCTTTCTAATTCTAGAACACTCACAAAGGGTTATGTGTACTACCGCAAATACTGAGTCTATGAACTTCACATGTAGAAGATGAGCTTAATACCTGATAAGGCATACACCCAACCTTTTCCAATTGTTTTGCTTAACTCACATTTCTGTCCTAATGAATAATTACCATTGCTTTCTGCAGACATCAAATCAAAAAAATTTCCATCAAGATTTATCACAAGAATCAACCCCTAGCAACATTGTCTCGGGCGCAAATGACGACTTTCTCTCAACCCACACATCTGCCCTAATGAAACCACTTGATTGCATGCATAGCAAGTTACATCACAGAGGTGTTCTAGTACAAGTACTCACCTGACTTCAGCATTAGCCTCATGTCAATGCCCTCTAGCAATGTACAAGAATGTGGAGAGGCTACACTATGCATGGGCTACAGCCCAGAAAGCAATAACCAACCTGTAAACAGTGAGCCAGCTGATAGAGATCTTGTGACTGGATGGTGATACCTGGTTGGTTGGGGGCATTTAGAAAAGGCCTGCAACAGCCAAACATTAAACGCATTTGGTTATTTATTTGAGGTAAAATTAAATTAACAAATTACTATTACTTCATTTGAACCCACACATTGTAAAAACAAAGCGCTGTTGTTGTTTTCATGTGTAAAAGTAAATAACAGTATAAACACGCATGCACAAACACATGCTGAAGAAGAAAAAGAAAGAAAAAAGAAAGCAAGACTACCATCTGGAAAGCATGTTCCAATGAAAGTCCATAGCAGTTCTCTGCCAGCCAAAGAGGCAATAGTATTGACTTAGTGAATCCAACAGTAAGTTCCTCGAGTTCAAACTGATGCTGCCAATCTCAAATTTTCTCGAAAAAAATCTGTTTATCCAACCCTGTATACAAGCATGTAAATAGACATCACTGCTGGACACCCTCTTTGCTAACAATCGGGAGGTTACAAGGTCAATGGAAATTATTACATAGTGTCAGAGAAATATGGCCTGGCATTACTATCTAAGTATCGCACCCTGACCTATGAAACGCTGCAGCCTAAGCCAGGACCATCTGTTGTCAAAATAATAAATCACCCAGGCTCTGTTTCTGTAAACGCAGATGAAATCAAGAATGTTGAGGTCTAGGTTTCTTCAAAAAAGTATTGTAATGAGCCCCTGCCCATATTGGTGAAATGCTGCACACCTGGTACTCCAAGAATAACCGAACCAGTAATTTTAAAACAAATTATTGCAAGCAAAAGAAATTAAACTAAAAAAAAAATTAAAAGTTCATCTTTGCAACACCAACCTGGATACTGACACCCTCCTAGTTGATTCTTCTGTATGCCAAAAACTCACTAAACATCCCATTGTTATATGATGCACGTTGAGCAGTTTTTGTTTAACTGTACACTAACACTAAACTCCAGTATTTTTCATGCATGATCCTCTTTACATCAACTAATAATAACAAACTTCCAAAGGTACTTGAAATCAAGTGTTTGCAATACAAGAATATTATGGACTATAACATACAGTTTGCAGATTGAGATTATTACACAAGTCACAAGCCATTATTGCCATTTCTAACAATTTCCTGCACTTAAGTGCACATAATCTTTTGCAGGCACTTCTGCACAGCTGACATTTATCATTGCGTAATTTTTTTTTGTTTTCTTACTTGAAATTATGTTGTTATTTTGACACCCCACAACCATCCATACATTATCGTGCCACTACAAGAGTTATAGTTGCAGATAGTGATGATGAAGATAGTCAAAGGGATATTACACGATATTCAGGAGAGTTTGTTTCTTCAAACACAACCTTGGAAGAAAAGCAAGGAGTGCAGGATGGGGGTAGGGAATGGGGTGTGTGAGGAGGAGACTGTAGGGGTACAAAGTCAAGCCTATCAAGTTGGGTTTCCTAATTGCCCCTAATTGCAGTTAATTGCTACACTGACTTCTGTCAGTGCTGGATGCATGCAAGTTCTATGCGCATGCATAGTGTGTTTATATATAACTGTCACAATCAGTAATTACAAATGTACTATCACCTACTCCTACATTCCACATATCACATCTCCCCACCTCTCTTCATAATTATATTCCCTTCCCATCCCCCTGCATCCTCCCTCAACCCACTCTCCACATTTAACCTCCCACACCCCTCCCATTTCCGTCCCATCTCCAGCCCAACCCTAGTTTTATGATTTCCTCATTTACTTTCTGTAATTTCCCCAGGACTAAAACTCCATCCCATCAAGTTGCTACTAATTACTACCTACAAACACTGAACAGCACAGTTGAGCCAGCTGAGGTCTAGACCCAATACAGACTGAAACACTGTGGACTATGATGAGGCACATCTTTTGACCATATGGAATTGCATATTAAAAAAAGAGATGAACCAGTAAATGCCTTCTCCTTTTTCATTTTGGAAATACTTTGATATATATTGTCGGGAATCAGAAAGAGCCAAGCATTGGTCTGTCCATCTGTTGACAGTATGCTGCCTATAGTTCAAAGTGTTGCAAATCATACTATATATTTTCAGTTTGTTGGTGTCTGTTTTTAGGGTAAAGCCAAGCCACGACACCGCCATGAAAATTAACCCTTCTGAAAATGTGTGTTTTCAGCCTCTAGAGGAGAGTAGTTAGCTCAGCGGTGTATGCAGATGCAGAGTACTCACATGTTTTGGGATAACATTGCAGCATGTACAGTGGATCAAAGCCCGTTGACGGTGTAAAGGTTTTTTTAATAAATAAAAAAATTACCCTGAGACACTGGCCACTACTCCCTTGAATGAGAGTATAAACAGAGATCTAGTCTGTACACGCACACATTCCATCGCATGGTGTTACGTTTGAGACGCGCACAAAAGATCCTATCAGTTTGTTTTGCAAAGCATGCAATAATAGAGCATATTTACCTTTGAGTTGATTTTGCGTTATTGCTAGAAGAAGCTTTGTATAATGTTAATCATTTTCGTCTGTCGTTATTGTTGAGAATTTTCAGGAATTACTTGTTTATTATCGATTGAAGCTTCCCGATCTTACGAGTAAAAATGTGTTGAATCATCTAGATTCGTAAACACATATGTGACGTAAGACAGTGCATAGTTCCGGTGACGAGTTTTATTTTGATTGGGTGTTATTGCATCATGCTGGAATGTTCGAACTTTTTCTCGATTGTATAAGTATCGCGCTGTCTGCTTGTAAGAGAGATTTGTGATGATTTTGGATGATGATCTTTGAAGTGATTTTCGGAAAGCGATCTTGTATGCAGTTATTGATGTTTGCTGAATAAAGTTGGAAAACTTTATGCGACGACTCTTGCCTTGTTGCTGAATGAACAGGCTGCGTGGATAAACGAATTCGAGTTACACCAATCAAGATTCAAGCATCGGGGATGAATCGTCCATTGATAAATAACAACTTGTACCTGAAGCTCATGTCCTAGAGGGGTTAGTACTGGCTACCCAAATACCCTCTGGATTGTGCTCAGTTGTCTGGGCGTCAAACTATGCACCCAAAGAAAGCAAGTGTGAGCCTTAGGTGGCTTGAGTTGGATCCTGGATCGGCCAGCGCCTTAAGCAGCTCTTCAGTTGGAAAAGCTTTAAATAAACCCCCCTCCCCCCCCCCCCCAAAAAAAAAAAAAAATTCCCCCCCCCCAAAAAAAATAAATATATATATTTTTTTTTTTGGGGGGGGAGGGGGATGGGGATTTATTTAAAGCTTTTCTAACTGAAGATATATAATAAATATATATATAAAATAAAGATGAGTGTCTCGAAATACATTTGATTGGCTTGCCATCTTGTTTCTCTCTGTTACAGATTCACATCAACCAGAGAGGGACAGACTGCTTGACCAAAAAGATTGAGACCTCTACACTATTTTTAGGCTTTTACCTCATTATAAATCAGTCCAGGCCTCAGCAGGCACAGCTATGCTGTGTGTGAACAGCCTTTCTTGCTCCCAGTCTCAACCCTCATTCGTTCCGCATGCATGCCCAAAGTTCAAAGGGCCAGAGAGAGCTTTCCATACAGATCTATACTGAATAGCCTAATACCTCCTGCAATAAGTGTGTTCCCCATTGAAAGAAACAACAACAGCAACAAGGGAAGAAAAAGCATCCCAATCTGCCAGAGCAACAGCAAAGTGTACAGCTTGTTGTCTTAACAGCAAAGAAGAATGGTACAGGCTGACATTTGCAAGTCAGTATTTACAGTGTCAACAATTTCTACATTCTCTTACCTTTTTTTTCTCCCCTCACTCCTCCCCCCTCCCCCCTCCATCCTCTTTCTCTTCCCACTAGGCCCTAACAAACCAAAGTTAGTAGACTAATTACAAAATAAACAAATAAGCAGTCTCTCTCTCCCTTTCTATTTTTATCAACATCTCTCTCTCTTTCTCTCTCCTCCCCCACCTCCACACACACACAAACATGTAAGAAGGTATGCACATGAACATCTCTCCTACTATAAAGTCTATTATTCAGCTAAAGACAAACGAAAATTAGCAAACAAAAGGTAACAATAGAATACATACAACAACAACAAAACATTCAGTATTTGAAAAGATGCAGAAAAACGAGGATGAGCAAAAGAAGATACAATTAACAAGATGGCAAGGCATTAAAATGTATTTCCAGACACTCACAAACATAGCCAAAAAATCTGCAATTTCAAAAGTGTTAATTTCCTTGGCAGTGCTGTGACTCAGCTTTAACCTAACAAAGTAAAAGTAAAACATGGACTGATAGGCCACTATCTGAACTATCTGCAAGCACAAATATATATCAAAATCAGCTCGGACTACTTTTAGATACAGCGCAAAACGTGTGTAGAAAAAGGTGAAGCACAATGGTCTTGACCTTTGAGAAAGTACAAATACAAATGATTTAACATGCTTAAAAGTAGTTTAAGTATCCACAAAGTGAAAATTATAAATTTCGGTTCACTTATTTCTTGAGATAATGCAAAAAGTATGTTTTGAACAAAAAAAACTGACATTCAGATCGATGGGATGACAACTGACCGACAGATTGCTACCGAAAGATGGCCCGTGCCTATATATACCAAAACTCAACAAAATCACTTCAGCTATTTTTTTAGATTTTGAGCAAAATATGTTTAGCAACAAAATGACCCCAATGACCTTGACCTTTGTGGTAGAGCAAATATTACAGCATGAGAGGCAGGTCACTAACCTAGGTTGGGTTCCTATGAAGTTTGGTCAAAATCCACTGGTTCTCGGCATCCAAAAGACCAACAGACAGGAGGACAGACTTACAGACCAAAATTTTGGCTCACTTGGATTCTCACCTATCTCAAAGTATTTCCAGATAAGTCTAGAAATACAAAAAGAAGAAGGAGAAGTAGAAGAAAGAAGCCAGGAGCGAGGAGAAGCAGAAGAAGAAAGAAGAAGCACAAGAATGAGTTCAAGAAGAAGAACAAGCAAAAGAACAAGAAAAAACCCTAGACAAAGCATTTTTCTCGACAAATTCTCATGACAACGTACACACCAGAGCAAACTTATATGCACCAAATAACATCAAAAATACACAATAACAGTACTTACGTAGGTTTTGCCTCCCTTCCATCTGGGTGATAAAGCGTGATTGTGGCGATGATGCAGCCATGAGTAACTGCAATAATAAAAAGAAATAAGAAGTAAGAAATGAAACTCATTCATAAATTTCAGTTCCAATTTCTAACTATAAAATTCAAAACAAACATAATTAGAAAAAAAAAAGTTACTTTTTTAAAAACTCTGTGACCTTGACCTTGATGTAAAGTTAATGTAATCACTGATAATTTTTTTGTTTCATACACCATGATACCTATATTTGTTTTGGATACCAACAACAGGTTCCAATTACCAAATTTAGTTTCCTACGCAGAGGGACATTTGTATAAATTTTTTGAGTATTTAGCCTTATGACTAATCTTGCACAGATTTGCAAAAATCTGGGAAAACAATCATTTTACAGTAAATGCTGACTCACACTGCTGTACCATGCGTTTCACAAGTAATAAAACAAACAACTCCCCACGTTCAGGTTCAATAATATTCTGTAAGAATGTATTCTTGTCAGTATTGCTGAATTAGATACACACATACACATGTAACAATGAAATAAAATCTCGAAACTCACTTTTTTCGCCCCGCCTATTGTTTTCCATAACCTCCACTCCGAATTGAATGAGATCTCCGGAATATACCTCCCGAACTGGACTTTCCTCACCACTTTTGCATAATCGCTGGTTGTTGATGAAAGTGCCATTGCTGCTTTTTGTGTCTTGTATAAAAAACTGCAATATATTGTTGTTATTTTTTAGGGATGTGAAACACTGCAGTGAATAAGTAACAAACAAAACTAAACTTCCGTAAGGAATACTGAACTCACAGCTGCCCTCAATCCCAAACACTAGATTATTCATAGCATGACAGGCCAACACAAGTATCAAATTGAATTGTGGACATTTCAACGGTTGGCAGGATTTAACTTTGTAATAATAGTATACTTAAATGAAAAAAGAAATGACAGAAATAAACAAATTTGTTTGGTAAGACAGAGTGTTACAAAATAAATTCTGGTGTTATCAAATAAAATTTTTTTTTTTAATGGCTTGAAACATGTATGCATACCTTTTCATTTTCATACCACAACATAGCATGGTGCCGTGACAGAACTTTACAGTCAAATATTCCATTACTTGCTGTTGGCCGAGCACGAGCGACAGATCGCCCAATTTTGATAGGTTCATGCAGTGAGATGTGTCGCTCTTGAAATGGGTGCGAGTTGGGTCGGCACGAAAGGATGGCCAACGCACTCATATTAGGACGCAGACTTTCCTCCTCTTCCACCTAGCAACACACATGATAAATGTACAATAATGTCAATATTATCATCTAACATGAAAATCTTAATTTTTTTTAAAAAAGGTTAAAAATAATGTGTTCTCATGAAACCACAACAATTGTCCCTTATTGTCCTGCGAACTCAAGAAGTGAGTCTGGACTCTACATGGAACATTCAACTAGTGTTTCTTGTTATCAAATTGGAAGAGTGCAGCTGCACTTTCGCACTCGATGTACTCCACTCAGTCACTGTTCGCATCACAAGTGTAACGTCAAGATCCTGACAGCTAAACAAACTGAATCTTGTATACAAAACATTAACGTCTCTCCTCTATGATCTGTGTTTCACGAAACTGAATAGTATGAATCAAACAGATCCAGAAGCGACCTCTCAGACCTCTAAAAATAACACAGCCTCTCCAACTCCAAGAAAGGACTGATCCTCCTGTCAGAACAGAAGAATCCTTCAGGCCCCTGAAAGCATAATGTTTTAAATAACTACTAACTGTAGTATAGCTGGTAGTGTTAGAAACAAAGCAAACTAAATTATATTTGCTCAGACAACGTAAACAAGTACAACTTTACCATTTTTCCTAGCCTCAGTACTTCCTTCAGGAGACAGCCATCTTGAAAATTTCCACAACATACTCTCTAACCGCTGTGTACAGTAATGTGGTATACATAGTTCTTCTATATTTTTATATACGCACAGTGATTTTAAAAAGCACAACACCGATATTTTCGATAAATAGGAAAAACAATGCTCTTTTTTGCGACATTTAGAGGATAAGTTTTAAAACGCAAACTTGTTTATTACTTTGTTTTAAGATGTGGCTGTTAGAGATTAATACACCTGAACAAAACAAGATGGAAGGCGAGGAGGAAACCCCACACGAAGAAAGGCAAAATGATGACGATCAGTCTCCTACGGTTTTACCTTGGGATCGATTTTCCAATTGGATCCATTGCTGTTGTGTTGTCACGTTTGATCTTGAACTTGGTCAAGCGATGGAGGTATTACTTTGTGCTGTTGTTGTGTGCCTTTTGAAAATAAATTATGTTGTCTGCTACAGACGAAGTAAACAAGAATTGGAGAAAGCTACTATAGGATAGTTGTTACCGGCAATCTGTGTATTCAGTCAATACGTATATTGTCTTTAAAAAAATCGGTCAATTCGTGTTTTGACTGTGACCACCAGGCAATACATGTAATGATTACAATTTCCAGTCTATACGTGTAGTCCAGAGTGGTAAATTCATGGCATACATGATCATGATCATGATGATGATGTCTGTATGTTACTATGTATTTTTATTATATTTTAACTGTTTAAAACGGGCATTAACATACGTGTGATAGAACTAGAGTGCGTGGATAGGTGTTTGAAGGAAAAGATGAAGTGTAAGAGTACGCAAGTGATTAGATTTATAGAATGTACATAAATTTAGTATTGATTTTTTAGCTCTGTTAAATGTTATAACATGACTGTTTTTAATTATATGTTTTATATGCCTGACATACATTGCTGTGAAGTTCCTTATGGGATAATAAAGATTTGTTGTATTGTATTGTATTGTCCACAAGTATATCAACTAACAAGTTAGTATCTCATATTGCCCCCAGTCGACGTGCGGTGGTCCAGTTGCTCTTGGTTTTAGCCACAAGCTGAGACGGGGATATCCCAAACCTAAAAATAGAATAGAAGATTCTGGGAAATCTGTTCAAGGGAAGTAACCGTCATGGTCGCCATTTCTCGCGAAGATGTGCTGGCTGAAATGAAACGAAAGTTGGGAGAGGAACTGCATATTTCTGGTAGTGAACAAAGGCAGAAACTTGTTGGCAGTATTATCAGCGATGGAGTTATAATGGACGAAGTGCTCCATACCTATGAGGTTGCCTTTGCTCGAGCAAAGAAACTAAAGAAGGATTTGGCCGACGTCATTTCAGAAAAGGATTTCCCTACCCATAATTCCCCTGGGTTTTGAAGTTTCTAAAAAGTTATTTCAGACCGACGACGCTCTATGGAGCGCAAAGCATGTAAAGGGAAGCAACCGGTTGTACGCGCATGTCGATAGAGACATAGAAGAGAGATACTAACTTGTTAGTTGATATACTTGTGATTGTCTTAAAAAATGGTCTGGTCAGTACACGAATTGACTGAACGGTCATTCGGCATTTAAATTGCAACTGGTTGTACATAAACATTAACAAATAAATGACCACACAATCATTTGTTCTTGTACTTCAATAAGCACACTCACAAGGACACATCCACACAACTAAACCATGTTAAGTAGAAGTTAGTAAATACTAAAAATAAGCTTAGAATTGAAGTTAAAATGTAAACACTTCAATTTTAATTTCTCTCTCTCTCTCTCTCTCTCTCTCTCTCTCTCTCTCTCTCTCTCTCTCTCTCTCTCTCTCTCTCTCTCTGTGTCTGTCTGCATGAGAGTGAGAAATAAAGAGAGAGACAAAGTAAATATTAAAAAAATATTAAAATGTACACACTTATATTTAAAACTCTCTCTCTTTGTCCCTCTCTGTCCATCTCTATGTGTCTCTATATCTCTCTCATGCAAAGTAAATATTGTTAAAAAGTTTAAAATGTACACATTTTAATTAAAAACTTTCTCTCTTTGTCCCTCTCTGTCTCTTTCTGTCTCTGTCTTTTTGTTTCACTCTCAATTACATCTAATTCTTGAATGCAATCAATGCAATTATTGACTAGACTAGAGAGAGAGCGAAAGTTCCGTGTCATTGTTGCGATTGAGGCGTGCACGATATTTCCGAACGTTTTATTTTGCAACGCATCTAATGATAGGGTGTATTTACCTTTGATTTGATTCTGCGTTGTTGTTAGAAAAAATTTTGTATAATGTTGCTAATTTTTGTTGGTCGATATTGTTGTAGTATCGCTGATAATTTTCTGGAATTACTTGTTTATTATCGATCAAAAGTTCCAGATCTATTTGGTAAACTAATAGCTAGGTAATTCTTCTAAACTGAGGAATGTTCTATGTCGTAAGACAGTTCCGGTGATTATTTTTATTTTGATTGGTTGTTATTGTGTCACTCTGGAATATTTTAAGCTTTACTGGATTGCAGAGAGGTGTATAAGTAATGCATTGTCTACTTCCTATCCTATTCTATCCCGTAATTAGGAGATCGTAGGGGCACCACAGATTATCGTTTAACCAGCGTACTCCATCTTTCCCTGTCCTCAGCAACCTTGATGGTTTCGCTCCATGTCAAACCAATCCATTCTCAAATGTTGTCCTCCCACCTCTTTTTCTGTCTCCCTCTTCTTTTGCTGCCTTGCACCATGCCTTGCAGGTCTCCCTCTTCTTCTACCTCCTTGCACTTGTCTACTTGAAAAAAGTTATTTTTGAAATGATTTTCGGAAAGCAATCTTTTATACAGTTGTTGGTGTTTGCTGAATAATGTTGAAAAACGTTATACAACGACTCCTGCCTTGTTGCTGAGTGAACATTCTGCGAGGATAAACGAATTCGAGTTACACATATCAAGATTCAAGCATTGGGGCTGAATTGACTAAATGATAAATACGTGTAACAGTAGAATATTTCGCCTTGGTCAACAGGCAACTGGAATCTTTCATCTCTAGAATTTCGGCCAGCTTGTTTAAAAACTTTTGTTCGTTTTCATTGGTATCCATCATTTGTGGTGAGGAGCCTGCAAAGCAAGTCTAGAATGAATGATCGACAGTGGTTTTGTCTCGGTTTGCAATCACAATTGTCACCACAAGATTTTCGCTGAAGTCGTAGTAATTTATTTTCAAAGAAGACATGGGACCTTTTCAGTTACGTATGTGCCGATTAACACATCTCAAGGTTTATTATCTGAGTTCATCAAATTTCTGTGTAATATAAATAATGCTGTGCGCTCACGTGTGCTCTGAAATTGTTAGAAGATTTGACTGAACGAAACACACATTGACTAAAATGAACAGTCAGTTAATGTGTGTTTTGAAGTGGGTCAAAATGAAGACAATACATGTATTGACTGGAAATTTTAGTCATTACATGTATTGGCTAGTGGTCACAGTCAAAACACTAATTGACTGATTTTTTAAAGACAATACATGTATTGACTGAATACACAGATTGCCGGTAACATAGTCTAGGCATATCATATGCCTGATGTTTATGACAGTGTATGTATTAAAGTGAAGGTTTGAGTAGAGAAACATTTATTTATTTTTATTGCTTTCTTCAAGACGTACCATCAGTACACAGTTCTTTTAAATTGATCATTGATGGCTCCAAAAAAGTGAATGTTTAGAGTTGGGGGAAAATCACATAAAAACACCCCCACTGTGGGTAATCTATTTAAGTTCTTACAGCAATAGCAATTCAAGAATGCCAACTGAATTTAAACTGCAATGGTAGCCTTCTGGCTTAGCTGACAAAGTAACCCATAGAATTCCTTAGCTCACCTAGACTAGTGAGAACCTTGCTTCCCAATTCAGGCTACTGCGCTCTACTCTAGTAGCGACTCCACAACTCCACAACAGCTTCTTCTAGAATTCTCATCAGGGTTTGCAAGTAACTGATGGTTTACAACAGACCCCAGATTCCACATTATACCATCAAATATGAGAATGCTTTAGCTAGAAAATCCTTCACATGGTCAAGGTGGTTTATGCCAAATCAAGTGCATCCCACTAACTAGACCACACATTTATTACCATGCCCATCATTCCTTCCCCCTTCTTCTCCCCTTATCAGCTACCACTTTCCTTCTGTGTGTATGTTTTGGTTTTTTTAGTCTTGATTTTACTGTTGGCATCAGTAAGTTTGTCTTGATCTTATTGTTTCATATTATATGAGGGGGTTTTCTGATCATTTTTTAATTTGCTTTTCAGCTTATTTATCCAAGTCATGTCAAACTCTCAGACAAAGAAGTGAGTGCAATTTATTGTGTGTATATATATAAAATATATAATTATTGAACAGAAATGTTCAAATGAATTACAATAGTAGCCTACACAAAATATAATGGCATATAATAATTAATGTAAGAGAGGAAAAAGTGCTGTGGAACTTTACAATACACTAAGTACAGTTATTATTTCTTTAGGTAACACATTTTGCTAAAATTAATTAATTCTTTGTGTCTTTTCCAGAAAATGAACATCTGCTACTTATCATTTCCTGATTCTAACTCTGGTAAGTTCCGTTCAATTTCTTTTTGTAAACTGTGTCATGCAGTATTGAATTTTATAAATCTGTTGGAATGTATGATCTGTTGACTGGTCTAGAGCTTAAGATCAAAGGGATTTATAAATTTGTTTTGAGAAAGCAAATTAGATGGTGATAATGATGTACCCTTATAAGAAACACGAACCCATTCTGGCAGTGTGCTCAAGGTGTGCCAAATAAGCATAAGCAGGGCGCGAAATTAAGGCGGGTCCGGGGCGAATTACCCTCAAATGTTGATTCGGACCCGCTCTTTACATTTCTAGCGTGCCCGATTTACCCGCAAAAAAATGTCAACTACAGTGGAGTCCACCTATAATGAACCTTGGAATAACGAACACCCGCGATTAGCGTACTACCATCCATTTCCCGACACACTCCCTTCTTTGTCTTACTATTTAATCCCTTCCTATAACGAACAAATCCAGCTAGGAAAATAACGAATCTCCGCTTGTAACGAACCCTTTGCGTATTCCCTTGGCCTACTTTGCCTCAATTGGCTCATCGCCAATAACGAACAGCAGCAGAAGCATGCCAGTTCGTACATAGGTCAACCAGGCCTTGAAGTCATAACTGTCATTGGCTGCTATAAATAGCCTTGAATGAAGTCATTGTTGATAAACTTCGTAGGCCTAGATCGATCTACGTACTGTATGTTGTGATGTGTACTCATCACCGGTGTGTACTTTCGTTTACAGTACAAATCTCTACAGCGAATCCCGCTTGTAACGAACCCGAAATTCCCCCCCTTGAGATTCGTTATACCCGGACTTCACTGTATGTTACAAAGTTGAGTAATCAATTCATTTTTACTGAAAAAAATCTTCGATGCAAAAATTATTTTTGAGTGAAAAGTAGAAGGCAATAATAAATCTTCGAAAATCGATGTCGAATACCCATCGCGCTATATGTTGCTATGGATGCGAGGTATTTGTCACTCGAGTTATTACCCTTGAATAATATTACGTACGTCTTTTTTTATTGGCTCGGAGTCACGCTTTTTGGCCAATCAATGGGCTGTTCGTATTTTCACTGTCGAGCGTCTGCTTTCACTATGAATCCCGAAAATGGCTAGTGAGAAGAGCAAAATAATACTTTTCCATTTTTGGAAAAAGACCTGCCTCGACAGAAAACGATGATGAAAGGAAGAAAAAACAAAAGCAGTACGAGCAAGCAAACCGTAGCAGAAGCTACCAAGAAGAATGGTCTAAGAAATTTCCGTGGCACACAAAAATTCGGCGAGAAGATGGTGTCGAAGTGTTGATCTGTGAGCCGTGCGATTGTTTATTATGTATTAGGACCCTCACATTTCAGACAGGACCCTCACTTTTTAAAAGTTAAGGTTCCTGTTTACCCTCAAAGAAAAAAGTTAATTTCGCGCCCTGATAAGTAATAAGTCATGAAGTAGGATCTAATAGAAAATCACAAAGTCAGATGGTTTTCTCTGCTGTTTTGCAGGATGCATGGGAGACACGCAGTTTCACTTTCGCATTCGTCAGTGCCCTGGAAGGAAGACAGCAGTGAAGGCACACAGTTCATACAACAGAGACTGTCCTGTCTCACTTCAGGTAAAGTCAAAACTTTGTGTGATGTAGTAGGAGTGAATGGATCGTGAATGTGTTTTAATACAGGTATGTCAACGAAAGAATGCTGCAATGCAGTTCACCATGATCGTAGTCATGGATTTTATTTTATTTTATTTATTCCCCACCCATCCACCCCCGAACTCATCCCCACTCCCATTCCTCCTTTTATGATTGTTGAATGTTTCTTGCTGCACTATTCGCTGTTCACCAATGTAGAAAACCAGAGACATCCATTTTACCTTAACTCATTGAAGTCGCAGAGTGCCAGACTCGGCATAATTCCAGAGTCGCAGGATTTTAGGCTATTTTTAAAAAATCACACCAAATGTACTAGACAACATAGAAACATAAAATAATTGCAGATGAAAGCTTAAAGTATGTCTTTTTAATTTCACTTACCACCAATCTGCTATAATCCTCCAGAAAAAAAATATTTTGCTCCAAAAACACATCACTTTTGAAAAAAAAAAAATTTTTTTATAAGAAGCACAATACCTATATGTTGCACCCATTTTTGTTATGAAAATATTTGATTCTCTTGCTTTTATGATGTAAAAACACTGTAGAAATGAATTTTACACAAAAATAATCATGAAAGCACAATCTGAAGAGGCATTTGTCACATAACTATGATACTTCACTGTAATACCGTAAAAGAAAATTTTCCTAACAAGAATTTTACCGGGTTTAGAAAAATCGCGAGATCTCAATAGAAACGTTGTCAAAAATATGGTCAAAGGGAAGCAATGTACTCTAAAAAGACCCCTTTCTATTTTCTTTGGTACTCATTTTCTGTTATAAAAAAAATGTAAAAACGCGACGTACGCATAACAGCGGCACGCTCCTGAGCGGCACCGCTAGTGCCGTAACACCGTTTCCGGCACGACTTCAATGCGTTAAACCAGTAGTGTCTTTGTTTTGTTTTGTTTTTGTGTTTTTAGGAGTGCATTTTGTATTTATCAAAACTGTCATTATGTTTTGACTGGTTTGTTGCAGAGCGAAACAGCTTTCTATTACGGCTTTGTATACTTCAGACAGACCAAGGACAGGTCTATACGAAGAGGATACTTTCAAAAGGTTTGATGCTTTGCCTTGTAAAATATTTGACTGGGTTAATAAATAGTATTATGTTCTTCCTTCTCACCAGTCCCACAATTTAAAAGGAAAAAAAAGTTCAATTGCTTGATTATCTTGTTTTTATTATAGTCGTTAGTTATTCGTTTGTATTATGAACAAAACGAGTGTTGTAGTACAATGTTTACAATAAACATATCTTGTTGGTTTGATTGTTTCAGTCAGTGGTACTGATCACAAAGTTGCCGTTCGTTGCCTTGTTCTCACAGCTAGTCAGCATAGTTGCCCCAGAATACTTTGACAATGGAGAACCCAGTTTGGAAGCAGGTAAGCCATTGTTCATGTTGTGCTTTTGATTTAGTATTTTGTTCCACAATTTTGTATTCATACATTTTGGCATTAAAAGTAATAATTTAATACATTTCAGCCTGCCATGATATTGATCAGTGGCCATCTCCTGTGCCAGGAGACACCCTCAACCTCCCCATCATGGGCACGGTCATTCAGGTACAGACAGATGCTCGTTCCTTATTCCAATAGAATAGCTGCTTTTATTATGTGAGTTTGTTCTATTTGATGACTTGTGTTTGCATGTTTCTGTTTAATATTTGTGGAGTGTTATATGTCTTGAATAGTAGACAGAATATATCTCTACCTTTTGGATCATTTTCATTAAACTGTATGGTTTCAATAATAGATGGGATATATTATAAATGGTTTAACTCTTTCCCTGCCAATCGACGATATATCGTCGATCTGAGCCGCCATGTTTGTGCCAATCGACGATATATCGTCGATTTAAGTATTCCGTTTCATTCCGTTTTTTTGCGCAGTCCAATCCAAGTTTTATTTTAACCAAAGAGAGATAACTCTTTCTACTTTCGTTCTTGATCGACACGCGCGTTTTTTCTTCAAATTGATTCGTTTTTAGAGTGTTTTTTGTGCATTTTACTAAGCATTGTGATGGGCACAATCGACAGTGTGTCAAACTCTGTGCTAATAATCAATATAATTTCAAACTGTAAAGTGTATTTTGATCCTAAATAAATTTTCTTTCTGGTGTTTGAAGCTGATTCAGTGATTGGAATTATTCCTCCAGATTTTTTTTTATCACTGTAATATGTAGAAATATTTTTATTTTATTTTATCATTTCAAAAAGATCAACATGCTTTCAAAACACATATTTCAATAACATAATCAAATTAACATTTTTTTTTTTTCTTATTCTTCACTCTTTTACCTTTAATTTTATATGAAATATGTCTATTTAACAACTATTATTGAAAGAACAGTAGCTTAAATGCCTAAGGTACTGAACTTTCTTTCCGGTGCCAGAGAAATGTCTGGCACAAACGTGGAAACATGCCTGGCAGGGAAAGAGTTAAATCCTTTGATTTTAAAGATTTTGTTTATACCGTTTGGTTTCTCAATTTTACTATAGTATAAGCCTTTGTCAGTACAAATATTGTGAGCCTTTTGAATGCAATAAGTATTGTGGGCAGTTTCTTTTTTGTATTAGGGTCATGTTCATACATTTTGAATTTTCTTTAACACTTGTTTGCCTTTATGTAGATTGGAGCTGATATTTATTTACACTGTACTTCTTGCATTCAGTAGTATTAGTCATATAATATAGTATTATTATACAGCCCATAGTATAGCGTTATTATCTTGTAAAAATCTTGAATGACCTTCTTCTGTCTCTTGATCAAGGCAAACTGTCTATACTCACCCTTCTCGATCTTTTAGCAGCATTTGACACAATTGACCATAGCATTCTTCTCGACCGTCTCCAACACACTTTTAGTATTCGTGGCTCTGTGCTTGACTGTTTCGCTCCTTATCTCTCTGACAGCACAAAGACTGTTTACATTGACAATAACAGCTCTGATGAGGCTCCGATTCTTTACGGCGTGCCGCATGGTTCGGTGTTGGGTCCTGTCTTGATTGTCTTGTATACCATTCCTCTTTCTGATATGATTGAAGCCCGTTCAGTTATTCATCATTCTTTCACGGATGACACTCAGCTACAGAAGTCTTCTGAACCCTAGGACGTTGACTCTGTTATCAGTTCTATGCAAGAATGCGTAAGTGGTGTCAAATCCTGGATGACTTCCAATAAACTTAAACTAAATGATGATAAGACACAAGCTATTATCATTTCCTCTTCGCGAATGTCAACAACTTATCTGCCTGATTCTCTACTTGCTGGTAACACTGTTGTTCCTTTCTCTTCCTCGGCCCAAAACTTAGGTGTAATACTTAACTCACATCTCACTATGCATTCTCATATTACATCCTCCGCACTGTGAACTTTGAATTGCATAAGCTCCATCGGTCATCTCCTTTCTGCCAGTGCTACTCAGACTCTTGTCTCTGCCTTCATCCTGTCTAGGCTTAACTATGGTTGCCCTCAGTATCTGCTGCACAAGCTGCAAAAGATATAGAACAATGCTGCTCGCCTTATTTTGCGTGTCCCAAAATCAGACCACGTCACCTCCCATTTGAAATCATTGCATTGGCTTACCGAGAGGAACAGAATACAGTATATTGCAAGCCTTTGCTTCAAAGCTGTTACTCTGTCTGGTCCATTGTATCTCTCCGAGTTAGTCCACTTCTATACACCATCAAGATCTCTCCGTTCATCTTCTGACAGTCGCCAGCTTCGTATTCCCCGTATGAAAACAAAAACTGTTGGTGAACGCTTGTTCTGCTTTTCAGCCCCCACAGTTTTGAATTCTCTTCCTTTAACTCTGCGCTCTGTTGAATCATTGCTTTCTTTTTGCTCTGGACTGAAAACACACATTTTTAACACTGTCTTTTTTTCATCAAATACTTCAAACACAGCCATAGTCGTTGTGTGTTTGTGTGTGTTTATGTGTATGTTCTGATTTGGTATTTCTTGTTTTGCTTTTGCTTCGTTTAAATATTTATGTATTTATTTATGATTTTTTTTCTTTTGTAAAGCACTATCGGCTCTAGCAAGGAAGGGCACTGTACAAATGTTAATTATTATTATTATTATTATTATTATTATTATTATTATTATGATATGTACAGACTGCTGTGATGGGATGTATAAGAAGATATTCACATAATGATATAAATTATCATGTTGTTATTCGAATAGGCCAGATTCCACTGAAATCTACATTCCCTTTAGCTCCAGCTCGTATCACATACGTTGTAGAGTAGGTGTATTTTTCAGCAGTCATGAGGTTTGGGGGTCAACTTCATTTCTCAGGCAGGTCTCCATACTCTAGTGGCTTTCCATCGGTACTCCAGCATGTGACAAAAACCAACCTATTATACATATCTTGATGTGTTTTGACATCCCTGATTTTATTGTAGTTGTCAGATTTTCTATGTATGCTTTTTCGTTAGCTTTCAGTTTTGCTTTGTGGTGTTTGCATATATTGATTTGTTAATGCTTGTGTTGCTTTATTTTTGTTGTTTTTTTTCCTTTCTGTTTCTTGGTTCCCTCATTGTTTGGCGGTGTTTCCATTTGTGGTGGTTGTATCCTTGTGGTGCTGTGTCGGTGTTGAATAACCTAGGTCAGGGTTCCCTGTCGCTCTGACGCACTTATGGGCTCAATACAAACAAGACCCCCTCCCAAGGTGAGTCTGAACTGTAGCTAGTTGTCAAGAATTGTTTCACATTGAAATCTCATTGGAAAAATGTGTTGAGCAATTATGCAGGTTTTGTTAATTTTGTCCTCATTGGTATGTTGAGAACACATTTCTTCAGCAAGCTTGAAATGGCTAAGGTGCTCAAACAACTTGACATGAATCATTATTATTCTTTTATAACCAAAATTTTCTTCGCAAATCGATTTATACAAGTCTTATCTCACACAATACATTACATATTTTTAATAGGTCCTATTCGTAAATGGGAGGTAACTTGTCTTTTATTTGTGTTTTTAGTTACCTAGAGTTATCCAGGCAGACAACCTCGTTAGTGTGTCATCTCAGAACACTGTGAAAGCTACCCTGAGCTGCAAGCTTTTCTTGGGGTAAGGAGGGTGGTGGTTACAGGGCAGTGCAAGGCCGAAATAATGGAAAGGTTTAATGGAGGACAAAGCAGAAATTATAGGCGAGAAACTGTTCATTTGCAAAGAATATCTGCCCAACATGACAAAACTCTGAGAGCGACATCATGTGGGCAAGAAGACCAAAGTTGTTTCCTCTCATATTTCCGAGCATGGTCTATTTAATTAAATTATTTTTTCCTTTTTGTTTGTGACATTCCAAGCTGTATGACTATGAGTTGTAGCTAGTCCCAAGTTTTCATGAAGCCAAAGACAGTAATTGTAAGCTGAATTTCTTTGTTTAACAAATCTACCTTTAGTTGGTTGTTTAAACAATGTCATGACCAACAGAGAGTGTGGTTAATTGCAGAATGTCATCATCGGTTATTCAGTTTGAACTCAACCTTCTTTATAGCTGTAAATGATGTTTAGTTTTGTGCAATTGTCTTGTCTTGTCTTTCCATAGGCACCCACAATCATACTTGTTGATTATACTGGCACTACAAGGGATTTGCACATGCTTCACAAAAGGCCGTTCTCATAATTCATGGACAGTCCAAATCTGATTAATGACTGAGGGATTTGGAGGGGGGGGGGATATGGGGGAAGGGGAGGGGTTGTAATGTTGTTGATAAACTGTCTATTCTTGTCCGTGGGAGGCTCTTGATGCAGAAGTATCAACAGTGTTGGCCTCAATTACCTACTGGGGAAGAGCATTCCAGTCTTTTATAGATGGGGTAGGAAAGAGGATGAGCTGTACTCAGTTCGGCAGGTCATGCGGCTAAATTGGCCATCATGGCCTCTGCGGTGGCGGAGAGACAGTGGGATCAGCTTACTGAGGATGGAGGGACAGTGCACCAGTCCTCTGTTGATTTTGTATAACATTGACAGGCGAGATGTTTTCCTGGGCAGTTCCAGAGACGACCACCCCAGCGAATCCAACACCTGATTCACATTTGAAGTGTTGTGGTATCTATTGAGGACAAAACCTGCAGCCGGTCTCTGTACGGCTTCCAGCCTGTCAATGGACTTTTGGGTGTGAGGATCCCATACCGTCGAAGCGTACTCTAGTATGGGCCTGACAAATGCCTTGTACGCTTGTTCTTTTATAGCCGCAGAGTTGATCTTGAGGTTCCTTCTAAGAAAACCCAAGGTTTTGTTGGCTTTATTGGCAATGCTCTCAGTGTATTCATCCCAGCTCATGTCGCTTCAGATGTTAACACCCAAATATTTAGCTGAGGGAACTGTCTCAAGGGTCTGGTTGTGGAGTTGGTAAGCCACGCTGAGTGGGCGCCTGCTCTTAGTGATAAGCAGGGTGTTGCACTTGGCAGGGTGGAACATCATGTTCCAGCTCATCTCCCACTCCTCAAGGCGATGGAGATTTCGTTGTAGCTGGTTCTGGTCCGATATGTTGGACACCACCCTGTATACTGCTGTGTCATCTGTGAATAGTCTCGTCAGTGCGGTCAGCTTTTCTGGCAGGTCATTGATATATGCTAGAAACAAGCGGGTCCGAGGACTGATCCTTGGGGTATCCCGGATCTCACCGGAACGAAGTCGGAGCGGCAACGACTGCTTGACGCCTATCACTGAGGAAGCTGGAGATCCAGGTGAGAGTGGGGCCTTGGACACCATAGCATCGGAGCTTGTGGAGTAACAGGTTGTGGTTCACCAGATCAAACGCTTTGGCAAAGTCCATGATGAGGATGTCTGTCTGCCTGCCACTCTCCATGCTGCTTGTCAGTTCCTCTGCGAACTCCAGGAGTTGAGTCTCACATGATCTCCATCTGTGAAAGCCGTGTTGGTTGTCGGTAAGTACTTGGTGGTCGTCAAAGTGCTGCATCACAGCACTGACCAGGATGTTTTCCATCATGAGAGACCGGCCTGTAATTGGCAGGGTTGTACTGTTCTCCCTTCTTAAAGATCGGCGTGACATGTGCATTCTTCCGGTCTGATGGCACAACGCCGGTCTTCAGGGAGGTCTGGAAGATGATGGTCATCACCGGAGCCAGCTCCTCTGACAGTTCTTTTAATATACGGGAGGGAGATGCCATCTGGTCCTGTTGCTTTGTGAGGATTAAGGTTGGCCATAAGCTTCCTCACTCCCCTTTCTGTAGTACTAATAATGATGTTATCCATCACGGGGCAACCATTGTTTATCATTCCTGTTTTCTTCTGGAACGGTTCTTCTGTGTACTGGGCTACGTCGCTGAAGGCTGACTGGAACCGTTCATTCAGAATCTCTGCCTGTACCTTTGGGTGAGAGGTCAGCTGGCTGTCTCTCTTCAATGGTGCAACGCCTATATTGGAGGACTTCTGTTTTTTAATGTATGTCCAGAAGCGCTTGTTCTTGCCTGCTTGGTTAGAGTCGTCGCTAGTCAAGAAGGTGTCATTGAGGTAGCTCCAGTAGCTCCGCCCCATTTGGCTGTTTCATGCGCCTGAAATTTGTCACCTCTTTCTTGAGTTCATCAGTGCCAGTCTTCATCATTTGCCTGTATATCCTGTCTCTTCTGTTTATGAGACGCCTGATGTAAGGTGTAACCCACGGCTGGATGGTTTTTACCCTCGCTGTCTTGTAGGGGATGTAAATCTGCACTGCATCCAAGAGAGTAGTTTTGAGTTTTAACCAAAGCTCTTCGATAGAGACAAGAGCCCTGCATCTGTTGGAGGCGGGAACTAAGGTCATTCACTGCTTCTCTCAGGTTGGCCCAATCTGCTTTTGCATCAGCTGGATCTTGCGTTAAGCTTGCTTTTTCTTCTGTAGCGTCAGGGCAAATTGGCAGTATGGGATACTGTGCTCTGACAACCCTGGTACCACCTCTATGCGTGGAACCAACTGAGGGCAGTTAGTAAGGAACAAGTCTAGGGTATTATCCTCTCTGGTGGGTTCCTTGACTAGTTGTTCAAGCCTATTATCGTGGATCATGCCAAGGAAGTCATTGTGGAGTCGGGTGCATGGTGTTCCAGGCTTCAGTGTCTCTTTCTCCCAGTCCCAGCCAGGGAAGTTGAAGTCGCCTCCTATGAGTAGGTAGGCATTTTGAAGTGCAGATAATCTTTGAAGTGATGTCCGGGCGGTAATATGTACCCACATACAACATCGTCTGCCTTCTTTCCCTATTTCACTCATGTATCCCATTAGTGTTTTTTAATTTGCGGTAATAAGTAGACAACATACATTTTTGTAACTGGTGTTTAAAATGAAGTTAGAAATTAGATTTTACTTTATGATGTGATTTCGGTTTGATTTTGCTGTTTGCTGTTTGATTTATATTCTGTGTTGTATTGCAGTGTTGTTTGCTCTTTTTGTCTGTACCATTATGTGCAGATGTTTTCAGCTGTGCTTTGTCATGTAGGTGAAAGTACTGAATTGTATTGTTAATATAAATTAATGAATGTTAACAAAGTAACGTCCTGTGATTGTATGAAGTATTCATTAAGAGTGAGAGACAGTTTCTGAGTTGAATTTCAGCACCATGGGTCTATTATCATACAAGAGTGACTACTACACTCATGAACTTGTTTATTTGATGTTATAATTTTTCCCACTTTCAGCATACAATACCTGCCCACAGTGTTCTTCCCACACTCCATGAAGTGGACATCTACAGGTAAACATCTTTTAACATGTCTGCCATATGTATTGTTCATGACGTTATTGTTTGTCTTAATTTATTTATTTGTGTATTTGTATTTCAGCGTTTTAATATTTACCATATTTGTGTATTTGTATTTCAGCGTTTTAATATTTACCATTTTCTTTTATTTTCCTTTAAACAAAAAATTATTGTGCTGTACTTTTATAAAGATGTTTATCATTCAGAACTTATATTATGCAGAGTAGATTATCAGATTGCTGCTTGTTAGAGGATTGCTTAATTTGTGAAGACTTTCATTTCCTCTGTGAGGAAAGTGTTGGAATGGCATCTTTTTGAAGTCCTTCAGGTTCAACCTGACATTTTTGTGTTACCTTTTGCAGTGCATTTCAGAGCATACTTCCTCATGTTCAGCTCCTTTGGGAACTAGTACTTATTGGTGAGGTAAGTCAAGTGGATAAACCGCGTGTAGTGAACGCTGAGAATGAAGTCCTTGTGCGTCGGGGGATAGTGATTTAGATTATAGTGGATTATAATATGTTTGGGTCCACTGCCCTTCACACTGTTGCCTGACCTGAAAGATTTTTTTTAAATCCATGGTGTACAAGATTTCCCCAACCAAATGTATTTTTCTAGCTTTTTGTTTTCTCTCCTCTTGAATGTCCCAAGCATGCATGCTAGTGTGGTGTGGACCGAAGTTGCTGTACGAGTGACCAACATCATCATCAAGTCATAGCATTTATTAAACTGTTTTCTTTTCTTTATTTTTCAGCCAGTAGTTGTCATGGCAGCCTCCCCCTCAGTCACATGTGCCTGTGTTCAAGCCCTAGTCAAGTAAGTTGTATTTTCTGTTCTTTTCAGTTTTGATAACGTTTGTATTGTAGTCATGATTTTGTTTCCCATAGAGTGTAAAACTGACGGGAAGAAATCAGTAGGACGTGGACATATGAATGGTTGCTATGTGCAAGGGGAGAGTCAACACTGATCCATACACTACTACAGAATAATTATGCAGAATTATTGCTAACTGAAAAAGAGTCAGAACTGCTTGTATGGATTTACTGCTGTGTTTGAATAAAGAGAACTGTACAATGATAAGATTGAATCATAAAAGGTGAAATACTTGGTTTGTGCGATCCATGATATTACTTTATGCACTAACTTGATGCTGGTGTGCATTATGGATGTATGTAGAATCAAGAGCAGCTGACCTGGAAAGTGTGCCATTGAAACATGATACTTTTTTGTATTATTGATATTCTTTGGGGTTTCCGTTACCATAATATACATTAGGGCATCACATTACCTCTCCCTCCTCTCTGCTTCTACTTCAGTAAATAAGTGTGGACACATGTTTTCACCAGGGAATTAAACTTGCTTTCTATATGCTTTTCAGCATGATCACACCCTTGAAATACTGCAACGACTTCAGACCATACTTCACAATTCATGACAGTGAATTCAAAGAGTTCACCACCAGGACACAGGCTCCGTAAGTGCTTGCCATTTTGAAAATTTGAGGGCTTTGAACACTTTTTTGGGGGGGTGGGTGGAGATGGGGAAGTGGACTTTTTTTTTTTTTAATGCGTGTGTTTGTGAGAGTGTGCATGAATTTGGGTGGGTGGTGGTTGTTGTGGCTTTGATTCCTGTTGTTTGTCAGTAATTTTAATTTCTGGCCAATCTTTCCTCCAGGCCTCCAGTCATCTTGGGCGTGACAAATCCATTTTTTGCTAAGACGCTTCAGCATTGGCCGCATATCATCCGCATTGGAGAAATGGGGGGATTCGGTATGTATCAGTATATTTTTCATGCTGTATATAGCGTTTCCCATCTTACCTTTCCTGCTTTTCTTTTAGATTTTCACAACACATTTAGAGAGGCTTTCCAGAACATTCAGACTGGTGACTCTTAAATAAATCTTTATGGTAACTTCCTTCAACATATTTTTGTACATTTGTTTTCTTTATTTAACAAATTATTAATTAATTTAAATTCATTTCTATTGACAAACTTTGGAAGAAAATACATCTTTTTAAAATAACTATATGTTACTCCAGTAATGTTTCAGTGACTTAAAATACTAATGTTCACCTAATGCAATTTGATAATGACACTGAAATGACAAACGGACAAGAGCTTTTTTGTAGTTGTTTACTTCCATAATAACTCTTCCATAAATGATACATAGAAAACTAATAAGGGACAATAAGGTTATGAATAACTAGGCATACAAGTTCACATTATACAAACTTTGCTGGCAACAGATTTTCCTTTGCTTTTTCTTGCTTACGCTTCTTCAAACCTGCTCACATAAAAAAAAAAAAAAAAAGCCCATTGTGATAAAGAAGAAAAACTACATTTACTTACCTTAATTGATAGTTTTATGTTTTAGAACACACCTGAAAGTGTGAAACATACGAACATTTTTGTGAAGGATATCGTTGTAGCGATATTCTTGGAACCGACAAATATTTGGATCATTGTAGTAGCAAATGAGTTCTGCTTGTTCTGTGATTGTGTCAGTGCCCGCTTTCAAAATGAGTGAAAAATACAGAAAACGTTTGTGAGCACGACAAAAAAAACTTTGTGTAGATATCGAGTAGGCGTTAGTTCTTTGGCGCATATTGACTAGTGACCAAAAGAAGGTTGGTAGAAGGAATAGGGGTGGGGAAATTTAAATATTCACTAAGGCTCTTCTGTTGTTTGTGTCATAAAGGGAGCTCACCCAAACCCCTGAACAAATTAAAGAAAGCCGCCTCACTAAAAACCTTGGATTCAAAACCAGGTTAGTTCCCAACAATTTTGTTCCTTGTTATATTTGTTACTTTTTGTCCCTTTGCCCATCCTAATCCAAATTTTCACCTTGTAAGTGGTTTTTGGTGCTGTTTGTACTGTGGAGAAAAAAAACAACAGACAATGGTGTTGCACTTTATGTGTAGATCTGATAGTGTGGGTGAATGTCGTAGCTCACTCTGCTATAATCCAACATTAATTGTTGTTTTGTGAGTAGAACATCAGAGAATTTATAGCCCTTTTCTCGTCCTAATCCAGCCGTTCACCTTACAATGGTTTTTGGTGTTATCTGCACTGTAAAAAAAAACAAAAACAAAAAAACAGACGTGGTTTTGCACTTTGTGTGTAAATCTGATAAGGTGTGTGTATGTTGTAACTCACTATACTAACATTCATTATTAATTGTTGTTTGTGTGTAGAACATAGAGAATTTGCAGAAGTGGTATTGCCCAAACTCATTATTAAGAATGTTTTGCCTTTAGGCAGTTTTATTTCGGTATTGAAATGGGCTCCTCTTTTGATTATTATTTTTTTTATAGTAAAATAAGTATTCAAAATTTAGTAAACAGAGATTGTCTCAGTGCTTTGATAGTGCTTTACTCCATATTATTTTGATTCACTTTTGAATGTGCATAGATTTTTGCGTACAGATGCTGTGTAATTAGCTAGCATGATAGAGGTGTTTGTAAATATTGTTTGCTTTTTGAAGCAGAAGTTTATAGTCCAGTTTCCACAAAGACTACAGTTTTGCAGTTCAGTTAATGTGGAAAGTTTGCAGCATTAGCATCAGGAAATGTTCGTGTGGAGCTTGTTTGTGATAGAACCTTTCGCTTCTTGCGAATTTGCTCGTGCACGTTTGTGTTTTTACAGCCCTTCTATGCACGTATCTTTCTTCTGATGTTTTCTGTGAGTTGTTTATTGTAGCCTGATAATAAATCAGATTTCACATTTCACTGTCAGAAAGTAGCTTTCATCTTTTCCCTAATCCATCTCCTGGCACTTCTAATAAAACGTTTCCTGCACATTCAAAAGCAGTGTGCAAATTGTCTGCTCGGTCAGATTTGCATTTAAAAGTAAATTGAATAGAATGCTGATGTCAGTCATGTTGTGTGCTTTTTATTCTGCCTTCTAGATGTACCAGAATGTTGCAAGTAGTCTTTTTCTCTTGTTTTGCAAGACAGATTCACTAATGTCTGATATGGGGGCATTGTTTGTGGAGTTTATAGTATTGAAAAATATTGATGTGTATTTTTAACAGTGCACAGTTCTACCGTTTTATTATTTGTTTGTTTTATTTTATTTTATTTTTTGTTTGCCTTAATTTATTTACTGATTTAATTATGTTGTAAAATGTTTTGTTATGTTGTATAGTTTTGTGTGTGTGTTTTTTTGTGTTTTGCTTTTATTTATTTACTTTTTTTGAGGGAGGAAGGGGAGGGAGTAGGGGTGGTGGGATTAAATTAAAATAATAATTTCTGGTTAAATATTACTTATTGCTTGCTACAGGGAAGTAATTCTGACATATCTCACTATTACCCAAGTGTTATTACCCTGTGGTGATATAGTTTTGAAGTATTACTGATTTATGATAGAATGATATGCTGTCTGGTGCATGATTGATTCAAGTTTGTTAAATGGGTGGTTGTAAACGTGCACTCAACAATAGACATTTTTTGTTCTTCTTTATTGTGTTGTTGGTTGATTTTTTTTTTGTTTTTTGGATTTAATGAACTTTGATATTTCTTATAACAGTTTGTTTGGGATTTTAATGATGATTAAATTTGATCATGCGGGTAGACTTTCAGCGTGGCATGTTTCTATTTGCATTATTTTTTAGGTTTTATCATTATTATTATTATTATTATTATTATTATTATTATTATTATTATTATTATTATTATTATTATTTGCTTTTGTTGCAATTTTTTAACTATGATGGTGACGGCTTTGAATCTGATCAGAAATGAAAAAGTGCTCATTCAGTTTTAAAAGGTTAATGTTAAAGGAGTAATAGCTGTTTGAAACAGTTTAGAATAAGAACTACATTTGTTATAGAAGTCTTAAATAAAACTGTATTCCTCTTTGTTAAAATTTGTTATGTCTTTTAATGCTTGTGTATTGTGCTTGTTTAGCTTCAGAAAGTGTACTCACAAATATTCTTTTCTATTAACAGAAAAAAAAAATCAAGAGGTTTATGGTGTAAAGTTTAGATATTTACATGAGTATTATTTAACCCTTGTATCCCTTGTATGGAGTTAAATACTTATTAAATCATCAAAAGTACTTAATTGTCACTGAATAGTTTTATATTAACTTAATCCCTTAATCTGTTTCAGGGAAAAGTAACTGTTTAAGATCACAATTTTTTTTTATGACGTAATACAATTTTTTACGCTTGAAAATGTATGCCATTTTGGTTACAGTTTGCTTCTAGGTCTTAATATTTCTGCTTCGCTTGAGAATATGTTCAGTATAATATATATGTAAATGGCAATTTTAAAGGATTTATTTCTAGATTTCTGTGTTCAATAGGTGTCTACACTCAGTTCAAGACTTTCTTGGCAAAGGACAAAATGTGCCTCAAGCGTCTCATGAAGGTATGCTATCATCTTTTTGTTTTGTTAGAGAATATTTTCAGAGCCTTTTTTTTTTAATTGCAGAATTTAGAATCTACATTTGTAATATTTTGACCATAGAATCCTAGTTTTGTTACAAGGGAAGGCCTGTGTAAAAAAAAAAATTTAAAACTTTTTTTAATTTGGGATAAAGATTTTAGACTAATTAATAAATTAATCTTCCAATCTGTCCCTTAACAAGTTAACATAATAAAGAACCTTTAACACTAACTTGGAAATCATTACACACACACGCACACACACATACCATCATCTTCTTCATTATTTTAAAACAATTTTTGACATCCACCTACCTCATCATCCCTTATATTAATAATAATAATAATAATAATAATAACAACTAATTTTAGCCGAGCGGAGTATTTGACTCCCGTCTCTTGTCCACCACCTTGAGAACATGGCCCAACCCAAACTGCTAATTTTTAATTTATCCCTCGTAAGAACGACATAAAAATTGTTACCCTGCAAGGCTGTGAAGCGTGTTGTAGTAAACCGGTTTGCCGGCTACTAGTGCCACAACACTTTTTGCACAGTCACTGCCACTGACTTGCATAAAATGCCCGCCGATAATGTGGTCCTGCTCACCACCAAAAGCAGAAGACAAATGGTCAGCCGGGGAGAACAAATGTCATGTCGCCTTGTCCTGCATAACACAGTGGCCACTCCAAAGGATTCTGCACAGCAGGAGCCACCCAAGGCTATAACCAACAAATGGAAGGTAGACAACCTCTCTCCCAAGCTTGAACCAGTCGCCTCACTTTCTGCCATAGATCCCACAGCTCAAATCGAACTTTGTCCTCATGGTTTCCCAGTTCGCAACAGGTATGTCTGGAGCTGACACTGACTATGCCCAGTCAGTCTACTTCACTGACTTAACAGTGAAAAACTGCCTTCAAAAGTCACCATGGTCCAGCATCTCCTGTTCCCAGTCGTTGTGCACCACTTGTGGCCGAATGGACTATTTGACTTCCGTCTTTCAGCCATCACCTTGAGAAAACGACCCAACCCGAACTGCTAATTTTTATTTTTCCCTTGCAAGAAGGAAAAAAAAATTGCCCTGCAAGGAGGTGAAGCGTGTTGATAGTAAACTGGTTTGCCGGCTACTAGTGCCACGACACTTTCTGCAAAGTCACTGTGTTACGTTGAAACTCGAATGGTAGTACGTCAGAAACGCGCAAGATAGATCTAATCGTTTCGTTTTGCAAAGTATTCAATAATGGAGTTTATTTACCTTTGATTTGAGTTTGCATTGTTGTTAGGAGTGGTTTTGTATAACGTTGATAATTTTCGTTGGTCGATATTATTGAAGAATTTTTCGTGATCTGTCAATAGAAATTTCCCGATGGATATCGAAGGTCGTGAATGTTCCCGGAAGTAGAGGAAATAGGTATGACGTAAGTCAGTGATGACGATCTTTAGTTCGATTGGTGGCATTACGTCATTTCTACCATGTACCAAATTGTTCCAGAAGAGAGAGAGGTTATTTAATCGTGTGCCGAGTTGCTGTTGCGGAGATAGTATTGTTGTTGATAGTGAAGCTGAAGAGTTGCTGTGAAAGTTGTTGAGTTGAGTTGAGAATTGTATGCAGTTGTTGATGTGTGCTGAATAAAAAGTGGAAAACTTCATACGTCGACTTTGTGACTTGTATGCTGCTTGAGCGGATTGCGTGAATAAACGAATCTGAGCTACACTCATCAGTATTTCAGCATTGGGGCTGAATCATCACTGATAGAAAAACACCAACATCAAACAGAGTGTAACACACTGCCACTAACTTGCATACAGTCCTCTTTCAGCCAAGTTGTGGTCTTGATTTTGTGGTCCTGATTCGGCTCTTTTCAGTCCATAACTAACTAACCATATGTGAAGCTCTATACATTGCCAAGTCCAGGCCAGGAAATGTCTTTTAACAGAGCTGGAAAAAAGAGGATTACAGATATCTGAAGAGTGCCTACTATAGGTCCCTTAACTATCCTATCCTATCCTATCCTATCCCCTAACTCGGAGGTCATAAGGGCACCACAGATGATCGTTTAACCAGCATACTCCATCTTTCCCTGTCCCCAGCAACCCCGACTGCCTCGCTCAGTGTCAAACCAGTCCACCCTCGAATGCCGTCCTCCCACCTCCCTTTCGGCCCCCCTCCTCCCCCACCTTCTTGCACTGTGCCCCGCAGGATGGTCTCCGCAAGACCTGATGATCTGGTGATGTGGCCACACCACCGGAGCCTCCGCTCCCTCACCACCGTGAGCAGGCCACCGTGCCATCCAATGGCCTGCGTGATGGCCCCTTGGACCTCGTCGCCAGTGATGCGCTGGGCACAGAAAATGCCCAGAAGTCCCCCGCAGCACCCCATCACCATGACATGCACTCCTTGCTGTAGATCCGCCGCGAAGATCCACGTCTCGCAAGCACACATGAAGATGGAGACGACAATGGAGTGCAGCAGTCCCACCCTGGAATGCAGACCGATGGTCCCGTCTTTCCAAACTGGCCTCAACCTCGCCAGGGCAGCAGCTGCCCGTGCGATCCCGGAGAGGACCCCCACGTCGGGACCCACTGTCCGACACAATGGCTCCTAAATATTTGAAGCCACACAAACAAACAATTTAACAAACAACTGTAACCGAAGAAGACCTTTCGGCATGTAAATAGTGTAAATACAAAAGACTTCTATTATGTATTAGTGTTCTGGAAAATCTATGCCTGTTAGGATTTTTTTTTTAAATGAAATTCACATTTTAGTGTAGGAATGTCTGATTATGTAAAAAAAAAAAAAAAAAAAAAAAAAACAACGGGGACCTTGGGATGACCTTGACCTTAACTCTTTCCCTGCCAATCGACGATATATCATCGATCTGAGACGCCATGCTTGTGCCAATCGACGATATATCGTCGATTTCAGTATTCCGTTTCGTTCCGGTTTTTTGCGCAGTCCAATCCAAGTTTTATTTTAACCAAAGAGAGATAACTCTTTCTACTTTCGTTCCCGATCGACACGCGCGTGGTTTCTTCAAATTGATTCGTTTTTAGAGTGTTTTTTGTGCATTTTACGAAGCATATGTGATGGGCACAATCGACAGTGTGTCAAACTCTGCTAATAATCAATATAATTTCAAACTGTTAAGTGTATTTTGATCCTAAATAAATTTTCTTTCTGGTGTGTGAAGCTGATTCAGTGATTGTATTCCTCCAGATTTTTTGTATCACTGTGGTATGTAGAAATATTTTTATTTTATTTTATAATTTCAAAAAGATCAACATGCTTTCAAAACACATATTTCAATAACATAATCAAATTGGTTTTTTTTCTTATTCTTCACTCTTTTACCTTTAATTTGATATGAAATATGTCTATTTAACAACTATTATTGAAAGAACAGTAGCTTAAATGCCTAAGGTACTGAACTTTCTTTCCGGTGCCAGAGAAATGTCTGACACAAATGTGGAAACATGCCTGGCAGGGAAAGAGTTAAGTTATCTTGACGTTGGTATGACCTTGACCCTCATGTGACCCCTCATGCATGTTTGATCAAATACCCAATGTTGTTGCGTACTATGGGTTAAATAAACAGCCATTCCACTCTACATGACCTATATTTAAAAATATTTTTGCAAGGCCTAAAATGACTGACTTTCAAGATTAAAGCAGAAAGAGAACATATATGAAAGATCAATCTATCATCTCTAAATACAAGTTTGTACTTAATATCTCTCATAGTTTAGGGTCAAAGTCACTTCAAAATACCTATACTAACCGATTTTGTACAGCTCCAGTGACCTTGAACTTGGAGCGAGATTGACCACATTTGTATAGTATCTGTGTTTCATTGATATTTATCATGCCTCAAAGAATCTAAGTTCAATATTAATAACCTACACAAAAGTGAAATGTTGTTTTAAAACTTCTCATTTTGTTTTACTAATATTTGTTGACCCTGTGACCTTGATGACCAGCAACACCAATGGCATCAACACGGACATCAAAGTCCAAGGCCAGTCCATCAACACAGTGCAAAGCTTCAAATATTTAGGAGCCATTGTATCAGACAATGGGTCCCAACAGGAAGTGCTCTCCAGGATCGCACAAACAACTGCTGCCCTGACAAGGTTGAAGCCCATTTGGAAAGACTGGACCATCAGTCTACATTCCAAAGTAAGACTGCTGTCCCTTGTCATCTCCATCTTCCTATATGCTTGCGAAGCATGGACCCTCACAGCAGATCTCCAACGAATAATACAAAGCATGGAGATGAGGTGCCACAGAAGACTTCTGGGCATTTCCTATACCCAACACATCACCAACGACAAACCATCACACAAGCCATTGGACAACACGATGACCTGCTCACAGTGGTGAAGAAACGGAAACTCTGATGGTATGGCCACATCACCAGATCATGAGGCCTTGCAAAGACCATTCTGCAAAGGCACAGTGCAAGGAGGTAGAAGAAGAGGGAGACCAAAAAAGAGGTGGGAGGACAACATTCGAGGAATGGACTGGTTTGACACTGAGCGAAGCCATCAGGGCTGCTGAGGACAGAGAAAGATGGAGTATGCTGGTTAAACTTAAACGATCATCTGTGGTGCCCCTACGACCTCCGGGTTACAGGATAGGATAGGATAGTGACCTTGACTTTGAAATGAAGTCAAGTCATTCATTCACTGATCATTTATGAGGCCTCAAGTGTAGACACCATCTTACCAAGTTTGGTTGTGATAGTTGAAATAGGTTCTGAGTACTTAGCCACTTGAAAGTTTTTGCAGGAGGAGAGGGAGGTCGGGGAAGCGAGGGGAAGAGGATGAGTACATAGACTCACATTGATATGAGTGTGAGTCAAAAATGTGTCAGCATGACCTCCTGATTGTTGATTACTTTTGAGTGATTTTACTTTGAAATGCAAAACGTGTGCAGAGATGCCAACCCTCACGGTTTCGCCGTATTATTTTCCGGTGGCAAATAGTTTTTTACGGATTGCAGCAGCAGCAGCAGACAAAATGCAAAGAAATCAATAAGATTTACCTTGTTTTTAAAAATGTTATGCCAATACACAACCTCAAAGCGATTTATTTTAATTAACTCTTAACATTGTGCTGTACATGATTCTGATTCGTAGCAGGTTGATGTTAAAAATTTTGCGAACTGACATTGCTTATCCTTCTGACTTCGGTCAGGGTCAATCTCAATCCTGGACCTTTGCTCCCTCTTGTCTACTGACAAAATTTTAAATCTACTGACAATTTATAAATTTCTCACTGACAGATTTTTCTGCAGGTTGGCATCTCTGCGTGTGTATTTTATTATTCGGTTATAAAATTGCAGGTGTATTTTTCGATGAATTATTTAGTTAGAACCATGCAAACTTATTTGGTTGGGTTTGCTGCGTTTTTGCAGGGTGCACAGTCCAAGCGACCAGTTGAAGCTCAGAACGCTATACTCAGGCGATTCTTCCTGGAAATGACGCAGAGTTTCATGATCCCCTTAGTAAGTTGCGCATTCCACTCATTTTTATTAATGCTTTGTTGAAAGATTTTTTTTTTAAACTCAATAGGGACCTTTTGAAAGTGAGTGGTTTTGTTGTGAAAGTGAATCCGCACTACTTTCTCTGTTCGCGGTTATGCCACGCAGTGACGAACTTGACCTACTTTCAATACCTCGCTTCGAACTAGCTCTAAGTCTCAAAACAAGTGCAGATCACCATTTTCACATCTAAACTGTTTGATTAAGGGGTCCCTTTCACAAAAATCAATTTGGATGTCATACAAGCGATGTAATAAACAAAATATACCCACAAAGTCAACTATGTGGGAATGTCCTTTTTCATGAAACCACAGAAGAAAGATTTTGTTAACTTTCACCTTTGCATACTAATAAGAGCATAAACTTTTAATGCCATGAAAAGAAAGTGCAGAATCACTTTCACAAGGAAAATCAATTGCTTCCGAAAGGTCCCTATTAATTTTAAAATTTATATCCTAGCATAAGGGTGGATAAAAATTCAATAGACAAAAGCACAAAGGTTGATAACTGAGATTTGTTGTGGTGAACTAAGAGGAGTTGATGTGTTTATTTTTCTACAAGACGTGTGACTGAACTAACTTTAGCAAGTGTATGGGGAACGGGAATGACAGCCATGAAATAATAGGAATTAATGTTTTTCTTTCAGCTTAATGTTTTTTCACTTGTTTGCTCTTCTCATTCTCCTCTCTAAATCACCTGCTAACTTGACATGGTCTATATGTTGATCTTCTTCAGGAGAGGTACATGGCTAGCCTCATGCCCCTGCAACGAAACATTTCACCTCACAAGGTCAGTAAATGAGGAATTAAAACAAACCTTGTTACAATATTTGTTTGGTGACGCAGTACATATGAGCTAGTGCTTTGAGAATTTTCTGCATACAAAAAAATACATTATTGTTTTGAAATATTTTGGTAAAAATTTCTGTCTATGAGCTCGCCCTCAACATTTTTTTTCTTCAGGTTTTTGCAAATCTGTGCAAAATAAGTCCTAAATAGTCCCAAAATGACATTTTAAAAAATTACAATTTGCGAGTCTGTCTGCCATCTACCGTCCGTGTGTGCAAAACCTGAAAGTGGCTTAACTCTTTCCCTGCCAATCGACGATATATCGTCGATCTGAGCCGCCATGTTTGTGCCAATCGACGATATATCGTCGATTTCAGTATTCCGTTTCGTTCCGTTTTTTTGCGCAGTCCAATCCAAGTTTTATTTTAACCAAAGAGAGATAACTCTTTCTACTTTCGTTCCCGATCGACAGGCGCGTTTTTTCTTCAAATTGATTCGTTTTTAGAGTGTTTATTGTGCATTTTACTAAGCATAGTGATGGGCACAATCAACAGTGTGTCAAACTCTGTGCTAATAATCAATATAATTTCAAACTGTAAAGTGTATTTTGATCCTAAATAAATTTTCTTTCTGGTGTGTGAAGCTGATTCAGTGATTGGAATTATTCCTCCAGATTTGTTTTATCACTGTGGTATGTAGAAATATTTTTATTTTATTTTATCATTTCAAAAAGATCAACATGCTTTCAAAACACATATTTCAATAACATAATCAAATTAACATTTTTTTTTTTTTCTTATTCTTCACTCTTTTACCTTTAATTTGATATGAAATATGTCTATTTAACAACTATTATTGAAAGAACAGTAGCTTAAATGCCTAAGGTACCGTACTGAACTTTCTTTCCGGTGCCAGAGAAATGTCTGGCACAAACGTGGAAACATGCCTGGCAGGGAAAGAGTTAATATCTCAGAACCTATTTTGAACTATCACAACAAAAATTGTTAAAATGGTATATATCCATGAGACCTCATAAATGATAAGTGCATGAATAATTCACTTCAAGGTTAAGGTCACAAGTTCAACAAATGTTAGTCAAGAAATGAACTTTAACAAAAAATTTCCCCTCTTTCCTATTATTACTAAACTTATGATTATTTGATGCATGATAGATTTTAATGAAACACACATACTATGCAAATTTGGTCAACCTCAGTCCAAGGTCAAGTTACCTGGAGCTTTCCAAAGTCAGTTCATTTAGGTTCTTTGAAATGATGTTGAATCTAAACTATGAGATATAAAGTCCAAACATGTTGTATTTAGAGATGATAGATTGATCTTTTATATATGCTCCAAGGACCAATTTTGCGTTGATCTTGAAGGTCAAGGTAATTTTAGGTCTTGCAAAAATATTTTAAAATGGGTCATTGCACAGCTGTGTAGTTAACTCATTGGATTATTTTATCATACATGAGAATGAGGGGTCACGTGAAGGTCAAGGTCATGCCAAGGATCTGAAAGTGAAGGTCAAGGTCGCTGAAGGTCAAGGTCATCCCAAGATCATTGATTTGGCATAATACAGCTTTTGCTGTAGTTGATTTGATTGTACATGAGTGTATTTGGAGTGGGAGGTCAGGGCCAAGAGCATCGAAAGGACAAAGTCGATATTACTCTGTATTTTAATGCCACCGTTTCATTTAGTTTTCTTGGCACTCATTTTCATGTTAAATATTGCAAGTTCCGTAAGGCGCATGTGAGTCATATGGGCTTTGCCCTTCTAGTTTTGTGAGTATTGGATTTTTAATAATAATAAATACTAGGTGGTGTTTCTCCTAAATCAGAATCAAAAGTAACCATCATACACGCACATTGGATCCGGCCTTTTCACCCCAGGACAACTTTCCTTCGGACCATTTGCACCCGACCGTACGCCCCTGTACCATTCACCTCTTAGGACAGAATTTGTCCTGGATCGTTTGGCCCGGACTGCAATCCCCTGGGCTGTTCACTCCCTAGGATGATTCATGTCTGGACAACTTGCTCCCGCCTAATTCGAATACAGATTTACTAAAAATGCTTTAAATCAGAGAGAATGCCAGCAAACTCGTTGACTTCGTGAGCACTACTTATTGCTTTGAATTAGAGCCAGGCAATTCAACTGCAACTGCTTGAAACAAAGACACACACACATATTTAATTGAGAGAAGAAAAAAAGAACACCTTTTATTTACAAAAAATATTATCATTATTTTTTTTTTAAACAACAGTTGAATGGACTGAGTCTAATTCAAAGCAATAAGTACTACTCACAAAGTCAGCGAGTTTGCTAGCATTCTCTCTGATTCAAAGCATTTTTAGTAAATCAGGACATGAAATAGGCAGAGGGGGAGGCAAATTGTCCAGAGGCGAATCGTTCTAGGGGATGAACAGTCCACGGGTGTATGGTCCGGGGCAAACGGTCTGGGGGTGAATTGTACTAGGGGGTGAATGGTCCAGGGCGAATGGTCCAGGGGCAAGATGTCCATGGGCAAAAAGTCCTAGACCTCACACCCATACATTGTACAAACTCTTACATATACAGCAAACATGCATTCATCACTCGAAACATGTGGTTTATAGGTTAAGGAGATCAGTGTTTCAAATGAGAAAGAAAATTAGTTTTATATTGTTGGACTTCTCTACTATTAGAATTGTTTTGTATGTGAACTTTTCGTGCTCCATGCAGGTCCTCGTATAGTATTAGAATTGTTTTGAATGTACATTTTTGTGCTCCATGCAGGGTCCTCCACGGTTGAGACCTTTTGACCCCGATGAGTTCTTGCAAACAGTGGAGCATTCAGGACCTCAGTTGACCTCAGGCATAAAAGGGGATTGGGAAGGCTTGTACAGGTTTGCTAATACAATTATTGTTTATTTATTTTTGCATTTTCTCAGCACTTTGAGTTAGATTCTGTATCAGCCAATGGCTTGAGCAGCTCTTGAACTGGAAAAGTGTGGTATAAGAATGATTAATTAAATACAAATAGCATTTGTTAAAAGTATAATTTATATCCTTACGATCAGTGTAAGAGGAAAATGTTTGGTGTTTTATTTTATGCCCAATAATTCCTGTACTTAATATGTAAGGTCTGCAACAGAACCTCTTTTTAGTAGCTTCCCTTAATAATAATAATAATAATAATAATGATAATAATAATAATAATAATAATAATTGCTATTCAGGTTTTTCTCTGCAATCTGCAAACTGCATACATCATTCTCAATTCCTTTATTCTGATTTTATTTTATAGCTTCCTTGCTTTTGAGTTCAACTTCTTATCCTGCATTTGATCTGATGTGCAGAATAATCATCTTCTACAAAACTGAAAATAAAGCAATAGTATTTGTTGTTTTAATTAAATTCATTTCATGCCTTTGGTTGAAAATGATTGTTTTTGGAGTGAATGCAATTATGCAATTTGAAATTTCAGACGATTCTTTCGTTCTCCAAACTTTGAGGGGTGGTACTACCAGAGGCAGAGAGAGGTGAACCAGAAACTGCAGGTTCTGCACATGGATGCGCTCTGTAACTCAGTAAGAATTTTTTTGTAAAATGTTACACTCAGTTTGATGATGGTGTTTTCTATCAGTATCTGATTCAGCCCCGATGCTTGAATTCCTGATAGTTGTGTAACTCAGATTCGTTTATTCACACAGCCCGTCCAAACAGCATACAAGTCACAAAGTCGACGTATGAAGTTTTCCACTTTTATTCAGCACACACCAACAACTGCATACAATTCTCAACTCAACTCAACAACTTTCACAGCAACTCTCCAAGTCACTATCAACAACTTCACTCTCTTCCGGAAGGATTTCGAATACTGTAGAAATGACGCACTGCCACCAATCGAATAAAAGATCGTCATCACTGACTTACGTCAATACATATTTTTATATCTTCCAGAACGACCTCTTGCTTCGACATGTATCGGGAATTTTCTATCAAGAGTAAACACGCATATCCAGAAGATTCTCAAATAATATCGACTAACGAAAATTATCAACGTTATACAAAGCCTCTCCTAACAACAATGCAAACTCAAATCAAAGGTAAATAAACTCCATTATTGAATACTTTGCAAAACGAAACGATTAGATCTATCGTACACGCTTCCGACATACTTTCGTTCACGTTTCAACGTAACATAACCCCCCACTCAAGAAGAAATTTACCCAATTTCTTTCAACAACGTTGAAACGTAATGCACAAACAATGTACAGAATTAAAACTTACTTCAGACTGTCTCATTTACTGTTTGTTTATCAGTTTATAGTCCCCTCTCTTCCCGTAAGGATTTTCAGAGAGGAGACTCTTCATTTACTGTCAATGTTCTCAGTTTATATACACAGAGTCAATGTTCTTCCATCCGCAAGTCTATCTGGATATTGTCAATGTTCACAGTTCATTCACACAGAGTCAATGTTCTTTCGTTCGCAAGGAATCGACGCCCTCGTCAGTTGCGGTCGTCATCGGCCCAGGGTCAAAGACGATGATCACGTGGGCTTCCCTGGAATCAGTGCGTCCTCCGTTGTCTTTTTCTTCCGTCGGATGTCCGACGCAGTCGACGTTGTCAGCTCCCAGAATGCATTCGCTGGGTCTCACGGTCGGGTTGGCTTCTGCGGGACGGTGGAACAGCTCCCTCAAGGTCTGCAGATGCTCCTTCCAGGTCTGGGTGTGGACTTCATGCTCGACCAAAGTCGTAGAGCCTGGGACATCATTGAAGCTATGGGGAAACTCGCCCATAAGGTCCTTGAGCTCCAACTTTTGACCTTCCGTCAAGCTCGGTCCTAGCTTAACATCATCGATGCCTTCTTTGCTGTGGAAGTCTCCAAGTTCCAACAGTTCTTCGCTGTCAAAGCTGTCGTCGGTCACAGCTGCTGTTGCTGCATGTACAGTCTCTGGCGGCCTCTCCACGTACAGCTTAAGGAGGTTGGCGTGGTATATTTTGGAATGCTGGCCGACCTTCACCTTATAGTCGTTGATCCCCACCACGGTCTCCACTTCGTACGGGCCTCTCCACTGCATCAGCAACTTATTATGATCAGTAGGTAGCAGCACCAGCACTTTGTTGCCAGGTTTGAACTTCCTGTTCACAGCCCTACGATCATAGTAGTGCTTTCCACAGTCTTGGGACTTCTTCAGGTTTTCTCTGGCTATATCGAGAGTTTGCTCAAGCTTCTCCCGTAGCTCTAACACGTACTGGTAGCTGTTCTTCACCTCTGGGGTGTCTACTTCTTTCGTCCACAGTTCTTTTAGGATGTGCATCGGCCCTCGGATGGTTCTTCCGTACAGCAGCTCGAACGGAGAAAAGCCGGTGGACTCCTGCGGTACTTCTCTGTAGGCGAAAAGTAAGGCGTTGATATAGCGATGCCATTGTCTGGGCTGCTCGCTGCACAGTTTCTTCAGGGTGGACTTCAGCGTAGCATTGAACTTTTCGACAAGCCCGTTGCACATCGGATGGTAGGGTGTCGTAGTTAAATGCCGGATGCTAAGCAGTCTGTTGACCTCCTTCATGCAGTCAGAGACGAACTGCGTCCCGAGGTCTGTCAGAATTTCTTCAGGCACTCCAAGTCTGCTGAACATGTCCACTAGTGCCTCTGCTACAGTTTCAGAGTCAATCTTCTTCAGCGGCACTGCTTCTGGGTACCGAGTCGCATAGTCCACTAAAGTCAGTACCCACCGATGACCTTCTTCACTCGGAGGTCTTATTTCGCCGATTAAGTCTAAGGCCACCCTCTTGAAAGGTCGGTCGATCAGAGGCATCCTCTGCATAGGCACTTTCGGGACCCTTCCTCGAGGTATGGTCTTCTGGCAAATGTCACATGATCGGCAGAAACGGCTGACGTCCGCATGAAGTCCTGGCCAGTAGAACACCGCCTGGATTCTGTCTGACGTCTTCTTGATGCCTAGGTGACCTCCCATGATTGAGTCATGCGCTACTTCCATCACCTGGCACCTTAGGGGTAATGGTACCAGTACTTGACGTAGTGGTTTACCTCCGTTGACCCTCGGGTGCTGGAAGATTCTGTACAGGATCTTGGCCTTCACCTCAAAATAGACCGTGCCACTGCGTTTGGTCACGTGATCTTGGCGGTTCCTGTACTTGTTTAAAGTGCTATCAGCTTCCTGGAGCTGAATCAGCTTATCTCTGTCCACGATGGCAGCTTTAGAGTTGTCGGCGACCTTCAGTGGCGTAGACGTCTTGTCTCTCTTGGCCTGGGCCCTGGTAGTAACAGCACCGACGATCTCTGGTCGGCAGGGCTGAGCCGGAGTAACCACATTGTCCCGTAGCAGCTCTGTAAGGTCTCCATCGGGAAACGGCAATGGATCCTCCTCCACAACTTCGACGTGTTGAGTTGAGGCAGGACTCCACTCTGGATCGGGGTCGTCGGGTCGTCTCGCGCCGTCGATATTCCCGATCATCAAATCATACAGCGGCTTCTTCAGGCAAACCGCTTCGACTTCGCCTATGTAGAAAGGGGTGTTGACATGAATCTTCGCAACTGGCGCTCTCACACATTTGCTGTCGGCCATAAGTGTCCATTTTGAATCGCCAGTGAACTGTTCTTTAGCGATTAGGTCTTCTCTGACGATGACCCCACTGCAGCCAGAGTCTCTTAAAACAGTCACTTCATGATTTCCGACGCGTCCCTTGGAAACAGGCATGTTCTGTACGGTCACAGCTGCGCTGGCGACGACGGGGATGGATTTCCCGTTGGCAAGGAGGAGTTGGCCATCGGTCATGCACTCTTGCACGTCCGCAGGAGTAGCTGTGCGCTTGGTCTCACTCGGAAGAATGACGCTCCCGCCGCACACTTGATGGTCAGATCTACTGGTTTGCCGTTGATTGGAGAACCGCCTCTGCCGGTTGCCTGCCGCTGAATTGTCCGTACTGCTCCGCTGTCCGCTACTTTTGTTTTGAGGACAGTTAGCCGCTCTGTGGTCTGTAGCGTTGCAGGTGAAACAGCCCCTTGAATGCCCTTCCCTGGGAGGAGGCGTGGAGTCTGTCTGTCTCTGGCTCGTCTGGCTTCCCTGGATCTGGTTCACATGGTTTCCAGTCTTCTGAAAATATTTCGTCGCGCTGGGTGGCCCCAGGGTCTTCCCATGAGCGATGAGATATCTTTCAGCAGCCTCAGTCACATCTTTAAGCGTCTGCAGCTTTTGTTCTTCTAAGTGGGTCGCTAGGTCCTTGTGACAGGCATTGAGAAATTGTTCTTTCACAATCAGGTCGTGGAGACTGTCGTAAGACTTCATTTCGCCTGATAACTCCACCCACTTGTGTAGATATGACGACAGGCGCTCCACAAACTGCTTTGGCGTCTCGTCTGACTTAGGCCGGCATTCACGGAAGCGTTTACGGTAGCCCTTCTCTGTAAAGTTGTAGCACTGCAACAGGGCCTCTTTCAAGACGTCGTAGTTTTTGGCGTCATCGTTCGACAGTCTGGTGTAAACTTCGAGAGCTTGCCCCGTCAGAAGTGCACTCAGTCGAATTGCCCAGTCTTGAGGTTGCCAGTTAGAGCTTTCAGCGAACCTTTCGAATCTCGCCAGATAACTGTCAATCTGGTCCTTCCCGTCGACGAAAGCTGGCAATTTTGGAGCCGTGTTGTCACTGATAACTTGTGGCGCATGCTGTTGTTGCTGGATGCGCGCCAACTCTAGTTGGAATTGCCGATCAGCTTCTCTTTCCTCACGCCTGCGCTCATCTTCTCTTTCTTGCCGCTGCTGTTCAATTTCCAGACGCTTCAGTTCAAATTCTCTTTCTTCACGGCGACGCTGCTCTTCTAATTCTCGTTCTTCACGGCGACGCTGCTCTTCTACTTCTCGTTCTTCACGGCGACGCTGCTCTTCAACTTCTAGACGCTTCTGTTCTAGTTCTATTTCTTTTTCTAGACGCTTCTCTTCCAATTCTCTTTCTCGTATTCTCTCCTGAGACTTGACGTACTCCGTCAGCTGCTTGCCTTTTAGATTCAGTTCAACCCCTTTCTGCCAGAAGTCAGCCATCTTGATGCTTCTGGAAAGTTCTTTTCTGGAAAGTTCTTTTTCTAGAAAGTTCTTGACTGTAGAGTTCTTTTTTCTGGAAAGTTCTTGACTGTGCTGTACCTTTCTAGACTGTTCTAGAACAGCACGCTTTCTGCAGTAGCGCTGATGCTTGCCACTAGTCGCCTTCGCTGACGCAGGCCCCGCTGTCCTCGTCGTATGCGACGCTGCACCACGCTGGTGTTGATGTATACGCTCCTGTGCTGAAGTAGACTCGACGTCCGTACGTCGCTCTCTCTAATACTGGCGATGTAGCTCCGAGACTGTCCCTCGACGTAGTCCTGCGGCAGCCACGTAGTCCCGCTCTGTTGTTCGCTCACGAAGCAACTCTTCGACGACTACACGCCCTTGCAGTCAACCCGAACCTATCGGTGATGTAGTCCCAGTATGTTGGCCCCTCTCGACGCAACTCGTTGGCGGCTACCCTCGATGACTGCCTCTCGTAACGTTGACTCGCTTGTTGTAGCAGTTGAACCCTTGGCTATGGCGTGAATCGCGGCTTGACCCCCAAAATGTTACACTCAGTTTGATGATGGTGTTTTCTATCAGTATCTGATTCAGCCCCGATGCTTGAATTCCTGATAGTTGTGTAACTCAGATTCGTTTATTCACACAGCCCGTCCAAACAGCATACAAGTCACAAAGTCGACGTATGAAGTTTTCCACTTTTATTCAGCACACACCAACAACTGCATACAATTCTCAACTCAACTCAACAACTTTCACAGCAACTCTCCAAGTCACTATCAACAACTTCACTCTCTTCCGGAAGGATTTCGAATACTGTAGAAATGACGCACTGCCACCAATCGAATAAAAGATCGTCATCACTGACTTACGTCAATACATATTTTTATATCTTCCAGAACGACCTCTTGCTTCGACATGTATCGGGAATTTTCTATCAAGAGTAAACACGCATATCCAGAAGATTCTCAAATAATATCGACTAACGAAAATTATCAACGTTATACAAAGCCTCTCCTAACAACAATGCAAACTCAAATCAAAGGTAAATAAACTCCATTATTGAATACTTTGCAAAACGAAACGATTAGATCTATCGTACACGCTTCCGACATACTTTCGTTCACGTTTCAACGTAACATAAAGTACGATCTTAAATATCAATAACTAGCATGTGTTTTCCAGAAATCATAAATAGGTGAATCGTAAGACATGAGGAATAAAATATGTAGTAATATTTTATATTAGCATGTCAGTAAAAGGATATTTCATCTGAGTGACAAATATAAGCAAAAAGTCACACTACGTCAAAACTTTTTTTAGTGACATTTTTTAATGACTTTTTTGTGTGCCTAATTTGTTTTAATTAATTGGCTACAGTGTCCATGATTGTTTGTTTTTGCTTTCAGAACTTGAGTGAATGGATTCAGGACAAGGAGGAAGTAGAGATTGTGGATCTCATTCTGCGAATCAAGGAAAAACTGGTAAATGATTTTGTTTCTCTCTCTCTCTCTCTCTCTCTCTCTCTCTCTCTCTCTCTCTCTCTCTCTCTCTCCCCTCTCTCTCTCTCTCTCTCTATATATATATATATCAGACAATAGGTCCCGACAGGAAGTCCTCTCCAGGATCGCACAAACAACTGCTACCCTGGCGAGGTTGAAGCCAATTTGGAAAGACAGGACCATCAGTCTACATTCCAAGGTAAGACTGCTGCGCTCCCTTGTCATCTCCATCTTCCTATGTGCTTGCGAAACATGGACCCTCACAGCAGATCTACAACGAAGAATACAAAGCATGGAGATGAGGTGCTACAAAAGACTTCTGGGCATTTCCTATACCCAACACATCACCAACGACGAAGTCCGAAAGACCATCACACAAGCCATTGGACAACATGATGACCTGCTCACAGTGGTGAAAAAATTGAAACTCCGATGGTATGGCCACGTCATCAGATCATCAGGTCTTGCAAAGACCATCCTGCAAGGCACAGTGCAAGGAGGTAGAAGAAGAGGGAGACCGAAAAAGAGGTGGGAGGACAACACTCGAGAATGGACTGGTTTGACACTGAGCGAAACAATCAGGGTTGCTGAGGACAGGGAAAGATGGAGTATGCTGGTTAAACGATCAACTGTGGTGCCCCTGTGACCTCCAAGTTACGGGATAGGATAGGATAGGATAGGAAATATTTTATATTCCATACCAAGATGCCGAAACATATAATGTTCTAAGGTAAACTTCCCAAACAATCCCAGTTAATCCTAGAAAAAGAAGGAAAAGCTAGTTTTATTAAGGCTATTGATGTTTCTTATTATTATTAATATTACAATCATATATGTAAACAATCACAGATTATTCTAGAAACGGTAGGGAAAGGTTTAGATTAAAGTTATTCCTGCCTTTTTGACTCGCATGCATAGCAATGTAAGTTTATGTACTTACCCCTTCATCCCTCCCCTCCTCTTCCACCTCCCTCCCCTCAGCTCCCAGTCATCTTCCCCCACCCGCACCCCCCCACTCCCCAAACCAAAAAAAAAATTCACAGATTTTGCAAATCTGTGTGAGATGAGTCCTACATAGTCCAAAAAGTTTTTTTTTTTAAATGTTGGTCTGTCCGCCATTTGGCATCCTTCTGTGCAAAACTTCCAAGTGGTGTAATTTCTCATAATCTATTTGATCTGTTGCAACTAAATTTGGTATGATAGTGTATAACCAGGAGACATCAAAAATGATTAGTGAATGAATGACCTCACTTCAAGGTTAAAGTCATAGGGTCAACAAATTTTTGTTTTTAATCAAAAATTTGTTTTTACAAAATTTCATTTTTTTTTTTGAAGTTATTGATAGTGAACTTATGATTTTTTGATGCATGATAGATATGAATGACACATACATACTTTGCAAATTTGGTCAACCTCACTCACTGGAGCTGTCCAAAATCTGTTTGTATAGGTACTTTGAAGTGAGATAGTAGAATGATCTTCCCAAAGTCAAGTCCATTGAAGATCAAGGTCAAACCCAGGTCACCAGGGGTTTTTTTGTTTTATTTTCTTTTATGCTTTTGCTGTAGTTGATATTTATATGAGTGTATTTGGAGTCAGAGGACAAGGTCACCCCAAGGTCAAGAGAATCAAGAGATCAAAGTTGGTATTACTTTGCATTTTAATGGCACCATTTCATTTTGTTTTTTTGTTTTTTTTTCTTTTATGCACTCATTTTTATGTTAAATATTGCAAGTTCCATAAGGAGCATGTGAATCATATGAGATTTGCCCTTCTAGTATTACTTTTCTTCTTCTTTTTTTAGAAATTTGCCAGCAACAACCAGAGTGTGGTGCAGAGAGACAGTGTGGCCAAACTACAGAAGCATCTACAAACCATTGTGTCTTCTTTACCAGAAGACTTACAGTCAGTCATTAAGACCTGACTAACCGTTCCCTCATCCTGTGATATGGAAACTACAGAAAGTTCAGAGAAGGAGACACATTGCACTTGCCTTTCTGTACTGGGTCTTCAATCATGACCCAAAACTTCAGCCTTTGTACAAAAGAGAAGACTTGTATAAAAGAAATGGGCAAAAGAGACTGACAGAGATATCATAGACAAAGATTTTACTTTTCTCTGTGGAGAATGAAAATGTGAAAGACCAAAAAATGAGAAAAAATATTTTTCTCTCTTCCTTTGAGGAAGATGTGAAAGACAGATGATGGAAAAACATTCCCGAGGACGTTGTGGTAGGCTGTTCTATGTGGTGTACATTGAACACACGCTCTGTACAAAACTTCTCATATTTATGGCCAATGCAGTATTGACATACCACATAACAGCCTCAGGTGAACGTGTTTCAGTGCAGGCAGAAATAAATGTGCCTGATTGGAGGCAGAAATAATGTTAGTCAAACTTTGTGAAAAGTGAGTAAAATAGGTGTTGAGCAGACAGGATATGGCCATGTCACCAGAGCATCAGGCCTTGCAAAGACCATCCTGCAAGGCATGGTGCAAGGAGGCAGAAGAAGAGGAAGATATAAAAAGAGGTGGGAGGACAACATTCGAGAATGGACTGGCTTGACACTGAGCGAAGCAATGAGGGTTGCTGAGGACAGAGAAAGCTGGAGTACGCTGGTTAAACGATCATCTGTAGTGTCTCAACAACCTTCGAGTTAAGGGATAGGGTAGGATAGACAGGATAAAATCCGGTAGAAACTGTTAAGAAGTCAGCAGTTTATATTCATCTTGCCAAAACTGTGTTCTTGAGTCCAAATCTTCCACATATGTTGCTCCCCGTTTTTCCTATTCGGCACACACTTGTTTTTATGTGTAGCTATTCAGTACCTTGAGTTTCAGTAAATAGCATTGCTAGGAGAGGTGTACTCATGTACTACATGTGAATAGCTTGCACTAGCAGTTAAGTAAGTACTAGAGGTCACTGGTAGTTGAATGCACTGGATATACAGTAACAGCATGTGAGATCATGCAACTGCTTAGGCTTATGCACTGTCAGTTATGAACTTAGCAAATGCAAGTTTAAAGAGCCGGGAAGCCAAACTACAATCTTTTGTCTCAGTATGTCTAGTCTTTATATTACTTCAGTAGAGCACATAAAAAATAATAATAAAAGCACACTCTTGCTGAAATACCCAGCTTTATTTGCTCAGTGCTATTTACACTTGGAAGTGCCAGATCCCTGGATTGTAAAAATCAACTTCATGACATTCTTAGTATGTCTTGACAGCCATTGCTGCTAGAAATATATAAAATAATAATTTCTTTTAAAAAAATAATAACTCAACTTTCAAAGTCAGTGTGTTAGTGAAATTAGTCTTTGTTATTTGTGTTTTCCAGTATGTGCAATTTCATATACCGGTATAAACATTGCTACACTTTCACCCTGATCCCATCGTCCCATACTGGTCCACCCCAACCCATTGCATTATTTTTGTGTATGACCTGTACATATGGCCAGTGGACTGTATTTAAGTTACTATCTCGGGTATTTGCATTTACTGTGTATATAGTATTGTAGACTGACTACTGTCTGCTGTAGGTAATTTGTTTGCCTGTAATGATCAGAATTTAAAGATGGAAATTACTGGAACAAGAAGAAGACACTCTCTTTCTTTGTTCTTTTTTTTTTCTTTTTCTTTTTTTTTCTCTTATTTTGGAGTTTGAACAATGTAATTGTCACCTATGCGAACAAACTTAGGGTCACCTTCTCAGTGAAAACACTTCAGCCTCATGACAATGGGACATAGGATGTAGCGTTTGTAGAGTGTGATTTTGTAGGTGGCACTCGCTCATTTAGGACATGAGCGTCGAGATCTTTAAAGACTGCAGTGGAATGTGTGTGCGTGTTCACAGACTAGTCCTCGGTTTATACTCTCATTCAAAAGGAGTTGTATACAGTAGTCTACATTGCCTAATGCTGACACACAATCATCAATCATATGTAGATTAGAAGTAACACTATTGTAAGGGTCTGAGAATTTGCAGTGCTTTCTCCATCCGTAGATTAGAAGTAACACTTCTATACATATATGAAGATATGCCAATCTCCATGCAAAGCGACCTTCTTCTTGGCCCAGCAATAAAGAAGTGTCTGAGATCTGTCCAGCGTAAGCTGCTGTAGGTTTCAACAGTTTCTTGGCACTCAAATTGGCCTTCGGATGTAAGCATCGTATTTCAGGCAAACTGTATATTCGACATCTGCACTCTAATATCATGTCATTTTTTGCCAAATTCCATGACAAAAGGACTGAAGATTTTGTATTCTTTTTTGTAGATGATCATTCTTATCATGATCATGTGTGATCTTATTGGCAGCTCAATGTGTCAGTATTTCCGTAACGGACATTTGAAGTTTAACATTATAGTACAGCTGCTCATAAAAGAGTCATATCGACGTCGAAGAGAATTAGGTGAAATATAAGAAAGTATACCCAATTCAAAGAGTGGAATTTTAGTATGCATTTTCGTAGGTTTGCCTAAAAGATTGGTTATTCATCAGCATAACTAAATAATGTACTTATACAATATGATTTATTATATTTTAAAATATATGGGAGGTTTTATTAGATTTCAGATTTGCAGAAGAAAAATAATGGTTGTTCAAAAAATAATAAGTGTGAAGTGAACTCCACTTTTTTTTCTGTCTCGGTATATATATTTTTGTTTTACACACTTTGAATAAGATGTCTCAGTGGGTTTGTCCGCTGAAAGTGTAAAGAATGTTTGTATGATGCATGTAGTGTAAATGGGCACATGCATGATGCATGTTATATGTAATTAAAATAAAATCACAAATGGTCTCTGTGCCAGAACAAAAGCCACTCAGCTCCCCACCACATACCCCTCTTCATGTCTCTCACCGGTGTCCTCTCCGACTTCTTTGTGAGTAAGATTGAAAAATTCAGAAAAGAACTTGAATCCCAGCCCTTTGTTCCGTTTTCTCTTGGCAAGCCCTTTTAGGGCGAACCTTTGACTTCTTTCTCTCCTGTCACAGAGTCTGATGTCCTGAAGGTCGTTAAAGCCTCTGCTCCCAAAACACGTGACCTAGATAAGATCCCATCCCTACCTCACTCCTCTTTGAATTTCTGGATGTAGTCCTTCCTTCTCTCACTCAAGTCATCAACAATTCTCTCACCTCTGGCTCTTTTCCTGACGTCTTCAAATCCGCTCTTGTCAAGCCTCTTCTCAAAAAGCCTTCTCTGGACCCAAATGGCCTAAAAAAAATTCAGGCCTAAATCAAATGTATTCTTTGTTTCCAAAATCATCGACAAATTTGTTCTTTCTCAGCTCAGTGCACACCTGTCTTCAACCTTCTTGATCCTCTTCAATCCGCTTACAGACCTAGACATAGTACAGAAACTGCTCTTGTTAAAATCACTAATGATCTCCTCCTCTCCCTTGAACAAGGCAAACTCTGTTCTTGCTCTGTTAGACCTTTCGTCAGCATTTGACACCATAGATCACACCATTCTCATTGACCGCCTGCAACACACTTTTGGCCTTCGGGGCACAGTTCTTGACTGGCTCACGTCATACATCACTGACAGACAACAAACTGTTTATATTGACAATGACCGCTCTGATCCTGCTCCTATCGTCTGTGGCGTGCCGCAAGGATCGGTTTTGGGTCCCGTCCTCTTTGTTCTCTACACGTTCCCTCTTTCTGACATCACCAATTCTCACTCTGTAAATCATCATTCCTTTGCGGACGATACACAACTTCATAAACCTTCTGACCCACAGGATCTTAGCATTACAATAAATTCGATGCAAGAGTGCATCTGTGATGTCAAGTCCTGGATGATATTCAACAAATTGAAACTTAATGACGAAAAGACAGAAGCCATAATTATTTCATCTCCTCGCATAACATCTCAGCTTCCATCTTCCTTTGTTGTTGGTAACTCTGTTGTCCAGTTTTCTGATTCTTTCAAAAACTTGGGCGTGATTTTAGACTCTCACCTGACCGCGCAAGCTCACATTCAAACTCTAATCCGAAACCTAAATTTTGAACTCTGTCGAATCAACAGCATCCGTCACTTTCTGTCTGCCAAAACCACTCAAACTCTTGTCTCAGCTTTCATTCTCTCATAACTTGACTATTGTAACTCTCTCTTCTGTGGTTGCCCGGACTATCTATTGCAAAGACTTCAAAAGATACAAATTAATGCCGCCCGTCTCATTCTTCACTTTCCAAGATCTACCCATATAACTTCCCATCTTAAATCCCTACACTGGCTTCCCTTCGAATAAAGAATCGAGTACAAAATTGCTTGCATCTGCTTCAATGCTCTCTCTTCATCCGGCCCTTCTTATCTCAAAACCTTGGTAAACCCATACATACCATCTATAACCCTTCGATCTTCTTCTGCCCAAAATCTCTGCATTCCACGAGTGAACAAATCCTTTGGTGAACGCTCATTTTCATTTTCTGCTCCCACCGTCTTGAACTCCCTTCCCATGTCTCTCCATTCTTCCCAAACGTCTGCTGCCTTTCGTTCTTTCCTCAAGATCCATCTGTTCAAACTTTTCTTTGATGACACCACAATGTAAATTCATGTTGAACTTTGTATGTGTTTGTGCGTGTTCATATTGTCTAATGAAATGTTGTATGTTTTGTTTACCATGTGTTATATTGTTATTGCTCAGCCATTTTAGTTCTTAGAAGTGTCTTATGTGAATGTAAAGCGCTCTGAGCTTTCATTAGAAAGGGCGCTATATAAATGTTAATTTTTGTTATTATTTTATTTATTAATTAATTAAACTGCATTTATATATGAGTTGGTTCATTTTTCTGGCAATGATATGCCAGATTAAACTCAGTGTGGGTTTAATAGTTCAGACTTACAGTGTACATTCACAAGACAATTAAACTGCATTTATATATGAGTTGGTTCATTTTTCTGGCAATGATATGCCAGATTAAACTCGGTGTGGATTTCATAGTTCAAACTTACAGTGTACATTCACAGGACAGGCCTAAGCAGCATCGAGCATTCTCCTATTGCTAGGCTACAAATAATAAAGATTTAAAATGATGGTCATTGTTATATATGTTATTATCACGCTATATTCATCCTTCCTTGCTTAATCAAATTTGAAATGCTATGTTTCTTACGGGGACATATTTAAAATGTTTTATGTTCTTGTTAATGCTTGGTGGTCATATTAATGTTGTCACCTGCATATTAAAGACACTCCTATGTTTTTATGTGTATTTTCTGTCTTTTTTGTGACATGAAATGTTTTCCCCCAATACTTTAAATTATGTAATTGTCTATCAGGTGATGAAGATCACATTGCCGACACATTGATGTGCATTATTTTCATTGGCATATTCAGTACACGGATTTTTTTTTTTCAAAACTCATTGTAATATCAACCAGAGTTAACAGCCTGTTCTACATGTTGGTATACATCACAAAAACCCGCAATGAGGTGCCACCTATTCAACTTTTTTCCCTACCCTCCCCCCACCTCATTCCTTCCTCATTTCTTCCTTTCCTCTCCCTCTCTCATCTACCCTCTCCACCATCCCCACCCATCTCCCTACTTCCCGCAAGTTTAACTGCTATTTCTCTATACCCTATATGCCAGATTTCACAATACCAGAATTCAAATAGATTGGAACGGTAAGAAGTTAGTTTGGGGTGAAATGAAACTTGCAAAAACAAAAAAAATTATTAAATTCTGTGTAACAACAGCTTCCTAGACAGTTTCAGAAATAAAGTTTTTTCAGAGTGAACTGGTTTACGTACATTTTTAAGTATAATTCTTTGGCATCGAAAAAACAATTTCAGTTTTACTTTGATTCTTTGGGCATCAAAAACTGGATTTTAGTTTCAGTGTGATTCATACATTATTTTCGTTGGTGCTCCCACAATATAATACGCTTCCTGCTCATTGCTTCCTCAAGCAAGACTACTTAAATCGGTGTATATTTATTTTATCGGATGACCAGTGCTTGAAAGTCTACCTCTGTGAAAAGTATAAGTGTGCTGTCTAAAGCACGTTTTATCTAGAGGGCAAAAGGCTGTCATCCTACAATACCATCACTACTATGCTATTCTATTGTGTTGTATACACACTTGTTGCCTCTCTTCCTCAATCTCAGTCACTTTTTGTCATCTATTTTTCTCCCTATGTTAGTTAAATATATATATTGCTTCATTTTGCTGTTAATCATGCCAGCTGCCCATCTCATTTGCCTCTATTTTCTGTTGTATTGTTTTGACTTTGTGTAGTAAACTTTTTTTTGTTACATTCATATGCATTTGTTAGTTTGCTTCTGCCCAGGAATCATACTGCCCTGACTCATTCATAATGATGTTTTGAGTTATAGCTGTATTATTCTGGGTCGCACTTTATTCAAACGTTACTTTGTATTGTTTCTTACAGTAAGCTCATCTAGTCATTTGCAGTGGTATCAGGGTGAGAAGGTCACTGTTTGTGCCATCTATACTGTGAAAGTTTTAAGCTAATATTTATTGTCTTGTAATCCAGAATGTCAACTTACACTTTATTTTTTGATAAGGGTTGCTTGATAGTGGGTACAAAGATTTTGAGTATATTTTTGTGACTGTATGTACTAATGTGGATGGCAGGATATTATGCTCATCTGTACTGAATCCATTTTTCTTTTGTTTGTTTAGAACTTTAGTCACCCCTTGGGGTCATGAGCATTCTTGTCACTGTAGATTGTTCTAACCTATAAAGGGAACAGTGAAAGCCCCAGTTGAAAACCTGTCTTGCCTTTGTAGGCATGACTAATTCACTGCGGCAACAGTTCCCCCCGTTGGAGTGCCGGGGGTTTCAGTATAAATAGTATCCCCACTTTCTGGAAATTTAGTGCTTTAAATTCTCACTGTCGCTGTCTTCATCATTTGCTCTTTCCCATTCCTGATCTGTCCTATCACTCTGCTATACTATCTTCTTCTTCGCTAGATCAATGACCTACCTTTTTTCTTGAAAACTTTTCCTGGACAAGACTCCTTGTTTGTGTATGAGGTCTGTTGGATCAGCTTGGGAGTGTTGGACGCTTTCTGCCGGGTGGTCACTAGGGCTTCCTATGATTGTATTATTTCGCACTATAGGCATTTTATATGTATGTGTTTTGTTGATGATTTATAATGATGGTTGTATTCTATTTTGTTTTTGTAACCGGGGTGTTCGCGTAGTTGAGGTCAACCCTCAGACGTCCCCCGCGTGGGATGTCTTTATTGTAAAGTGACTGGCCGGTGGAGGGCATTCAATTTTCCCACTAGGGTTGTTTCGGCAGATCTTTTATGCGGATCGGGGGTTGTCCGGTCCTGATTTGGCTCGGAAGAGTCCGCTGGACCTAAAGCAACAATAAATCAATCAATCAATCAGAACTTTAGTCTTTTGAACAGTGGTATTTTTTTCCCTTTCATGAATAATAATGTGGGTATGAGTGTGTGTTAAAGGTGTTGGCGCTGCATGTATGTCATGTTCAACCTTCATTCCCCTTCATGACCCAAAGGTAAAGATGTTCCCGTAACCTTTCAGTCATTGGCCAAAGAGGGATTTGGGATCTGCCTTTTTTCTAGGCCAGCTTAATAAAAGCAGTGCTTATCTCCTCTCTCTAGCACTGCTTTTTCGAATTTTATGATTTTATGATAAATTTCTTGATTTTTCTGCATTTTTTTTTCCAAGTGACCATGACTGCCAGAGAATGAATGAAATTATTAAATATGACTTATCTTAAGTACAGCTTTCAAGAATGAAGTTATCTTTTCATATTACTGAAGTGGTTCAACTGCAAGACAGGTTCAAGGTTATGTATAATCATCCCTGTACCTGTATATCTTTCATTAATTACAACATTTATTTGTGGACATGTGCATTTTTATCCTTTGGAGAAGGCAACTGTTTTGGTCAAGTGGTCACAACTTTCCGGCACCTCTCATAAAAACTCGTGGGTATCGCCATTATAAATTAAAACGAGGTTATATGAAACCAAGTTCCGCTTTGGCTTGTTTTGCTTTTATCAAAGCTTGATGCGTGACTTTTAAATATGGCAAATTGCCGAAAACGACGATTGTTAGAGCCAGAAAACGAGTGGGATAAGTATAAAAACGGTGGAGGAAGTACATGCTCAGTGAAAGAATGCAAAAAACAATCGTAGAGGCCTGTATTTGTGGCGACTTCGGAGGTGCGTCGATCATCGACAGAAAGTGAAACAAGACCTGAAGACTCTTGTAGTTTTCCATAGCTTCGCCGTCGCAACCTTCACAAAACACGAAGTAACTGACTATGTTATGCAAGCGTTGTGGCCAAGTGGGCTAAGGCGGGACTAACTTGCCTTGTCCACAAGCCAGAAACCAATGGCGCCTGACAGGTGTGGGTTCGAGCCAGCATCTGGGCGTTATGTTTTTCCGAATATTTTTCAAAAATTCACAAATAATGTTAGGTAGGTAGGGTTTAGGCGCGCCACTGGCGATAGAAAGGGATAATAAACTGCAGCAAAAAAAATAAAAATATGTGAGGGTACGATACAGGTGGCCAGTGACATATGTTATTATTCTTGAATATTTGGAAATAACTCACTAAACCACGCGGAGAAAAAAAAAACCGGAAGTATTTTTCATAGAGGGGATTCCCGTTGGTGCATAGGATAGCAGAAAAGTGTGATGACTGTTTATTATGGAATAATTGAGCAAAGTCCAGCTTGAATATAGCTCAAAGTAGTGTAGCCTATAGTAGTTAGTGCTTTTGATTAACATGAACATGTGTAGTAAGCATATCTTTTTCTTCTTCAGTCAGCTCAAATTTTGATAGTAATAACCAAGGAAAGAACCTCGTAACATTCTTGGGAAATATAACCCAGACAAGAAATTCATAAGATTCTTGGCAAACTGCAAATGCTTCAAAGAGTTGTCATGTCTTATAATATTATTGTATTGATTCTGATAGTTAAAATTTAAAAAAAAAAAACACTTGTTGCAGTATTGGAAATGTTGAAAGAATAAAGGCAAAACTTGGTGTACTCAGTTCAAAGAATTAAAAAAAAAAAGGATACTTTTTACTGTGCTCTTCCAAACGGCCACACTGTGTAGCTGAGACTAGTACATGTATCTCCAATGCTTACCCTTTTTACTTCTCCACTAGTGTAGAGGCAAATGTAAGTTTTGGCTAGTTCCAGCTACCTGGTGTGCCTGACACCGTCAGCAAAGTGACCATGTAACTGGAAAATGGTTCAGGTCTTGAAAAAATAATTAGGTCTTTGCTACCAGGCTGTTGATAGTTCATGGAGATCTCAAAACTTTTAACCAACCTTCTTTTATTCTTTTGATCTGAGTATTGTTCTACTTAATACATTCTACTGTTAACCCACTGTCTTATTGATGACAGTTTCAACTGACTGTTTGTTTGTTTTTTAACTAAACTCAAATTTTGCATTGTTGGTTATCAGTTTTGTTTTCTGTGATACCAAATAAGTGTTTTAAATTTAGAATGAAAAACAAAAACTTACTTGCAATTTGCATGCCAACATTTTTTTTTTTAAAAAGAAAAAGGTTCTTTTTATAATACGCAGGTACTATTGACATTGTATGGCTAATTGCCAGGGGGTCTAAAAAAAAAAAGATTGAGAAAAAATAAGTTTTTGTTTTGCAATATAGATTTTAGAGGTGTCAAAAAATAAGATGCAATTAAAAAAAAAAGATTTCATATGGAGTGTTTCTGATTACAAACACCTCAGAATATCAGTGTTGGTTATTGCATGTGGTATTTGCTTATTTCAGTTATGTTGTATTTTGACTGTTTTTTTTGTAGACTTGCAGTGACAAAATTAATGATGGAAATATGTCTCATAATTTCAAACATATGATGTGTCATATACTGATGTATGAATGAAATCAGAATATCTGACAAATAAATGTATGAACAAGCATGAAATCTTTTTGTGTTTATTTTCAATATTGCCCTTTTCTGCATTAGTTTCTTCAAAGAAGATGTTACATGATTTTATCCACCTACTTTTGTAAAGAAACTATTTATTAAATTTTTACAAATATCTATGTTTATTCTTTTTTTTTTTTTGATTCATGTCTCTCTCTCTCTCTCTCTCTCTCTCTCTCTCTCTCTCTCTCTCTCTCTCTCTCTCTCTCTCTCTGTACGAATTATTATAATTATTTATTATTTAATCATTTTATTTTTAATCTGTTTAACTATATTTATTTTATTGACTCACAGAGTGTATTTTCGTTAAATTACTATTCTATTACTACAAAACAAATATATTTTGATCGATTAGACGATCGAAGTCCTGAAACGAGAAGTACATTCTCAATGAGATAACCGCTTTGTGTAAAGTCGGTTACCTTGAATTTGCCATGATAAAAACCGCTTAAGTGTTTTACGCGTACACAAGTGATTCATGTTTCAGTTTATCACAGCGTAAGTGCTTGACAACGTACTTGTGTCACGTGCGAGCTTTGTGTTGGTCGTGATTGTGGAGCCACTGAAAGTTCAGTGGAATAAGGCCTGTTATTACCACAGTATGGGCCGTTGTGGATACTTATAAGATTATAGACCAATTGTTGTGGCCTTTATGCAACCTTAACGCGTGTCCATCAACGTGACCTCGCCAGTGACCTTAAATCGCCACACGAGTGATTGTGAAAATAAACTCTACGCGATTGGTCCAAAAAGAAGGCGTCGGCAGCCTTCATTAGCATGTCTAACCTACTTTATTTCGGATTATCTTAAGTATTTGGGATTATTGAAATGACCAACACGACTTGCCAGTAAGAGTTTGAAAGCTTCAGTCACAGTTTGTGTTTTCTATTTGTGACTACCTAGAGAAAAGGACTTTATTGGAGACGCAATAATAAATAACTATGCCCATAGATGTTATTTTTAGATTCTGTGTAAAATGAATGACGAAGAGAAGGTGTTCTCGTTTCAACCAATCGAAATCGTTGCATTTGTTTAGGATCACGCCATGTTTTCATATGAGGGGATCGTCTGATACAGCGCTGACGTCTGCAGCCTGTTGGCATCAAGCGAGGGGGTTCGATTGTGTTCCTTCCATTAATTTTGGTGAGATTTAAGCAGAAATATAAAAAGTGTTGGATATCCACCGATATTCCGTTTTACTTTTGAGCGGCAACGATACCTAGAGGAGAAGAGTCGCCCTTTTTCAACGTCTGTCAGTTTACCACTGGCACTGACCTAGTTCGAAACATTCCACTTTCGGTATGCAGAGCTGATGATCCTCTTTTATCTTGTCGAATAATTTGTCTAATCTTTAAAGGCCGCTGTAGTATATATAATAAAGGGTCGCAATTATTTTGATAATAGCTGATTCTGTAAATGTGTTTCTGGATCATATTATTATATTTATATAGGCCTATTCTGCCTACACTTGTTTACACGTAAGATTGTTCGTATGTTCTACAATTTTCTATGAATTTCGCTCGTTCCTTCCGTATTAGCTCAGTATAATGTCTTTCTTTGGGCTATTATTACTAGTTGTTTTTTTTAAAACCTGATGAATTATGTTGATTTGTTCGATCTTGATTTCGTTTTGTGGTGCTAATCTGATTCATTGCTGATCCATGTTGATCATTCATATAGGCTAATAACAGTATTATAGTTTAATTTTATTTTATTACAGGAGTCAAGATGAGTGTAATTTCATCAACCACAATGCGAGCTGTGTCCCCTCACAGACAGAAACTACTTTCTAGTGTGTCACGGCGTGAGTCTACCCGACGCAAGTTTGCTTACCCGCAGTATCGTATTCTGTTGTTCAGCAATGGACAGGAAGTGGCATTGTTTAGAACATCTTGTCGCTGCCTGAGCAGTGAGCCAGAGCCTTCTATTACCCAGATGCCCAGCACCCCTGAGAAAAACCGAACTTCCTCTCAACGTCAGGGGTTGGGGAGAGGACGGGGGCGGGGCCCCCAGCAGGTGACAGTAAGCAAGGCATTACAGCGCGTTCATCTCTCCAGCTGGGCTAAAGGCAGCTTAAACAACATTCTGGGCAATTTCACTGCCTTCTCTGCCATCATGCCTAATCGTTTGTCAGAGGAATTCAACCGTCTATTCCGCAAAGTGGGACTTAAAAAGTCTCAAAGTCAAATAGATCGAGCAGATGAACAAGCTAGAAGCAACAGAATGCATTCTGTACTGGCAGCAGATGAAACCAAAGAGGCCTGCAGGCCCAGGTCGGGCAGTAAGATCACCCCACCCCCTTTACCAGAACCAGCCAGCGAACGAGAGGAGCATACATTCGAGAAAGCCATGGAAGACACCCATCACAGCATCACATCCTACTACCATGCTTACACTACACCACAGTACCCAGCAACCATTCCGGTTGCCAAACCAGCGGCACTCACGGTACCAGTAACACCAACAGTAACAGCTCCACCTCCTCCGCCTTCAGCCTCCGCTCCACAGCCAGCCACCACTCCAGCCAAACAGGCCAAGGCAGCCATGAAAGCTGCAGAGGAGGAAGTGGGCTGGAGTGCTTTTCGGCGACTGCCATTCCCTTTTCTCAGCACAGAGGAGAAGCCAGCAGTCAAGAAGAAAAAACTGGACAGGAAGGAGTTTGTCGCGCGATCAGCAGTTGAGGCCAGGACACGAGCCATTGTGGCCAGTATAAAGACTGCCTCATCTTTCGAGTCCAAGATTACCCGTGTTGGTGAATTGTGTAAGCACCTCAAGCAGTACACATATGCTCGCCATGAAGCTACAGAGGTAAGCGTCATTTGGACTGCAGTAGTGTTTTTAAGTGAATGTAAAGCACATTTTCTGATTATGATCTGTTGATAGATGTGTATTCAAGGTGTGTTGAAACCACAATTTTCAACTCGCCCACTAGTGAATTAGCCAAAGACAGTAGTCTGCTTTAGCCTGTAAAAAAAAACAAAAAAAAAAACTTATACACAGTTCAAACTAAAATTTGACTTCTCATGTGAGAGACAGTGCATGTCTCATTGAAGCATTTGGTAAACAGAGTACTTTCATCACCTTGAGTATTGTCTTGTTTTATATTGTAATATTATTTTAATTCATGCTTAATATATATGTTTATATGAATTATTCTCAATTCTGCAATCGGCTTGCCTTCTGTTGCCACTTTTTTCTTGTGTTAGTTAACTATATACTACATAATTCAATTGTTACACTACATTTAGTAGGATGTGTGAATACATAACACCACCATTTACAGCATCACCTCAAGGCTTTTTTTTTCTTTCTTCTTTTCTTGCAGTGCAAAGTTGTGCCTTTGCTTCTGCCTCTCATTCACTCCAACGTCCAGGACTTGCGAGAAGAAGCCATGGAAGCCCTAGTGTTGCTGGGCTACATCGCACCAATCAAAGGTCGAGGCATCAGAGTTTTGACTCTAGATGGAGGGGGAACCAGGTACAGTTTGTAAATTGGCTGTTGTAAAATTCAAATTCTAAAGATTGTAATGTGTGTAACTTATTCTTTGTGCAGTAGACTGCTGCATGCCCATCATATTGTGTCCTAACCAGGAAGGAAGGCTGTTGGTGTTTGTTATTATTTATTTGCTTAGGGCAAAGAGAGAGACAGACAGCTAGATAGAGAAGTTGGGGTAAGAGGATTAAAGTTATTTGTGTGTGTGTAGATATTTTATATTATATATGATTATTAAGCTGTTGTAAATATTATAATAACAATTCTTGTAATGTATCTATTTTCTCACATCTCATGTTTAACATTGCATTCTTTTTGTTCTACTCTTCAGGGGCCTGATGATGCTGCAGTGTCTAACCAAGATGGAGGAGCTGAGCAACCGACGGATCTATGAACTGTTTGATTATGTATGCGGTGTCAGCACCGGTGCTTTGATAGCCTGCATGACATGTCTGTACCGACTACCGCTCATCCAGTGTGAGAAAATGTACCTAGAATTCAGCAGGCAGATGTTCAACCGCAGTCGCTTCTTCGGTACTGGAGGGCTGGTGTGGAACCACTCGTTCTATGACTCTGACCAATGGGAAAAGATTTTACAGTGAGTTTTTAGTTGTTTTATAAACAAAAATCCATTAAGCTGAGAATGTTATAGTTGGATTGATATTGCCAGTTTATAAAACCCCATTCTTCATCAGCAGCAGCTTAAAAATGAAAACATAGTGCATGTTATATATACACCAGTTCGGAAGAAAGTATGTTGTTGAGGTATCGGATTTTAGTTATCGCCTGTGCAATGCAAGCAATGTGTGTTGAAATTCAGTTAATGTGCTGATCTAAATTAAAAAAAAAGAGCATTCAAGGGGAATTTAAGCTGTGAATAGTTTTGTAACTGGAAAAATACATAAGCCTAGTTTGAGTTTTTTAAATGATTGGAAGAAAAAAATTATGCATTGTATCACCTAAATTCTTTCATTTGATGCTTGCTTCAAAGCCATTAATCAACACATCTTTTGACTTTGAATCGCTCTGGTTTTTTTAACAATGGCAGTCTGTTTACATTACAGTTTCATGATTTTTTTTTTTCTTCTTCAGGACTCAGATTGGAAGCAAAACTTTGATAGAGTTTTCCAGAGATCCTCAAGTTCCAAAGGTAAGGTTTAAGTAATACTAACTGAATTTATGGTTATTAATAAGTTTAGGGTAAGGCGTGCCTTTGCGTTTCATCCCTTGCTTTGTGAATACTGAATAAGCAAAACCTGAAAAACATCAAAACTTGGAAATGATCCTGCATCCAGGGGTTAAAGTAAAAATTTTCTTGGTTGTTTACAATACATATAATACCTTTTTTTTCTACCGACATATTTAGTATAAATGTATCTTTTGACTCCCACATTTTGCCTCCACTATTCTATCGCCTATCCTATCTCTATCCCATCATATCGTATCACAAGCAATGTTTATTCCTTATCATTAATAGAAATGGCAAATAAATGTTTCTTTTTTTGAAATGTTGCTGTGTGTAGATGTCAGCAGTGTCTACTGTGATGAACACACCTCGAATGAAGAACTTTGTCTTTCGCAACTACAACCTCCCTCCCAATTCGTTCTCTGCATACCCAGGCAGCTGTACACACAAGGCATGGGAGATAATTAGGGCCTCGTCTGCTGCTCCGGGCTACTATGAAGATTTTCCTTCAGGCGAATATGTTCACTCCGTTAGTATTGATTGCTTTTGTTCATAAGTGAATTTCTGTGTGCAAGTTTCGTTTTGGGTGAATAAAAGTTTCACGATTCATAATAGTCCTTTCTTTTTTTTCAGTCCACATTAGCTTCTCTCATGTTTCCCCTAATGCCTGACAAGCTGCAAGGGGTAGTGAATGAATAAAGTTTGTTCACATGCAAGATTTTAAGTTAGAAAATGTAAGTAAAAGTGAAGAAGAAGTCTGATAAAGCAGCAGCTGAAACTAAAATTTAGTTTAAAAAATAACATTTATTTATACATTGTATTATTTCTTGATTTCATTTGTCTACATTAATTTTTTATATTTTTAATTCAGGATGGAGGTCTGTCTGTCAACAATCCTACTGCACTGGCGATCCATGAGTCTCGACTGTTGTGGCCGAATGAAACTATACAATGTGTGGTATCCCTGGGCACAGGACGCTATGAGCCCATTGTAAAGCTGACTGGCGGCAGCAAAGTCTCCCTCAAAGAGAAAGTGTCCAAGATCGTCGACAGTGCTACTGACACTGAAGGTGAGCATTTTTATTTATAATCTAGTCATACGAGTGCCCTCAGCATGTTCCTTTGCTTTGGCCTGGAGTTGTGCACTGTGCATGATTGTAGACTTTCCTTCACCAGACTTGCCTACTGGACCTTTGTTTTGCCGTATTTGTACACAGTTTAGCCTTGGAATAGGGTCATCTGGTCAGCTCTCTAAAAATATGGTCAAGTTTTATTAATATTATTTTGTTTTCTTCTGATTAAAAGACGCGCAGTGTATTTATTTATTTGTACGCAATTTAGCCTAGCATATCGTAACTTGTATTTCGGTTCTCCATTCTGCTCAGTGCTGTGCATTAGCGTGAAAAATAAAGCGAAACCTTAATACAGGCCGTTCTGCCAGTCCGAACCAAAAGCTAAACAGCAGGCCGGAAAGAAAGCTTTTTTGAGTGTCTACAAAGAAAAATGGCCTTGTCTGAGTACATCTCCAAAAGGTACAGCGTTTTCAAGATGCACTTTGTCCAACATCGACTTCACCGTTGCAAATGGCTGTCGCAACAAAAGCGAAAGTGCGTATCATTCACATCATATGAAAAGTTTGAAGAAGCTGCTTACATCCGTCAAAAGCCTTTTCCAGTTGCAGACAAAAGCCACTGGTGCCGAATACATGTATATATTTTAACCTGAAGTATTTGTAATGTGTTGCTTATGTGAAAAAAGTTTATTTGCCCTCTTCTTCAAAACATTGACCTGAAATCTTCACTTGTCCTTTCATTTTTAGACTTCATAATGTCATTTGCTTACAAACATGCATTTCTATATGTATTGCAGTACACTTTGTGAACAATGTCAATATTAATGTTCAAAGAAGACAAGTCCGTTACGCAAAAATCTGGTCAAAGCTTCCAAAATCTGGTTTTAAGCTACCTGGAGTACTGTCAACAAGTTTTTTTTCAGATAGGCACGTCTGCTTCAAGCCTTTTAGTGTGGAATATTTAGGAATCTTGTAGCATTTGACAAACTAGTGTAATAGCAAGACATGGTTAAGACATTTTGACCTTATACTTATGATAATAATTTAATTCATTTTAAAACATTCTTCATCCCTAATAAAATGCTAAAAGTGCGGGTACAATAGAATTGATACTTACAAAATGCAACTGAAATCTGCATAGAATGTGCAACAGTCCTTGATAGTGACTACATCCAAAGAAAGTACAGCTACGCAAAGAAGGTTCATCTCGGCGAGTGCCTATATAAAGTTACAAAACGTAGCCAGTCGTAGCGCCCCCCAGCGATTCTCGTGATAAATGATTCCAAGGGCGATAATTTGTTCTTAGCGCTATGTAAACAAACCGCTTCAGTAGATTATGTTCCGGACACTCGCTTGCTTAAATTAACAAGCGATTCTGCTTTTTTTTTTGAAAGTAAGTTAATAAGTGTCTGATTTTAATAATGTAAATACAGCTTGCCAACAAGTTGCTTGAATTATGCATTCAGCCGATTAAATTACCGTACCAATGCTGATGATTCAGTAGGCCTGTACTCGGCCTGTACTCATCCTAGATCCGTCAAAACTCAAACCCAAAAGTAAGCTTGAATACCGGTAATAGCTTTTCTGAACATTGCTTGATTTAGCATTTCCAGTTAATAACTGTGTTCCAATCTACTGTTTATCTCATTTACACTGCACTTCTGATTTTAATCGCTGCTAACCTACTGTTAGGCTCTCATCTTAAAATTATATTTACTGCTTTCGTTTCGATCAACTGTGTAAATAAGCCTATAAATTATTAGGCCTACTGTTTATCATCATCATTTTCATCATCATCATCATCATCATTATGGTTTAATATAGGCTATCTCTATAATAGAACTGTAGTTGCAAAAGGAAATTTGATAGGTTAAGATAGACTAAAGAAAAAGAACAGACGTGTGTGTATGTGTATATGTATATATTGCACAATGTTAATATTCTTCTGCCAAATTTAACTCTGAAATTTACTCGCACAGGGATAGGCTTATATAAGCATGCTTGTTGCTTGTCCCTGCTGCTTGTGATGTATATATTTTATATGTATTCTGAAGAAATAAATAATATATAAACCAACAGACATCAAGACTATAGAAGTAGAGAAATAAAGCAATGCAACAAGAAGAGTGAACAGTGAAGCTTTTAAAGAAAACACATTTAACGTTTAAAAGCATTATTTTTTTTGCATGAATCATTACATTGGAAATTGCACCTAGATAAGACCAAAAAGTGCAACAATAAAAATAGTCAAATAAGAAATATTTGTAGTCATTTATAATATTAGATCTGTACATTGCAACAGGCTGCATCAATTATGTTACTTTATTGTTAAACCATCATGCATTTATAAAAGCTGAAAAAAAATAGCTTCAAACATTTGTGTTTCTTTTTCTGACATTTAATATGAATATTATAGCAACAAAAAGCAACAATGATGACTCTCTCTCTCTCTCTCTCTCTCTCTCTCTCTCTCTCTCTCTCTCTCTCTCTCTCTCTCTCTCTCTCTCTCTCATATAAAGGAAACTTCAGCAATTATCATTTTTTGTAAAGTACTGTCATCTCAATAAATGTATGTTTAAAATAATGAAAAGGGTAAGAATGTTAGGTTTTTATAATTAAATCTGTTGTTTACTTTTTGTTTAGCAAGATTAAGACATACCTACAAAGAAACAGAAGTTTTGCAAGACAAAACAAATACAATTAACCCTTTTCCTGTCTGCTTAAACCAAATGTAATGGAAAGGGAATACAGTCACACAGAAAATGGTATTTTACATTTGAAAGATTTAAAAAATCACATTTGGTATTTTTTCTGCATACATTTCACATGCAACAACAACAACAAAATCTGATAATACTAGACAATTAACTAGTAGCATTATACATTAAAAGGATAATAATTAATAGTTTTTGCTCTTGGATTTTTATTCTTAGATGCATTTATGAAGAATTATTTGCTTAAAAATTACTTTTTTTTTATATAGTTTTTCTTTACAAGACAACACATCCAGTCAATGAGTCATGCAATAATATTTCATTAGGCCTACTATTTTTTCTTTTTCTTTTTTTTTTAAATTACTCTTAAGCAGCAATTAAAACTACGCCTTCCCATCCCCCCTCCCCTCATCTTCCATTTGTAAGAAATTGGGATATGAAAAATTTCAGTATCAACAAAGAAAATACAGTTTACATCGAGTGGTAGATCTAGATCAACGTTGTTAGATTTGGTTATAATTATGTTTGATTCTTCCTTTGGAAAATTAAAAAACGAAAGTCCAGGGCACTTGTATCGTCCATTTGTGCAGTTAAAAGCGCTGCAGTGTTGCCCACCAGGACGGATTCTAGGTTTGTTTACTTGATTTGATACGCTTTCCTCCATTGCTAAGCGCTAAGGCCGAAGCGAGTTATCACTTATTCCGCTAGTTGGCGCTCGCAACTTCCGTTTCGCAGTAAGAGTCGAAATGAACCTTCTTTGCGTAGCTGTACTTTCTTTGCTACATCTCATCTTGCTGTATTTCTTACTTCAGCATCAAATGGTCTCTATTGCCAAAATAGCCATCAGTTCTAATTGTGTAGTTACATTTGAATAAAGCGTACTCATCAGTAATTACTTGCTGTTTATTAATATTCGAACAAAGCTTCATTATCACTGAAGTTATTTTCCATTTTAATTCAGCAGTTAGAGAGAGAGAGAGATTTAATTTTTATTTTGTTTTATTTATTTTTTTTTTTTAATAAAGTTGTTTGAACAAATTTAATTATCATTATCACAATTTTTTTTTTCTTCCATTTTATTTCAGCTGTCCATGTGATGATGACTGATCTGATGCCCCCGTCCACTTATTTCCGCTTCAATCCCTACCTGTCGGAAGATCTGCAGCTGGATGAAATTAGGCAGGACCGCATCGACAGCATGCTCAGAGATACTGCCATGTATCTGCGCAAGAACGAAGCCAAGATGGCAAAAGCAGTTCACACGCTCAAGCAAGGCCGCATGCCTCATCAAGTGGCTATGGACTGGGTCAAGTACAAAGTTGACTGCAACTTTTAACAAATGCCCAGCTGTGAGAGGAGTTAACTGATCATTTAGGTGGGGGAGGGAGCCTACATGCCTCACCAAGTAGCCATGAACTGGATTGATATACAAAGTCAACTGCAACTTTTGAACAAATGGCCAAGGCAGGGAAGGGATCACTATCATTCAAGAAGTAGGGTGGATATTTCACTGTTGTTGTGATGTGATGTACACAGAACAAATGGGCATTTGGGGTTGGAGATAAAAACTATTGCTTAGTACTTGAACAATTAGTATAAACAGAGATAATTCTTCTGTTTGGTGTAAAGATTACAAAATGGTCTAATTTTAGTTTTGAAAAATGTTATTTTTTTGATGTAGGAATAGCAAACTTTGGTATCCAAAGTACAGAATTAACTAAGTTTGTTCTTTGAAAACTATTACTTCTTGATATAGGAACAGCTTATTTTTACGTGAAAGTATGCAATAAACGACCATCATTAGTTTTCAGAGCTCACTATCCATTATTTGGGTTGCTCTCATAAAGTTGTTTGATTCTTCCGCAAGTTAGATTTTGAACTCAGAAATTGTCATCACTTTTGGACTGTTCTGAAGGTGTACGGTTGAGGACAAACCCAAGCTAAGCATACTCTTGCCTGAACACCAACATTTTGTAAACAAAAGTGTGATGAGACTTAAATCTATTAAGTGCAAGAGGGTGATAATTTGAGAAAGCTAAAACGTTCACAGAAGCGCAGACTAAATCGTTTTTCCTTCACAGAAGTGCAGCTAGTTGTCTTTATGTTAATATTGATGTGTGTAAGAGAGATAGAAAGTTTTATAATCTGTGCAGCTGTAAAAAAAAAAAGAAAAAAAAAGAGCGGAGAGTATGGCTTACCAGGCATATAGAAACTCCTGTATGCTAAATGGAAAAAGAGACTATAGATTTCATGGTTCTAACTCACTTGCAGGATCTGGTTGCAAATGCTACAGATTTTGTTTTGTTTGGAATGCAAATGATTTCCTTTTTCGATTCTTAATTTCTTCCTACTTTTTGACTCACATGCATAGCAATGTGAGTCTGTGTACTCACACCACCACCCCCCTCCCTTTCCCCCTTCCCCCACCCCCCCCCTCACCCCCCCCCAAAAAAAAAAATCAAGCTTTTTGCAAGTTTGCGAAATTAGTCCTAAATAGTCCAAAATGATATCGAAAAAATGTTTTTCCGTCCGTCTGTCTGTGCCTATTTCAACTATCACAGCCAAACTTCATTTGATGGTGTATACCCATGAAACCTCAAAAATGATCAGTGAATGAATGACTTCTCTTCAAGGTCATGGGGTCATCAAATGTTAGTCAAAAAATGACAAATTTTTTTTACAAAATTTCACTTTTTTTTCTAGGTTATTAATATTGAACTTACGATTCTTTTGATACACAATAGATATCAATGAGATACACATACTTTGCAAATTTGGTCAACCTCACTCTAAGGTCAAAGTCACTGGAGCTTTCCAAAGTCGGTTTGTACAGGTACTTTAAAGTGACCTTGACCATAAACTATGAGAGATATTAAGTCCAAACTTCTTGCAATTAGAAATGATAGATTGATCTTTCATATATGTTGCGTGTTTGCGTTGAAGGTCATGATCATTTTAGGCCTTGCAAAAACATACAAAAAAATAGGTTATCGTACAGTGGAATGGATGTTTATTTAACCCATAGTATGCAACAACATTGGGTTATTTGATCAGACATGCATGGTCATGATCACGTGAGGGTCAAGGTCATCCCAAGGTCACCTTTTCTTGGCAAAATACGACGTTTGCTGTACTTTATTTGATTTACATGTGAGTGTATTTGGAGCCGGAAGTCAATGTCATCTCAAGGTCAAGAGCGTACAAAGATGAAAGTCTGTATTATTTTGCATTTTAAAGCCACCATTTTTCTGGGCACTCATTTTCGAGTTCCATAAGGAGCATGTGAGTCATATGGGCTTTGCCATTGTAGTTTGTTGATATTTGGTATTTTGTGGTGATGCTTGGAAGCAAGAATAATTTGCTGTTAAATTGTAAAAAAGAAAACATAATACCTAGTTTAAAAAAAATTAATTGCTAAGGTTTATATAAAAGATTCAGCGCATATATTACACAAATTGCAGCATGTTTTAGTGTAGTTCCTTGTAAATTTCTGTTTAAGAAATTGCAGAAAGGGGCAAAAACAAACAAACAAAAGTTAGTCCTTATTTATAGGGTCCAGAGAACTGCAAAGAGCTGAATCAGGACCACAACTTGGTAGAAAGAGGACCCGCGATCTGTATAAAAGATCTGCTGGTACAAAAGCATTCTTTGAACTATCAGACCAGTAATAATAGAGATTGTGTGCAATTGAGTCATGTGAGGAATGAAAAAAAAATTACAAGATGATATTATGAAGAAAGATCTCTTTCACGTTCAACCTCAGAAAAGATATATATATATATACAAGCATCAAGTTTGTGTGAATGTTTCAGTGTTCATAAACCACGCTCACATAAGGAGCAGACTTATGTACATTTCTTCGTTTAATTTTATTTATTGTAGTGGTTTTTCTAAGGTCTTCATCCATTTTTAAGCGTTTATGGATGTATTCAGATAAGGCAACATGGGTTTGTTCCACTGGTGTGTTCATAAAGAGACTGCATTTTCAGAATTTTCATTTTCAATATTTGCATCTTGCAATCAAGATTTGTTAAAATTTAAACCTCATGACAATATGCTAAGCAATTTAGTTTAGTTTCAGTAAACATTATGATAATAATGATGATGCATGATTACCTCGCACAAAAATTCTCTCAAGAAAAAAAGCTACTAGCATATTGATATAATGATTTCATTTGTGCATTCACTTAGTTGCTCCCAGGGGCCCCGTTTTGTCTGGCCGTTTATGAACTTGGTGAACAAATAATGAAACAAACTTTATCTGATAAAGCTTTTGCTTTGCACATGGTTTAACTTATACTTGAAAACCCTGTAGAATTTGTTGAGCTGAACTGGAATTTTTTTTTGTTTAACTACATTGTCTCATTTTATTTATTTGTTATTTTGTTGTTGTTATTTTCACTTCTTTTTAATAAGAAATTATAGATGTTTTCTTTTTATTTGAAACTGTGAAATTGTGAATGTACGGCAAAATGTGATAATGTTTTCTGTGATCTGAAATCAGTTTGTTGAAGATTATTGTACACCAAAGTTGGTTTGTTAGCGACTGTTGTACGTGTTATTACAAGCGCGTTGCATTTAAAACAATAAAAATTTGGATCTTTATTAATGTGCCGATATATTTAGTTGTTGAAGTTTTGTTAGCGTCTACTAGTTCATGTGTATTTTGTGGTAGTTTGTTAATGTGTGCAGATTCATGTGTTTTGGATTTTGTTGACACTCGAGGTTTGTGGGATGAAAGTAAATTGTGCAATTTGAAACGATTCTTTGAGCTACAAATATTTCTTTTATTTTCTTTATGGATGTTTAAATGTGCTGCTGTATTAAACAGGATTTTGGGAGTCTGCGTAATATTTGGAACAAACCACCATAAGCAATTTTGTGTCTATGCAGTTCTATTTTTAAATTATTTTATTATTATTGTATATCGAAGTAAACTAGTAGTGAGCTTAGAAATTGCCATGCTCCAAAAATTACAAGTTTTTGTGGAAACATCTGCCGTATTATATGCGTTTCATCCATTGTACAGAATGTCAATTTCTTTTGTCCCATATGTTTGATTACTGTTTCATTAATAATCTGTCGTTTTATTGTACATAATTATTTACTAAAACATGGAGATAAAACGTTGTACCGAAGTCATATATTTCAGGTAAAAGTGCAATTTGTCGTTTGTCTTAATAAAATCTCATTTTTTAATAACATAATAAATTTTTAGTTTGTGTGTATTAGTATTACAATTTACAGAGAGGGTGAAAGAGTGTGTTTATGCATGGTTGTGTTCTCACAAAAAGAATGAAAACATTTTGTTAACAGAAACAAATAAAAGTGTAAAATAATATTATTTGTCAAGTATTATTAAAAGCAATTTTTTTAATACATTTACTTTTTCAGCAGCATACACATCAAATTATTGAAGAATCAATCAAACGGCTCATGCATGATTAAAAAAGGCACACAATTACAAATGCAATAATTTCATAATAATCACAGACAATAACGCTGGAATCAAATCAGACCCGTTACATTATTAACTCGAAAAATGCATCTTCCTTGAGACATTATTATCTCAGTACAGAAAACATCACAAAAACACCTTATCAAACAACTTGTCATACAGATCTGTGATTAAAAAACAACAACATAATACTGTTTAAAATACAGATTTTTCAGATAGCAGAAACAATAGGCCAACCCTGTACCTATTATCCAATAATATCAACAAAGTAACTTGAATGCTTTGAACTTTCTAAATAGTGTAACTTTACATGAATAATATAACACAGGCAGATGATTCTTCTAGAATATAGGAAACCAAGAAAGACTTGTTCAACAACAAATATACTGCCTTGATTTTATTAATGATAAGAAGTCTTCAAACTGAACGTATCACAAAAAAATTTATTGAAGTCAAAAATTAAAACTCATAAGTCGACAATAATTTGTAGAAAAAACAGATCGATAATCAATATTCCAAAATAGTTCACAGCTCAGATCAACTCAATTATCATTTGAATCAAAATATTGGATTAGGTTCTAAAAAATAGATTTAGGACAAAATATTGTAACTGCTGTAAGATAATAAATTAATAAATATTCATTAGCAATTTTTGTTTTTCTGTTTAAATATATATATTCATGATATATTTTGTCCACTTAAATTTACACAGCATTTGGCGATTAACATTATCAAACTGCACTCATGCAACATTAAAAATACTGCAATATGTGCATTAAAAAAACAAAAAAAAACTATAAGGGGAAACTATGTCTCAAATGCTCCTTTTGAAACTCGCAATATTTAACATGAAAATGAGTGCCCAGAAAAAACACAATGAAATGGTTGCATTAAAATGCAAAGTACTACCGACTTTCATCTTTCTATGCTCTTGACCTTGAGATGACACTGACCTCTGGCTCCAAATACTCATGTACTATCAAATAAAGTACAGCAAACGTTGTATTAAACCAAAAGTACAGTGACCTTGGGATGACCTTTACCTTCAGTGACCTTGACCTTGGGATGACCTTCACCCTCACAAGATCTCTTGAGAATTTCTGATCAAATAACCCAATGTTGTTGCATACTATCTTACTATTTTCAGTTATGTTGTGTAATCACATTCTGTACTGCCTCATTTGAAAGCTCTTTCATCTGCTACTATCATGCAAAAATGTGTTGTTTATTATACATAGTACAAAATTCTCATTCCACAGTGTGTGTGTTCTGATTTGGTTTTTCATATTTTGCTTTCATTTTATATATATATACAGGGCTGAGATTTAGCAAACCAGGCTAAGGAGCCAGCCGGGCTCCTAACCTGGGAAGTTGAAGTTGCCAAAATATTTCTCAGGTTGCCAGACCCCTTGATTGAAAGCACAGTCATTTTTTTAAAAACTGTATAACTATTGCAGCTAATAAACAAGATAAATTTCAACAACAACACTGTTTCATTTTTTAAAACAAGCACTGTATAAATTATTTATCATCGACATCCTCCTCCTCAATGTTCCAAAACTTGAAGGAGCTTGGCCTTCTTCAGCTGTTTTTTTTTCTTCTTCTGACTTTATTTTTTTTTGCTGGAGGCTCCGAGACACCGCTTAAAAAGCGCCACATCGTTCGAGATTGACAACAGACTGAGAATGGGGAATATCGAAAGTACGGCAAGTCTCGCGTGACTCATCAAGGAAGTCAGAGACTCGTTCCGATACATGCAAGGAAGCAAGAGGGCTAGGATCTCGCAGGGCAGTAGCGTTTCGCGGCGAGGGAAAGAAGAAAGTCTCGCTAGAAAAGGCTATTTTTACTTCGCAAATCCCTCGCTTTGGTAGCGTTACCTAACTTCCTAGCATGCATCGGAACGGGTCTCTGGTGCTGACTGCAGAAGCGGTTGGCGCGTGTTTTGTTTTACATTGCAAGTCAAAAGTCCGTGTACAGGTACAGAATCTCTACCACTGGCGGTATTTTCAAGTCGCCAGCCGGGCGAATGGTACCCCAAATCGAGCTCGCCACACACTATTTTTAGGGGCCATTGGCGAGTTGGCGAACGTTAAAGCTCAGCCCTGTATATATATATATATATATATATATATATATATATATATATATATATATATATATATATATATATATATATATATATATATATATTTTAAAATCAATTCATTCATTTATTCGTTTATTTTTTTCTTTCTTTCTGTACAGCGCTATGAGCTCTAGCTAGGAATGGTGCTGTGCAAATGTTAATTATTGTTATTATTATTATTATTATACTACGGGTTAAATAAACAGCAATTTCACTGTACAGCAACCTATTTTTTGCATGTTTTTGCAAGGCCTAAAATGACTTTGACCTTCAAGATCAATGCAAACACGCAACGTATATGAAAGAAAAATCTATCATCTCTAAATACAACAATTTCAGACTTAATGTCTCTCATAGGTTAGGTCAAGGTTACTTCAAAGTACCTATACAAATCGACTTTGGACAGATCCAGTGACCTTGACCTTAGAGTGGAGTTGACCAAATTTGCAAAGTCTCATTGATATGTATCATGCATCAAAGAATCATAAGTTCAATATTAATAACCTAGAAAAAAATTAAAATTTTGTGAAAAATTGTAATTTTCTTTACTAACGTTTGATGACCCTGTGACCGTGACCTTAAAGGGTAGTAATTCACTCACTGATCATTTTCGAGGTCTTATGGGTAAACATCATCTTACCAAGTTTGGTTGTGATAGTTGAAATAGGCTCTGAGTACTTGGCCACTTTAAAGTTTTTGCGCCGACAGACAAACGGACAGACAAACAGACGGACGGACATTTTTTTTCAATATCATTCTTGGGACTATTTAGAACTCATCTCACACAGATTTGCGAAAATCTATAAAATGTGTTTTGGGGTGTGGAGTACATAGATTCATATTGCTATGCATGTGAGTCAATAAAAAGTGCCATTTTCAATTAACGTGAAAAAAAATCAGATCATGTTCATTATATTCTTCAGATCACGTTTATCATCTTCACCATATTGACCTATTTCCCTGCACTCATCACTATTGAAGCTTATGTATAGTAATATTAGTCACCACCTCTTCTCCAGCCATAAAGATTCAATCATTTATACAGTAAACGCAGGCTTAATCTCTGGGACAAAAAAGCAGCAACCTACCCACACCAACTCCATAGACACACACACTCAGGACAGTTCGCACTATTTCAGCATGTAGTAGTTGGAAGGAACAAAAGGCATCTTAGCCACATGAGCATCATAAAGTTTCTTCCTGACATCAAGCTTCACTGGTGTGCCATTCTTGACGTAATCCATTTCCACATATCCCATGGCAACGTTCATTTTCAAGGATGGTGAAGGGCAGCCACTAGTCACTTTGCCGATGAGTTTCTTACCACTATCGTCGTAAATATCCGCACCACCTGTTGAAAAAGGCAAAAGCGTTGTGAGACATAACGGCTAAGCCAAAAACTTAGGCCAAATCTAGTGAACGCTTGTATAACCATTTGTAACTAAGTCTAATTTGCTTTTAGAATACAGTGGAACCTCCGGTATCCGTCTCTCTGGTATACGACTCCCTCCGTTATGTGACCTGAAAACTTCTGACGGATTCACTTCCAATAATAAATTACCTCTGGTATGCGACAACCTCGTTTATGCGACCAGCGACCGTGTCTTAAGCCCTTTATACGACCGTCTTAGGGCAATTTAAAAGAGATATCAGTTAATTTGCTGTCTGTACCTTTCGTTTTTTCTCTCATGTTAGTGTACGCCTGCTGTTGTCTGCTATTTCCGGTTCGCAAATAAGGGACATTACTCGCCTACACTGGCTGTCAAAATGGCGTCGCGCAAGAGGAACGTTTTGAGTTTGGCAGAGAGAATGAAAGTGATTGAAAGAAGTGAAAATGGGGAGAGTTGTTGTCTATTGCAAGAAGTTTAGACGTTGGGAAGACCCAAATTCAGCTCATCATAAAGGATAAGGAATCTGTGAAACTACGATTGGAGAGTGGAGAAAGTGGCGAAAAGGGAAACATCGAAACTGAGAGCTTCTGCACTGACAGACTTGGATGAACGCGTCTGGCAGTGGTTCAACTGTTTTCTATTTTTGAAGTTGTGAATAAAAGACAAAGCTAAAAATGAAACATGTTTTACAGTTTCCTTTGTCAGAGAATACATGCTGGTGAGTGTGAAAATTATGACTACATACCCCTACGAGCCTGACCCCCCTCCCCCCACCCCACCACTTGTTTCCGGTATAAGACCACCTCTATTATAAGACCGTTTTTTCTCAGATTTTGGACGGTCGTATACCGGAGGTTCCACTGTATAACCATTTGTAAGTGGGTCTAATTTGCTTTTAGAATATTAACTGCTACTGTCAGCCGAGTACCATACTCAATTAGTCAATTATTTAATTCAATTCAATTTATCTTTGTTACCTCTTATAAGGAATTATGACAGGCATTAAACATTGCTCAAATAAGTTTTAGACATTCAAACCTGAGATACACAAGGTATAACATGTAAAAATGCATTATGCACACAAAAACATTATGTCGCCCATGCATGCTCATAAACGCTGCACTCGCAACTCCACCCCCACCCCCCAGATTTAAATTTACATTATAACGTTGAAATTACATAATATGACATTACATAATATAAAAGAGCATCACAGGTAAACATCTGCTAACTTACAGTAGAAAATTGATTTAATAAATTGTATTATCAATTACTCATCCCCATCACACACAGATCTTTTGCTGAATTACTATCTCAATAATTTTAAAAAATACAGCATTAACATCACAGTCATAATTCAGCACATAATACTGGAGTGTTTTCTATATAATTTTTGAGCTACAGTATAATTACGGGCCCCATTCATCAATGAGCCATAAAATGCCTTCTAGAACTTGCTAGCTAGTACATACCTCTAGCTGGTGGGCCTTTGGAGAGAAAGCCCACTCTGCGTTTTGTTGGCTTTTTGGCAATTTGATCCAGAATCACTTTGGCTCCAGGGAAGTCTGCTTTTGCTCGCCTAGCCTTTCCTGCAAATAGAAATTTCATGTGAAAGAGGATTTGTTATTATGTGGTTGTGAATTTTTAGTTGTTGATAGATTCAGGTCTTATAGATGCTGCAGCTATCCATGATTACTTATAGTATGTTCAGGGGAGATATGCCACACTGCACCATATTCTCTATACTTGCATTATTAATAATAATAAGGATATTTATATAGCACTTTTTTCCAAAGAACAATATCAGTTCAAAGCGCAGTACTCATGCATTCATTATAAACATCCGGTTTCATACAAAATAAAATCAGACACTTGCTAACGAATAAGAGATGAGGGAGGGAGGGAGGAGGGGAGAGCTAAGGAGGGGTGATGTTGCGGTGGTCAAAATAAAAAACAAAAAAACAAAATACAAATGGAGGAATGATGATGATGATGATGGAAGGCAAGATCAGAAACATTTAAGGAAGAGATGAGTTTAAAAGTTGGATTTGAAAGTAGCTATGTTTGGAGAGCTGCGAAGAGAGAGGGGAAGAGAGTTCCAAGTTGAAGGGCCAAGCACTGAGAAAGATTGACGGCCAGCAGAGGAGAGTTTGTAGCGGGTTATGTGAAGCATGAAAGTGTCAGAGGAAGAACGAAGATTTCTAGAAGGCTTATAGAATTGAATGTTCTGGGTGAGGTAGGAAGGAGCTAAGCCATAGACGCACTTGTAACAGAAAATAGCGATTTTGTAGATAATTCTATGAGACACTGGAAGCCAGTGGAGTGAATGTAGAAGGGGAGTGATATGATCAGATTTTTTTTCTTTTTGAGAACCACACGTGCAGCTGAGTTCTGAACACGTTGGAGCAGATAAATAGAAGAAGAAGGAAGTCCAGCCAGGAGAGAGTTACAGTAGTCTAATAGTGAGAAAACAAGAGAGGAAATGAGTTTGACAGTAGCGTCAGTGGTCAGATGTTTGCGGATAAGGCCTATTCTACCGAGATGAAAGTTGCATGTTTGACAGGTTTTGCAGATGAATTCTGACATGGAGAGGGTGTTGTCACGACAACAAGGTTTTTGACAGAAGATGACATTTTGCACAACAAAAAAACTCGGTAAGAAAAAGTCATGGCTACAGTTTTAGCCGTGGAAAATACTGTATTGAAATACATGTACTGCATGTAAAAGTTGCGATTTTCGTACATCAAAAAAGGTATCAGACAACATAAGGAAACATTACAAAATTTCTGGAGCTCTACAAATGCCACTATCATCACAATCATCATTATAACCACCATCATAATTACTGAACACCAATCATTACCATCTGGCACCTCCATCCTCATTACCATGACAACAGAAACTCACAAACCTATGAGCCACGTAAGAGAGCCTTCAATGGGAGTTGTGTCCTCATCAATGTCACTGCCGTACAAACAAAGGCCTGCCTCCAATCTCAGACTGTCCCGAGCTCCCAGACCAATCATTTTGACGTCTGCTGCTTTCGATGACAGCAACATTTCTACAACTCCTTGGATGGCCTCTCGGGTAACTGAAATCTGAAAAAGAAAAAAAGTACATTGAGAAATTAATGATAAATGTTAACGCCCACTAATTGGATGAAAAAAAGTTTTCGCAACACCTTTGATGGTATTCTAGTGACCGCTCATCTAAAGAAATACAAATGCATCAGAACTGTAATTATCTATTATCTCTGGTTCCTATAATATTAATTTATGTCTTTAACATCTTAGTTGTTATCAACAAGGACTGTACACTAAGTACATACATACAAAAGTATCTGACTAATTTTGCACACTATGTTAACAGGGATATTTGTAGCACCCAAAGGAATCCCAATATTAATATGTTAATTAAAAATAGAATTTTAACTACAGAAGAGTGCAATCACAGTATCTCCAAACACATAGTATACACTGTATAAGAGGAAATGAATAATGACAACCAAAGTACCTCAACCCCATCTTCCCCTGTGTAGCCACAGCGAGTGATGCGGCAGTTCTGAACCCCGCAGACTTTACCCAACGTTGTTGTCATGAAGGGCAGAGTTGAAAGGTCAAAGTCAACCAATGGCTGCAGGGCTTTGGTCATAAGAGGACCTGAAAATGAAAATACCAAACACTTGAATAACTATCTTAATAAAGACATTAACACAAACTGAACGGGTTGAATAAAGTCATAATATTAATAATAATAATAATAATAATAATAATAATAATAATAATAATAATAATAATAATAATAATAATAACAATAAAAATAAATGTCATATCTATATATTTTTTAAAGTACAATTCATAAATTACTGTCATACCTTGCACTGCAATAAGAGCATTCTCATTTCTCTCCAACTTAACATCCTTCCCAGAGTTCTTGAACTTCTTCTCTGCTGCCTGTGAGTACAAAAGTTACCACATAAATCCAAGTAAGAACATTCAAAAATAATAATAAATAAAATAAAATAAAATAAAAATATAATAATAATAATAATAATAATAATAATAATAATAATAATAATAATAATAATAATAATAATAATAATAATAATGGATGCAACAGACGTTCTTGTAAGTTTTTAAAAAAATTACCTCAGACTTACTTCTTTAAGTATGAAAAGGGTCTTGTGGGAAGGGTGTGAGTATGACCAAGGACTAATCAACCCCACTTGACCTGAACCAACATCTTATCCCACCTCAAACACACCAGAGCTATATCCTCATACCGTCATGTGATCCCAATCCTTTTTAATGCAGCCAGCGTTGGAGACAACGTAGAGGTAGCCGAGGTCTGTGCTGCTTACAATCAGGTCGTCCATGATGCCACCGTTGTCGTTGGTAAAAACTGTGAGAGTTCCGCTGTTTGGTTTCAAGCTGGCAATGTCCCCTACAACTAAGCTCTCAATCATGGGAACCCTGTCTGCTCCAGTGATGTGTGACTGCAACATGTGCGAGACATCGAAGATTCCTACAGACTTCCTCACCTGAAAATTCAATTGTACATGGATTAAATTATTAAAGTACTAAACATGACTCATATTAAAGTAGTGAACAGACATGAATTAAATTAAATAAATCGATAAGCGCACAACTTGTTCACCTCTAAACTATTATTATTATGAATGGCAAATAATTACAAGGCTGCGCTAAAACTAAGGAAATCTTGCATGATCATTCTTTCAGCCGTGTACGCACTTTTTTTTTTTACAGCAGTGGGAACAATTTTACAGTATATCAGGCACAAGGAGCACATAAATGAAAGTGATTATAAGAAAGTTGCATTGAAGTCTGCAAAGAGAATTCACTTTTATTTATTTATTAACATTCTTATAATTTAGCACTTTTCCAGCCCAACACACTGGCCAACAGAGGATCTAACTCAAGCCCACTCGAGCACAAAGTTTGACACCCCTGACAACCGAGCCAACTGAATCCTGAGCGACCAGGGATGGGATAGGTGTAGGTAGGAGGGGAAAGGGACCTAGTGTTTGCTGGGTATGTGGGTGTAACTGGCACTGGCCCATCTAGAACAAAAGCATCAGGATCTTTAAAGTCTGTGTGATGGAATGCATAGTATCATTGTGCTTGTAAATGGCAGAATTTGAAAATGTCAACCTGCCAGATAAACTTGATTACATTCTGACAAAATCAAATTATAAAGAAGGGATTTTACAAAATTAAAAAAAAAGAGATAGTTTTCTGCATTTACATAAATTATAGCAATACCCGAATCTTGTTTTTAAAAAAAAAAAAACAACAACAGAACATTTGCATACAGTATAGTATTACATCTTATTGTTTAATTAAGTCACCTGCAAGTGTTCTTCAGAAATTGAAGTCTTGTACTGAACCGGCATCTCCCATCCAGCAAAGGGAACTATCTTTGCTCCTTGTGACACATGGAAGTCGTACAAACATGTTCTCTGAAGCCCAACCTAACGAAAATGAAAATAGTTTAGTAAAATTTACAAGATGATCCCTTTAGGAGATTTTATTTCAATATATACTATTACTATATTATACATAATTACATAAAATGCATGGAACTTATTGGAAGACAAAGAATAATGGGTTATTTCAGTGCAAAACCATGCCAACATACAAATACATCGGACCTCCTACATCTAATAATAAAAGTGAAGACAGTGTTATTTTATGTGCTTCTGTGCACAAGATCCACAGCAAACATCTGTTCTAATCACACAACAGATGCTTCCACTGTCTTCTGTCCTGATTTCACATCTTCTTCTTCTATTGAGCAAACTCGATCGTTGTGACAATAATTATCCTGTTACTTTATAGGTTTCTACTGTGCAGGACATCAAACTGCTTAGTTAATGCTATTAATCCCCAGAATATATATGATGTAATTCCAATTCCTGAAACTAGAATGTTTTTGACATTTGGATTAAATAGAAGATGTATACAATGCATGCTTGCGGTTTTAAAGGACGGCAACTCGCTACACAACCTTGAATTGTCTGCTATGGAAGCAGAAATCTTATAAGGGGAGATGGGACCAAAAAGGGTATATAGTCTTTTGGATTGGACACTCCTTCTTACATCATATCTGGGGTCGATGACATGGATTATCGTTCCTGACTCCGTAATCACCTTCTTGCTGTCCTTATACACAGTGCAATTTGATAATATGTTCTCTCCCAAACTACTGATCAGATTTTTGTGAAACTTGGTGTTAGGTGGGTGGTGATGAGTTTTAAGTGAAAAATAAGTTTGGTAACCCTCATTTCATAATTGTCCCCTCACACAATTTCTTTGTATTTAATTTTCGTTAGGCAAGCGATCTCTATTTATTAAAGAAATTCACGTGTAATTATCTATTGTTTCCCCCCAAGGTATAGTGAATATGTATGCAGCCAAAGATTATTTATCATTCTATATATGCAGCTGTGTGGGGTGGGGGATTCTTGGTGTGGGAGTGGGTGCGGACGGGATGAAAATATCTGATGGAGGCTTTACAGTTGAAACATGTGTATTCTCAGCAAGAAGCTCCTTGCATGCTGCCATCTATCACCACAAGATAAAGAGGAGAGAGAGAGAGAGAGAGAGAGAGAGAGAGAGAGAGAGAGAGAGAGAGAGAGAGAGAGAGAGAGAGAGAGAGAGAGAGACAGACAGACAGACAGACAGACAGACAGACAGAGACAGACAGAGAGAGACAGAGAATTATTAAGAAATATAAAGCACTGGAAAAGTATGCAAATTTTTTTGTTGTCCGCTCCTTGTATTCAACACGTTTGAAGTCATTGTAATATACAGTTCAAAACATATCATTTCATTAATACAGTGGCACAACTAAACCATACAGCCCACAAGATGTGACCTCATGTGTTCAGTTCCTCCAAAGTTATATTTTTCTCCTCCCAATCTTTCCGCCTTCAAAACTGTTTCCACCACACAACTGAAAAAGTGACATGGGCTACACTACACTGCCCACAGAATGAATGAACACAAAAAAGTTACACACAAAACAATGCTGAAAACACATATACTCACTGACTGCCCATCTACATTGCTCACGTCTCTTATTACAAAACATGTCTACTCTCACTTAAAAACTCGACTGAATTCCAATAGCTCGTGGCCACAAGTATATCAACTAACAAGTTAGTATCTCGTATTGCCCCAAGTCGACGTGCGGTGGTCCCGTTGCCATTGGTTTTAGCCACAAGCTGAGACGGGAATATCCCAAACCTAAAAATAGAATAGAGAATTCTGGGAAATCTGTTCTCGCTGAAATGAAACGAAAGTTGGGAGAGGAACTGCCTATTTCTGGTAGTGAACAAAGGCAGAAACTTGTCAGCAGTATTATCAGCGATGGAGTTATAATGGACGAAGTGCTCCATACCTATGAGATTGCCTTTGCTCGAGCAAAGAAACGAAAGAAGGATTTGGCCGACGTCATTTCATCCCTACCCATAATTCCCCTGGGTTTTGAAGTTTCTAAAAAGTTATTTCAGGCCGATGACGCTCTATGGAGCGAAAAGCATGTAAAGGGAAGCAACCGGTTGTACGCGCACGTCGATAGAGACATAGAAGAGAGATACTAACTTGTTAGTTGATATACTTGTGCTCGTGGCAAATTGAAACAGTTTACCGTATTACGCTTACAAAATTTACTCAGAAACTGCAAAACTATTATGTAATGAATTTGTTTCTATTCCATTCAAATTCTTTCCATAAAATTCTCATCAGTTAGATCTGTACTGCCTTCGTACAAGTTTAGATCTGAACACAAGGTCTGTAGCCTCTTTATTCAGGGATTTTAGAATAGGCCTGATCAAAAAGAAAAGTTTTAAAGAACGTTCAATGGCTAGACCATCAAGAACATTGAAATTGGCAACAGGCTGTGATGCCTAATCACATCCGATGACTCTGCACTGAATCTCTCATTCAATATCAATGCACGTTCATACACTGTGCTAAAAACCTGGTTATTACTGGATTTCGAGAAGAAAAATCATCAGGATTTACCTTGATTTGTTCTTTGGAAACCGGTAAAATGATTTTCCTTTGCAGTCAAAATTATATATAGAATTGTGAGAGTTGTTTGCATTAGAATGCTCTAAGCCCATGCACGATTTTTTAATTGTATTCTTCTTGTATTCATTGTCGGTCACTGAGCCAGGAAAAGTCACTCCGCCTACAAGCTCTAGAACTGATGCCAAGAAATGGCATCGGCTTCCTATCTCCCCTTATCAGATCTCTGATGGAAGTCTTCGTTGGGGTGAAGCTTGCTGTGAATTAGTTGGACATTCATTCCTCATACTTTAGACTTCAGTGATTGGGAAAAAATTTATACATCCGCAGGACGCACAGCGGCACACATGCAAACTTTTCTGTGTAATTTTTTTTGTATTTTGTGTGTAATTGATGCACAACTGTGAGTAATCGGAAACACTGTTTATGAGATGTCAGCATGCATATTGCACATGCACTTGCTTTAAAGCTAAGATTATTGTCTAACATCTGTATGTGCAGTCTATGAGTATGAATAGTTGTTGCAGATAATATAAATATATTTAGAACATACTTTTATCTAGTAAAAATTATTATTATAAACCAAATGCACAATAACATTAACGGTTCAAAGGCTTTTCAATACTGAATCGGACCAAAATAAAATTAATATAAAAAATTGTCTTTAATAATATATATAGGGGAGGGGAAGAGGACGGGGAGGGCGAGGGGCGAGGGGCGGGGATGGTGAGGGCGAGGGGAGGGGATGGGGACCAAGAGGGAGGAGGGAGAAAGGGAGGGAATTTATGTGCTGTTGACGTGTTGGTATGCACCATTCTCTCGTACTTGACATCGTTTTCAGCCATGGGCAACTTTCATATTATATTTTGCCACACACAATGAAAACAATAATAAAACAGCTGTTACCTCTGTTGCATATTTACGAACTGCACGCATTGTCGACTGACAGCAGGGAGCAGCGGCTAAACCAAACCTAAACCAATGCATTTTCAGGCGAATTTACAGCTGTTAACACACCAATCCGTAGGCTAAATTCTGAAGGCTATGTGACCTTCACCTTAGCGTGAACTTTAACCCAAGTTATGATGTTAAAATAATAAGTAGCTTTTTAAATGTATGAATGTCATTAGATGTACATCAACAGATAAAACTGATATTAATCTGTTTTAAAAAATAAAAAAAAAGCTTTAAAATGAAAATAAGAGTGTGGGTGGAAAGGAGCAGAAAATGGCGGCGCACATGGCGAAGCTCTTGTTTCATACATACCTCGGACGCGTTGATTGGGCCATGGATTAGAGAGTATAATTTAATATTTATAAATTATAGCACAATTTCTAAACATTCATTCAAATATTTTAACCGATTTGCTATGAATAAAAATTTCGTATTCTGTTTTATTCATGTATTTAAGATTTGTTTGAAATATTTATGCTTCCTGAAGGAAATGTTTTAGCAATCATGTATGGGTCTGACCAATGAGAAAATCACTTTACCTTCCGCCATCGCATGGCTCTTGCTTAATTTTTTTCTTAGTCATTCTTGCGAACACAGAAAAGCGTGAAAATGTTGTACCTCGAAGATTATTTGGAAAGTATGAAGCATGTTCTACTGATATATAAATCATATTTCATCTGATAGACTTGAATCTTTGAACTAAAGCTGTATAAATGCTTATGACTTTCATTTTCAAAATATGCAGTGTTAATGCATATTATATGTTTGTCTTTGTGTGGTTGCAGTGATCGAAAACCTGCCCATGGAAATGAGAGAAAGGTTCACCGAGATGCGTGAGATAGACTTGCAAGTTCAGAGTAATTTTTTTGTTGTACTTATTTTTGAACATCGAAATTGAGTGAAATTATTGTACGAGTTACGTCCCTTAAACATGCTTTAATAGCACTTGGCATTCATAAAAATATGATGAATTCTCTAGCATAAACATACAAAATCCTGTTGGACTTTCATAAACCATTGCGCCTATTCCATTATATGAATGTAGCAACGTACTTTACCAGAACCAGATCCTATGACATCCCAGACCTTGGCATCTAAACTAGTAAAAGCTCAGCAAAGCCAAAGGAATAGTCGTTCACTGATAAACTGACGGTGACATTATAACATGCACACTTTGTGATTACTGCTATCTCAGTGTCGTGGTGTTTCTACAGTTTTATAACAGTCGGCTTGAAAGCAACACTTACAACAACCTGAGTGTCAGAGGCTGTTGAGGGCATGATACACCTATGCATAGCCTATGTTTGAGAGATCTCCGACACTCGGCTAGCCTCAAGGTCGCCTGTTTAGTGGAAACTGGGTTTTTGCAAATTTATGGAAAAGATGATTCAGGCATGGAAATTTTGCATTTTGTATATGCTTTTAATCGTATTTATGAATATGGCCGTGGAGAATTTTGAATGCACTAGGTCCCTTCTCCTCATCTCGGGTCACCCAGGATTGTGCTCAGTCATCTGGGTGTCGGACTATGTGCCCAAAGGTTGCAAGTGGGTAACTCAGGAGGTTCGAGTTTAATTCTGTGTCGGACAGCATCTTGAGCTGGAAAAGCGCTATATAAGAATGATTAAATACATGAAATTAATAGTACATTTCGTAAACGATTCACTTAAAACTACATGATGTTAGAATTTAGACAGTACCGATTTTAAATGATATTGCTCTACAAACTATTTCAATGAAACCAACTAACAGTACGTTAGCAACCAGTCTGTACTTGGAACCGTCCAATCTCTTACGAAAATAAAAATTATTTATAATATATTATACATTTATACTGATCTTTCCAGTTTACATTCCCAACCCCGGTTCGCAACAGAGTCGGGCTGAATGTCACTTTGAATATAACTTTTTTATTCAAAACACTCTTTTTGCTGAAAGGAAATTCATTAGTTTATTTTGCAGATACTTTTACTATAAGTGCTAAGCATTTTGGACCATTCGTATAAATTGTGTACTTAAAGGTCCAGGTCATTGTGCTTCACCATTTTCTAAACACATTTTGCTCTGTATCTAAAAAATGGCTGAACCAATTTCGATAGCTTTTGGCTTGCATGTAGTTGATATAAAGTCCTCAGATTGTTCCAATTGCCATGATTTTCTTTTGCTTCATTAGGATAAAGCTGAGCCACAACACCTCCAAAAAAATGAACACTTTTGAAATTGCTTATTTTTCAGATATATACCACATGTATACATATATACCTCTGGAAAGTGAGTGTCTGCCCCTATGACCTCCGATTTACGGGATAGGATAGGATAGGTCTGGAAAATACATTTGAATGGCTTGCCATCTAGTATACTTCATAAATCGCCTGAACCAATTTTAATTGTTTGCTTCTTTAATTAGAACCCCCTTTTGGGGGTGCCGGGGGTTTCGGTATCCCCAATTTTTGGAAATTTTGGGATTTAAATTCCTACTTTCGCTGTCTTTCTCCTTCTTTCTCATTCCTACTCTGTTCTATCAATCTACTATACTATCTTCTTCGCTAGACCAGTCACCTACTTTTTTTCTTGAAAATTCTTCCCAAACCCCTCGTTTTTGTCATTGTGTGAGGTCTGTTGGGTCAGCTTGGGAATATTGAATGCTTTCTGCCAAATGGTCGCTAAGGCTTCCTATAATATTATTATTATTTAGTAATGTAGGCATTTTATATATATGTGTTTTGTTGATATTTTATAATGATGTTTGTATTCTATTTTATTTTTGTAAACGAGGGTTTGATAAATTAGAGAATAGCCTCAGTGCCCTCAGCATCCCCTGCGTGGGATGCCTTTACTGTAAAGTGACCAGCTGATGGAGTGCCTTCAGTATTACCACTAGGGTTGTTTCAGCAGATCTTTTATGCGGATCTGGGGTTAGTCCTCTTTCAACCAAGTTGTGGTACTGACTTTGTGGTCCTGATTCGGCTCTTTGCAGTCCGCTGGACCCTATAAGCAATGAACAAATAACTCACTCTTTAATTAGAATAAAGCCGAATTACAACATTGGCACAAAAATTCTTTTCAGACTGCTGATTTTCAGCTAGTTCAATGTGCAAGTGTCTAAAAATACATTTGAATAACTTGCCATCTTGTTAAAATTTTATATCTTATTTTTACACTGTTCTGACTTTAAGTTGTATCTTTTCTTTTGTTCTCCTGAGTTGTGCTCACCTGTATTTCAATCTTTATTGCATTTTTATCTTATGCTTATTGTTGCCTGCCACTGTTTAACCTGGGTAGTATTTAACCTACCATGACACCTAGCGCAAAGATTTTTTTTTTTTTTTGTATGACCACTTTGTTTTGTGGGCGGGGTTGTCTCATGGCGCAGTAGATTAGTTGCTGGTTTACTATGTCGAAGGTCGTGGGTTCGATTCCCGCAAGGGGCATGTAGGTATGAGACAATTGAGGTCACCAAGGGTTTTCTCCAGGCTCTCCGGTTTCCTCCCTCCCTTCAATAATGGTACTGGACGGAGTCTATAAACATTTCAAAAATAAAAATGTGATTTTCTTTCCATCTTCTAATAGCGATTTCCCTGCCTTTACACCACCTGTATGAGTGATAGATGTGTATTTATTGTGTGTGTGGGTGTGTGAGAGTGGATGAAACAAGTGAGTGTGTATGTTGGTACAGATTGCCCCACTTTGAGCCCGATGGGAGATTTGGGGAAAGACGCGTATATGGCATCCAGTATTATTATTATTATTTTGTAGATCTATATCTACTTTTGCAGGTGTTTTAAAATGTCACTGCCTTGAAATGTTGAATAACTACCTACAGCTTAATTGATGATTTGTTAATCTCAAAGTTGTTATTAATTGTAATATTCCAATCCTATCCTATCCCATAACTCGGAGGTTGTTGGGCACCACAGATTATTTTTTAACCAGCGTACTCCATCTTTTTCTGTCCTTAGCAACCCTTATGGCTTCGCACAGTGTCAAGCCAGTCCATTCTTGAATGTTGTCCTCCCACCTCTTTTTCTGTCTCCCTCTTCTTCTGCCTCCTTGCACCATGCCTTGCAGGATGGTCTTTTCAAGGCATGGTGATGTGACCATACCAACGGAGTTTCCCTTTGTGAGCAGGTCATCGTGTTGTCCAATGGCTTGTGTGATGGTCTGTTGGACTTCGTCGTTGGTGATTTGCTGTGTATAGGAAACACCTAGAACTGGACCTAAAGCAATAATCATGTAATGTAATGTAAATGCCCAGAAGTCTTCTGTAGCATCTTATCTCCATGCTTTGTATCCTTCGTTGTAGATCTGCTGTGAGTGTCCATGTTTCGCAAGCGTATAGGAAGATGGAGATGACAAGGGAGCGCTGCAGCCTTACTTTTGAATATAGACTGATTGTCTTGTCTTTCCAAATGGTCTTAAACCTAGCCAGGGCAGCAGTTGTTTGTGCGAACCTGGAGAGGACTTCCTGTTGGGACCCATTGTCTGATACAATGGCTCCTAAATATTTGAAGCTATGCACTGTGTTGAGGGATTGTCCTTAGACTTTGATGCCATTGGTGTTGTTGGTCATCATGATCATTTTGGTCTTCTTTGCACTTATTTCCATTCCATAGGCTCTGGAGGTGGTGTCAAGCCTCTGTACCATCTGTTCCAAGTTCTTGTTCCTCTCTAGCCAATCCATCAATGTCTTTGGCAAAACGAAGGTTGGAGATTGCTCTACCTTCTATGCTGGCTGTGCCTTCATGATATGCAAGGGCATCAGACATGATTAGCTCTAGGAAGATGTTGAAGAGTGTTGGAGAGAGTAGGCATCCTTGACCGAACACCAATTGTTGTTCTGAACCAGTTTCCGATGGCGCTGTTATGGAGGACTGCACTGGTAGCCTTGTCATACAGGCTTTTAATGACTTCAATAATTTTAGGGCTGATGTTTTACATTCTCATGGTTGCCCACAGAGCTGCACAATTGTAATATTATGAACATGCATTATTTATGATGGTTGTTAATCTCAGAATTATTATTATTATTTGTATTATTATGACCAAGTATCAAGATTTTATTTTTAATTTAGAGTTGTAATTTTAACTTTCACTTTTCCCCTTCTGTTAAAAGTTGGAAACGTACTGTCTTTAATCAGGAAGAATGGTGAAAAAATTTTTCTATTTTCATTTGCAGATGCATTGGACACCCTTGATGAATCCGTGAAAGTGTTTTTTAAGAAATGCACAACACCGGGCATCAGTAAGGAAACGAAAGAGGAGGAATATAAAAGGATACAAGAGGTAGTTAATTATTCATTTTTTAGTCATTTGTTTATTGATTTGTTTCTCAATATCTTTTTATTGCATGAGCGAGACTGCCCCAGAGTATTTGTGTGAACTGATACCAGTATAGGAACCACCTCATCGCCCCCTCTCATGCTCCCAGTCCGTTCTGCTGCCCTCCATCTGAAGAAACAAAAAAGAAAAGGTCAGGTGCCAGAGCCTTCAAAACCGCAGCACCAGTGCTCTGGAACTCATTGTCTGAGACACTGAAGACCACAGGGACTGTTGGATTGTTCTCCAAGCATCATTGTTGCTCTCACTGTCTTGCCTACCCAACACTCCCCTCCCATTTTTCTTTCCTATCATTTGATTTATTTTTTTACATCCTCTTTAGGCGCAATGAGCATTTGTTTTGAATGGATATATATATGCGTGGTTCAAGTGGACATCATCATCGTCATCGTCTGTGTGCTTGTGTTTCATGTATTTGGTTATTTGTCTGGTAGTGGATGAACGTAAGAATTATATTCAGTTTTGATTATTATGTTCATATTTTAATTTAAATAATGCTCACAATATTATTTGTGCCAATATTTAAAGCAAGTCTGGCATACAGAAGAACAAGAAGTTTTGGATAAATGGACAGAGTACAGTGGAACCTCCGGTATACGACTGTCCAAAATCTGAGAAAAAACGGTCTTATAATAGAGGTGGAAACAATGGGGGGGGAGGGGGGTCAGGCTCGGAGGGGTATGTAGTCATAATTTTCACACTCACCAGCATGTATTCTCTGACAAAGGAAACTGTAAAACATGTTTCATTTTTAGCTTTGTCTTTTATTCACAACTTCAAAAATAAAAAACAGTCGAACCACTGCCAGACGCGTTCAGCCAAGTCTGTCAGTGCAGAAGCTCTCAGTTTCGATGTTTCCCTTTTCTCCACTTTCTCCACTCTCCCATCGTAGTTTCACAGATTCCTTATCCTTTATGATGACCTGAATTTGGGTCTTCCCAACGTCTAAACTTCTTGCAATAGACAAACAACTCTCCCCATTTTCACTTCTTTCAATCACTTTCATTCTCTCTGCCAAACTCAAAACGTTCCTCTTGCGCGACGCCATTTTGACAGCCAGTGTAGGCGAGTAATGTCCCTTATTTGCGAACTGGAAATAGCAGACAACAGCAGGCGTACACTAACATGAGAGATAAAACGAAAGGTACAGACAGCAAATTAACTGATATCTCTTTTAAATTGCCCTAAGACGGTCGTATAAAGGGCTTAAGACACGGTCGCTGGTCGCATAAACGAGGTTGTCGCTTACCAGAGGTCATTTATTATTGGAAGTGAATCCGTCAGAAGTTTTCAGGTCACATAACAGAGGGAGTCGTATACCAGAGAGCCGGATACCGGAGGTTCCACTGTACTGCTCTGACCTTTACAATCACATGCCGAACGGAGACCCATCAGTTCTAGCATGTCCAGAGAACAGAGAAGAAGAAGAAATCCTCCCAATTCTCCGAGAAGAAGTTGCGGCAGCAGTGCAATCGCTGAAGAAGGGGAAGTCAGCGGGAGTGGACAACATACCCGCGGAACTGCTGCAAACAGGAGGAGAAGCGATGATTGACACACTCACCATTATCTGTAACAAGATCTGGCAGAGTTGGGAGTGGCCTACACCATGGACCCAGTCGCTTATCATCACTCTTCCCAAAAAAGATAACCTTCAGGAATGTGAAAATTACCACACCATCAGCCATCCCAGCAAGGTCCTGCTGAAAATAATACTCAACAGGTTGAAACCCCAAGCTGAACAAATCATAGCTGAAGAGCAAGCAGGATTCAGGGCAGGGCGAAGTACCACTGAACAGATTTTCCACCTCAGAATAATCTGCGAGAAATACCTACAGCACCAACAACATCTGTATCATGTGTTTGTAGACTTCAAAAAGGCGTTTGACCTAGTCTGGCATGCAGCTCTGTGGGCAACCATGAGAGTGTACAACATCAGCTCTAAAATTATTGAAGTCATCAAAACGACAAAAGCCTGTATGACAAGGCTATCAGTGCAGTCCTCCACAACAGCGCCATCGGAAACTGGTTCAGAACAACAATTGGTGTGCTTCAGGGATGCCTACTCTCTCCAACGCTCTTCAACATCTTCCTAGAGCGCATCATGTCAGATGCCATTGCAGACCACGAAGGCACAGTCAGCATAGGGGGAAGAGCAATCTCCAACCTTTGGTTTGCAGATGACATTGATGGATTGGCTGGAGAGGAACAAGAACTTGGAACAGCTGGTACAGAGGCTCGACACCACCTCCAGATTGTGCCTATGAGTATGAAATATAAATAAGTGCAGAGAAAACCAAAATGATGACCAACAACACCGATGGCATCAACACAGACATCAAAGTCCAAGGCCAATCCCTCAACATAGTGCATAGCTTCAAATATTTAGGAGCCATTGTATTAGACAATGGGTCCCGACAGAAAGTCCTCTCCAGGATCACACAAACAACTGCTGCCCTGGCGAGGTTGAAGCCAATTTGGAAAGACATGACCATTGGTCTACATTCCAAGGTAAGGCTGCTGCGCTCCCTTGTCATCTCCATCTTCCTTTATGCTTGCGAAACATGAACCCTCACAGCAGATCAACAAAGAATGCAAAGCATGGAGATGAGGTGCTACAGAAGACTTCTGGGCATTTCCTATAACCAGCACATCACCAACGACGAAGTCCGACAGATCATCACACAAGCCATTGGACAACACGATGACCTGCTCACAGTGGTGAAAAAACTGAAACTCCGATGGTATGGCTACGTCACCAGATCATCAGGTTTTGCAAAGACCATCCTGCAAGGCACATTGCAAGGAGGTAGAAGAAGAGGGAGACTGAAAAAGAGGTGGGAGGACAACATTCGAGAATGGACTGGTTTGAGCGAAACAATCAAGGTAGCTGAGGACAGGGAAAGATGGAGTACGCTGGTTAAACGATCATCTCTGATGCCCCTACGACCTTCGAGTTACGGGATAGGATAGGATTTAAAAATTGCTTTCCAGAGTTTTACGCATTTGGCCTTGTTTTACCTTGAGAAAGTGATTTAAAATAAACTCAAAAGCTTGGTTTTTATCTGACGACTCATGTTTTTATCTTCCCTTTTTTCTGCCAGGATACAAGAGGTAGTATAAAGCATTCTTGTATGAGAATGTGATACTTGAATTATTGAATTTAATGAATGACTTGTAAAGTGCCTAAATAGTAAATATACTAAATAGTAAATATCTCCACGAATTATTGCATGTCTGATGAGCTTGGGAGGATTTCCAGTGTTTAAATTAAGGGGCTAACAGTGTTAGTCAGTGTATATTTGTGTTTTGATGCCAATGTTACGACCCCTATGGGGTTGTGTGCTTGAACCCTCCCTCATGCACCAGCTCTATCTAACTAACAACTACTAACTAACGCAAGAAGTATATTTCACACTGACGATTTTATTACCACCCTCTCACTCAGACAACGGACAACCTTACACTCAAATCAGATGACAGTGATTATGAGGACGACGATGATGATGATGGTGATGATGATGATTACATATTTGAGCTAACGAGCAAGCGAGCGAATGAAGAACAATTAATGGATGAATCAATGAACGAGAAGATGAAGGATAAATAAAAGTCGCAATTAGTCAATCAGTCCACCGGCGATCAATATCCACAGTAACTCGTTAATACACTAAGTATTTTGAAGGTATGAAGAATTCTGACTTTGCTATTAAGTGACGCTGTGAATGCTTATACAACACGATGGTCAATGACTGTTAGAAGGTAACCGTAGACTTCTGAATTATGGCAGAAGTTATTAAAAGTTGACTAGACCCTTAGACGTAGATAAATAATGATGGATGTCAAATGCAGATGGAGATGAAGAAGGGAAAAGAAGGACGTTAGCTGTAACGCCCAACTGATGAAAACGTAGCGATAGCTTGAGTCCAAAATAATAATAATAATAATAATACAGGATGCTATACGTATCATGTATTTTTTCAGCTTTATTATATAAATTTTTTAAATTAGACATTGAATAATGATAATAACAGTTGTCATGTATGATCAAATCTGTAATCTATTATAAAAATTAAAACTTGTTTTATCATTATTTCAGGGCTTCAAAAAAGCTCTAGCAGACACTGATGAAAAGGTTCAACTTGCCAATCATATTCATGAACTGGTAATGCCAAGTTCACAACTTCAAATCGTTTATATTTATTATCTTGTTTCAGCATAAAACAAAAAGATTATTTGTGGTGGTGACATTTTTAAAAGGAATTCCGAATTGGAATAAATAATGAAATAGCCATGAAGACATACTGGAGCATTAACCTTCTATGTCTAAGGTGGAAATGGTGACATTTATTTCCTTGATATATATTTGAAATTAATTTCTTCCTGTCTATATTAATTTTCTTTTTATTTTAGTTTTTTTTCCTTAGATATATTATTTAGTTGTTAATGCCAATGGTCAAATCAAGTTATTATAACTAAGTATAATTTTCACAGATTTTTGATGCAGGTTTTAATTTTATCTTTTGCCATTTGAGAGTCGAGTGGTTAACCGCTTTACAAATAGGACCTGTTCCCCTGATTGACTTTGCTAAACATTTTGGTCGCAGGTGGATCGCTACACACGAAGGTTAGATCAAGAGCTGTCAAAATTCAAGATGGAACTAGAGGCAGATAATGCAGGCATTACAGAAGTTTTGGAAAAGAGTAAGTAAAGCAGATAAATTAAATGAATTGTTCTTATATTGTGCGCGTACCAGCTCGAAGTGCTGACCTGTCGGTATGAATAGTAGTAGTAACTTTTTACTGTGTGATAATGGGCATGCAAGCAGCAGTCACATTTTAAGGTTTAATTAGCTGAAATCATAAGTTCCAAATGTTCTAAGATTTTATTTAAATTAATATTACTGATGTTGGAGACATTTCCAAAGATAATCGCCTAACCATCGAAGCACAAGGCAGTTAGATACTTGTGATGCTATCAATTTCAATGGGAAATCTTCATGGAAACTCCAGCTTCACTGAGGTAGACTCCGGAGTGCCTGTTTTACAATGTTTTTTTTTTGTTGTTGTTTTTTTTTAACTGACAGGCTGTATTCTTTGATTAAAAGAATTGTAGTCTAGATGATTGTTCTGTTACGTTAATTTTGGTTGATTTATTGTTTTTCTTTTGCAGGATCTCTGGAACTGGACAAGCCGCCTGCTACACCACAGCCACAAAGAGCAGAGAGTGAGATTTGTTTTGTTTTATTTGTTACTTCCGTATTATTTACAGAGCAAGGTTACTTCGGTTTCATTGTCCAATTATTTTTGTAAAACCAATGAGAGATTCTGATGTAATAGTCTGTCTTGTTCAAAATTTGAGTGCATAACAATGTAAAATCTCAAGACAGAGTGCATAAAACTGAAGAACTGTACAATGTCAGTTGCATGTATAACTGCTTTACAGAGAGAAGAGCAGTCCACAGCACAGCCTCCATTCACAACCACACTGACAAGCGCCCCACCACAGAGGTTCTGTCCAGTCTGGCCAATGAAGTGGCTCGCGAGTCTCTGGGTAATATCGTCAGCTCCTCTGCCTCCAACTCCCCTGGCCTGAAAATGTTCTCCAGTGCCAGCCCCGCTTCGCTGTCCTACAACCTGGGCCATATAGGTGCTGGCAGTAATGCTGCTATCGCTGCAGCTGCATCTCAGGCTATTGCTGCTACTCAACAGGTACGTTGATTGAAAATAATAATACGAGAACTTATAACGTGCAACATATCTCACCACAAAGAGACTCAAGGAGCACGCATACACATTCTTTCACATCAGCAGCTCAAGCACACTGATATACACTTGCGCATAAATTTAATGAAGATGACAAGGCAATAACACAAATAGAGACACAGCACTCAAAAATAAGCATGAAAACTTTCAAATAATTATTGAACATGGCCATTACATACAACTGCCCTGATTTAGGCTTGCGGGTGATGTGGGTTGGAGGTTGATGGGACTGGGTGGTATAGCAGGCTGAGGATTATTTAGGGAAATGAAAAGTCTTGAGGCCCGTTTTAAATGCTTCGAAAGACCGTTGTTGATAGAGGTGTAGAGGTAGGGAGTTGCAGTTGGTGGGGGCTTGAAAAGAAAAGGAGCTTTGACCTGTAGTTTTGTGTGAGGTGTGTTGAGTTTGAGGTTGTCGTTTGAGGAGCGGAGTGGTCAGGAAGGTCGATAGAGTGAGAGGGAATCTGAGAGATAGGTAGGAGCAAGCTTGTTGATGCATTTGTATGTGAGAGTGTTGAGCTTGTATTTGATCCTTTGTCAGGCATGGGAATTGTACACCCATTCGCGTATAAACGCCCCTACCAAAATCCAAATGTGCTCCTGAATTTTTAGGTACGCCCTTGAAAAAACGTAAGCAAATAAACTGATCGCTCATCTTTTAGTCGATTGCCGTTCACCCAGAGAGTTATCGTTCTTGCGCGCTAGTGATTGCCGCCACCTTGACTTTACACTGCATGTAGTGAAAGCGTTCAAAAATCAAAAGGAGTCGCTTCGCCACGAGAGGTGCATTTTTTTGTGATGAAATATCACAATACAAATGGAATCTGTCGTGGATAGATTCGGATGGTGGCAAAGGAAGCAACCTTGATTACAGATATGGACTGTATCTACGAAAATTGCACGACAACCGCTGCACCACGCCAGACAACTGGAAGCAAGTAGTGTAATGTAAAAAAAACGATATTAGATAGATTTGGTGATTTTTTTTGATTTTTTTTTTATAGTACAAGAATGCATCTTTACTAAAACAGTCTTGATCGCATGTTTGTGTAAAGTATGTTTTTATGAGCCAAACGTAAAATGACTGTTTTTTTAAAATTCCATTTGTTCACTTATTTCTATGCTGAGAAGTGGTAAAAATTGCGTTGAAAACTACAAAATCTCTCAGCCTGACCCCCATAACGGGCGTTGCCCCTTGACCCTACCAAGGGGCCTACCGCGGCCCCCTGGCCATTTGTATTCCCCTCCAAGTCTTGGTCATTCCCATCCCTGTTTGTGCGACGGGTATCTAATGGAGTTGTTGCAACAGAGGGGTGATGTGGGTTTTCCTTTTCTTTTTAAGGACAAAATGGGCAGAGCTGTTTTAAATGCGTTAAAGACGATAGAAGAAGCAGGAAGTGAGTTAACAATAGTCAAGACGAGAGAGAATGGTAGAAGTGACAAGTTTGGTTGTCACCGCTGTGGTGAGGTACTTGCGTATACTGGCAATGCGGCGTAGCTGAAAGTAACAGGGGCGAGAGACAGAAAACAAGTGTTGTTTTTTGGAGAGGGTGTAATCTAGAGTGACTCCAAGATTTTTGATACCGGTAGTAGAAGACAGAGACGAGTTGGAGAGTTCAAGAGTCAGAGGTGGCTTTTGAGTTTGGATGTGGTCCCTATCAGAATGGCTTTGGTTTTGTTACTGTTGAGTTGAAGTTTGTTCTAAATAATGTACAAATTTGGGTACCTTATTAATGGAAGTATTTTTAGTTTATTTTCTTCTTTCTCGGGTTTTCTTGGAGTCAAATTCAAACTGATGTGTTTAGTACAGTGTTTCTATCATCAGACTGTTTTTTATGTGTAACATTTTATTATCTCAGTTATAGAGTAGCTTTTTTAAAATTTTATTTTATAAACTCTGTAGTCATTTGCAATCTTAATGATAATGGCTTTACTTTGTCTCGTGCAACAGATGTCGCTTGGCCGACGGACATCCAGCATGAAGGCCAGCTACGAGATGATGTCCAAAAACGTTCAGCCATCCCTGCTCAATAAGGAGCTGTCTCTGGCACTGACCACACCCACCACCCCAGTAGCTCCTGAACCCTCACCATCTGCAACAGCACCTAGGTCGCAGCGTACCAAGAAGTAAATATTTAAGAGTAATTGCTACTACTAAAAACAAGAGAAGTTGTTATTCAGCTGTTGCCTTCAGCCTGTTTATGAGATAAGAAAGGTAGTAGTTTCAGCAGCAGCAGTAATAGCAGAAGGTGTGGCTTAGAAGAATGTCTAAGATCCAAGACATTGTACTAAGTTTAAAAGTGTGTGTCAGCTGTGTTGAAGGGCTGTCAATGTTAATAGTAGCAGTTTTTTGCCATTTGGAGGATTAAAGATTTTAAGTGTGGTACTACTAATATGCGTTGCAGGCAAACAACCAAAGCGGCAGCCCTGGCACAGCAACAGCAGCAAGCGGCAGCCCAGCAAGCTGCAGCAGCGGCGGCAGCAGCAGCCCAAGCAGCAGCTGCTCAGCAAGTGGTGGTAGATCCTATAACAGAAGGGGAAGGAGAGGTGCAGGTGTCAGACGACTGGCAGCCTGATCCAAACGAGCCTAGATACTGTCTCTGTAACCAAGTGTCTTATGGCGAGATGGTGGGCTGCGACAACGAAGATGTAAGTGAGGTTTTGTTTCTGTTTTATTTTTTGGTGATGTTTCGTTGTTTTCTTCCAATAGTGTGTACGTAATCAGATACAGTAAATTACTTTCATCGTCAAGCAGTCAAACTAATAAGTTACCAATTAATTTGTCTAAAAAGATGTTAGTGGAGTTATTTTGTTTGAACTGGTCCAGTTCACCAAATCTTGTCTTTCTGTTACAGTGTCCTATCGAATGGTTCCACTACCCTTGTGTGGGTTTGTCATCTGCTCCCAAAGGGAAATGGTTCTGTCCTCAGTGTACTGCAGCTATGAAACGCAGAGGACGACGATAATTGCTCAACGTGACTTCACGCTCCATATCAGTTATTAAACTTGCGTTTCTTTTCATCAGGCATTAAACTTGTGCGTCTTTTAGTTGTTATGATCTTGGCGCTGTTCTTAGGACAATCCAGAACCTGCTGAATGCTTTTCAGGGAAAAAAAAGACTTGAGCTTTGTGTGTAGTGTGTGTCTTGCCAAGAAAAAGCTTTCATTCCATCTAGGATTGGATTTTCCTGAGAGAACTAGATGTGTGAGAAGATAGCATTTCAAGTGACTTAGCGAAAGGACCAATAAAGGCTAGAAATACAAACACTTCAAAGAAGTACTTAAACATGTTTCAAATTGGCGAAAGACAAGAGTGTAAGGATACAATTACTTTGTGAGGGGAAAAAAAGTGTGTGAGAATTTTAAAACTTCACATAAGTATTTAAACAGTGTGTTTAAGTTTATGTGTCAAATGTGATTTGAACAAAAAAAAATTGAGGTATCTGAAAATACTCTGGAAAATTCAGATGTTGTGTTTATTTTTTACCTCTGTTTTATGTAAAAAATTATTTCCAATTTGTTAGTTTCATTAATTATGAACGAGTGTGTGCAGATAAGAAAATTTCCTATTTGTAAAGCAACTGTGCATTAGTGTGCACCTCAACCTTTTTGCAACTTGTTATTGTAATGGAATTTGTACAGAATTGTATGATGCGCAGTGTTTGATACTTTTTATATGGCTAATGGACTGCTCCATCAAAGACAGATGTCATACTCTTTTTAATTAATCTGGAAACCTAAAATTGTCTAATATCACCGTGGTGAAGACAATACGTTCTAATAACTGAACTGGAAACCTAAAGGGTTCAAGAATATATATATATATATACATTGTTATTTTTGGACTGTAAAAACTAAATTTAGTCTATTTGACCTTTCACAGCAGTAATTTTCTGTTTTTCTTTTAAACATAAAATCCCAAACATGGTAGTGCTTCCTCTCTTCCATTATTTTTTTCTTCCCGGCCAATTTCAAACATCTTCACATTGAATAAAAAAATTATAATAGGCCTGTTCTGATTAAACTGGAATGGAAAGGCCCATGTGTCTCACATCACGCACTCCTTGTGGAACTTGTAATATTTAACATGAACATGAGTGCCCAGAAAAAAAACACCATGAAACGGTGGCATTAAAATGCAAAGTATACAATAATACCGACTTTGAGCTTTCTATGCTCTTGACATGACTTGTGACATCTTAATATACTCATGTATGTTCAAATAAATACAGCAAAAGTTGTTATATGCCCCAAAAAACAGTGATCTTGGGGAAGCCACTGACCTGATGCCCATGTGTGATCAAATAACCTAATGTTGTATACTATAGGTTAAATATAGAGTCATTTTATTGTACGATGAGAATTTTAAAATTGTTTTGGGAAGGCCTAAAATGACCTTGACCTTCAAGATCAACGCAAAAAAACCAAACATATATTTGAAAGATCGATCTGTCACCTCTAAATACAAGTTTGGATTTTATATCTCTCGTGGCTTAGGGTCAAGGTCACATCAAAGTACCTATACAAACTAGCATGTTGCTCTCAGGCAGGTGCATGCAAAAATAGGCAATGAGTTCTGTTGCACGCAGCGATAACTAGCAATCTGTAACGTTTGCAGGAGTGGCTTACTCGCATTTTTTCATATTCAAGTACTCAAAAACATTGACCTGGTTTTGCACAGCTCCAGTGAGCTTGACCTTTGAGTGAGTTTGACCAATTTTCCCAAATTTAAGGGAAAAAAGTGAAAATTTTGTGAAAAATTATCAGTTTTTGACTAACATTTATTAACGTTTGCCCTTGAATTGAAGTAATTAATTCACAAATAATTTTCGAGGTATCTTTGGATATACATTATCTTACCAAGTTTGGTTGTGATACATAAAATATTTTTGGAGTAACAAGCCAGTTTAAAGTTTTTTACAGACGGACGGCGGAAAGACCAAAATTCTTTGTTGTCATTTTTGGACTGTTTAGGACTCATCTCGATTAAGATTTGCACAACTCTGGATTTGTTTTTGGAAGGGGAGGGGGAGTACAGCTCACATTGCAATGCATTAGAGTCCAAAGTGTGGAACTAAAAATTTGTTCAATGCAGAATGACATACAGATTGAAGGGTGAAAAACCAAATAATTATTAGGCAATTAAATGCGTTAGAACATTAAATCCATCGTTAATTATATTCAAATAGTATATGTTAGGACATTAAATGCATCGTTAATTATATTCAAATTGTGTGTAGCATTTCATTGCTTATGGTCCTGTCTTTCCAAATTGGCTTCAACCTCACCAGGGCAGCAGTTTGTGCGATCCTGGAGAGGACTTCTTGTCGGGACCCATTGTCTGATACAATGGCTCCTAAATATTTGAAGCTATGCACTGTGTTGAGGGATTGGCCTTGGACTTTGATGTCCATGTTGATGCCACTGGTGTTGTTGGTCATCATTTTGGTCTTCTCTGCACTTATTTCCATTCCATAGGCTCTGGAAGTGGTGTTAAGCCTCTGTACCAGCTGTTCAAGTTCTTGTTCCTCTCCAGCCAATCCATCAATGTCATCCGCAAACCGAAGGTTGGAGATTGCTCTTCCCCCTATGCTGACTATGCCTTCGTTATCTGCAAGGGCATCCGACATGATGCGCTCTAGGAAGATGTTGGAGAGAGTAGGCGTCCCTGACGCACACTGATTGTTGTTCTGAACCAGTTTCCGATGGCGCTGTTGTAGAGGACTGCACTGGTAGCCTTGTCATACAGGCTTTTGATGACTTCAATAATTTTAGGGCTGATGTTGTCCACTCATGGTTGCCCACAGAGCTGCATGCCATAAAGACCATAAGTCTACATTCCAAGGTAAGACTGCTGCGCTCCCTTGTCATCTTCATCTTCCTATATGCTTGCGAAACATGGACCCTCACAGCAGATCTCCAACGAAAAATACAAAGCATGGAGATTAGGTGCTACAGAAGACTTCTGGGCATTTCCTATACCCAGCACATCACCAACGACGAAGTCCGACAGACATCACACAAGCCATTGGACAACATGATGACCTGCTCACAGTGGTGAAAAAACGGAAACTCCGTCACCAGATCATCAGGTCTTGCAAAGACCATCCTGCAAGGCACATTGCAAGGAGGTAGAAGAAGAGGGAAACCGAAAAAATGGAAGGACAACATTCGAGAATGGACTGGTTTGACACCGAGCGAAACAATCGGGGTTGCTGAGGACAGGAAAAGATGGAGTACGCTGTTTAAACGATCATCTGTGATGCCCCTATGACCTCTGAGTTACTGGATAGGATAGGATTTCATTGCTGCTAGGAAGGTGTTATCAGGATTAACAAATTTGCAGAAATTGATCTGGAAGACTGGTGTTTAATTTGAATGGTCTTGGTTGTGAAAATGTATTGGCTGGATGCTCAAAATGAAGTTTTTATCTAAACGATTGCATTAGCTGGATTTGTATTGGCTGATGCTCACACTGAAGTTTGTATCTAAACGATTGCATAACTGAATTTGATTGATGTCATTGCTGGCATTTGAACAAAGCTAGTTTGAAGAGCTTTCATTTGATGACCAATGTTGTATTGAATAAACATGCAATGGTTCTTAACAAGTTTCACTGTTGTGCATGTATGCAAAGAATGATTACTAGAAGTGCAAATCCCATATGACTTGCATGCTTCTTATGAAACTTGCAGTAATCTGCATTAAAATTAAAATAAGTGTCCAGAAAATCTTTAAATGGTGTCATCAACATGCTAAAGTAATGCTAACTATGATCCTGTATTGATCTTGACCTTGATCTCTGAATGGATACTATTTTACGATCAAATAAGCTACAGCAAAGTTTGTATTTATGCCAAAACTAGAAGGGCAAAGCCCGTATGATTCGCATGCTCCTTGCAATATTCAACACGAAAATAAGTGCCCAGAAGAAAGACAAAATAAAACAGAGGCATTAAATTGCAAAGTAATATCGACTTTGACCTTCCCATGCTCTTGACCTACTGCTCCAAATACATTTATTTAATATCAAATAAACTACAGCAAAAGGTGTATTATGCTAAAAAAAAAACCAAAAAAAAAACAGTGATCTTGGGATGACCTTGACTTTCGTGTGACCTCCCATGCTAATGTATGATCAGATAACCCAATGTTGTGGCATAATACGTGTTAAATAAGAGCCATTCTACTGTAAGGTATAATGACCTATTTTTTGTACGTTTTTGCAAGGCGACCAACGCAAAAATGGAACATATTGAAAGATCAATCTATCATCTTTAAATACACGTTTACAAATACATTTATTTAATATCAAATAAACTACAGCAAAAGGTGTATTATGCTAAAAAAAAAAAAAAACCAAAAAAAAAACAGTGACCTTGGAATGACCTTGACTTTTGTGTGACCTCCCATGCTAATGTATGATCAGATAACCCAATGTTGTGGCATAATACGTGTTAAATAGAGCCATTCTACTGTATGGTATAATGACCTATTTTTTGTACGTTTTTGCAAAAATGGAACATATTGAAAGATCAATCTATCATCTTTAAATACACGTTTGGACTTTATATCTCTAATAGTTTAGGGTGAAGGTCACTTATACTTCGGTATCTATATTGACTTTGGACAGCACCAGAGACCTTGACCTTGGTGAATCACAAAATTTTCAGTCAAGTTTGGACTATTTAGGACTCATCTCGCAGATTTACACAAATCTGGATACCCCTTGGGGTCATGAGCAATCTTGCCACTGTAGATTGTTCTAACCTATAAAGGGAAAAGTGAAAGCCCCAGTTGAAAACCTGTCTTTCCTTTATAGGAATGACCATTTCACTGCGGCAACAGTACCCCCGTTGGAGTGCCGGGGGTTTCAGTATAAATAGTATACCCACTTTCTGGAAATTTAGTGCTTTAAATTCCCACTGTCGCTGTCTTCCTCATTTGCTCTTTCCCATTCCTGCTCTGTCTTATCACTCTGCTATAATATCTTCTTCTTCGCTAGATCAATGACCTACCTTTTTTCTTGAAAACTCTTCCTGGACAAGACTCCTTGTTTGTGTATGAGGTCTGTTGGATCAGCTTGGGAGTGTTGGACGCTTTCTGCCGGGTGGTCACTAGGGCTTCCTATGATTGTATTATTTAGCACTATAGGCATTTTATATGTACGTGTTTTGTTGATGATTTATAATGATGTTTGTATTCTATTTTGTTTTTGTAACCGGGGGTTCGAGTAGTTGGGGTAAAGCCTCAGCCGTCCCCTGCGTGGGATGTCTTTATTGTAAAGTGACTGGCCGGTGGAGGGCATTCAATTTTCCCACTAGGGTTGTTTCGGCAGATCTTTTATGCAGATTGGGGGTTGTCCGGTCCTGATTTGGCTCGGAAGAGTCCGCTGGACCTAAACAACAATCAATCAATCAACACAAATCTGGATAAAAATTAATATTTGTGCGAATACGTTGCTATGTATTGTAGTCAAAAATACCTGGGGATGACCTGGACTTTGATGCTCATTTATGTTCAAATAACCCAAAGTTGATGCATAGTATGGGTCAAATATAGAGCCATAGTACGATAACCTATTTAATGTTTTTAATGTTTTTGTATGGCTTGAAATGACCTTAACCATCAAGATCAACACAAAAACAGACATTTATGAAAGATCAATCTATTATCTCTACATACAAGTTTCATCTTGTTATCTCTCAGTTTAGGGTCAGGGTCACTTCAAAAGTACCCATATGAACAGACTTTGGACAGCTCCAGTGGTGACCTAGAGCAAGGGTGACCAAATTTCTGTGGTGCATGTGTGTCTCAATAATATCTATCATGCATTAAAAAAAAAAAATCACAAGTTCAATATCAAAAACTTTGGGAAAAAAGTTACATTTTTTAAAAACAATTTCATTTTTTTAACCAACATTAATATTGCTGACTGTGTGATTGATCTTGGAAGTGAAGTTGTTCATTCACTGATCATTTTCAAGGTCTTATGGATATACAGCATCTTACCAAGTTTTTAGTTTGGATGTGATACATTGATGCATGAAATAGGTTTCCCAGTACTTAAGCCACTTTAAAATTTTCCACAGCTGGACGGACAGACTTTTTAAAATAATAAACTATATATTTTTGACTCTTTAGAAAGTTGAGATTTTTTTGTGGATGTGTGTGTTGAATACATATGACTCAAATTCCTATGCATGCAAGTAAAAATGTCACACAACTTCACACATTAAAAAAACAACTGACATTTAATGACCATGATTCTCAAATGTTGCACAATACAAAGAAAAATATTAAAAAAAATACTTAAAAAAAAAAAAAACTGACAACAGCAAGACAGAGGCAAGCAGGTCCAGACTAACGGCAGAGTTTCGGGGTTCCATCAGTTTTTTCCAGTCAGCTTGAACCTGATGCCTGGAAAAACGTCATTATGAAACTCTGCAGTCCACCCAACCCGCATGCATTCTTCTTGGAATGAATCCCTAGGTCTGTGTGCCAAAGGCAGACAAGTTGCTCAGGCTTTCTACTCTTCTGCACAACAATGTTTTCAGAACACTGCAGAACCCAAAAGGATGCCATTGATATTAAATGGACATACATCTTTTTTATATTATTTGAGATTGATTTTATTTTCCATAAATTTTATTATCAAATACTTCATTAAACATTTTTATGAAATATGAAGAGAATTGAAATGACCGTAGCATATTTAAGTCACGAACACATGATGATGGTGGAATGAAAATAAGATTCAAACATAATGACACAGCCCGTTCATTGTCGTCTCTGTTGCCCCTTATTGCAATGTTCTCATTCGTTACCCACAGCTGGGATGATGTTCAAATTACCAATAGGGATTAAAGTGATGAGACATCTCACTGGCCACTCACAAAGATTGATGATACTTTTAGTGTAATCGATGTTATCCTGCTGATTATCACATTATTAATCAAGGCCATGCTGAAACAAAGTTCCAGAGACATGCAGTCAACACACTCAGGCCAATGCACCCAATTCTGCTCAAATTGAGCATAACAACATGAGTAAGCCAACTACGAAATGAATAAGCACAGACTGCCACGCTCTGTGCTCACTCAGCCCTGACCCTGGACTTGGACAGTACAAAACAGATGGAACACACTCTCGATAGGCTGATTGAAGTTGGGCGGAGATGCCAAGAACGTGCCCCACTACCACAACTCTCCATCACGATCTTTAGCAGGGACCTCAATGACGCGAGGTTTGTCAATGATGCGTGCTGTGCGGTTGCCACGCTCCACAATGCCGATAATCCAAGACTGGTAGCCTTCCTGCTTTTCAATGTCCTTGCAGAAAGCTGCAGCCTGCTCGCGAGGCAAGGCAATTAGCAACCCACCTGCAAAATCAATAGCAATATTTTTCATTAACTCGTCCTATACTGTTGCGAGGTGCTTTCCCTTTTATCGTTGAATACTGGCTGATTTAGGAGTTACTAAAAGAATATTTAAAAATACAAGAAATGTGGTAGACTTGAAAGCTTAGGAATTAGAATGGCATAACCAACCAATAGCAAAGTTTGATAGAATTACCTTTGCTATTTACCGATTTATATATTTTTTAAAAATAGAACAGCTAAGCACATATGACTCACATGCTCTTTATGAAACACGCAATTTTTAATATGAAAATAAAAGCCAAGAAAAAAACAAAATGAAATGGTGGTATTAAAAATACAAATTAATACCGACTTTCATCATTCTATGCTCTTGACATGATACTGACATCCGGCTCCAAATACTCATGTACTACCAAATAAGTTAAACGTTGTATTATGCAAAAAACGATGAACTTGGACCTTCAGTGACCTTGACCCTCAAGTGATCTCTCATGCATGTCTGATCAAATAACCCAATGTTATTGCATACTATGGGTTAAAAAAAACGGACACTCTACTGAACAACGATCTATTTTTTAAAATGTTTTTTTGCAGGGCCTAAAATGACCTTGACCTTCAAGATCGCCACAAAAACGGAACAACCAAATATTCATCATCTCTAAATACAAGAATTTTGGACTTAATATCTCTCACAGTTTATGGTTAAGGTCACTTCAAAGTACCTATACAAACTGACGTTGGACAGCCAGTTACCTTGACCTTGGGAGTGAGGTTGACCAAATTTGCATAGTATGTACATTACATTACATGACTATTGCTTTAGGTCCAGCGGACTCTTCCGAGCCAAATCAGGACCAGACAACCCCTGATCCGCATAAAAGATCTGCTGAAACAACCCTAACGGTAAAACTGAAGGCTCTCCACCAGCCAGTCACTTTACAATAAAGACATCCCACGCAGAGGACGCTGAGGCTATACTCTGATTTATCGAACCCCCGTTTACAAAAACAAAATAGAATACAAACATCATTATAAATTATCAACAAAACACATACATATAAAATGCCTACATTACTAAATAATAACATCATAGGAAGCCCTAGTGACCACCTGGCAGAAAGCGTCCAATATTCCAAAGCTGATCCCAACAGACCTCACACACAAATAAGGAGTCTTGTCCCGGAAGAGTTTTCAAGAAAAAAGGTAGGTGACTCGTCTAGCGAAGAAGAAGACAGTATAACAGATTGATAGAACAAATGAGAAAGACAGCGACAGTAGGAATTTAAGGCACCACATTTCCAGAAAGTGGGGATACTATTTATACTGAAACCCCTAGCACCCCAACAGGGGGGGGAGGGGGGGGGGGGGCGCATAGTATGTGTGTCTCACTGATATTTATCATGCATCAAAGAATCGTAAATTCAATATTAATAACCAAGAAAAAAAGTTAAATTTTGTGAAAATTTGTAATTTTTAAAACCTAAAATTTGATGACCCTTTGACCTTGGAGTGAAGTCAATCATTTGCTCATCATTTTTGAGGTCTCATGGATATACACCATCTTGCCAAGTTTGGTTGTGATAGTTCAAATAGGTTCTGAGTACTCAGTCACTTTAAGGCTTTTGCAGACAGACTGCAGACAGACATTTGTGTTGCAGCATGAGAAAACCAGGCTAAAGTGTCAAAATATGAAAATTTACTTATTTATTTATTAACAAAGTCCTAAAAATAATCTTCAAAATGCAAAAAACAGAATTGTTTTATCTTTATTGGTTGATGTTTTATGATTTTTTTTAGTATTTTATTTTCTCGGGGGCTAATTTCCAGAAATTGCCTTCAAAGTTTTGAATTGTAAAATGATCATTACTTCACAACCAGAATTTTCCCATGCATGTATTTGGTATCAAAACAATCAGGAAGATGGCAGCAATATGGCAGTGAGTTGAGATAAGATGAGAAAATTCACATTATACACCATCCACACAATACTGAACATAAACAAATTAAAACAGTACGCACAATTTTATTCTGTACCCATCCATAATGCATAGTGTTTTTAAACATATTAGAAATAAAACAAGTGTTTAGCAAGTCTATAATAACTCAATCACATAATAATATATCAAGAACATGGCCTGAATCAATCATTTTTCTAAAATAAACCCTATCATAATGCCCCCTCCCCCCCCTCCCCCTCTTAAATCCCTCGTCCGTCAAGTAATCTTTTGTTTAATTGCAAGCAGCTACATCAGCTCAGTTCAAATAGTCAAACAAAGATTACAAACCTAAAACAAAAGTTTCATTAGGTAGTTTTCAGTCCTAATTATCAAACTTTAATAATTCCCCGATTCTCCACTCCCTTCCGCACGTCGAATAAATCTGTCGCGTCACAGGTGTAAATCAAAATAACATGTCATTTTGCTCTATAAAGTTTAAATAAACACAAATATCAAAGCAAATACTAATTACTAGTAATTTGGTAAATAGTCCTCATGTTCATTTCCTAAAACAGACAAACCAACAATAATAAATACTGAGAATATAGTCAACTTGTCATGCTAGTAATCTTGAATGTAGGCCAGACTACTTACCTTTTCAACCCTCCCCACCCCACCCCCACCAACAAAATATACTACTGAAATATTTTCCACACTCCTACTGTAATTCTTTCACCGATATCGCCTTTTCAACCTTTACCTAAATCTATGCAAGTAGAATTACGGATTATTACAGACACGCCAATAGCGAAGAGGCCTACGAAACATGAATCATTGAATGAAAACAAACAGTATCGTTTAATAACGGGATCAAGCTTCTGCTCGTCAGAATCATAATCCTCATCACAGTTCCCACCGGCACCATCATAAAAATAGTCCGAAAGCAGGTCTTGGAGCTCTTCAGAAGCAAAACCGGGTCGATTCAAGGCCCTAGCTACTCTAGCAGACGACACATCTATTGACGCTGGAGACGAAGCCATCACTTCCGGTTTCCAAAAAGAATCAGTCACTTACTTTGACAAATTGTTTCTAACAAATGCAACATACATATTGCAAGAAAACACTTGAAATAGATGTAAGATGAGTTTTTATCTACATTAAAAAATTCACTTTGAACTAAAAATCGTCGAAAATCTATAGGAAACACTTCCGTTTTTCACGACCCGGCTAGAGAGGCATTCGAACACAACTTGTGTCACAAGCAAGCTTCAGAACAAGGAATTTCATGAAAAATTCAAACGCCACACACTTTTATGTACCAAAAAGTAGTACTAATAGGGTCTTTTCACTCCCCAGACGTTATATATCAATCCACATTGGGGATTTCCCTTAATAGTCGGACAAGAAAAGTTGGGGTATCGGAGGTCAAGTAGTGCCATTGTTTTAGCAAGGTGTGATCAACATCCTTATCAAAATCAACAAAATAAACAATGTTTTAGTAATTTTTGAACAAAATCCGTTTGGGATATTAAAGAAAAGTCTTAAATAAAGACAAAGAGGCAACAATCTTAAAATTGATGGGGTAGCCTATTTTTAGTGTTCTACGGCTGTAGCAGCGAATCAATCCTGGCGTCTTTAGCCGGGTTTTGTCATGCGGCGACACATTTGTTTTTGATTTAATTTTTGGACTATTTAGGACTCATCTCGCACAGATTTGTGAAAATCTGGGAGAAATTTTGGGTGTGTGATTACATACTCACATTGCTATGCATGCAAATCAACCCCCCACCCCTCCTCCCAAGCTCTATCAAAAATTAAGCTACAAACAGTGTAAGGGATGCAACAATTCAATAATAGACCTTTTCCCCCCATTGTTGTGGAAAACAGCGTTATCTCCCTTTAATTGCAGCGCCTATGTACAGCGCTGGAATTACTTTTCATCGCTTTCTTCTTCACCACTTTGTCCACTATTAACACTTTTTGAGTCCCCTTCCATGTTAGAAGCCCCCTCTCTTTGGAACAACAGTAGTCAATGCCAGACGAACGTTGCAAGCGTACTCTAAAATGAAAAATAAAGAGTTTTTTCCACCCGAGTTTTGTATACTATGTGGAGTCTACACACTGCGACTTTTGAAAGTAGAGGTACGTGTATGTCAGTATGAAAGCATTGTGCACTGGCACTACGCAATAGCGTAGCAAAGTATAGAAAGAGTTAAACCATGCTTAGAACAATACATTCCAGGTCAAAATGCTTGATGCCATATTCAACATCCACCCATTATTGTTCAGTGTTTACCGTAGGTAACAAGGGAATTGGAAAGGGATCATAGATAAAAAGGAATATGGTGGGCATACTATTGCAAATAAGAGCAAACTATTAAGTTATTCACCCGAGGTCTCAGCAGAGTGACCCTGCAGCAGACCAAACATGTTGCCACAGGCTTTGCTGATGGCTGCCATTTTTGCAATTATCGGCAAGTTATGGATGACAAAGCCAACTTCATTCTTCTGGATTTTGGCCAGATTGTTAGCATGTCCAAGAAGCCCAAAACCTGTCACATCCGTCGCTCCATGGGCATTGTACTTGTGCATCAGACGGGCCGCTGCAGAAATAAAAGATTATAAAAATGTTATGGCACTGTTCATAGTAGTCAACTTGTATTTATTACATTCTTAGCCCTTAACTGTAGTACATCTGTTAACAAAACTTGGCAACCTGGTCCCACATTCTCAACCCATATCCCTTCCCTCTAAAAACAAAACAATCATCAATGACTGACCAACTCGGTTGAGGCGAGCCATAGAGAACATAGCACGCTGGTAGGCCTTGCGGACATCATCTTCACTGACAACAAGCTTGATGCGGTTCCAACGTTCTGGCTGATCCAGCCACTGGTAAGCGTTGACAGCCACTTGTGTGCCAAGAGGTTTAGTCAGCACCAGCACATCACCCACAACAGCATTGTCTGGTCTGCAAATAAAACACAAATGCCAGCATGCTGCAATAAGGATTAAAAAAATTTCAGTCATTGCTTAAATGCTGAAGTAATAATTGAAGAACATGGGACACACAAATGCTCACTAAGCAAAATAGCACACGAAGCATTAATAAATTGCCCACTTACAGAATGTATTCATTTGGCTGGCAGACAGTAGTGGCAACACCTCCCACAGTCAACCATGGGTTGATCACGGTCTGACCACCGGTAACTTGGGTACCAGCTTCCTCAGCACAGTCCTGTAATCATCAAACCATTTTTAAACCTCCTATTTTGTAGTTGTGTGGTTTTTTCCTTAACAATTGACCTTAATCCTAAGAATACTTTTTTTTTACATTATGGACTGACAAAAACACATTTCAAAATAAGAAAGTCTTTCCTTCCTATGGAAAATAAAATCAGGTCTCTAATCCTGCCAAAAATGAATTAAAATGTATGTTTACCCTATAATCACTCTTCATATTCTTTTCAAGAATGAAAATCAATAAATATCGAATCAACTGTATGCATATTACAGTCTGCCACAGTTATCTCGAATTCTCTAAAAATCTGGTGATTGGTCTGAGACAGATGAATTTATAAGGAAAATAAAACACTTTTTTCCTTGACTACCTTGAATCCACGCATGATCAGTGGCATTATGGTGTCCCGCTCTTTCTCGGACATCTTATTGCTGGTGGCAATCAACATCAGCATGTTGTCGCAATCGGTCACACCCATGGCATACAGGTCGCTCAGCACATTGGCACAAGCTATCTTTCCCTATAGAACTTCAGCAGTCAACATCACAACATTCAACAACTAACACCATCTTCACACTCCTCCAACTCCGTCCATTTCTTTCCTACTACAATTGACAAATAAAACCAATACTTTGACATTGCTCGTTTAAATATTAACAGCTGAGGATTTTCCAATATAATAAGAGTAACAACAAGATGACGATACATGCCAAACAAAATTTAGAAAAACAAAAAATCTTTTGGCGAGTGCATACAATAAACTCACATTGCAGCACCCAAGCGAGTCATAAATTGAAAACATTCTGCAAATTATATTTCAAAACAGCTTGTCACTATTTTTATGTAAAATATAAACAATTATCTGTAGAAGCAATTAAAACAGGTAAACAATTACATAATTGCTAGTAAGGCAGGAAAGAAAACCCAAAATCTTGTAGCGTAAAGCTGCAGCAATTTCACCTTTCTATCGTTTGATTTTTGTTGTTTCATTGCTTGCTTTCTATTTTTTGGGGGGTTCAGGCACTGAATAGAATAGACCCAACGTTTCGAGACGTGTTGTAATAGGCAACTAAAAGTGGTGATATCAGCACAGCATCACCGGGCAAAAATCTTCTACACAGAAGTCACCGGACAGGAAAGAGTAACATCATGATACTACAGGTTCAACGACCACGTGCTCGGGGCCAAGGTGAGACACAATGTACTTGTGGATTTTGGCTGTGGCAAACAGCCTGGAGAGATTGGACCCTGCCAGGTATTTCTTGCCCAAGACAAGTATGATGAAAAGAGCCACTCACTCCAAACCGGATCGGTCATTGCACGGATCACCAATGACCACGCCTTTTGTTGGCCACCAGGACGGAGGTGATTAGTGTGCTACTGATGGACAGCAGGATCCGCACGAGAGACAACATCGTCATAGGAACCTGGAATTTAAAGACCCTAACTGCGGAAGGAAAAATAGAAGAACTGGCCAACAAGCTGGACCACTATTGATGGAACATTTTAGGTATCAGTGAACTGCATTGGAAGACCTAGGTGAAACAACGACCGACAAAGGCCACAAGCTCTAGTTCAGCGGGAGAGATGACAGGCACGAAAACGGCGTTGGATTCTTGGTCCTCAATGACATTTTAGCCACTGTCAAGGATTGGTGCCCAGTCTCCAGTAGACTCATTACCATCTGTCTGAGAGCAGCCCCTTTCAACATCACCATCATTCAGGTCTATGCCCCAACATCAGACTGACGATAGCCAAGTCGAGGATTTCTATGAACATCTACAGGCTGTCCTTGACCAAGTGCTGAAGAAGGACATAGTGCCGACCACAGATTTTAGTTTTGTGAAAACTATATACAATCTAAGCAAAGTTTGGTTAACCCTTTAACACGTGGAGCGACCTAGAGCGACCAATATTTTTGCTATGTGCATGCTCGCTGAGCGACCGACAGCGGCCCCTTAATGACGTGGTCTGATCAGAGGCTGCCATATGGAAATCTCTTTATAGCAAACGTGCGAGATTCTCGCACACATGATCGGGATTTCCTGCTGTTTCCGGCGGTGTTTTCACGGCATATTTAGAGTGTGTAGAACGCACACAGTGAATTTTCAAAGTTTGATTAAAGTTTGAAGTTTGAGAGGCGGAGAATTATGGCGTTAGATTCTTGCAGAATCTGATGAAGAAAATGACCCATTTGAAGGATTTCAGTAGGCTGATTTGGTACAGGTTAATGATGAAGAGGAAAGTGATTTGGACTTTCACTTTGACGATCTTTTTCTGTCGGATTTGAATAACATTAACAAAAACGATGAACAATCGGTGCTTTATTATTTGAGTCAGTGATCGTATTGCTGCATGTTGTGCAGTATGCAATGTTGACATTCAGATTTTTTTTCCAGTTGCAACACATTGTAAAAATGTATGTGGAACATTTCATTTTGAAGAAAAATATGTGGTTGATTTATTAATAATGATAAGTGGAACATAATTTTGGGTGGTGCATTTTAAATTAATTTTTATATGTGCATGATGTAGCATTTTGACGGAGTTACTTGCCTTGACCTAGGAAATAGAAGCAGATAAGGCTTCGGCTCCTGTGGGGGTTAGAGGGTTAATATGGAAACAGAAACGAGAAGCCCAAACATTCCTTAGTAGTGCAAATGCTATATGACGACTCAAACGAATAAGTGAATAAGAACATTTTTGAGATTTTTGGGGAGACGATTCTGTTTTGATAGTTTCATGGAGCCAGGTAGGGTACTAGTGGCGCAACATTCGGGCCCGTTGCATGGAAGCGAAACTCCCACGGCCCGAATTCCATCTTTACTGGTGACGAACTGCGCCAGCACGGACTCATGCAGGCAAAAACACACGCCATGCGCGCTCTCCCTTGTACATGTACGCACGCATTCCCTTAAATACGTAAGCGCTCACTCACGCACAGACACTTATATTTGATTTTCATTTTTTTCGATTTTATTGTTCCTTTTTATCAGGAAATTCTGGGCCCCTTCTCTAGTGGAAGGAATAGTTGCAGTCTGTGGTGCGCACAAGCAAATTGTTTTGTTTTTGTTTTTTGCTGGGGGAGCAAACCGGAGTATCCCTTGAAAGCCCCAGAGATATTGCTTGAGTCGTAAGTAAATTATATTCGTAGAAACATAACACCCAGAGGCGAGATCGATCCCAAACCTGTCAGGCGCCATCGGAGTGAAACTGTTGGAGAAGCGATCCTAGAGGATTCCAGATTGCAACTGTAAAAGAGGTGATGTAAATTATATTCTCCTAGAGCACAAGAACCCCATCGTCAACCGACTTTCTGTTCCAGTATCTTCAGTCTCTGTTCTGCGAAGCACCTCCTCTAAAATGAGGCTGTCTGTGGCACTATTTGGAGAGCGATGATTTCTTTAGATTGGTATAGGCAAGAACACGGCGTTGGATTCTTGGTCCACAGAGACATTCTAGCCACTGTCATGGGTTGCCGCCCAGTCTCCAGTAAACTCATGAGAGCAGCCCCTTTTAACATCACCATCATCCAGGCCTATGCCCCAACATCAGACTATGACAACAGCAAAGTGGAGGATTTCTATGAACATCAACAGGCTGTCTTTGACCAAGTGCTGAAGAAGGACATAGTCATAGTGCAAGGCGACTGGAATGCCAAGGTTGGCCAAGATGCGCACCACAACTGGGGAGACATATGTGGACCCCACTGCAACAACAAGACAAATGACGGGGGTCTGAGACTCTTGGAGTTTGCCAGATACAACAATCTGATACTGGCAAACATGCTTCGTCTCCATTAAAAATCCAGATGATGGACACTGCACAGTCCCAACATTGGCAGGACATGCACTTATCCAGGAGCAGACATCAGAAGTGACCACAATTTCGTGATGATGTATTTCAGCTCCACTTGAAGAGAGTAAACACAGCAAAGTGCACTAGACTGAAGTTCGACCTGGACAAACTGCAAGACCCGGAGGTGGCAGAAATATTCCAACCTACAATTGGAGGGAAATTTGCACCACTGCTCATTTTGGGAGCTGGTGAAGTAGATGTCAACATCATGACCCCCACCTTTAACTCAGCTGTGACAGATGCCGCCACCGAGATCCTTGGCAAGCACCGACCAAAGAAGAAACAGTGGATCATACCTGAACTTTTGGACCTGTATGATAAACGAAGAGAGATGAAAAAGAAAAAGAACACCTCACAGGGAGCTAATATCTAACAAAAAATCAACAATGACATCTGAAAAGGCAAGCGCACAGCAAAGAACCGGATAGAAGAGCAATGCCAGGAAATAGAGAACAGTCTGAACAAGAACAACAGCAAGAAGGCCTACCAGACTGTGAAGTGGCTGACAAGTGTGAAACAACCCAAGGTCTCCACTGTCCAAAGCAAGTCTGGAATATGCCTTACAGAAGAACAAGAAGTCTGGATAGATGGACAGAGTACTGTTCTGACCTTTACAACCATATACCAAATGGAGACCCATCCGTTCTAATATGTCTACAGAACATAGAAGAGGAAAAAATCCCCCAATTTTCCGAGAAGAAGTTGAGGCAGTAATGCAATCACTGAAGAGTGGGAAGTCAGCAGGAGCGGACAACATACCTGCGGAATTGCTTCAAGCAGGAGGAGAAGTGTTGATTGACGCCCTCACCATTATCTGTAACAAGATCTGGCAGAGAGGGGAGTGGCCTACACCAAGGACCCAGTCGCTTTCGTCATCACTCTTCCCAAAAGGTTAACCAGGCATGAGATTAAGAAAAAGTGAAAAAACCTGAAATGGCTGGGGTCCAGGAGCCGCCATAGGCCCTGGCGGGGTAAAGGGGCAGCGTTTCTCAAATAGTGTACGTCTACAAGCAGTCAGATTCTCTATCTTCACTTCCATTTCAAACATGGCGTCTCATTATGTACCATGCGTTATAGCTCGAGGCGAAGCATGTGACGATTCAGGAGTAAAAAATAAGTGGCTTCCACTTGTTGAGTCCATGTTCAGTGTCATGGGAGAGATGATTGACAAACCAAACACCAAGACAGACATTAACACATATTCTACCATGCAAACTGTCAAGCATTCGTTCAAGGCCAGGGGTAAGACTGCAGTGCAATACTACAAGAGGGGTCTGAAACAATGGCTCCTAAATATTTGAAGCTATGCACTGTGTTGAGGGATTGGCCTTGGACTTTGATGTCCGTGTTGATGCCATTGGTGTTATTTGTCATCATTTTGGTCTTCTTTGCACTTATTTCCATTCCATAGGCTCTAGAGGTGGTGTCAAGCCTCTGTACCAACTGTTCAAGTTCTTGTTCCTCTCCAGCCAATCCATCAATGTTATCCGCAAAACGAAGGTTGGAGATTGCTCTACCCCCTTTGCTGACTGTGCCTTCGTAATCTGCAAGGGCATCTGACATGATGCGCTCTAGGATGAGGTTGAAATATTTCAAGGTATTAAAAATCTTTCATGTCTTCAATAATGGTATTGGATGCAGTCAATTAAAAATTCCAAAAATAAATTTTGATTTTCTTAATGATGAACGAGTTTTTGAAACATGTGCTCGTGTTTGTTGATTACAGATCACCATGCTTTGAGTCTGATTTAGAGATAAATCGCATATAGCTTCCAGTATTATTATTAATATTATTATTATTTTCTCAATTGAAAACAAGATAAGTTTTCCATAGATTAGTACTTGACCTGATGCTATAAATACTACCTGCATGAAGGGATCATCAACCAAAGGATAGAAGAAATCAGTGGTTTGGACCAGAGACAGTCCTCCATGACGCAAAGGTGTGATTGACGAGTCCATTCCGATACCTTAAAAAATATAACAATATTATTTCTTAATTCTTCCAGAATGTTTTATCAAAATAACATTCTACGATATTAAAGTCACAATGAAAGTCTTGTGTAAATTGTTTTATAAATTAGTTTAGGTCTCCTATGAGCTTGTCATATGCCAAAAAGTTAATTACTACCAGTCTGGTGATCTGATACAGTGCTATGATTTAATTTTGATTATGTTGGTAGACATTATCTACTTTCGTTTTCGTTGCTAGAAATTGGTCACGTGATCAGACAAAAAAAGCCGCTACGTGCTAGTAACGAGCCTCTTGGCCCGCCATCTTGAATAATTGAGGTTCGAATGGGACAAAGTATATAAGCCAGTTTCTTTAACAATATAAAATGACACGCTATTCGGATACTTTAGAAAGAACAAACGTTTTACAAAATTTCACAGGTCCTACATAAAAACCAAATTTTTTGTCAAAATGCATTGTTTTTGAGGAAACGAAAATCTCGAAAATGAAACTTTTGGAAACTACACAACCGGTATAATTTTCATATTTTCTGACAGCATTACAAAATTCTTACCAAGCCTGGGAGGTGGGGCCATGTATTGAAATTGAGCCTGATCAGCATCCTGAGCACTGCTGTCCTGTTGGAGCCCCTCAAGAAGTTTGAGCAGAACTTCTTGAGGGACTTTACACCCTCATCCCTTTAGGTCAGCAAATTTCGTGAGTCGGAAATTGGGATCCAACTCGTGTGCTACAGGATCGAACGGACGTCTCATAGCCATATTGCCTTTTTAGGTGTCAAATCGCATTAAACTCTGTTGAAAAATTACAAAAGAATTGAATAACAATTATATGCAACAACAGGTGACGATGCAAATGCAAAATACAATATCAAAATCAAAGAATATAGTCAGTGACGTTTGAAAGCCTTACCTGAAAATGGCAACCTCCCCAGACAGTGCGAAAAAACCCGGATTGACGATCGACGCTCTCTCCGAGAGGGGTCAGTCATTGTTTTTAATTTGCAACTCCAGTGAAATATTTATTTGTGGGCATTGCTCATTTTTAATAAGTCTTATTTTATTTCTAGTATATATTGATTTAGTTCGCCATTAGTTTTAGACAGATATTTACCGTACATCTATTTGTTATGCGTGTTACTTCATTCAAGGGAGTACTTATTGGTTTTTAACTTCGTCTCTCTTCGGCTGCCTAGCCCCAAGATCGCCTTCAAAAGTAGGCCTTGATCTTTGTTTGCGGCCGAGGGAAGTTCCTCTCTATCTCATTGACGGCAAAAGACCGTACTTAATTATTTAGATTATTCACGGTCTTTGCTGAACGTTGGTTAAATGGGAATGCACGATTACAGTCTCTTGAATAAATGATAAGTACGTGTCGGTTTAGCTTTATTTGCCTTGCAGATCTATTAAAACAAATTAAAACAAAACAAAACAAAACAAGAAAGTTAAGAAAATATAATACGCGTTGCCATTCATTTTATTAAGTAAATACGTACATAATTATACCCCATAATGTACTGGGTTATTTACTGTAAAATAAAATACAGAGAGAGAGATTGGCTTGTGAGGGCGCTTACGGATCGAAAGACAAGAAAAGAAAACAAAAAATCCCCATCCACATGATAATTATATATTGTCTAAATTTGCCATTGCGTAACTTATAGTTGTTAACAGTAAATTATTATATATATATATGTATTTGTTTTGTTGTTGTTATTTGGTTGTTCTTTTTTTTTGGTTTGTTTGCTTTTCAATTTCCACGTTAGATCCGTAGGATCTCATCTTTGATATGATGATGATAATCATTATTGTCAGGGTGGCGACGTGGTGATCGTCCTTAACGCTGATGCAATAGGACGTTAAGCTTCGTTGTTTTCAATTTCCAGACTTATCTGCAGACTTTGAAATAGTCGGAAGGTGTGTGTGTGGGGATGGAGTGGGGGGTTGGGGTGGGTAATCAGAATGAGCCAACTGCCGGTTTATCGATAGGTCTGTCTGTCTGTCTGTTTGTCTGTCTGCCTGTCGGTCCATTAATTGGAAGCCATGTCTCAATTAAGAACCTCTGAACAGATTTTGACCAAAATTAATAAGAAAATTACCTAGCTAGGTGTCTATATTTGTTGTAAACACGTAATTTTGCTCAATATGTCGATCGTGTCTCATATGCATCGTTAGAATAATATATATAGTCTAGTAAACAGCACCGCACCGAAAATGAACACTTTTGAAATTGTGTGTGAGTGTAGGGGGAGAGGGAGTGTCTGTGGGTGTGTGTGCGTGTGGGCATGTAGAAACGACGTTCTGATGACACACACATGTGTGTGCGTGTGTGTGTGTGTGTGTGTGTGTGTGCGGGTGTGTGTGGGTGTGTGTGTGTGGCTATGTGTGTCTAGAAATACATTTGAAGGGCTTCCCATCTTGGTGTTTTTTTTTTTAAATTGTTTCCTTACTTACATACGGATTATTATCTTGCTTTCTTTTCGGTTTTACTTACTTACTTATTTACTTTATTATTCAAACTTACTTAGTCAGCTATTTAGTTAATTAATGAGGCCTACTTTCGTTCTTTTTTTTTCTATTATTTTCTTCACTTAATTTTTTTTTTTTCATTTCTCAGTAAAAAGACGCACGATCGGAAGCTGAAGGTCGTATTAGGCATGTGGTGTGGCATGTGGAAGTACTTATATTTGCGAATGCTTTTTATGCCCACACAATGGAAGATTGTTCAGAATCAGCTTATATTCGACGTGTTCAGAAAAGGCCAGTTCCTTTCTGCTACATGAAAGTAGCTTTGTGAGTGTGGAGCAATTGCAAATTACCATACTAACTAATATTAACTTATTTAAGACGGTCCATAACACTATTAACAGGCGTTAAGGATGCCTACTCTCTCCAACACTCTTCAACATCTTCCTAGATCGCATCATGTCATATGCCCTTGCAGATCACGAAGGCACAGTCAGCATAGGTGGTACAGCAATCTCCAACCTCCGTTTTGCGGATGACATTGGATGGATTGGCTGGAGATGAACAGGAACATGAAACAGCTGGTGCAAATGCTTGACTTCACCTTCAAAGGGTATGGAATGGAAATAAGTGCAGAGAAGACCAAAATGATGACCAACAACAATGGCATCCACTTGGACATCAAAATCCAAGGCCAATCCCTCAACACAGCATAACTTCAAATATTTAGGAGCAATTGCATCAGACAATGGATCTGGACAGGAAGTCCTCTCCAGGATCGCACAAACAACTGCTGCCCTGACAAGATTGAAACCCATTTGGAAAGACATGACCATCAGTCTACACCCCAAGGTAAGGCTGCTGCGCTCCCTTGTCATCTCCATCTTCCTATACGCTTCCGAAACATGAACCCTCACAGCATATCTACAACGAAAAATACAAAGCATGGAGAGGAGGTGCTACAGAAGACTTCTGGGCATTTCCTACACCCAGCACATCACCAACAAAGAAGTCCGACAGACAAAGACCATCCTGCAAGTCATGGCGCAAGGAAGCAGAAGAAGAGGGAGACAGAAAAATAAATGGGAGGACAACATTCGAGAATGGACTGGCTTGATACTGAGCGAAACCATGAGGGTTGCTGAGGACAGAAAAAGATGGAGCTGGTTAAACGATCATGTGTGGTGCCCCCAAAAACCTTTGAGTTACGGGTTAGGATAGGAAATGATAGGCTAGTACCACTGTACTGTACTACTATTAGTTGTACGTACAGAACTTAGCATGTTATGAGTAATATGACCTGTCTTTAATAAGATTTTTGGAAGGTTCGTTGAGGTTCACAACTTTTTTTTCGAGGTTCTTATATATCCCAAACCTAAGTCCCTGATGAATTTTTTTTTTTTTTTTTTTTTTTTACAAAAGGTTTAGAACCTTGGTCCTGTGTTTGAGAACCTAAAAAAAAACAGGTTTGGAAAATATGTCAGAGACAGAGGGGAAAAAAGACCAATTCAGGCAATTGGAAGAAAATTTCACAAAACTAACGAGAGGAAATAGACTTAAATATGTCATTTATAGAAACAAATGTCTTTGGGTTATACCATATGGTTGAGTTTAGTCATAGGCCTTTGTTTTATTTATTTATTTATTTATTTAATCGTTCTTATATAGCGCTTTTCCAGCTCAAGAGCTGCTCAAGGCGCTGGCCGATACAGGATCTAACTCAAGCCGCCCGAGACGCCCACCCGCAGCCTTTGGGCGCATGGTCTGACGCCCGGACAACTTAGCACAATCCTGGGCAGCCAGGGATGGGGGAGAAGGACCTAGGTGCATGCTGGGTGTGTACTTGTCACCGGCACTCACCCGTCTAGGACATGAGCGTCAGGATCTTTAAAGTCCGTTATGATGGAATGTATGCGACACAGACTAGACCTCGGTTTATACTCTCATCCGAACCCTTTGTAGGGTTACTTAGAATATAGTCATGGGGTGAAGAAGCTAACGGTCACAAAAAGAAGTCACTTAGGATACAGAGGTTTCTCCCATTCTGGGCCCTTGCTGTGAAATGTCCTCCCTCCTGACCTGAAAAATGTCGTCACAGTTAACAGCTTCAGAAAGCATCTTAAGACGCACATGTATTAGGTAAAAAGGTAAAGGTAGTCCCATAGCCTTGTGGCCGTAGGGGAGCGTGATGTTGGAGATCACACTTATCTTGGGCCAGTGTAATGAGGGTGATGCCCATCTCTCTCCCTCGCTGCTTTACCTTCCCCACCCTTAAGAGAGTAGGTACTCATTCACAGTTGAGTCAACTGGGGGCATTGTTATTTGTTGCTTCACGTTTTGCGGTCACCCATCCAAGTGCTAACCGCACTGGACGGTGCTGAACTTGCGACACAGTAGCGAGTGCTCCAACCACTGCGCTATCCGACACCCCATTTCGTAAATATATCATTATAAAAAAAAGAAATATATATATATATATATATATATATATATATATATATATATATATATATATATATATATATATATATATATATATATATATATATAATAGGAACATACATGTATACATTTTTTTTTTTTTTTTTTTTTTTTTTTGCGCCATGAGCATACTGCCAGCGTTGAGTTGTGTAGCAAGTCATCATCATCATCACCATTATCATCATCATCATCATCATCATCATCACCTTTCGATTTTGTTAATTGAGAAGTAGATTTGTTCTGCAGCAGACTGAATATTGATTTACATTTAGTGTTTTAAGTATAATTGGTATACATGTTCTCAGTCTTGTTGCTGTTGTTGTCTTGTTGCTATGGTTGTTGTCTTCATGTCGTCATAATATAAACTGTAATAATAACAATAATAATAGTTTGGCTTCTTTCCAGAGAGTATGAAGGCAGAGGTTTTGAAATAGATGGACTGCAATTCAAACATGTCCTACTGCAAGCGCTTACAGAAGTGTTTGGTCAGGTATGTCCAAGTTTCTTCATGTTATTCACCTCTTACCCCAACCCACTTTTCTCTCCTCCAAACCTCCTTTTTACCTCGCCTGTGCATCCTGAGCATGCTGTTAGCATGAACGATGCAGCATCTTATTTCATTTGTTAGTGTTAATATCCCTCTTGTCGACTCTTGATGTCATTTACTGACATCACCTTCTTCTGGTGAAGTGGACATCTGTTACGTTGAAACGCGAACGAAAGTATGTCGGAAGCGTGTACGATAGATCTAATCGTTTCGATTTGCAAAGTATTCAATAATGGAGTTTATTTACCTTTGATTTGAGTTTGCATTGTTGTTAGGAGAGGTTTTGTATAACGTTGATAATTTTCGTTGGTCGATATTGCCGGAGAATACTCTGGATTTCCTTGTTTACTATCGATCGAAGTTTCGGGACGATTGTCGAAGCAAGTGGTCGTTCCGGAAGATATAAAAATATGTATTGATGTAAGTCAGTGATGACGATCTTTTATTCGATTGGTGGCAGTGCGTCATTTCTACAGTATTCGAAATTCTTCCGGAAGAGAGAGAGATTATAAAATTGCGTGCCGCACTGTTGTTGAGAGATCAGATAGTGAGATAATTGTTGAGAGTAAAGTTGTTGATAGTGATTTGGAGAGTTGCTGTGAAAGTTGTTGAGTTGAGTTGAGAATTGTATGCAGTTGTTGGTGTGTGCTGAATAAAAGTGGAAAACTTCATACGTCGACTTTGTGACTTGTATGCTGTTTGGACGGGTTGCGTGAATAAACGAATCTGAGTTACACCCTATCAGGAATTCAGCATTGGGGCTGAATCGGATACTGATAGAAAACTCCATCATCAAACCGAGTGTAACATTTTGGGGGTCAAGCCGCGATTCACGCCATAGCCAAGGGTTCAACTGCTACAACAAGCGAGTCAACGTTACGAGAGGCAGTCATCGAGGGTAGCCGCCAACGAGTTGCGTCGAGAGGGGCCAACATACTGGGACTACATCACCGATAGGTTCGGGTTGACTGCAAGGGCGTGTAGTCGCTGAAGAGTTGCTTCGTGAGCGAACAACAGTCGGGACTACGTGGCTGCCGCAGGACTACGTCGAGGGACAGTCTCGGAGCTACATCGCCAGTGTTACAGAGAGCGGCGAGCGGACGTCGCGTCTACTTCAGCACAGGAGCGTATACATCAACACCAGCGTGGTGCAGCGTCGCATACGACGAGGACAGCGGGGCCTGCGTCAACGAAGGCGACTAGTGACAAGCATCAGCGCTACTGCAGAAAGCGTGCTGTTCTAGAACAGTCTAGAAAGGTACAGTACAGTCAAGAACTTTCCAGAAAAAAAAGAACTCTACAGTCAAGAACTTTCTAGAAGAAGAACCTTCCAGAAAAGAACTTTCTTGAAAAGAACTTTCCAGAAGCATCAAGATGGCTGACTTCTGGCAGAAAGGGGTTGAACTGAATCTAAAAGGCAAGCAGCTGACGGAGTACGTCAAGTCTCAGGAGAGAATACGAGAAAGAGAATTGGAAGAGAAGCGTCTAGAAAAAGAAATAGAACTAGAACAGAAGCGTCTAGAAGTAGAAGAGCAGCGTCGCCGTGAAGAACGAGAATTAGAAGAGCAGCGTCGCCGTGAAGAACGAGAATTAGAAGAGCAGCGTCGCCGTGAAGAAAGAGAATTAGAACAGAAGCGTCTAGAAATTGAACAGCAGCGGCAAGAAAAAGACAGAGAATTCGAGCTGAAGCGTCTTGAGTTCCAGCTAGAAATGGCGCGTATCCAGCAACAGCAGAATGCGCCACAAGTTATCAGTGACAACAAAGCTCCAAAATTGCCAGCATTCGTCGACGGGAAGGACCAGATCGACAGCTATCTGGCGAGATTCGAAAGGTTCGCCGAAAGCTCCAATTGGCAACCTCGAGACTGGGCGATTCGACTAAGTGCACTTCTGACAGGGCAAGCGCTCGAAGTTTACACCAGACTGTCGAACGATGACGCCAAAAACTACGACGTCTTGAAAGAGGCCCTATTGCAGTGCTACAACTTTACAGAGAAGGGCTACCGTAAACGCTTCCGTGAATGCCGGCCTAAGTCAGACGAGACGCCAAAGCAGTTTGTGGAGCGCCTGTCGTCATATCTACACAAGTGGGTGGAGTTATCAGGCGAAATGAAGTCTTACGACAGTCTCCATGACCTGATTGTGAAAGAACAATTTCTCAACGCCTGTCACAAGGACCTAGCGACCCACTTAGAAGAACAAAAGCTGCAGACGCTTAAAGATGTGACTGAGGCTGCTGAAAGATATCTTATCGCTCATGGGAAAACCCTGGGGCCACCCAGCGCGACGAAACCTTTTCAGAAGACTGGAAACCATGTGAACCAGATCCAAGGGAGCCAGACGAGCCGGAGACAGACGGACTCCACGCCTCCTCCCAGGGAAGGGCATTCAAGAGGCTGTTTCATCTGCAACGCTACAGACCACAGAGCTGCCAGCTGCCCTCAAAGCAGAAATAGCGTACAGCGGAGCAGTACGGACAATGCAGCGGTGGGCAACCGACAGAGACGTTTCTCCAATCAACGGCAAACCAGTAGATCTGACCATCAAGTGTGCGGCGGGAGCGTCATTCTTCCGAGTGAGACCAAGCGCACAGCTACTCCTGCGGACGTGCAAGAGTGCATAACCGATGGCCAACTTCTCCTTGCCAACGGGAATTCCATCCCCGTCGTCGCCAGCGCAGCTGTGACCGTACAGAACATGCCTGTTTCCAAGGGACGCGTCGGAAATCATGAAGTGACTGTTTTAAGAGACTCTGGCTGCAGTGGGGTCATCGTCAGAGAAGACCTAATCGCTAAAGAACAGTTCACTGGCGATTCAAAATGGACACTTATGGCCGACAGCAAATGTGTGAGAGCGCCAGTTGCGAAGATTCATGTCAACACCCCTTTCTACATAGGCGAAGTCGAAGCGGTTTGCCTGAAGAAGCCGCTGTACGATTTGATGATCGGGAATATCGACGGCGCGAGACGACCCGACGACCCCGATCCAGAGTGGAGTCCTGCCTCAACCCAACACGTCGAAGTTGTAGAGGAGGATCCATTGCCGTTTCCCGATGGAGACCTTACAGAGCTGCTACGGGACAATGTGGTTACTCCGGCTCAGCCCTGCCGACCAGAGATCGTCGGTGCTGTTACTACCAGGGCCCAGGCCAAGAGAGACAAGACGTCTACGCCACTGAAGGTCGCCGACAACTCCAAAGCTGCCATCGTGGACAGAGATAAGCTGATCCAGCTCCAGGAAGCTGATAGCACTTTAAACAAGTATAGGAACCGCCAAGACCACGTGACCAAGGGCAGTGGTACGGTCTATTTTGAGGTGAAGGCCAAGATCCTGTATCGAATCTTCCAGCACCCGAGGGTCAACGGAGGGAAACCACTACATCAAGTCTTGGTACCGTTACCCCTAAGGCGCCAGGTGATGGAAGTAGCGCATGACTCAATCATGGGAGGTCACCTAGGCATCAAGAAGACGTCAGACAGAATCCAGGCGGTGTTCTACTGGCCAGGACTTCATGCGGACGTCAGCCGTTTCTGTCGATCATGTGACATTTGCCAGAAGACCATACCTCGAGGAAGGGTCCCGAAAGTGCCTATGCAGAGGATGCCTCTGATCGACCGACCTTTCAAGAGGGTGGCCTTAGACTTAATCGGCGAAATAAGACCTCCGAGTGAAGAAGGTCATCGGTGGGTACTGACTTTAGTGGACTATGCGACTCGGTACCCAGAAGCAGTGCCTCTGAAGAAGATTGACACTGAAACTGTTGCAGAGGCGCTAGTGGACATGTTCAGTAGACTTGGAGTGCCCGAAGAAATTCTGACAGACCTCGGGACGCAGTTCGTCTCTGACTGCATGAAGGAGGTCAACAGACTGCTGAGCATCCGGCATTTGACTACGACACCCTACCATCCAATGTGCAACGGGCTTGTCGAAAAGTTCAATGCTACGCTGAAGTCCACCCTGAAGAAACTGTGCAGCGAACAGCCCAGACAATGGCATCGTTACATCAACGCCTTACTTTTCGCCTACAGAGAAGTACCGCAGGAGTCCACCGGCTTTTCTCCGTTCGAGCTGCTGTACGGAAGAACCATCCGAGGGCCGATGCACATCCTAAAAGAACTGTGGACGAAAGAAGTAGACACCCCAGAGGTGAAGAACAGTTACCAGTACGTGTTTGAGCTACGGGAGAAGCTGGAGCAGACTCTCGAGATAGCCAGAGAAAACCTGAAGAAGTCCCAGGACTGTGGAAAGCACTACTATGACCGTAGGGCTGTGAACAGGAAGTTTAAACCTGGCAACAAAGTGCTGGTGCTGCTACCTACTGATCACAATAAGTTGCTGATGCAGTGGAAAGGCCCGTACGAAGTGGAGACTGTGGTGGGGATCAATGACTACAAGGTGAAGGTCGGCCAGCATTCCAAGATATACCATGCCAACCTCCTTAAGCTGTACGTGGAAAGGCCATCAGAGACTGTGCACGCAGCCACAGCAGCTGTGACCGACGACAGCTTTGACAGCGAAAAATTGTTGGAACTGGGAGACTTCCACAGCAAAGAAGGCATCAATGACGTTAAGCTAGGACCAGGCTTGACGGAAGGTCAAAAGTTGGAGCTCAAGGACCTTATGGGCGAGTTTCCCCATAGCTTCAATGATGTCCCAGGCTCTACGACTTTGGTCGAACATGAAGTCCACACCCAGACCTGGAAGGAGCATCTGCAGACCTTGAGGGAGCTGTTCCACCGTCCCGCAGAAGCCAACCTGACCGTGAGACCCAGCGAATGCATTCTGGGAGCTGACAACGTCGACTGCGTTGGACATCCGACGGAAGAAAAAGACAACGGAGGATGCACTGACTCCAGGAAAGCCCACGTGATCGTCGTCTTTGACCCTGGGCCGATGACAACCGCAACTGACGAGGGCGTCGTTACCTTGCGGATGAAAGAACATTGACTGTGTTGGTGAACTAAGAACATCGGTAATATCTAGACAGATTTGAAGATGAAAGAACATTGACTGTGTTTGGGTGAATTGAGAACATTGGCATTGCCCAGACATTCCTGAAGATGAAAAATATTGACTGTGTAGATAAAGTGTGAACATTGACAATATCCAGATAGACTTGCGGATGGAAGAATATTGACTCTGTGTGAATGAACTGTGAACGATGACAGTGTTCAGACAGACTGAAATAAGTTTTAATTCTGTACTTTGTTTGTGCACTACGTTTCAACATTGTTGAAAGAAATTGGGTAAATTTCTTCTTGAGTGGGGGGTTATGTTACGTTGAAACGCGAACGAAAGTATGTCGGAAGCGTGTACGATAGATCTAATCGTTTCGATTTGCAAAGTATTCAATAATGGAGTTTATTTACCTTTGATTTGAGTTTGCATTGTTGTTAGGAGAGGTTTTGTATAACGTTGATAATTTTCGTTGGTCGATATTGCCGGAGAATACTCTGGATTTCCTTGTTTACTATCGATCGAAGTTTCGGGACGATTGTCGAAGCAAGTGGTCGTTCCGGAAGATATAAAAATATGTATTGACGTAAGTCAGTGATGACGATCTTTTATTCGATTGGTGGCAGTGTGTCATTTCTACAGTATTCGAAATTCTTCCGGAAGAGAGAGAGATTATAAAATTGCGTGCCGCACTGTTGTTGAGAGATCAGATAGTGAGATAATTGTTGAGAGTAAAGTTGTTGATAGTGATTTGGAGAGTTGCTGTGAAAGTTGTTGAGTTGAGTTGAGAATTGTATGCAGTTGTTGGTGTGTGCTGAATAAAAGTGGAAAACTTCATACGTCGACTTTGTGACTTGTATGCTGTTTGGACGGGTTGCGTGAATAAACGAATCTGAGTTACACCCTATCAGGAATTCAGCATTGGGGCTGAATCGGATACTGATAGAAAACTCCATCATCAAACCGAGTGTAACAACATCATGTAATCATTTTTTCGGATGAGAGTATAAACAAGAGGGGGTCTAGACTGCATAGACTTTTAAAGGGTTCTAACCTGTCAGAAACACCTTTTGTGGGTTTAAGTGTATACCCATACTATAGTCAATATGTGTACCCGTTTTTCTTTAGAACCGCACTCGAACCACCCTATACCACAACGCAAGCAAAGTTAATGTTTTCGGAGATTGACGAGTACGATTGAAAATGCAACGGATAAACCGAATTTCCATGCTTACATCACAAATCCTGAAAATCACTCGTGGTCTTGATAGAAATTGATCCATTGGTAAAAAAAGGGTAAAAGTAGTCCCATAGCCTTGTGGCCGTAGGGGAGCGTGATGTTGGAGATCACACTTATCTTGGGCCAGCGTAATGAGGGTGATGCCCATCTCTCTCCCTCGCTGCTTTACCTTCCCCACCCTTAAGAGAGTAGGAACTCAGTCACAGTTGAGTCAACTGGGGGCATTGTTATTTGTCGCTTCACGTTTTGCGGTCACCCATCCAAGTGCTAACCACACTGGACGGTGCTTATCTTGCGACACGACACAGTAGGGAGTGCTCCAACCACTGCGCTATCCGACACCCCTTTGATCCATTGCCTTTTTTAAATAGTTGTCAGTGCATGTTAATACCATATCTTGTGACTGGATGAAATTCCACATTCACAGACAGCACAAATTCCACCAGACTTGTACTTCTCAGGGATGGATTTAACCGGAAATTACCGGTATTTTACCGGTTTGAGAATAAAAATACCGGTTGAAAAATCAGTAGCCGGTAGAGCCTACCGGTTCTTATTTTGTTTGACTGGTTTCAAAAATAAAGAAAGAAATAAAAAGAGAAAGAAAAACAAGAGGAGAGAGAGACAGACAGACAGACCGACAGCCAGCCAGCCAGCCAGCCAGCCAGCCAGCCACACTGATTATGTGTTTAGGGAGTGTAGACGAGAGGCCTGCGAATGCGTTCAGTAGCCTTGCCATATTCTTTGAGGTAATTAATACAGAATGATATAACATTGGCGGGCGCAAGGCTATCGTGAATTCGGATAAATTAAACTCGCGCATTTTTCGATTTTTTTCTTTCCTCGTGCTCGTCAGTATGTATTGCGACAGTGGCAGATAGGCTAGTAATAATGAAGAAGCAAAAATCTCCTTTTTCATTTTTTTGCTAGGGGGGAGAGAAGTTTATGTGAAGACGAAGATGTTTCTAATGAAACAGAAAGTGCATTAACAGAGTCGCCATCTACTTATATAAAATAGGACGCATTGTTAAGCTTTGCTATGGGTCATACCGGTTTCCAGGACTGGCCTACCGGTTTGCGTTCGAGTGGGTTTGTTTACTGTGACGTCGTACCGGTTTTGCAAATTCCTAGGACGATCACTGACTTCTTCTCTATATGTCACAAATGGGAGAACCCATTTTGTCATTTTACTTCCAATTTAGCATTTCACCACAGGATTATATTTGGGTCTTATAGAGATTGTTGAGAGAGAGAGAGGTTGTCTGCCGTCATAACTATTAAAATACTTTATAGGTGAGATCCACTTTAATTGTTGATTGCCAGCTGTACATAGTCACACCCAACAAGCACTAAGTCCTATTTCCCCTCAATTGTTCAGTTGTCTGAAGTGTTAAGGCAGCAAGTTGGCAGCCGAGTTAGATATTGTTTTTGATAGGAGCCTTCCGATGTTGTTTGAGCTGGTAAAGAGCTTTAGGTATAAGAACAATGCATAGTACTAATAGCAATTCAAAATAATATTCATTATATTATATATATATCATTATATCAGTTTCAAAAGTTAGTTCATTAATATATCGATACAGGGTTGACACTAGCACTTCAAGTTCTGCGCCTCTGTATAGAGAAGCATATGATATATATAATATATATGTGACTGTTGTGGCCATTATCATGAACATTTCTGTACACTGTAAAAATAATGTGCCTAATTTAATAATAATAATAATAAGAATAATAAGAATAATAATAAAATAATACATGATGCTATCACAAGCTTTTTCTTCAACTGAATTAAAAGCTTGGTGATCTGAAGAGATTGCTATTATAATTTATAACTATAAATGCAGTTCTTGTATGTTATATATTTATGGATCTGTAGATAGTTGTATCTCTGGCATAACGAGATAATAATTAGTTTTATTTCCGGGCGGCACAATTATGTAAGTGTAAGGCTAATGTTTAAAATAAATGTATCCCCCATGTCACCAGCATCCACATGGCAATCCCTATTCATGATTTCTACTCAGATTTTGTTTAGTTTATAGCTGCTCATTGCTCAAGTTCATAATGACTTCAATACCTATCACTGATTATTTACATTCTGATAAGATTTTATTGTGTGTGTGTGTGTAGAGATAGATAGATAGATAGATAGATAGATAGATAGATAGATAGATAGATAGATAGATAGATAGATAGATTAGATTAGATTAGATTAGATTAGATTAGATTAGATTAGATTAGATTAGATTAGATTAGATTAGATTAGATTAGATTAGATTAGATTAGATTAGATTAGATTAGATTAGATTAGATTAGATTAGATAGATAGATAGATAGATAGATAGATAGATAGATAGATAGATATGCAATGAGTGTTTCATGCTTCATTTTTTGAATAGATTGGAGCAAGTGAGACCATTGATTTGTTGAAATTATCAGAGAATGGTGAAGGAATTGTCAGAGTCCCTTCAAGGTAAGTGTGTGTGTGTGCTTGCATGCATGCAAGTGTGTGTGCGTGCGTGTGTGTGTGTGCATTCATGTGTGTGAATGATCATATATGTGTGCTGCAGTAGAATTTCTGACAGTAGAATGGCTGGATTGAACCCATAGTATGTAACGACAGTGGGTTATTTGATCAGACATGCATGAGAGGTCACATAAAGGTCACGATTTGTCAAGGTCACTGAAGGTCAAGTTCATCCCAAGGTCACTGTATTTTTTTGTATTTTTTTTTGTGGGGGGAGGCATTATACAATTTTTGCTTTAGTTTATTTGATAGTACATGAGTGTATTTGGAGCCAGAGGTCAATGTCATCTCAAGGTCAAGAGCATAGAAAGATCAATGTCGATATTACTTTGCATTTTAATGCCACCGTTTCATTTAGTTTTTTTCTGGGCACTCATTATCATGTTAAATATTGAAGCTCCATAAGGAGCATATGAGGCATATGGGCTTTGTCTTCCAGCTTTCTTCTGGTTTCGTATTATGCTTATGTTAAAACAATTTTGCACAGCAATCAAGAATTCTGATAATATAAGAAGAAGAAAAAAAGTAGTGTGTAGCTGATTTTGAACAGTCTTCTTTATTATGCAATTGTATGACGATTATAATTGTACTGACTTTATGTGCCTTGGATCACATTTCCTTTGTGCAATATGTAGGCTTTACAAATAGGGGTATTAGTTGTTTATTATTACCATTGTGATTGTGTGGTCGCAGATGTTTCATTATTATTACCATTGTGATTGTGTGATAGCAGATGTTTCATTATTATTACCATTGTGATTTTGTGATTGCAGATGTTTTGTCCATCTATGGAGTGCGATGACCTTGTTCGGGAAGTACAGAAAGGAGCCCTGTGCTTTCAGAGTCAGACAGGTAAGAGTTTTGTATTTCTACCAGTAGCAAAGTTTAAAATAATCATGTCTTACTTCTCATGCCAGGAAAAGGAGAGCTAGTACGTAAGTGCCTTCCAAGTCTTTTTCCTTTGTGAGTTGTGTAGGACTAAATTAAAAACTGTTTTTGTAAACCCATATATATATATATATATATATAGAGAGAGAGAGAGAGAGAGAGAAACCCCCTTGTTTCCTGGAACCTCCTATATAACGCTATGTAATTTAATCACTTGTAGACGGACCGCTAACCCTAACCCGTTTCGAGCGGAATATGTGTAGCACTGCCTTACCATACACGTCGAGGCACTGCCTTACCCTACCCGTCGTTCCCAGATCGTTTTTTGGGAGCCGCCTACCCGGGTTCCCGGATCCAAAGGCCGGGTCCGCAGATAACCGTAGGGAAAACTGTTAACCGGTTATGTAGGAACATTTTATAAGCCTATATATATATAATGATGACAGTGTATGACGATACTAACTTGTAGTTGTAATAAACCGGTTTCCACTAAACATGCGACCTTGACCCTGGCCGAGTCAGAGATCTATCAAACATATGCATATAGGCGCAGGCACTCAAATGCCTGCAGTATATGATTTTAGTTTACAGCACAATAGCTGCTAAAGGTGTATTGTGGGGTGCAACACTCCATGTTATGAGAGCCAGTAGCACATGATGACCCAGTTTTTAAGTGCCTTGTGAAAAGTTTCTCTTAATGTATCATAGTGTATGAAATAATTTAAATATCTCTTCCTATCCCTAGATTCCACCTACCTGTGAAAGAAGGAATGATAAATGTTTATCACTGAAGGCTTTACACTACTGACATATAATATACACAATTGATTCTTTCTTTAAATTATTATTTTTTTTTTTTGGCAGGTATCTACAAGTCTTATGGGTCTGTCCTGCAATAGCAGAGAATGGGAAATTCCAGAAGTTTCCTGAAAGTGCACAAGCCATGGGGAAGCAAGACAAATCATGCTGCCCAAAATGCTGATGCCTACGAGAATTCCTGGTTGAGGCTGAAATGTTGCAGAGAACTACAAAATTAGCTATATGACCAGGTTGCCAATGCAATTCCTCACTGACAGGTTTTGGGTCATTTGATGACAGAGCTGCAAACATTCAACAACTAGCTGTATCCACAGCTAGCTTATAGTTTTATAGTACAACCATTGGCCCATGGTGCCTGAGATGCAGTGCATGGGACGTGAGGGGAAAGGGGTCCATGTCAGCTGTTTGTAGGGGTTCTGTCACGTGGGGTTTATGGGCTCTGCACAATGGAATTATGGACCCTCACGTTTATTCGGTGGGAACTGCTAGTAAGTCACCCTATGAATTACTTTAATAAATTTATTTGTTTAGCTCGTTCTGTGTTAAGGTTGGGATACAGAAATAGATAGAAAAATGGTAAAAGATTACTGTCACACTAGCTTTCACACGGCTATGAATCATATGTAGTCCAGCCACTTGATAACAGTTAAAATCACACATTTATTTCTTCTACTCTATACAAGATTCTCTAAGTACTAATCTAACTTAAAAAGTCTCAGTCACTGCTAATAGTTCGATCGCTGATAGTCTATGCAGCTGTTCTATCTTCATCGGGCACTTGCTAGTATATCTCATGTAGATTTGGACTACTGTGGTCCGTGTTACAGTTTCTGGAGAGTTGGACTACTGTGGTCCTGCTATGATCAGTTTAAGTGCACCTTGGCGTGTTCACTTAACTGCTAGATGGTGCGTGCGAAGTCCTTCTGTGAGGTAGCTTCTGGTACACCTTTGTCGTTGTGTAGTTGGGTTCCCTTGCCACGCTGTGGGGTCTGACAGGGTGTTTTTCAAGGCAGCTCTTTCCGTCTTGTGCGGTAGAGGATCCTCAACCAACTAGTCGTTTCTGTGGAGTGGGGTGCACAGGATAGCTCGGGATAGCTCGGGATAGCTCGGGATAGCTCGCCTGCTCGTCTGTAATATAAGAGACGAAATTCTGCACAACCCTGAATAATCGGTTTGTGCAGAGCGTCTCACTGAAAGCCAAAGTAGCCCTCAGTGATAGCTCCACATCTCTATACATAAGCGACGAACATTCTGCTACTTCCGGGTTCCACTGGAATCTCACTCTAAATTCCTATACATATATAAATATCAAACGTGGCTAACTATACACATACAGAATTAATAATATTATAAACATTCAGTGGTACAGCCACTGGTCTGCAAACATACATATAAGTTAAACAACAGTGGTTCCGTACGGGATACAACATGGCGGCGTAACCGGTCGTGTTTCGCCTCGTGGTCGGCTCTTCCACATGGTCACGCAAATTCGGATTAATAATTCACATTTATGCATAGCAAATTCCACAAACATAATTTCAACAATAATATAAATATATCACGATGAAACAGAAGGGTGTTCATTTACCTGTTTGACAAGTTCAGGCCCGTTGTGACTTGATAGAATTCTATGCTTCTAAGTCCTGCTTCCTGGTCTAAGTGTGTAGAGATTTCTCTAGCTATCTAGCTGTTCACACTTCGGTGTATTCCTCCCAACTGACCAAAACTGTGCGTGGTTTGGACCCAGTCAAACTGGCTCCAACCACTTTGCCTAAGCTCTCCCATTGGTTCCAACGGTCCGATTCAAAACTTAAGTGCTGACGTCACTGCGCTGTGTGTGTGGCTCAGGCTCGCAGTGTGCTGTAATTTAATTGCTGCTGTGTAATAGACTGACTCTCTACTATTACAATTACTACACAAGGCTAAATAGTCAACAAGCAGAGTTAAAACTAGCCAATTCGTGACAGGCTCCCTCAACTGAAAAAAGGCGATGACTACTGGATTCGACCTTTTTCTACTACAGAGCCTAGTTTAACGCTGCACTATCCTAGGGTCCTATTTACAAGCTAAGTAAGTTGCTCTACCTGAGCTGCAATGCTGTGCCAGGTAGCTATGGACTCTAGTGACAGGGTATTACTGGGCGGGGACGAATTCTGGTGCTGTGGCCCTTAGTTGTGTTGGGTGGGCAACAGCTGCTGTGTCCTCCACGAGATGGCGACTGAGGTAGTCGGCTCCGTGGTTTTCTTTGCCGGGGATGTACTCGATCTGGAATGAGTATGCTTGAAGGGTGAGTGCCCATCGCATCAGGCGAGAGTTCAAAGACTTGGAGGCTGCCAGGAACGATAGTGGTTGGTGGTCCACCTGAACTGTGAAGTGGGTCCCATACAGGTAGAGTTGGAATTTCTGTTAGGCCCAGACTAGTCCAAGGCATTCCTTCTCCGACGTGGCGTAGTGGGTCTCGCCGGGTCTCAATTTTCTGCTGGCGTAGGCGACAGGGAATAGCGTCTCTGCATTCTTGGGGTCGCGCTGTAGCAGTACTGCTCCGAGGCCTAAGTCGCTTGCGTCGGTGCGAAGAACGAATGGCTGAGTCAAATCGGGTAGGTGGAGTACTGGCGCCGATGTCATTCTGTCCTTGAGTGTTTGGAATGCCGTCTCGCATTCCGCTGTCCATACTACTTTGTCCGGGGCGATTTTCCGGGTTCCATTTGTCAGTGGTACGGCGAAGCTGTTGTAGTTGTGGATGAGCTTCTTCCGCGATGGCGATGGCCATCCATGTGTGTGTGCCGGGGGTCGCTGGTCGGTCCGTGTATTTCTTGAGGCGATTGATGTGGTGGTATCGGGCTCTCCCGTTCACCTCTACTTGGTAGACTGTCTTGGATTTCTTGGCAGTCACCCGGTACGGTCCTCTCCAAGCGATGTCCAGCTTGTTGGTTCCACTTGGAAGTAAGAGTAGCACTTGATCGCCGACTTGCAGTTCTCTGTCCTTCGCGTGGCGGTTGTAGTACTTCGCCTGACGGGCTCTTGCCTTCTTCAGTGCTTCACCAGCTTTCTTCCACGTTGCTTTGAGGGTTTCCTGCAGGTCTGCGACGTACTTGGTGGCACCTCTTGGTGTGTCGTCTATCTTGGCCTCCGTCCAACTTCTGCGTAGGGCTTCTAGCGGTCCTGCTAGAGGTCTGCCGAATAGCAATGTTGACGGGGTGTAGCCTGTGGCTGCATGGGGCGTTTCTCTATATGCGAACAGTGCCGCATTCACGTAGGTGTCCCACGCTTCTGGATTGTCGTCGGCGACTTTCCTGAGTATGGTGAGAAGGGTTCCATTCAGTCTTTCTACTTGTCCGTTGCTGGCTGGGTGGTATGGTGGCGTGCGAATGTGATGAACTTGTATCAACTCGAACACGTCTTGCATCAGGCGGCCGGTGAACTGAGATCCGTTGTCCGTTCTAATGCTGTCTGGGAATCCGACTCTGGTAAAGATGGCGATGAGTGCATCTGCAATCTTCTTGGTGTCGATCGCTGGCAACGGGACTGCTTCGCACCACATCGTACATGCGTCGACGAGTGTGAGTAGAAATCTGTTCCGCTTCTTGGTCATGGGCAGTGGTCCTACTATGTCTACTGAGACTTGCTGGAATGGCACGCCGACTACTACCGATGGTCCTAAGGTAACTGGTACGGTGTGATGTCGCGGGGAATATCGTTGACATTGGTGGCAAGATTTCACGTAGCGCTTGACATCCTCCGTGATTCCTGGCCAATAGTAGTGTGCGCTGATTCTCTGCACTGTGGCTCCAATTCCCATGTGTCCGCTGAGTGGCATGCTGTGGCCTAATTCTAGTACTTGGGCTCGAAGGGTGGCTGGTAGGACTAGTTGGGTGTGATCTCCATCTCCTTGTCGATGTAGAACTCCCTCTTCCATGTAGAAGTCTCCCTTGTGCGGGGGTGTGTGCGCCTTGGGTAGCTTCTGGAAGCACTTCGCTATCGAGGTGTCTTCTTTCTGTGCTGTTTTGATCTCTTCGAGTCCTGGATTCGGAGCGAACTCGGGCTGGGGTGGTTGGGTTTTAGCTTGGGCCCTGGTTTGCACTGCAGCTATCTCTACAGTTTTAGGGGGCGTGCCTAAGAACACATACCTACAACCTAGCACTAGATCATACAGGGGTTTCTGTAAAACAGCTGCTTGGATTCGTCCTGTGACGTACCTACTCTCTACTTCTATCCATGCTATTGGGCAAGTAGTTGTCGGTTTCGTCAAGTCTGCTCCTTGTAAGTCGACTGTCTTGTCTGTCAAGTCCGCGCGCGATACAAGAGATTCGCTAACTATCGCGTCGTATGATAGACCTGTGTCATACAGACAGTTCGCTTCTTTTCCGTTGACCTTGACCGTGTCTGTCACCGATGGGTGATCTCCGATCGTGTGTGGCTTGTTACCGCTGCTTTGAGTTAGAACTCTGTGCGCTGGCCGGCTTTCGCGCTCTTCCCTACGTTGTGCGGCCAACTTGAAACATTCTGCGGTGGAGTGATTGTTTCTGTTGCAGAACGAACAATACCGTCTCTGTTCTGCGGGACCTCTTTTCCCGAATTCCGTGTTGGGTCCTTTATTTTGCCCAGGTCTGGGGTTATTCGGCTTATTCGCGGTGCGCTCTTCCCGGTTAGGGCTTCGTTTCTGTGCCTCTTTCCCGTTAGGCTTTAGGTCTCGCCTGAAGCTCTTGGCTTCTCCGTGGGCGGCCACGTACCTATCTGCGACCTTGACCAGATCTTCCAGTCTTTCCGCGCCCTGCTCTACTGAGAATGTTCTCAGCTCGGGGGTCATGGTTTCCCGTAGCTGTTCCCATACTAACAGTTCTGTCAGTCCATCATACGTCTTAGCCGTGGCTGACTGGCTAATCCACTTATCCAGCGTTGTGGACAACCGATCCGCGAACTGCGCATAGCTCTCTCCTTTCACTCTCCGGTTGGTGCGGAATTTTTGCCGGTAGCATTCTCCTGTTAGTTCGAATCCCGTTAGGAGTGCCTCTTTTACTTTGTGATAGTCAGTCACTCTGTCAGTCGGTAGCTTACTGTAGATGTCATAAGCCTTTCCTCTAAGCCCTTGACTAAGCTTAAAAGACCAATGAGTGGGATCTAGTTTGTACTCTGTTGCTAGACGTTCAAACCTAGTCAGATAGAGATCTAGACCTTCTTCTCTCTCATTGAATGTTCCCAGTGGAAATGACATTCCTTGTACAGGGTTGGATGCTACCTCTAGCTGATCTGAGTGGGGAGGGGTTGAGGAAGAACTTGAAGCTCCTGATCCCAATCTTCTTAGCTCTAACTCATGCTGTCTTTCTTTTTCCTTTTCTTCCCTCTCTTTTTCTTTTTCTGCCCTCTCATACTCCCATTTCCTAACTTCTGCTTCTCTCTCTGCTGCTAATGCTGCCTTCTTCTGTTCTACTTCTAATTCTAGTTTCTTCTGTTCTGCCTCTAATGCTAATTTCTTTTGCTCTGCTTCTAATTTCTTGGCCTCTCTCTCTGCCTCTAATTCTGCTTTTTTCTGTTCTCTCTCTGCTGCTCTCTCTGCTGCTTCGAGTTTCTTAGCCTCTCTCTCTGCTGCTCTCTCTGCTTTAGCCTCCTGCTTCTCTACCTCTGCATTGATATACGCAATTAGGTCTGCCCCTGCTAAGTGTAAAGCTTCTCCCAATTCCTTGAAACGCAATCTCAAGGCCACTGGGTCCGACATTGCCAAACGTGTCTATGAACACCCTCTGAATCACGTGGAATACCGAAACACTAGCAATATTGCAATTCAATAAAAAACAATGCAAAGACTATTAAATTCGTAATCAATAATAGAATAAAACAAGAGTCAAATGGCATACAACAGTTATTTAAGCAAAACCTGCAAAAGAACAATGCAACATACAGGCACAAAAATATTTGAAGCAAAAAAGTTTTTAACTAAAGAATAGTGCACCCAACTGATCAGTCCTTGTTACCACTATTCTAAGTTATTCTGCTTCTACTGTTGTTATCTAATTTTATTGTACTTAGGTCCGGTTATACCCAATTCCTATTATACACAGATCCTGGCTAGGCTCGCCAATTAAAGTGTCACGTGGGGTTTATGGGCTCTGCACAATGGAATTATGGACCCTCACGTTTATTCGGTGGGAACTGCTAGTAAGTCACCCTATGAATTACTTTAATAAATTTATTTGTTTAGCTCGTTCTGTGTTAAGGTTGGGATACAGAAATAGATAGAAAAATGGTAAAAGATTACTGTCACACTAGCTTTCACACGGCTATGAATCATATGTAGTCCAGCCACTTGATAACAGTTAAAATCACACATTTATTTCTTCTACTCTATACAAGATTCTCTAAGTACTAATCTAACTTAAAAAGTCTCAGTCACTGCTAATAGTTCGATCGCTGATAGTCTATGCAGCTGTTCTATCTTCATCGGGCACTTGCTAGTATATCTCATGTAGATTTGGACTACTGTGGTCCGTGTTACAGTTTCTGGAGAGTTGGACTACTGTGGTCCTGCTATGATCAGTTTAAGTGCACCTTGGCGTGTTCACTTAACTGCTAGATGGTGCGTGCGAAGTCCTTCTGTGAGGTAGCTTCTGGTACACCTTTGTCGTTGTGTAGTTGGGTTCCCTTGCCACGCTGTGGGGTCTGACAGGGTGTTTTTCAAGGCAGCTCTTTCCGTCTTGTGCGGTAGAGGATCCTCAACCAACTAGTCGTTTCTGTGGAGTGGGGTGCACAGGATAGCTCGGGATAGCTCGGGATAGCTCGGGATAGCTCGCCTGCTCGTCTGTAATATAAGAGACGAAATTCTGCACAACCCTGAATAATCGGTTTGTGCAGAGCGTCTCACTGAAAGCCAAAGTAGCCCTCAGTGATAGCTCCACATCTCTATACATAAGCGACGAACATTCTGCTACTTCCGGGTTCCACTGGAATCTCACTCTAAATTCCTATACATATATAAATATCAAACGTGGCTAACTATACACATACAGAATTAATAATATTATAAACATTCAGTGGTACAGCCACTGGTCTGCAAACATACATATAAGTTAAACAACAGTGGTTCCGTACGGGATACAACATGGCGGCGTAACCGGTCGTGTTTCGCCTCGTGGTCGGCTCTTCCACATGGTCACGCAAATTCGGATTAATAATTCACATTTATGCATAGCAAATTCCACAAACATAATTTCAACAATAATATAAATATATCACGATGAAACAGAAGGGTGTTCATTTACCTGTTTGACAAGTTCAGGCCCGTTGTGACTTGATAGAATTCTATGCTTCTAAGTCCTGCTTCCTGGTCTAAGTGTGTAGAGATTTCTCTAGCTATCTAGCTGTTCACACTTCGGTGTATTCCTCCCAACTGACCAAAACTGTGCGTGGTTTGGACCCAGTCAAACTGGCTCCAACCACTTTGCCTAAGCTCTCCCATTGGTTCCAACGGTCCGATTCAAAACTTAAGTGCTGACGTCACTGCGCTGTGTGTGTGGCTCAGGCTCGCAGTGTGCTGTAATTTAATTGCTGCTGTGTAATAGACTGACTCTCTACTATTACAATTACTACACAAGGCTAAATAGTCAACAAGCAGAGTTAAAACTAGCCAATTCGTGACAGGTTCCTATACCCTGTATTGTCATGTGACAGAACTGCTCCTAGAATCAGCACACCTTTTTAACAGTTGATCAAATTTATTTTGAGAAGTGGTGTGCTGGAGGCTGTTGTATCAATTTTTATTCATCAGATTAACATAAGTTACTGATGTAAAATAAACAATTAACGAAATCTACCATGCGCACGTCTTAGATATTTTTCTAATTATCAAACCATAAAAATCGTCATATTCATACACTTTTAACAATTTACATTCCCTTATAACAATTAGTTCACATTAAGAAACAAATTTAAAAAAAAACAATAAATAAAAAGTAGAACCTTTCAACTTCACTTGTGAAGAACGAAGTACTTATAAATGTCATTTTGCGTCTTACTGTTACAGAAAGTTGAAGTTGGGCCTCCAGGCTCCTACCCCCCACACCCCATTAAAATAAAAAATATATATTTAAAAAAAAACTACCCCCCCCCCCCCCCCCCCAAAAAAAAAAAAAAGAATAAAATAAAAATAATAAAAACTCAAAATTAGAACAAATTAATAAATAATTCCCCCCATCGCCTCCCCTCCCATCCCAAAATAAATAAGAAATATTTATTGAACCTAATAATGCTTAATTAAATAAAATAGGTACATAGAATTTTTTTTTTAAATTGCTAGTCTAATTGTTAAAAGTAAAACAACAAACAAACCAAAAATTAGAAGAATTGGAATAATTCATGACTTCTAATTAAATCTATGATCAATCAGAATGTTCTTCTGGAGATACAGTACTTGAGGTTGACATAGGTAGCTTTAATTTATTTAATCTAATGAGTAAAGGCTGAAAATGGTTATAATTTTGTTGACATTCAAATATTAAGTGATTTACATTCAAAATGCTACCACAATTACAAGGTACTGGAGGATTTATGAAACGAGCATGCCAAGCATTGAGCCTTATTCTGTGAAATAAACTGTTAATATGAAAAGATTTTGAAATAAATATAACATTTTTTGATACTGGTGAATTATCCAAGTAATGTTTTTCAATGACCTCTTGCTTGTATTTCTCATTCCACTGATTCCAAGCACATCATTTTATTTGATTGTTAATTTCATTTGTTGTCAAGTTGAAAAATAATTTAATGAATTCATCTGAAGATGCAGCACTTTTTGCTAAGTGGTCAACAATTTCATTTCCTAACGTATGTAAATGATTAGGTATCCAAATTAATGAAATATCCAATCCCCTGGCTAATGATTTGATGACATAACATCTTTATTTCTGTTAGCAGTTCCTGTCTCTCTTTACTAACCCAAAAAGACAAAGCCGATAATGCTGATTTTGAATCAGAAAAGGTTGTTATTTTTAAAGGAATACTAGTCAAATCAGTTATGAAAGATAGACTCATTAATATTGCAATTAATTCAGCTGTAAAAATCGTACTACCTTTCTGTAAAAAATATTGTCGGGATATTTTAAAATCGGGAATATAAAATGCTGCTCCAATATTTCCATTTTCTAAAACTGATCCATCAGTATAGATGTGCAACGAATTTTGAGAATACAAATGAATATATTCTTATGCAATTGTGCTGGAGGAGAAATTGAAACATCAGACTGAAATTGCAGGTCTGTGAACTTTTACATTGTTAATGGAACATGTATGTAATCATATTGCTAGGTTTGTCCTATGTCTATTAATAGGTAGGATGGGTTTGGGCGTGCCACAGACTACTCATTCCCCAGGGGAGGCGGCCCAGAATTTCCCGATAACAAGGGACAATAAAGCGTTACCCAAAAAAAGTTTGATTGATTGATTTATTGTTGCTTTAGGTCCAGCGGACTCCTCCGAGCCAAATCAGGACCGGACAACCCCCGATCCGCATAAAAGATCTGCTGAAACAACCCTAGTGGGAAAATTGAACGCCCTCCACCGGCCAGTCACTTTACAATAAAGACATCCCACGCAGGGGACGGCTGAGGGTTTACCTCAACTACGCGAACCCCCGGTTACAAAAACAAAATAGAATACAACCATCATTACAAATCATCAACGAAACATATACATATAAAATGCCTACATTGCTAAATACTAACATCATAGGAAGCCCTAGTGACCACCCAGCAGAAAGCGTCCAACACTCCCAAGCTGATCCAACAGACCTCATATACAAACAAGGAGTCTTGTCCAGGAAGAGTTTTCAAGAAAAAAGGTAGGTCATTGATCTAGCGAAGAAGAAGATAGTATAGCAGAGTGATAGGACAGAGCAGGAATGGGAAAGAGTATATGAGGAAGATAGCAACAGTGGGAATTTAAAGCACTACATTTCCATAAAGTGGGGATACTATTTATACTGAAACCCCCGGCACTCCAACGGGGGTACTGTTGCCGCAGTGAATCTGTCATGCCTACAAAGGCAAGACAGGTTTTCAACTGGGGCTTTCACTGTTCCCTTTTTAGGTTAGAACAATCTACAGTGGCAAGATTGCTCATGACCCCAAATGGTCCCAAAAAAAGTGAGAAATGAATTGTCACTGTTATGTTGAATGGCTTGTGAATAAGGTATATAAAATAGTGGTATGTCATTTTAGAAAATATAGAACAGTTACTATTGGTGGATTTTGAATTGTGCAAGAAGTTGATAGAATAGAAAGCAAATGCTTTGAATCAGATTCTTTTGGGCACTGTACATGTATTTGATTGTGTGTGCGTGATTTTTTAAAATCTGATATGGTACAGTTTCTATTGGTGAATTGTGCAAGAAGTTGACAGAATAGAAAGCAAATGCTTTGAATCAGGTTCCCTTGGGCACTGTATTTGATTGTGTGCATGGATTTTTTTTTCCTCTGCACTATGTGAACTAACATTATAAATACACACACACATAACACAAAATAATTTGACAGATAGCTTTGATTATTGCCATGAATTTTTATTTGAAATCAAAAAGGATAAGTGAAGCGAAATGGAAAACAAAATATTGCACAAGTGGAAAACTGTTCCAATATAATTGTAATAAAATTAACTTGAAAAACAAAAGGTGACATTCAACAGTTACCTCAGTGACACTGCTAACTAAAGATACATTAGTTGCTATTGAGGTGTAAATATACTGTATTTTAGCACACAAAAACATTTTATTATTTTCTATAATAATTCAGCAAATAATAACAAAAAAAAAACAATGTACAAAAAACATATTGCACAGTCTGGTCAAATTCACAACAATGGGCTTGGGATATAATTGCAACATATCTTGGATGGGTTTCATCCAAACTTCACAGGAGAAATTTGATTTTGATTAAACTATGAGTGGTCGGTCACATGTAATATATCGAATATCATCATAGAAGAGTCTCCTCTCTGAAAATCCTTATCGGGAAGAGAGGGGACTATAAACTGATACATACATACATACATGTAATATTCTCCAATAGTTCTACAAGATTAAAAAAAAACAAAAAAAAAAACAACCTAGAAGGGCAAAGCTTATATGACTCACATGCTCCTTATGGAACTCAATAGTTAACATCAAAATGAGTGCCCATGAAAAACACAATGAAATGGTGGCATTCAAATGCAAAGTAATACTGACTTTGGTCTTTCTATGCTCTTGACCTTGAGATGATATTGACCTCTGGCTCAAAATATACTCATGAACTATAAAATAAAGTACAACAAAAGTTGTATTGTGCCAAAAAAAATAAAGATGGCCTTCAATGACCTTGACCCTCACAGGATCTCTCATCACGTCTAATTCAATAACTCAATGTTGTTGCATACTATGGGTTAAATAAACAGCCATTCCACTGTATGATTACCTATTTTTTGTATGGTTTTGCAAAGCCTACAATGACTTGACCTTCAAGAGCAACTCAAAAACAGAACATATATCAAAGATCAATCTATCTTCTCTATATACAAGTAGTTTATATTTAATATCTCTCATAGTTTATGGTCAAGGTCACTTCAAAGTACCTATAGAAACTGACTTTGTACAGCCCCAGTGACCCTGACCTTGGAGTGAGGTTTATCAAATTTGCAAAGTATGTGTGTCTCATTGATATCTATAATGCCTCAAAGAATAAGTTCAGTATTAATATTATAACCTAGAAAAAAAAGTTACAACTGGTAAAAAAAATGTCTTTTTTTAAAACTAACATTTGATGACCCTGTGATCTTGACCTTAAAAAGAAGAAATTCATTAACTTATCATTTTCGGTGTCGAATGGGTATATACCATCTTATCAAGTTAGGTTTGTGATAGTTGAATCAAAATAGGCTCTGAGTATTTAGCCACTTCATAGATTTTGCGCAGATAGACTGACATTTTTTTTCTATATGATTTTTGTAATATTTAGGACATCTCGCACAGATTTGCAAAATCTGGAAAAAAATTTTGGAGGGGGAGGAGGGGTGAGTACATAGACTCACATTGGTATGCATGTGAGTAAAAAAAAAAATCCAGCAATAATTGCAAATCTCTTAAGACTTTCTTCAGATACAATATAGCCAAGTTCCACACACAGCAAAAGATACATACCAAGATTATTAATCACAGATATGACATTAAAATACTGTACAACTACAAAGCCAAAGGATATTTCTTCTCCCTTTCTCAAAGCAACAAACAAAATCTACAACAACAACTTTTCACAAAGCAACAATAAAGCAAAGTTTCAAAACCACATTATTATGGCATTCTTTTTATTGCAATTAGTAGCAGCAAAAAAAAGCATACTACATTGGACACTTTTAACTTGCAACATCGTATGTTACAGCTGTATAATATCACATGGGTTGGTAATTTATCACATTGGCTAGATAGTAAAAATTGACCTCAACATATGACGGCCTACTAGCGCCAAAACCACGAAATAATTGAAATAAACAAATGTTCTGTTTAATTTACAGAGATACCGGTAATCCACAGTGTTAATTAATAATTATCAGTAGGTGCCATGCCTTCCTAGTGCCAAAACCTGATAATTACAAATATCATGAGATCATGAGATAATTACAAATATCATGGGATAATTACAATTATCATTGAAAAATTACAAATATCTTTGCATGATCATGTTTAATTTTCAGATTTGGCACTAGCAATCTGTCTAAAAGTGCGGCAAAACCGAAAATTGTAATTATCAGGTTTTGGTGCTAGTAGGCCGTCATATCAACACAACAAAATTATCTCGTTTACATTTTGACAAGAGACCCTTGATCCAACCCCAGTTTTTTAGTTGTTTATATGAAACCTCAAGGTTGCCAATGAGAAATTTCTCAGAATTTTACTAAATCCTCTCTTTAGCCAAATTCAAGATATATGTATTGTCTCCTATATATTACAAGGAAATTTAGTGTATGGTATGCAAAATATAGTGCTTTCAGCCAAGGGCACCTAACACTGGGTTCTTGGCTGTAGTGCTAAATTGTATCGGATTGCTGCACAGTCACAAAGATCTATTTTCCCAGGAGGAAGGTGCACTTGATGACTGGATCAACAATTGAATGCTTTTGCATCTTGCTTCAATGTCAAAATTGTAGCAGTAATAAATGGCACTAAACTGCATTTGTGGTTTGATATATATCTAAATAACGTTCAATGGCAACCTGTCAAATTTTTATCCTCATATTCAATCAATCATAAATGTATTCTATATATATATATCAGGGTGGAGAACAACTGAATCAAGAAATCTCTTAAATCCGGCCGGGGCCCAGAGGCCGCCTTAGGCACCGGTGGGATCCAGGGACCAAGCCCCGGTAGGGGGTCCATGGGGGCAAAGCCCCCTGGAAGAAAATTAATAAATTTATGCAATTTTGAAAGTAATTTAGGGCCTCTCCTAAAAACAAAAAGCACAAAGTAAACATGAATAGAAACAAACAAACAAAAAACACATGCCTTTCAAAAAAGTTAGGAATCTTGATTTGTAGGCCTAAATCTCGGAACTCAATTTTTTTTTTTTTCGGAAATGCAAATGCCTTCCGCGGATCCGAGGAAAATTCTGCACCCTGATATATGCATGATTATTGTAATTCACTCCTCGTGCGTTGCACACAGAAAGTCCTTAGACCTCTTCAGCAAGTCCAAAACTCTGCAGCTAAACCCCTCTTCAAAGCACAGAAATCACAGCATTGCATGCCTCTCTTTCAAAAACTACACTGGCTCCCATTTGAACAACGAATTAAATATAAAACCTCATGTCTTTGCTACCACATCATCTCTGGAACTGCTCCTAGCTATCTTTCTGAACTTTTGATTGTCTATGTTCCTTCTCGCTCTCTTCGCTCGTCTGCAGATGAAAGGATGTTACGTGTACCAGGATACCACAGGGTGAGACACGGTGGTAGAGCTTTCAGTTTCTTCTCTGTTCAGACCTGGATCAACTCGCTACCTTGGTCCGTCCGTCACTGTCCTTCACTAGCATCTTTTAAAACCATCTTGAAGACGCATCTTTTTAGAGAAGCCTTTTCTTAGGAGCCCTGAGTGAGTGTTTTTGGGTGTAGGAATGTGTGTGTGGTTGCTTGTTATTGACCAGTGTACGTATGTTGTGTTTACATTTGTTTGTGTAATGCGCTTTGTAATTTTGGAAAGCACTGTATAAATTCCCTGTTATTATTATTATTATTATTATTATTATTATTATTATTATTATTATTATTTTCTGTATAAACTGTCAGTAGTTTTAAACATATTGACATATCAAAGCTTGCTAAGCGAAAACAAAAATCAAAATTGTAAAATACTAACATCTAAAGTGATAATGCATGCACAACACAGCACTATTATAAAAAAATAGCTACACATCTATGGTAAAAATAATATTGGGCTAACATTACGGAGACACTAAAATCATTCAATTTTGTGTAGGTAATTATTTATTAGTCTACCAATAAAAGCCATCCCAATTTAACTAGTATAGTTTATCCCAATTTGAATTTTTCAATTGCACAAAGTCATGTAATGTACCAAAAATGAAAAAAAAAAAAGTACTGCCATGATAATAATTGATGTGTCATTGAGCATTCAGATGGCACAAGCCAAACAATGCAAACATATCCAACTTCATTTTTAAAATAAAAACTGACTTTTTTTTATCCTCAACAAAATACATAAGTATGTTCTGCAACATACAGCATCAATGTTTAATAACTGCAATGCACAGTATTGATGTTCAATAAAAATTTAAAAGCTATGGAATAATAATTATATACATTCAGATGAATTGAAAATTCAGTCCATAGAATACAGATCTTCTTTTGCAAGTCCAAATTATAAACGAAAACTAGCTTATCTATTCTTTCATTATTTTACCGCCATAGTCGACAGTAGCCAACATGCTGGTGGACCACCATAGTATACTTTCGTTAACATCATGGGGTTATGTTAATTAATTATAATAATAATGCTAATTATAAGGCGACTGATCTTATTGAATAATAATTCAAAGCGTGCACGCACACACCCATTGAGACATACAGATATTTGGTAGTAAAAGAGTAAAAAATACTGCAAATGTTTGAATTAAGCACATGTACCCATCATTGCTAAGAATAGTTTTTCTGTCATTTGAAATCTCAGATTGAGCTACAAAACGTCTCTCTCTCTCTCTCTCTCTCTCTCTCTCTCTCTCTCTCAATCTCTCCTTCCTTCAACCTGCCTGCTGGCCTACCTGCCCCTCTCCCCCCCCCCCCCCTCTGACCACCTCTCACACCCACATTTCATGCACCCACACATGTGTACACATTTGTCATGTGTGGAGAATACCAATTAAATCTTATTTATATAGACAATTATGTAAACATGGGTAGCTTCAATTGGACATTGGTAAAGCTACAAAAATTAGTGCAGTGGCTTTAACTTTCTAACAGTAAGAATTATTGTTTACATTATTATTTTAAAAAAATCATGCTGTATTCATTATTGCAACAACCCCAAAACATTCAAAGATATAAATAATTTACAAACGATGATGATAATAATAATAATAATACTGGATGCTATATGCACCTTATTCCTAAATTAGACTCAAAGTGCTGCGATCTGTAACCAACATACATGGTCGTATGTTATGGACATTCCTACATATAACACCCATTCATCACTCAATCATGTGGTGTAAAGGCAAGTCGCTATTAGAAGATGGAAAGGAAATCCAAATTTATTTTTAAAATGTTAGATAGACTGCATCCAATACTATTATTGAAGGCAGGGAGGAAACCGGAGTACCCTGAGAAAACCCTCAGTGACCTGAAGTCTCGTACCCAAGTCACATAAGTTCGTCCCCAATGGGAATCGAACTCACAGGAAACCAGAAACTAACCCACTGCATCCCATGTAACAGGATACACTACAAAAAATTATCTCAGATGCATACCCATTCAAATATCTTGTCGTATGTCTGGGCTGTAAATAAATATTGCAGACAAAATCAATATTAGGATATTTGGAGCAGACAGTGGAATGCTGATGAATGTAATTGTAAAGCTTATAAATAATTATCACAATGTGAGTATATGTATGGAAAGGGAATGGAGGGACAGGGAGCAAAGTCATGCACTTTACCATCCTGTTGAGCTTCCAGTTACTAAATGTATACCGGTTATATTATGAAAGGATGGATGGCATGGTAATAAAATCAAATAAATGAATGTTGTTATTATAATTAATTTGACTTTGAATCACCTCATGCATAATTCATTCCATGGAATTTAGTTTCCAACATATTATGCATAAAATATATTATTGTGAAAGGGAGCTCAACATCTTTTTGAGCTGAACATTGTTACTACTACAATCAGTAAGTTGATTCTTTCACTGCTGTAGACTGCTATTGGTGCTTTCTTCTTGACCAGACAGTACATTTTGATTGAGAAATAATCTAAAACTCTCAACTTAATTCACCACAATTTTATCATATTTTCAGTCTGGCAAGAGCTCATATTTGATGATGTCCACTTGTATGGCGCACATATCCATGCTGGCAGCATGCTCAGGGCGCAGGGGGTTGGGGAAAAAGGGTGAAAAAAAAAAAAGAACTTCTCTATGTATACACTCAAAAATAGTCAGAAAAGATATTTCCACCGTGGATACAAGCGCTACACATGACTACGTCACCATCGTCATCATCATCAACCCCTCTTCTGCTTTGAATTATTTTCAATTAAATAAAAATGTTATGTCTTAGAATATACCCTGATAATATTAGTAATAAAAGTGTGTTTTTTTTGGTTTTTTTAGGGGATGGGGAGTGTGTGTGAGGGAATGAAATATATAAAATTTCGCAAGGTGTCGGACTGAGGTAATCTTATTTTGATGAAAGACACATTCATACACATGTCTCAGCAAAGGTCTGATGAGCATTGCCCTTACAGTGAGGATAACGGACCTTTTGAAGCTCTCAGATTGTTATTAAGGTTATGTAAGAAAGAGACCCCGAGCCCAATCTGAATGTAACAGGCTGAAGAGTACACATTAGGTATGCCTGACAGATCTCTGACACACTCTCTTAGCATCCAGGTCGCCTGTTGAATGGAAACTGGCCTGTTTAGAAACCCAGTTGCTGCATTTCGAAATGAGGGGCAAATTTTTACAGTAAAGTGCTTACAAGTACCCTTATTTTATAATTTATTATCCTTCTTTTCACAACGCAATTTGTGTGAAAGTTTCGTGTACACCATAAAATACCATACATGCATCTAATTTTTTTTCACCAAACAAAATAAGCACTTATTTATATATGAATATATACTGACTAGAAAACTGACTAAAAATAAAATTGAATGGAAGAAGATCACAGGAACTGAAATTTTGCAAATCATTAACCAGCAAGTAATGAAATCAAATGTTTTTTCAAAATAGATCACATACCGACTCAGATAGCTGCTCAAGTGGTCACAGTGATTTCAGAGTATCATGGAAGTGAAAGGGCTATGCCCAAACCAATAGAGCCAATACGTTATTGGATATAGGTCCATATACTCTGCATGTGGCAAATGAATATATTATGAGACTGACAGAATATATGTATATATGGCAGAAAAATAAAATTGATTTTTAAATTAAATGTTTTGTAACATTCACTAACATTAACAATGAAAATGTAGAATGGCAAAAATAAATTAATATAAATAATTCTGTAAATTCATAATTAATTTTAGATGATTCATAAACTTACAATCATGATCCAATATAAAAGAAATAAATTAAAATTAAGGGTTACTAATTAGAAGTTTTGATGTTATAACCATGCAAAATTCAATATTTATGGCGGAAATAAATTAGAAACAACAAATAATAATTGAGGGTTGTTGTTGTTGTTGTTGTTAAAACTAAAATCATTCAAACTGCAATGGCGAGAGCAGAATTCATTATTGCAGAAACAAATTAAAATCAGCAATCAATAATGGGAGTTTTTGATGCTTCTCATAATGACCAGTTTGGCAAAAAATACATTTAAATCAACAACTAACTGTTCTGATGCAACAAGCATGCAATGATGATCAGAATACAGTATGGCAGAAACAAATTAACTTAAAATTAACAAATAATATATCTGATACTTTTCTTCAAATTCAATGCTCCATTAAGCATTGTGATTGTGAAGCCAGGAATCAGAATGGCAGAAATAAATTAAAATCAAGAATTGATAATGGGGTCTGTTCTGATGCCACAAACACGCAATGAGAATTATAATTTGAGTATGGCACAAATAAAATTACCTTAAAATTTAAAAAATTTACCAATTGTTTTTTTTTGTATTCTCCAGAATAGTACTGCCAATGTGAATCTAATAATCATCAGCATGGCAGAAATAAATTAAAATTAACAATTGATAATCGAGTGTGTTTTGATGCCACAAGCATTGCAATGGTGATAAAGATCCAGACTAAGATGATGATCGCCGGTGTCACACACCAGCTCACGTTGTCAGGCTGCATCAAATTCCGGACTGGAATCATCGAAAAGGTCTTCAAAGTCTGGAGGGAAAAAATAAGAAACAAACAGTTATTTATATTATAAGGTAAAACTACTCCTTTAACTTTATATTAGCAAACTAATACATTTATACAAAATACATTTGTTAAAAAAAATAATCATTATGATAAATTTCATGAAATGAGAAATTCATACAAACTTAATTCTGTAACAGAAAACTGAAAAATACCTCCTTCAATATTAACACTTTCCGTTTAAATGTGTAGAAGCAATTTGTAAACTGTAAATTATGATACAGAGCATACATTAATTTATTTTATGTATTTTTTCAAATTGTGTAACCCTGTAAGATATATAGAACCACTTTCATAAAAGAATATTATAAAGCCTGTGGTTATTTCCCTTGTTTCATAATCATGTCTTACTCTTATTATTTAACCTAGTCTCACCATTTATACTGTTACAAACATCTAGTTTAGTATTATGCTGTTATTTCATTTAAAGAGAATGCCCCATTTATACTCTACTACTACAACTACTACTACTATTATTATGACTTCTACTAATAGTAATAAATGTAAATAAATAAATACATAAAAAATAACAGGAAATGAATATAAATAGCACAATATTTCACAAGCATATGAATTACATTGCAAGACTACATTTGAGAACACCAGGACTAAAAACAATCGAATCAAGACTCACCATTTTTAAAATCTGCATGGACATAGGCTGGTGCCAGCTCCAAGCAGGCAATCCCCAACATGTTTTCTTCATCTTCCTCAGACTCACACCCAGAGGTGTCCGTAGATTCTTCAAACCTCCGCTCCAACCTGCCGTTCACATAAGTGACACTATAATTCAACAATGCCTGCTTTTTGTTATTGCTGGAAGCGAAAGATGCTTTTGGTACCTCACCACAGTGTCCAGCTGATGTTGCTGCACAGTGGATTGATCCATTCATGCAAGCCTCCACAGCTCCAATGCTTCCTGTAACTTCAGGAACATCAGAAAACTCTCCTATGTGGCTGCTGTGGATGCTGACCAGGATTTGACTCTCATTGCTGAACACATCAATGTTGGCAGTATTTTCCACAGCTTCCACATCCACGTTGTACACAAGTTTATCCTTGTCCGCTTCAGCATTTAGCGTTCTTACGCGATAGTCAGTCTCAGCATTCTTGGGTTTGACTATGCGATCAGCCTCTCCATATGAACTGTCCTGATGATCTTGGCGAGAAGGTGATGCAAAGCAATCAAATGATAACCTGGCGTTGCTACACACTTTTTCACTCCAACCCACCTCAGCAGCAGATTCACCATTACTGACAGCACAGCCATTTTGACCTAAGCCGTTTTCCTCCTGTGTTCCTGAACTACTGGCAGGAGCATGATTCATATCTAAGTCGTCGATGAACAAATGATTGTTTATGTGATAAAATGTGGTCAGGTCGACAGCTTCCTTCATTTGATGGGTCGTCCATGAGGTGTGTGATATTTTGTCAGCATTGCGAAGAAGGTAGCTGGATTCTCTTTCTATGTGGTTTAGCTGCAGGGACTGTAAGGAGTGCATACTGGAATGCAATGAGAGCGCATCTTCGGACAAGCTATCTGGGGAAAAGTTTAGAGGATCAGTTGACACAGTTCGCTCACCAAACATCTTGCTCAGGTACGTGATTTTGTGTTTGGTATGCACTGGACTTTCAGGAACGAAGCTGTAGTTGGTCTGTATGTTGGAAATTAGCTGCTCAGCGCTGGACTTTGGAGGGCTTGTCTCTGAACTTTCTATATTCGCTTCCACCTTTGTAGCCGTCATGACACTGAATGACTCAGGTGGGGAGTCTATGGCATCAAGTATCAATAAATGCGGATGGTCTTTATCTGGGTCCTTCGGCGGTGGATGGGTCTCAGATATTACAACATGTCTCATTGGGGCTCGAGGGGGTATGGGAGGGGGTAAGGTGGGTTCTTCTAAAGATGGAATTGCACTAAGGTTAGGTGCACTTTGGGTGCGCCACGGTCCCACTTGATGCAGTGGCGGTGCATTAGTTGTCGGGTTGCACTTCTTGCATGTTTTGAGTCCATGGTCAAAGTCACATTTTTCAATTTCCAAGGTAGAGCCATTCTTGGACAGCCTGAGAGTGATGCGAGAGGTACCGCAACACCCGTGCTCGTAAGTAGCGCTGGTGCAGCTGTGAGGTGGAAACACTCGGTCAGTAGGAGGTGCAGAATACCTGTCTTTGGGTTTGCCCCCGCCGTTGCGTTGTCCCTTTCCCTCTCCGGCACTTTGTTTATTACTGCTGCGTCGCCTGAGCCTGACCCCGCCGTCCCCCGTGTCGCAGGAAGAAGGTCGTGTAGAACTCCCGACCCCCCACTGGCCTGCCTCCCCCGCAACACGCACACAGGCCACGGCTCGGCGACTCGGTCTGCAGCCCATGGGGCCGTCACCTATTTCCACCGTTCGAGCACCAACAGAACGGCGACTTCGTTCTACTTCATTGACTATCAAACACACCTCTGTAAATCCTCCACAATCATAGTCAGGACACGATCAATTGGGCACTGACCACTGTGTTGACTTCTGCCATTCATCGAACCCATACATAACATTGATAGCGGAAGTGCCAGAATCGGTCGATGCGCAAGCGCAATGCGACAGACAAATCAGACAACTCTAGCACAAGGCGATGAATGATAATTGGGGGCTGTATTTCCTCTTCAGTGCCATGATTATCGTGCCCATTGATCAGCATAATACGACTCTTGGGCAGGTAAGGCAGTCTCACACCAGTCTGTTGTCAGGGCGAGCTACAGATGCGTCCTTAGCGCAAAGTGTTTTGAGGAGGAAAGAGCACTTTCGATTTCTTCTTTCCGAGAGTATGGGGCGTTTTAAAAAAAGCGTTGCTTAGCAACTGATTGGTAGTAATGTTAAGCCGTTGTCCTATTCCTGATCAAATCACAGAGCTGCCGAAAAAAAGAGAAAGGGGAAGATCGAGTTCGAAGCCGTTTGGACAACTAGGCCTATAATTCTTTTCTACACCGATTGTTAATTATTCTATGAAACTATATATCATTATAGCTGCTTTATCTACTAATTACAAATATTTAGATCGTCAGTTAAATTAATATTTATTACGATAGCAGTCCATGTATCATAGGAATATTGGGCTAGCGCCAACAACTCCTGGTAATAAGCCTAGTTTATTATAATACTAAAAGTGCAGTCATCATAATATCATTGTATTCTAAATACTCACTGCTGGCCGGAAGCTATATATATAATACTGATCGATTAATGAAACCGAGTTTATCATCCAGATCCTCGTATTGTTATTTACACTGTTATTATCATATAGGAATGATCATCTTCAAACGACAACAAAAGCTCCACCTCCATCATAATTATATAAACATTTTACTGTGGGGGAAGGAGATTACAAGGTTTGGGGAGTCAGGTTTTGTTACTGTGTCAAATGAGGGTCCGTTAGTAAGAATGAAGTTCCTACTGCTTGATTTGATTTTAAATGAGGGTTAGTTGCCGTGGTTTGGACTCGACTGCTTGTTCTTCAGGGTTGTGAGGGCATCAGCCCTTGTTGGAATAGCCTTCATATTTTAATGATCGATGCCTAAAAATTTAAGAATGAACATTTAAGTGTAGCATCCACACCCACTAACGGTGATATTACAGACGGGAATAACCATCTCGATCGGGAGAGAAGGGGTAGGGAGCTGCATCAACACTGAACCACCAGAGCAATCATACTGCTAAGGTAGACAGGTTTAATTGCAATAGAAAGATCTGCGGCATTTCCGGTAGACCGAAGACTGTAAATATAGACTTATGAATTCTGTATGTCAATTATCCTCACTCATACATTATCATTTGCAAAATCTGGTTTAGAATTGGACGGTGAGATAATTCATGCCGTCATACCCACAAGTAAATCGAAAAGTAGATATGTAAGGTTCCTCGAATATAAAATTACCCCCAAGACTGAACAACCACACCTTTGTATTGTTCTCTTTGCAGAACTACCATGCAGTGCTAGAAGAAAAAAAGAAAGTACAAAAATTGTCCTACGGTCGCCGCGATGAGAAGGAACAATACCAACCGCTCTGTCTTGGGGGCTTGTGTGCGTGTGGCTTTATGTAACTGAATCGGTTTTAGCGCTATGCCGGTAGCTATGTTTTATTATTTAAGCTATAAACAGTACTAGGCAATTGATCAGTAGAGAATCTGTGGATTGTTTGACGAAATACTTGACCTCTAAAAGCTACACAAGACATAATTTATAGTGATTCACCTCTGGCTAACATACATAGGCATACTTCCATCCTAAATTGGTATTTTTCTTTCTCTCCTTCTTTGGTTCCATGAATAATAGCGGTGTCAAATCATTTAGCACATATAGAAAAGACCACAAACAAACAAAAAAAAAAAAAAAGCTTCCTGATTCTTTGTTTTATTTTTTTTTCCCATTTTGGTCTTTCTACCTACTTAATAGGCCCATGCGCCTTAAAATAAATTCTATCGTATTTCGATCTGTTACAATACCGTTATCTTCCCTTTGGCTCCACGTGCGTACCTAAGTCTACCTATGTTACACCTCCTCAGTTAGGAAGTTACTATGATTTGGGGGCCTACAACATAGACCCAGTCGCTTGTCATCACTAGTACTCTTCCCAAAAAGGGTAACCTTCAGCAGTGTCAAAACTACCGCACTATCCGCCTCATCAGCCATCCCAGCAAGGTCCTCCTGAAAATAATACTCAACAGGTTGAACCCCCAAGCTGAACAAATCAAAGCTGACGACGAACAAGCAGGATTCAAGGCAAGGCAAAGTAGGCTACCACTGAGCAGATTTTGAACATCAGAATAATCTGCGAGAAATACCTACAGCACGAACAACATCTATTTCATGTGTTTGTATACTTCAAGGAAGCTTTTGACTGAGTCTGGCATGCAGCTCTGTGGGCAACGATGAGAGTGCCCTAACCATAGGCGCCTGAATCTGGACACGCGAGCGCCTATGCATGTAACGCGTCTCCCTTTGGTTATCTATAATAAATAACCAAAGGGAGGCGCGTCACAAGCATAGGCGTTCGCGTGTCCAGATACAAGCGCCTGTGGAGAGGCGTCACAGGCATAGGCGCTCGCGTATCCACATACAAGCTCCTGTGGCTCTAACATTATTTAAGTCATCAAAAGCCTGTATGACAAGGCTTCCAGTGCAGTCCTCCACAACAGCGCCATCGGGAACTGCATGGTTCAGAACAACCATCGGCGTGCGTCAAGGATGCATACTCTCTCCAACACTCTTCAGCATCTTTCTAGAGCGTATCATGTCAGATGCCCTTGCAGATCGTGAAGTTACAGTCAACCTCCGTTTTGCGGATGACATTGATGGATTGGCTGGAAAGGATCAAAAACTTAAAAAGCTGTTACAGAGGCTTGACACCACCTCCAGAGCCTTTGGAATGGAAATAAGCTCAGAGAAGACCAAAATGATGACCAATAACACCAACGGCATCAACACGGACATCAAAGTCCAGGGCCAATCCTTCAACACGGTGCACAGATTCAAATATTTAGGAGCAATTGTATCAGACAGTTGTTCCCGACAGGAAGTCCTCTCCAGGATAGCACAAACAACTGCTGCCCTGACAAGATTGAAGCCCATTTTATTTAAAAAAAAAAAAAAAAAAAAAAAAAGGACTATCAGTCTACACTTCAAGGTAAGGCTTAGGTTGCTGTGCTCCCTTGTATTCTCCATCTTCCTGTATTCTTGCGAAACATGGACCCTCACAGCAGATTTACAACGAAGAATACAAAGCATGGAAATGAGGTGCTTGTGATGATATCCTGGAGAAGATACGCTTATCTTATAAGGGGAGTAAGACTTATAGATAGATAGGGCGTTAAGCTACCTCTATCAGACGTTCTTTTACCAAAATTCCAAAGCGATGTGAGAGACTAATCACGGTGCTTGGTCACATAAAATTTATATTTGTTCTCGGGTTTTAAAGTATTGGCTCACTTTACGAAATGCTTTTTACTAATCAAAGGACTAGTTACTTGGTCTCAAGAGAAGAAGCTAGTGAACACACAACAATACAAATAGTCGTATATGTATGTGATTTCAACTTTTGTATGTTCAACACAATTTTAACATGACTTCCATTAAATGTAAATTAATAACTATAACTGTTCAATGTGCTGCGCTATTTCTTTAGCAGTTCTTCATCATTTGCTAAGCAGATGTATTATTGTTCTGGTGGTCTAATATTGTTCTGGTGGTCTAATATTGTTCTGGTGGTCTAATATTGTTCCGAGTAGTTCTACGTCAGGTGCAGTTGAGAGGGACTTAGCTGCTCTGCGTCGGCGAATGCTTGAATCTGGGGGTCACCCTGAGGGAGTCTTGACTCTCGGGATGATCAAAATAATGTATGTAGAGTTTCATGACAGTCATCACAACGGCGTTTCTACACGGTTTTGTGTGTGGGTGTGTGTGTGTGTTGGTGTGTGTGCACGCGTGCATGTGCGGTGTGTGTGTGTGTGCGTGCGTGTGGGCACCCGCGCGCGCGTGTGTGTGTGAAATATTCATGATTTAATTATTCCCATTTGGTCATTTGTTTCAAATAATATGTGTACTTTAAAATTTTATAATAATAATAATAATAATAATAATAATAATAATAATAATAATAATAATAATATAATTCTTCTTCTTCTTATTATTATTATTAATGAAAATTATTATCATTATTATGATTATTATTATTATTATTATTATTATTATTATTATTATTATTATTCAATAAAGATGATGCTCCCGTTAATTCTTATCTTTGTTCTAATATTAGCCAAAACGTGATGAATGGTATTTCGGTATTTTCAACCTCAGAATAATCTGCGAGAAATACCTACAGCACCAATAACATCTATATCATGTGTTTGTTGACTTCAAGAAAGCGTTTGACTGAGTCTGGCATGCAGCTCTGTGGGCAACCATGAGAATGTACAACATCAGGTCTAACATTATTGAAGTCATCAAAAGCCTGTATGACAAGGCTACCAGTGCAGTCCTCAACAACAGCGCCATCGGAAACTGATTCAGAACAACAATCGGTGTGCGTCAAGGATGCCTACTCTCTCTCTCTCTCTCTCTCTCTCTCTCTCTCTCTCTCTCATGTCAGATGCCCTTGCAGATCACGCAGGCATAGTCAGCATAGGGGGTAGAGCAATCTCCAACCTCCATTTTGCGGATGACATTGATGCATTGGATGGAGAGGAATAAGAACTTGAACAGCTGGTACAGAAACTTGACACCCCCTCCAGAGCCAATCCTGTCCTATCCTATCCCGTAACTCTGAGGTCGTTGGGGCACCACAGATAATCGTTTAACCAGCATACTCCATCTTTCTCTGTCCTCAGCAACCCTGATGGCTTCGCTTAATGTCAAGCCAGTCCATTCTCGAATGTTGTCCTCCAACCTCTTTTTTGGTCTCCCTCTTCTTCTACCTCCTTGCACTGTGCCTTGCAGGGTGGTCTTTGCAAGGCCTGATCACCTGGTGACGTGGCCATACCATCGGAGTTTCCTTTTCTTCACCACTGTGAGCAGGTCATCGTGTTGTCCAATGGCTTGTGTGATGGGACTTCGTCGTTGGTGATGTGCTGGGTATAAGGAATGCCCAGAAGTCTTCTGTAGCACCTCGTCTCCATGCTTTGTATTCTTCGTTGTAGATCTTTTGTGAGGTTCCATGTTTGACAAGCGTATAGGTAGATGGAGATGACAAGAGAGCGCAGCTCTCCAGAGTCTATGAAATGGAAATAAGTGCAGAGAAGACCAAAATGACGACCAACAACACCAATGGCATCAACACGGACATCAAAGTCCAAGGTCAATCGCTCAACACAGTGCATAGCTTCAAATATTTAGGAGTCATTGTATCAGACAATGGGTCCAGACAGGAAGTCCTCTCCAGGATCGCACAAACAACTGCTGCCCTGACAACGTTGAAGCCCATTTGGAAAGACATGACCATCAGTCTACATTCCAAGGTAAGGTTGCTGCGCTCCCTTGTCATCTCCATCTTCCTATACGCTTGCGAAACTTGGACCCTTACAAAAGATCTACAACGAAGAATACAAAGCATGGAGATGAGGTCCTACAGAAGACTTCTGGGCATTTCCTATACCCAGCACGTCACCAACAATGAAGTCCGACAGACCATCACACAAGCCATTGGACAACACGATGACATGCTCACAGTGGTGAAGAAACGGAAACTCCGATGGTATGACCACATCAACAGATAATCAGACCTTGCAAAAAACATCCTGCAAGGCACGGTGCAAGAAGGCAGAAGAAGAGGTAGACCGAAAAAAAGGTGGGAGGACAACATTCGAGAATTGACTGGCTTGACACTGAGCGAAGTCATGAGGGTTGCAGAGGACAGAGAAAGATGGAGTACGCTGGTTAATCGATCATCTGTGGTGCCCCAACGACCTTCGAATTACGGGATAGGATATGAATTTCGGCGACCTGTGGTTAGGCAAAATGTTATATTTCCCAAATTTACTAGGCAAAGTTTCTTGTTAGTATTATGTTAATAGGTTCATGTATATGTTGGCGTGAAATTTGTATTCTTGTTTAACATACATACTCCCACTATGCAGGTTACTTACCAATGGAAATCTTATGGCTTGGTATCAATACCGTTCATTTCTGGTCACTTTATATTGATTTATTTTCTTTGTGTAATGGGTAGCGATTAACCTGTTTATCGTACGCTTTCACCCATTAGTTAATGATTAATTTTTATGTTTGCACGTTGAACATTGTACGCTCTCGTTATGGCTGAATTACAGTGTGGAAAATCGTATCATGGGTTTAAAATGCGATGTATGATCAACGATGACCAGTGGTTAGCGAAGTGCTCTACGCTGTGAAAGAGTATTGACGTTGAAATGACTGTTCAGCGTGGATTCTTGCATCATCATCATCATCATCAACAACAACAACAACAACGACAACAACAACAACAACAACAACAACAACAACAACAACAACAACAACAAAAGGATTATACGCGTACGCGTTATACTTCAGCTATTAATTAAACCGGTTTCTATAGAAATTATGTTATCCTGCCGCTGGGGCCCTACGTTCGCCTCTCCTTGGCGAGTCTCTGCTACGCAGTGTGCTGGAGTTTTATTATGACGTTTGCTTTGAATTTGAGTTTGATTTATTGCAGACTTCCATGATTGGTTTGTTTGGTTAGTTAGTTTCGTATTTAATTAATTTACAGTTTTGATATATTTGAAACCCCGGGTTGATTTGCTGTTTTGAGTGGCGTGGGCTGTTAGTTTTGGTTCCTCAGTTTTGTCTAAATTAGTAAATGTGAAATTAATAAACCTCTGTAATTTGTATGCCGTTTGGTTGCTTTAAACACACAAACACACACACACACACACACCACACACACACACACACCCACGCACACACACACACACACACCCACACACACACACACACACACACACACACACACACACACACACACACACACTAGTTTGTGCTGTTATTTATGATTTGGTTTGTGGGTGGGTGGACTTGTTTTGGGGTTGAGTGTGTACTTCATTGACGTATTTTGTATAAAGGTTCCGGTCAAGTACATTATAAATATGTATATATCATATTGTATCTTTGTAGTTTATGGTACTTTCCCTTAAGTTAAGGTTCTTTGTGCTTTGCTGTTGCTGTCTTGCCTTTTTAGATGATGTTTTTATTTATTTCTTCGTTCTTATATAGCGCTTTTTCCAGCTCAAGAGCATGCTCAAGGCGCTGTCCGATACAGGATCTAACTCAAGCCGCTTGAGGCGCCCACTTGATATTGTATTATGTTTGCTATTCTTGATGTTATTGTAGTACCATTTTAGTATTAATATCACTAGTGACAATTACAGCTTCTGTTTTCTCCAGGTGCCCCTTATAACACATTGAAGATTCCTTGTCTTGTGATTTATTGCCATGACCTTAAGTGGTATTGTTACTGGGTGTTTTTTTCGCAAGAAGAAAATGATATTTACTATAGTTGACCTAGTCAGTCTAGTTAGTGTGCCCTTTGTACACCAGAGAATCTTCATACCTCACTCGTGGCACTGTAAGAATTCACCTTGTCACATTGAATTATCCCACAACCAGCGGTGGCGTTCCACAGTATCCGGGTAACGACCCCTGCCATCGCGAGTGTTCTAGGATTAAAGGGATTTAGGGAATAAGACCGCGTTTTTACCAGGTGCAACAGGCCGGAATATACCCCTGGCTACTGTATACCCTGGGTATAATGTAGCCTAGGCGGGTTTAACCCCCTGGGTATAGATCAGCCTAGGCCAGGTCATACCCCTCGCGCCCGGAATATACCCCCACCTAAAGAGATTTCACTCATGGGTTTGTTGTACATGACCGTTTGCGTGACCAACTCTCAGGTAACAGCCTTTTGCTTGCGTGTTAAAAAAAAACAAAAAAACTGAGTGAACTCAGCTAACAGCCTTTATCTTGCGTGTAAAAAAAATCCTTTCCCTAACCCTAACCCTAACCCTATCTATCTATCTATCTATCTATCTATCTATCTATCTATCTATCTATCTATCTATCTATCTATCTATCTATCTATCTATCTATCTATCTATCTATCTATCTATCTATCTATCTATCTATCTATCTATCTATCTATCTATCTATCTATCTATCTATCTATCTATCTATCTATCTATCTATCTATCTATCTATCTATCTGAGTGCATCAGAACAATTACAACACATAAATTAAAGAGTAACGTGTAAGATAAGGTCTTCCGTAGTGGGTGGTGGGGGGTGGGTTATAATGGGCAGGAGAGGGTTAAACGAGCCTAGGCCAGATAATACCCAGGGGTATAGTCTGGGCTAGGCCAGTTTATACGGGGGCATAGTCTGGTCTAGGCCAGTTTATACCCTGGGTATACTTGAGGCGGGGTATAATCTGGCCTGCTACATCGGGACCTCTGCATACGCACCAGTCTGATCGCGCCGGCCGGTTTATGCGCCGGGGTTAGTTTCAATAGAAGAGCATTAGCAATCCCTCACAGTTGTACGCATTGCTTAGTATTTTAAATAAATACACTCGCACATTGTGTCTATAGCCGATGATTATATTAGTTTTATGGATGGATACTTCATTAGTGGAGTTATCATTGGATGCTTTGTCCGGCTATCAATGGATTTAGATAATTAAATACTTACAGAGATCAAATGTACTCTCTGGTTGTTTAATTATTTTTCTAATTAATTGATTGATTGGCTAATTAATGGATTGGAGGTTTGTTTGCGATTAAACACGTATTTTTTTCAAACGAAAACATATGACAAACACAAGCTTATATAACAGGCACTGTGTACTTAAATTATACATTATCAAGTCAACAAATCGTTATTATCCACAATGGAGAGTTCATACAGCACATTGCATCTCCTATCCTATCCTATTCTATCCTATCCCATAACTCGGAGGTCGTATGGGCACCACAGATGATCGTTTAACCAGCGTACTCCATCTTTCCCTGTCCTCAGCAACCCTGATTGTTTCGCTCAGTGTCAAACCAGTCCATTCTCAAATGTTGTCCTCCCACCTCTTTTTCTGTCTCCCTCTTCTTCTACCTCTTTGCTCTGTGCCTTGCAGGATGGTCTTTGCAAGACCTGATGATCTGGTGACGTGGTCATACCATCGGAGTTTCCGTTTTTTAACCACTGTGAGCAGGTCATCGTGTTGTCCAATGGCTTGTGTGATGGTCTCACTCTGTCGGACTTCGTCGTTGGTGATGTGCTGGGTATAGGAAATGCCCAGAACTCTTCTGTAGCACCTAATCTCCATGCTTTTTATTCTTCGTTGCATCTCCGCGAATAAGAAATAAAGAACAGAAAAAAAACTTTTAAAACCAATACATTAATACATAAAATTATTATCACACACAATTTCTTTCAGTTCTTTCTTACTACTAACGCACATACACCCACATAACAAATTTACAGTTAATTTCATTTGGTTGACAGAACCATTCATATCATGCACAGACAATTAAGACAACCTTCCATTCATTATTCTTCTTATTCTTATTCTTCTTATTCTTCTTCAATTTACAATCTACAGACTGGCCGGCTCACTTTAAATAACTCGTATCTTTGTCTTCAATTAAAACAAAAAATCACGCATAAGAGGATCCATTAATATATCTCCTAAACTGCTGTTCCTAGTAAAGTACGATGCATACGAGTTTTACCTACTATGGTCAGACCATGGAGGTACGTGGTCAGGCTCATACTGCTCTGTAGCACTGTGCGGTTGTTGTCTGGCGGCCATCATTGATCAGACCTGACAGGAATAATCGTTGACAAGGGTCTTTTTGTCTGTCGCACAGTCAACGAACCCGCAGGCAAAACGGCCGTTGATACTAATTGCTAGAAACGGTCATCGTAAGGGCTGGTCATGCGCAAGCTCCTGCCGAATATTGATTAGACGGTGACGAACTGATCTTATTCTGTGATCATAGTAGTAGTAGTAGTAGTAGTAGTAGTAGTAGTAGTAGTAGTAGTAGTAGTAGTAGTAGTAGTAGTAGTAGTAGTAGTAGTAGTAGTTTGAAGACAAAGCAGGACGTGAAGACATTCTCATTCCTCTGTCATCATTGTTTGCTTAGCATGCAATTCGTCTATTATGTATTTTGGGTCAATGCAATGCTAGGCATGCAATTGTCTTGCTCATTACATGAAGTTCATCCTATGTATAGAACAGTTTATCATAATAATAAACCAATGCATCCCTTTTTTTAAATTTATTTGATTTCTGCTGTTTTTCTATAATTATGTCAGAGTACACTCATGATGGTGTGAATTAGCGATTGCCTTTTGACTTCCCTTATTCCTTGGTTGTGCAGTGGTTTGGTCACATGCTAGCAATGTTTCACGTTAGGCAACGTCGGGCTGTGTTAGAACCTGGATGGGTGACCGCACTTTGAAGGCAAACTACCAAACGACACACACACACACACACACACACACACACACACACACACATCTACACCTACACACACACACATACACACACACACACACACACACAGACTGAAATAAGCGTACCACACACCCCAGTCCTGCCAGCTGTGAATGGGTACCTGGATCTCTTTAGAACGAAGGAAGGTAAAGCAGCGAGAGAGAGAGTAGAAAGGCATCACCCTCATAAAGCTGGCCTAGAGAAAAGAGAGGTACCAAATGCCTCTCTACTCAAAGACCGAAAATGTTACGGGAATACCTTTACCTTTTTTTTCATTTTTTTTTTCATTCCTTGGTTCATGGGCTGCTCCAAACTAGATGCCTTATTATATCTTCAGTTAAAACCACAGGCGCTTGTATCTGGACACGCGAGCGCCTATGCATGTGACTCGTCTCCCTTTGGTTATCTATTGTTATTATTATAGATAACCAAAGTGAGATGCGTCACAGGCATAGTCGCTTGCGTGCCCAGATACAAGCGGATAACCAAAGGGAGACGCGTCACAGGCATAGGCGCTCGCGTGTCAAGTTACAAGCGCCTGTGGTTAAAACTAACATTAAGGGACCAGTTTTATGAAAGGATATAAGGAACATATAGGAAGACTTACACCTCTATAACTATAAATAACTTAGAGGTTTAAGCTTTAGTCTTTATTCGTCCCTTACACCTGTTCATAAAACTGCTCCCTCACCCTCCCCTCCCCTCCTCCTTCCCCCACCCCCGCCTGATTTGTTCCCGTCCCACTTTTTTTTTTCAATAATGGCAATATAAATATTCAATACCCCCCTCCCCCTTCTCCCCTTCTTTATCACCCAATCTTGCGAGAGAGTGCGTGCGATTTGTGATCAGATTGTGTGGACATAAGTTTTATGTAGTATGCTTGTGTTGTGTGATAATAATGAATGTGTATTTTGTAAATGTTTATAATGTCTCTTAGAACGCGAGTGTGAAAGATTAACTTTTATTTTTGTAATATATGTACATTGTATTTTATGATTTTTATGGTTATTCTACATGTATGTTTATTTTTATTTTTTTTCGTTGTATCCACGTGCCCCAAGGGGTTCTATGGAATAAAGCGCTTTTGACTTTGACTTTGACTTTGGGTACTCAGTCCTCACGAGATGCACCACCGTTCGATCATTCCCATCCATTTCCTATAGACTTGGGCCTTTATACTGACAGCACTGAAAAAAAAAGGATTAGTATTGAGCGTGTATTTTAACTGAGAAAAATTGCAGACACAATGTTCCCAGGTTTTTCTGCTTGTTCGACCATCGTTGTATACTTTGTTTTTTCGTCGCCGTCTCTTTTTGATGTCTCCAGCCAGGGGTCATATATAGGTGAGGTTTGAGAAAAGTATAATGATACGAGCGCAGTTTTGCATGCAGGTATTCATTCGCTCGACATAGCCTCAATCAATTTGAAAGTGTCTGGCATTGGAAGATTTTGTGCCGATTTGACAACAAGACAGAGTATTGTTTTTGGGTTGTCTAGGCACTCACTATGCGGTGACAAAGAGTTGAGTCTTCTTTGTGATTGTTATATCTTCATCAGTACTTTGTCGTCTCAGACTTGTATAGTCAAGTTTGTCTTGTATAGCCACCTTTCAAGACTTTGACTGCTTGGTGCCGTAATTTTGCTTCCGCACAAGCAAACTAAAACTTTTGTGACCACGAGTTATCTGCCTGCAACGCCAGAAGGAGACTTTTCTTCGAAACCTGCGGCTTCGATCCTTTTGTTGTCTTCTCAGCGTCAGGTTCTTGTTCCTTATTTTGCTGCATATTCCAGCTGGCAACATTTAGTTCTTCGATGGTGATAAATCACCCTTCCTCTTATTGTTTCGTACCTCATTGTACGCACCTAACCCCAGGGTATGGTTTGTTTGTTTGTTTGTTTGTCGTTGATTGTACCATATTCAAATTAATAATTAACATAATCTCATATACCTGTCAGGTACGAGTTAAAATATGCATAATATTTAATTTTAAAAACGTATGTGTTAAACTGTTATAGTTCACATTTATACGTAATTGAAAAAGAAATGCATATGATAGAGCCTCTTCTTCTTCTTCTTCTTCTTCTTCTTCTTCTTCTTCTTCTTCTTCTTCTTCTTCTTCTTCTTTTCTTTCTATCTTTTTTCTTCTTCCTTTCATCCTCCGCTTCCTCCTTCTTGTTTTTATTTTTTTTAAATTTATTTTTTTAAATGTATTTATTTATTTTCTTATACTCCTCTTCCTCCTTCTTGTTCTTGCTCTTTTTCTTCTTCCGTTTTTGTGTTCGTCTAAAGTTCTTTCTTGCTCTCTTTCTTTTTTTTTGTTCTTCTTTCTTTATTTCTTCTTCCTTCTTTTCCTTGCGACTCGCTGCATGTATTATTCATAGAGGTGCCAGTACCAATTTTTCTCCACCCCATTACAAAATAACAACATCGCAACATTGCTGGCATGTCATTCTGCACTGGTTTTTGTTTTGTTTTGTTTTTTTGGTTGCAAGCTCTTCCAAAAGCTGCATGGAATTAATCGGATATAGTCATAATCTTGATTTTGGCCGTGACAACTATTATTGGTTTTGTCCTTCCGTATTGGCTTCATCACGATTGCTGTTATTCTATTTATCCTTCCGCCAATATGGGGTTTATTTGATCCGACAGGCGTACAAAAGTAGCTTAACCGTTTTTGGTCTGTAACCTTTCTCTGCCTGTTGTATAGTGCTGGGGTGGCTTGCTGGCGCAGTTGGTTAGTCGCCGTTTTTTTAAAATAATAATAATAATAATGATAATAATAATAATAATAATAATAATAATAATAATAATAATAATAATAATAATAATAATAATAATAATAATAATAATACAGGATGCTATGTACGCGCCTTTCCCCAAGGCTCAAAACGGGGCGATCTATACCAACATACACGCTCACCTGTCTCATTTACCCTCACACACACCAAATACACAAACATCACTCAAACAGGTGGTATAAAGGCAGGGAGATCGCCATTAGAAGACAGAAAAAAATCGAATTTTTTTATTTTTGAAATTTTTATATTGACTGCATCCTGTACCATTATTGAAGGGAGGGAGGAAACCGGAGTGCCCGGAGAAAACCCTCGGTGACCTCAATAGTCTCGTACCTAAGTCACATACGTTCGCCCCTTGCGGGAATCGAACCCGCGACCTTCGGCATAGGAAACCTGGCGACTTTTTCACTGCGCCACGAGGCCACCCCAAATTGTTATTTATTTATTTATTTATTTATTTATTTATTTATTATTATTATTATTATTATTATTATTATTATTATTATTATGCCAAAGGTCGCGGGTTCGATTTTCGCAGAGGGACGAATTTATGTGACTAGGTACCACACTGTTCAGGTCACCGAAGGTTTTCTCCGGTTTTCTCTTTCCCTTCAATTATAATATTGGATGCAGTCTATCTAAAATTGTCATAAATAACACACGATTTCCTTCCCGTCTTCTAATAGCGACTTCCCTTTATACACCACAATCATCAATCATGTTTGAGTGATCAGTGTTGTGTATGTAGCCTAATGTCTGTAACATGTTGATTGATTGATTGTTGCTTTAGGTCCAGCGGACTCTTCCGAGCCAAATCAGGACCGGACAACCCCCGATCCGCATAAAAGATCTGCTGAAACAACCCTAGTGGGAAAACTGAATGCCCTCCACCGGCCAGTCACTTTACAATAAAGACATCCCACGCAGGGGACGGCTGAGGCTTTACCCCAACTAATCGAACCCCCGGTTACAAAACCAAAATAGAATACAAACATCATTATAAATTATCAACAAAACACATACATATAAAATGCCTATATTGCTAAATAATAACATCATAGGGAGCCCTAGTGACCACCCGGCAGAAAGCGTCCAATACTCCCAAGCTGATCCAACAGACCTCATACACAAACAAGGAGTCTTGTCCAGGAAGAGTTTTCAAGAAAAAAGGTAGGTTAATGATCTAGCGAAGAAGAAGATAGTATAGCAGAGTGATAGGACAGAGCAGGAATGGGAAAGAGCAAATGAGGAAGACAGCGACAGTGGGAATTTAAAGCACTAAATTTCCAGAAAGTGGGGATACTATTTATACTGAAACCCCCGGCACTCCAACGGGGGTACTGTTGCCGCAGTGAATCGGTCATGCCTATAAAGGAAAGACAGGTTTTCAACTGGGGCTTTCACTTTTCCCTTTATAGGTTAGAACAATCTACAGTGGCAAGATTGCTCATGACCCTAAGGGGTCTGTAACATGTGAGCTCGTGCGTTGCTCATAGATCGCGCCGCTTTGAGTCTGATTTAGGAATAAGGCGCGCATCGCATCGCATCGCATCGCATCCATTATTATTATTATTATTATTATTATTATTATTATTATTATTATTATTATTATTATTATTATTATTATTAAGTGCAAATCTCGGAATAGCGTCTTAGCGGAAGCAAAGAACGGAAGAATGTAACAAAAAGCGTCACAGTTCCTATTTTGACGTCATCTGCACAAAGAATAAATCCAAATATTGCAAACTATTTCAAAGTAATTTGCGCACCTTGTGTGGTTTAAAAAAAAAACTTTTTGAGAGGGTTGTCCCGTAAAATACTTTAGTACAAAATGCCTTAGTAGGCCTACTATGCTGTATTCCGTTTGCTGAATGTTACAGTGGGTTTTTTTTAATTCAGGGTAGAAGAATGCCTACGAATGGTTTTAATTTCTCCCACAGTACAAGGACGTTTCGCGAATTTGATAATAGATTTCTGATTTGTTAACTGGTTAAAGCTTGACACTAATCAGTTTGCAAAAAATGTTGCGCGTTCGTGTTGGTGCTACACGTGCAAATTTGCAGCAGATACATTTGGTAGTGTCCATTCTTTTCTGATGGGTGTTGTGTTGTGCTATATCTTGTTCCATGCATCGGATCTCTGGTTACTGCACTGTCTAGCTTAGTAGATAAATGTGCACACACTAGATGGTTTTGTTTTTAGATTATTATTAGTTCCCGAGCAGTAAAGCTCTGGAACTATTGTTTGGGGCTTTGTCCGTCCGTCCGGCGTCGTTCCCGCGTCCGTCTGGAGATTATATTTGCGCACTTTTCTCTAAACCTAATGGACGAATTTCTTTGAAACTTGGTATTTAGTTAAGAAATAGTGAACCCTTCTATCCTATCCTCCTATCCTGTCCTGTAACTCGGAGGTCATAGGGGCACTACAGATGATCGTTTAACCAGCATACTCCATCTTTCTCTGTCCTCAGCAGCCCTGATGGCTTCGCTCAGTGTCAAACCAGTCCATTCTCAAATGTTGTCATCCCACCTCTTTTTCGGTCTCCCTCTTCTTCTACCTCCTTGCACTGTGCCTTGCAGAATGGTCTTTGCGAGGCCTGATGATCTGGTGACGTGGCCATACCATCGGAGTTTCCGTTTCTTCACCACAGTGAGCAGGTCATCGTATTGTCCAATGGCTTGTGTGATGGTCTGTCGGACTTCGTCGTTGATGATGTGTTGGGTATAGGAAATGCCCAGAAGTCTTCTGTAGCACCTCATCTTCATGCTTTGTATTCTGCGTTGTAGATCTGCTGTGATGGTCCATGCTTCGCAAGCATATAAGAAGATTGAGATGACAGTCTTACTTTGGAATGTAGACTGATGGTCCTGTGGGTTCGGGCACTAAATAGAATAGACCCAACGTATCCCGGCGTGTCGTAAGAGGCGACTAACAAGGGTGATGTCAGCACGGCATTACTGAGCGAAAGTCTTCTACACAGAAGTCACCGGCCAGGGCGGAGGAACCTCACGTTACTACAGGTTCAACGACCACGTGCTCAGGGCCAAGGCGAGCCACACTGTATTCGTGGATTTCGGCTGTGGCCAACAGCCTGGAGAGGATTGGGCACCGCCAGGTCTTTTTTGCCCAAGACACACTACACTAGTGAACCCTACCAAATAATAAAAAGGTTTGCCTATCGATTGATGAATTTTATTATTTGTTTAGATGTACAAATTCTGTGTTGGTCGTTAACATGCTTCCTTTAGTACCTCAATACTTCAGGAATCACCCGAATGCCTTATAAGTTAAATCAGTTATTGAACTCTAAATCTAAACGCAGGTTGTCTGATTTGAGCCGTTTTATAGGGATTATTTTTTCACTTTTCCAATAGTGACGCACAGTTCTCTTTTAATTTTATTTCAAACTTCTATTTTCTTGGTTGGACGAATATTGAATCAAAGAGTAGGTTGCTAAATTTAAGCCGCTTTATTGGAGTTTGAGTTATGTCACTATTTATATATTGTGCATTCCCTTTTGTCTTCGTTTGTGAACCATGCGATGCTGTACATTTTTCTTTCCATGCTGAACCAATGTAAACCTTAAAACGGGTGTTTGACATTTCAGAGGTTTGTTTTGTGACGCCTATGGAGCAGCCTTTTTTTGTGCCGTTCATTGTTTTTTAATGTCTGTAATTCCCCATCCCCCCCTTCTCCCCTATTTTTGGCTAAAATGCCCCCTGGGCTATGAGCCTTGTTTCATGCTTGGAATTATAATGTGGTTTTGCTAATAAAAGGACAAAGTTCCAAAGTTCCAAAACTGGCGTCATCATGGTGACGTCATAGTTTGTGTGGTTTCTTTTTCCAAACCTATTTTCTCCCAGTAGTAGTAGTAGTAGTAGTAGTAGTAGTAGTAGTAGTAGTAGTAGTAGTAGTAAAAGAAAGAAAGAAAGAGATTTCTCTTATATAGCGCACTTACAAGCTCAGAGAGCTTCTCAAGGCGCTGGCCCGTAATATCCAGCAATCACAAAATAGTTTGCTGAAGTCAGGATTCGAACCCACGTCGCCCAAGACGCACTCACACAAGTCGTGCGCTCTGACCACTGAGCTATCCCTGCCGCCTGTAGTAGTAGTAGTAGTAGTAGTAGTAGTAGTAGTAGTAGTAGTAGTAGTAGTAGTAGAGCAGTGTTGTGGTAGTTGTCATTTTTAATTAAAATTAAAAATTATTTATTTATTTATTTATTGTTTTTGCCAGCCCTTGACAACTGAGCCCAATCCTGGGCAACAGGATATAAGGGATTGAGAAGGGATCTAGTGCAAGCTGGTGCATTTGAGTAGCTGGCGCTCACCCGTCTAGGATATGAGCGCCAGGATCTTTAAAGTCCGTGCTATGGAATGTTTCAAGATGACCGGAATAAGTGTAACCTATTTAGACTATAAATAAGCCTACACAGTCAGTATAAAGCATAAAGTATAATTATGTGTAGATGTGTCCGAGAACATAAAATAAATATGTTTTTAAGGAGTATGAAAGACAGATCTTTGGGCGTGTTTCCTCTGTTTGAGTCTATTGGTGTGTTTGGTTTGTTTGGTATGTTATTTCGGGATGGATTGTTAGAAAAGATATTGATATGAACATCTATCCCTGGATAAGGTTCACATACTAATCAATTATTGATCGATGTTAAAATGGTGGTCCCTGTTTTTCATTGATGAATCGCACGTTGTAAGCATTGATAATCGCAAAGAATTGCATACCCTTTGTTTTGTTTCTTGGACTCGACATTCGAGACTCCATTTTTTTCCACTGCAGTAGAAAATATACATTTTGTGCATAAAATACAGTGAAATAAAATACACATGCAAACCAAACTTATTATAGGACTAATAATGAAAATGAACATCGTATTATGAATTTTAGGAATAATCATAATTTATATAATAACACAATTAATGTTATGAATTATGGGAGTAGTAACAGAAAGCGTAATTGTTTCACCTTAACTTCAGGTCTTGCCATGTCCAACAAAGCAAGAATCGATAGGAAAAACAGCTGTTGCATTTAAGTGTATTCTATAGAGTATGGGCGCCATTGGGATGAAATGAGAAGACCTCCCAAATGAGACAGGTACCTACTGGCGATTCTTGCATAAATCATTCAAAAACCATATTACACAATGCCACTAACATGTGCAAAACAGCCGGAACTGGGCAGTTTGTAATTAAGGGAGTGCCTACATGCAGGTGAAAGGGTTAATAACGATTATGCACCTTAACGCGTAGTTGATTAATCTGATTAACAAGCCATGGTGTTCCCTACATCGCCTGGAGGTGAAAGCAATGACCCGAACTGGTCGCGGGTTTCGGATTTCACAGGTATATAAAGTGTAGATTACCAAGGTACGTATAAAGGTGTACGTATTGATCAGCGATACAAATAAAATCAAGGGCATGGTCCATTTACGGTATCCCCCAGACGTGATGTGAGGGTAGGGGGGGAATAGCGTCCCGGCCAACATGTTGATAAGTTCAAAGACCGATAGTTGTTTCATTATCAGTAAATGTTCTGTTTATTGTATTTTAATTAGTCTAAAGTCTTAATCCATAATTTGAAAAAAATGTTTCATAGTTTCTCTCTGTCTCTGTCTCTCTTTCTCTGTCTATCTGTCTGTCTCTCTCTGTCTGTCTGTCTCTCTCTCTCTCTGTCTGTCTCTCTCTCTCTGTCTCTCTGAGATTAAATTATCAAAATATTTATCAATCCCACTCGATACCTCACAGTAATCTTCTGGTGAATGAAAGCTAAATTTGTTGTCCGTATGCCGAAACCGAACATGGATTAAACGTTTATAAAATTGGAAAATGTTGATTTTACGCTGTTTTGCGATTTAAAATAAAGCAACTGCTTTATTTCAACTCAAACCTTTTTTTTTCTTTTCTTTTTTTAATGTTCGCAACAGCATTAATATTCGTCACTGCAACGGTAACGACTCCGGAAAGGAGCGATCCGTAATTATTTCTGCATTGGCGGGATCGCCTTCAGAATAAATAAACACAGAGAACCCGCAAGTTAACGGTGATGCCTTCCTGGAAGATGCTGAAGAGTGTTTGAGAGAGAAGGCATCCTTGAAGTACGCCGATTGTTATTCCGAACCAGTTCCCGATGGCGCTGTCGTGGAGGACTGCACTTGTAGCCTTGTCATACAGGTTCTTGATTACTTCAATAATGTTAGGGCTGATGTTGTATACTCTTATGGTTGCCCACAGAGCTGCATGTCAGACGTGGTCAAACGCTTTCTTGAAGTCTACTACAAACACATGATATTGATGTTGTTGGTGCAGTAGATATTTCTCGCAGATCCATGCCATGAGTCCTGCTTTTTCTTCAGCTATGATTTGTTCCGCTTGGAGTTTAAACCTGTTGAGTATTATTTTGATGAGGGATTTTATTATTTTCATGCTAGGATGGCTGTTGAGGCTGATTGTGCGGTAGTTTTGACACTGCTGGAGGTTACCCTTTTTTGAAAAGAGTGATGACAATCGACTGGGTCCATGATGTAGGCCACTCCCCACTCTGCCAGATCTTGTTACAGATCATGGTGATGGCGTCAATCATCGCTTATCACCCTGCTTGAAGCAATTATGCGGGTATATTGTCCACTCCCGCTGACTTCCTCTTCTTCAGCAATTGCACTGCTGCCTCAACTTCTTCTTGGAGAATTGGGAGGATTTCTTCTTTTTGTCTGTTCTTGGAGAAAAAAAGACTTTCATGATAGTGCTACTACTGCTGTTGCTGTTGTTTTTGCTGCTGCTGCTGCTGATGATGATGATGGTGCTTCGTTGATCTTTTTCCGTTGTTTCTCTCATTGTAAACTATCGCAAAGAGAATGTGCTCTGAATAAATGTAATTATGACATTGTTTGCCATTACATTAGTACTTAGTAGTAACACAAATTTCTCTTTCCATTAGAATTCATTAATAAGATTCTTTTCTATGTTTGGAAGACCGTTGACCATTGTCTGGCCCTGTCATTGTTCCTTTTCTCATTTCTAATGGTTTAAATATAAAGCGTCGAGATCGTTAGCTAGCTGTGACACATTTTATCGTCCGTCTGGAACCTTTCCACCATATAGCATAGCTCCTGAAGCCTATGTCCCATTACAGATATCGTGCGTAGGCAAGCCCAGCCACGCCGGCTACGTGCTACCATCAATCATTATTTTTTAAATCCAATTCCGAAACAAAACATCACTATAAAATAGCTTGCCGAGGTTTTATATTAAGTCGATTTTAGCTTCCAAATCTCCGTCTCGCGTTATTTCAAGATGGTCTATCGTAGATTATGATTTTATATGAAATCCATTTTAAGACTTTTCCGTCGGGATCGTAATAATATAGACCACAGGCGCCCGCATGTGGATGCAATGGTGGAAGCGTTCCCTCTCTGTACTCGATAATGGAGTACAGAGGAGGAACGCGTCCGCTATTGCATCCAGATACGGGCGCCTGTGATTTAGATCCTCGTTCGAGGATCTGATGAATCGTGTGTACTTTTATTAAATGTGACATACTACCGGTGAATGTTTTAGGAGATTTAATCACATCAGATGCATAAACATAAAGATTTTTATTATATATCCTAGTTAGTACGATCAGTATTTCATTTATTGGCCCATTCAGGTCATATTAGACATTAAACAAAAATACCAATCAAATCACACCACCTAGCATGTCTTGTCCTATCCTATCCTATACCGTAATTCGAAGGTCGTTTAACCAGTGTTCTCCATCTTTCTCTGTCCTCTGCAACCCTCATGGCTTCCCTCAGTATCAAGCCAATCCATTCTCGAATGTTGTCCTCCCACCTCTTTTTCTGTCTCCCTCTTCTTTTGCCTCTACACCGTGCCTTGCAGGATGGTCTTTGCAAGGCCTTATGCTCTGGTGACATGGCCATACCATCGCTGTTTCCGTTTTTTCAACATTGTGAGCATGTCATCGGGTTGCCCAATGGCTTATGTGATGGTCTGTCGGACTTCGTTGCTGGTGGTGTGCTTGGTATAGGAAATGCCTAGAAGTCTTCTGTAGCACTTCATCTCAATGCTTTGTATTCTTCGTTGTAGATCTGCTGTGAAGATCCACGTTTCGCAAGCGTATATGGAGATGAAGATGGCAATGTAGCGCAGCAGCCTGACCTTTGAGTCTAGACTGAGGGTCCTGTCTTTCCAAACGAGCTTCAACTTTGTTAGGGCCGCAGTTATTTGTTCGATCCTGGAGAGGACTTCCTGTCGGGACCCATTGTCTCATACAATGGCTCCTAAAATATTAAAGCTATATATGCACTGATTTGAGGGACTGGCCTTGGACTTTGATGTCTATGTTGATGCTGTTTTGGTATTATTGATCATCATTTTGGTCTTCTCTGCACTTATTTCCATTCCAAAGGCCCTGGAGGTGGTGTCAAGCCTGAGTACCAGCTTTTCAAGTTCTTGTTCCTCTCCAGCTAATCTATCAATGGCATCCACAAAACGTGTTTGGAGGTTGCTCTACCCCCTATGCTGACTGTGGCTTCGTGATCTGCAAGGGCTTCTGACATGATGCGCTCTAGGAAGATTTAGAAGTGTTGGAAAGAGTAGGCATCCTTGACGCACACCGATGGATGTTCTGAACCAGTTCCCGAGGGCGCTGTTGTGGAGGACTGCACTGGTAGCCTTGTCATACAGGTTTTTGATGACTTCAGTAATTTTAGGGCTGATGTTGCATGTACACTCTCATGGTTGCCAACAGAGCTGCATGCCAGACTCGGTCAAACGCTTTCTTGAAGTCCACAAACACATGACATAGATGTTGTTGGTGCTGTAGGTATTTCTCGCAGATTATTCTGAGGTTGAAAATCTGTTCTGTAATACTTCGCCCTGCCCTGAATCCTGCTTGTTCTTTAGCTATGATTTATTCAGTTTGGGGTTTCAACCTGTTGAGTATTATTTTCAGGAGGGCCTTGCTGGGATGGCTGATGAGGTTGATGGTGCAATAATTTTCACATTCCTGAAGGTTAACCTTTTTGGGAAGAGTGATGACAAGTGACTGGGTCCATGGTGTAGGCCACTCCCCACTCTGCCAGATCTTGTTAAGATAATGGTGATGGCGTCAATTATCGCTTCTCCTCCTGCTTAAAGCAATTCTGCGGGTATATTGTCCACTCCCGCTGACTTCCCCATCTTCAGTGATTGCACTACTGCCTCAACTTCTTCTCGGAAAATTGGATTTCTTCCTCTTCTCTGTTCAGGAGACATGCTAGAACTGATGGGTCTCCGTTTGGTGTGTGGTTGTAAAGGTCAGAGCAGTACTCTGTCCATCTATCCAATACTTCTTGTAAGGCATATGCCAGACTTGCTTTGGATCCTGAAGACTTGGGCTGTTTAACACTTGTCAGCCGCTTTACAGTCTGGTAGGCCTTCTAGCTGTTCTTCTTGTTCAGACAGTTCTCTATTTCCTGGCATTGCTCTTCTCTCCAGTTCTCATTTGCTGTGCGCATGCCTTTTCGGATGTCATTGTTGATTTTTCGGTAGGCATCAGCACTATGTGAGGTGTTCTTTTTCTTTTTCATCTCTCTTCATTTATCACACATGTCCAAAAAAGTTAAGGTGTGATCCACGGTTTCTTCTTTGGGCGGTGCTTGCCAAGGATCCCATTTGCGGCATCTGTCACAGCTGAGTTGAAGGTGGTTGTCATGGTGTTGACATCTACTTCACCAGCTCCCAAAATGAGAAAAATTTTCCTCCAATTGTGGCTTGGAATATTTCTGCCACCTCCGGGTCTTGCAGTTAGTTAGTAGTTAGTTAGAAGTGGACTTCAGTCTGGTGCACTTCGCTGTGTTTACTCTCTCTCTGTCTCTCTCTCTCTCTCTGTCTCTCTCTCTGTCTCTCTCTCTGTCTCTCTCTGTCTCTGTCTGTCTGTCTGTCTGTCTGTCTCTCTCTCTCTCTCTCTCTCTCTCTCTCTCTCTCTCTCTCTCTCTCTCTCTTGAAGTGGAGCCGGATGGACATCATCACGAGAACGTGGTCACTTCCGATGTCATGTCAGTAACTGTCAAAACCTTGACCCTGAATATATATTACTGGAAGAAGAAGACAAATAATGAACCTTGTACCAAAATGGAGGAACATGGGGAGAGGGGTTTAACACGGTTATCTTTTGTTGTTGTATCAATTTTTAGTCATCAGATTAACATAAGTTGTACTGATAAACAATGTACAAAATCTACCATGCGCATATCATAAATATTTTCCAAATTAATTAATTAATTAATCAAACCATAAAAATCATCATACTACTGACATACACATACACTTTTAACAACATATATTCCCTTATAACAATTACTTCACATTAAGAAACAAAAAAGAGAGAAAAAATAGGAACCTTTGAACTTCACCTGTGAAGAACAAAGTACTTATAAATGTCATTTTGCGTCTTACAGAAAGTTGAAATTGGACCTCCAGACCCCAAACCCTCCTCCCCCCTCCTCACCCCCCCCCCCCCCCCCCCGAAAAAAAAAAATGAAGGAAAATGATAAAATAAAAAATCTAAATTAAAACAAATTAATAAATAATTCCCCCACCCCTCTCCTCCCATCCCAAAATAAAGAAATAAATAATGAAGAAATATTTATTGAAACTAATAATGCTTAATGAAAGAAATTAGGTACAAAGAATTAAAAAAAATTCTAGACTAATTGTGAGAAGTTAAAACAACAAACAAACGACAAAATTAGAAGAAATTGAATAATTCATGACTTCTAATTAAATCTATGAGCATTAAGCTCAATGACAAATCGGAATGTTCATCTGAATAGACAATACTTGAGATTGACAGAGATAGGTTTAATTTATTTAATCTAATGAGTAAAGGCTGAAAATGGTTATAATTTTGTTGACATTCAAATATGAAGTGATTTACATTCAAAATGCTACCACAATTACAAAGTACTGGAGGATTTATGAAACGAGCACGCCAAGCATTTAGCCTTATTCTGTGAAATAAACTGTTAATATGAACAGATTTTGAAATAGATATAACATTTTTTGATGCTGGCATCTTCCTAGAGAGCATCCTGTCAGAGGCCCTTGCGGATCACGAAGGCACAGCCAGCATAGGGGGTAGAGCAATCTCCAACCTTTGTTTTGCGGATGACATTGATGGATTGGCTGGAGATGAGCAAGAGCTTGAACGGCTGGTGCGGAAGCTTGACGCCGCCTCCGGAATCTCTGGAATGGAAATGGGTGCAGAGAAGACCAAAATTATGACCAACAACACCAATGGCATCAACACGGTCATCAAAATCCAAGGTCAATCCCTCAACACAGTGCATAGCTTCAAATATTTAGGAGCCATTGCATCAGACAATGGGTCCCGACAGGAAGTCCTCTCCGGGATCGCACAAGCAACTGCTGCCGTGGCAAGGTTGAAGCCTATTTGGAAAGACAGGACCATCAGTCTACATTCCAAGGTATGACTGCTGCGCTCCCTTTTCATCTCCATCTTCCTATACGATTGCGAAACATGGACCCTCACAGCAGATCTACAACGAAGAATACAAAGCATGGAGATGAGGTGCTACAGCACAACACCAACGACGAAGTCCGACAGACCATCACACAAGCCAAGCCATTGAACAACACAATGACCTGCCCACAGTAGTGAAACGGAAACTCCGATGGTATGGTCACGTCACCAGATCATCAGGCCTTGCAAAGACCATCATGCAAGGTACACTGCAAGGAGGCAGAACAAGAAGGAGACCGAAAAAGAGGTGGGAATGGACTGATTTGACATTGAGCGAAGCCATGAGCGTTGCTGAGGACAGAGAAAGATGGAGTAGGCTGGTAAAACGATCATCTGTGGTGCCCCTACGACCTACGAGTTACGGAATAGGATAGGATAGGAATTATCCAAGTAATGTTTTTAAATTACCTATTGCTTGTATTTCTCATTCCACTGATTCCAAGCACATCGTTTTATTTGGTTGTTAATTTCATTTGTTGTCAATTTGAAAAAATAATGTAATGGTTTCATCTGAAGATGCAGCACTCTTTGCTATGTTGTCAACAATTACATTTCCTAATATATATATATATATATATATATATATATATATATATATATATATATATATATATATATATATATATATATATATATATATATATATATATATATAAATGACTAGGTATCCAAATTAATGAAATATTCGATCTCCTGGTAATGATTTAATGACATAACATCTTTATTTCTGTTAGCAGTTTATGTCTCTCTTTACTAACCCAAAATGACAAAGCCGTTAATGCTGATTTAGAGTCAGAAAAGATTGTTTTCTTTTAAAGGAATAATAGTCAAATCAGTTATGAAAGATAGTCTCATTAATATTGCAATTAGTTCCGCTGTGAAAATCGTACTACCTTTCTGTAAAAAAATATTTTTGGGATATTTTAAAATCGGGAATATAAAATGCTGCTCCAGTATTTCCATTTTCTAAAACTAATACATCAGTATTTATGTGCAACGAATTTTGAGAATACAAATGAATATATTCTTGCACAATTGTTGCCAATAAAAATTGATTTTCTTTTTTCAAAATATCTCCATAATGAAAAATATCTCCGGGGCTAAAAGAAGCCAAGGCGCATATATGGGCTGCAAGGAATAACACATGGTGCCGTTGTATCAATTGGTGTGGTGTCAGTTTAAGGAAATATATATTCATAAATTGACATTAAAACACTGTTATTTTTATATCCTTTTTTTAATTTCAATATTTTTATCTAGCTCAATTGTTGTTCAATACATGGTTATCAAAATCCACCAATAGGCGACTCTGTAGGCTTACTATCCTACCACGACAGGTTTAGCTAGGTCATTTTGTATATGTCACAAACTCAGTGAGTGTATTATTGCAATTTCTACAGGCAGCGTAACTGGGTCCATGAGGTCTAGTCAGTACTGGGAGTGGGATTTTGTTTGTTTGTCTGATTGTTGCTTTAGGTCCAGCGGACTCTTCCGAGCCAAATCAGGACCGGACAACCCCCAATCCGCATAAAAGATCTGCCGAAACAACCCTAGTGGGAAAATTGAATGCCCTCCACCGGCCAGTCACTTTACAATAAAGACATCCCACGCAGGGGACGGCTGAGGCTTTACCCCAACTACTCGAACCCCCGGTTACAAAAACAAAATAGAATACAAACATCATTATAAATCATCAACAAAACACATACATATAAAATGCCTATAGTGCTAAATAATAACATCATAGGAAGCCCTAGTGACCACCCGGCAGAAAGCGTCCAACACTCCCAAGCTGATCCAACAGACATCATACACAAACAAGGAGTCTTGTCCAAAAAGAGTTTTCAAGAAAAAAGGTAGGTCATTGATCTAGCGAAGAAGAAGAAGATAGTATAGCAGAGTGATAGGACAGATCAGGAATGGGAAAGAGCAAATGAGGAAGACAGCGACAGTGGGAATTTAAAGCACTAAATTTCCAGAAAGTGGGGATACTATTTATACTGAAACCCCCGGCACTCCAACGGGGGTACTGTTGCCGCAGTGAATCAGTCATGCCTACAAAGGCAAGACAGGTTTTCAACTGGGGCTTTCACTTTTCCCTTTATAGGTTAGAACAATCTACAGTGGCAAGATTGCTCATGACCCCAAGGGGTAGGGAGTGGGATTCTAAGGCCCCCGGTACGCTGTTTAGTAACTGTGTTAAGGTTGGTCTGAGCAGCCACGTTCTTCGTACTTTTGAAGGACTTCCTGTTGCCATGACTATACCGCCGTGCACGTCAGTCAGTGTTTAACGCGAGTTTGCAGACAACGAAAGACGCATTTAAAGTTGTGCTTCATTGTTCGTATATTTTATTTTATTTTATTTCATGGTTGTCATTTAATTTCTTTCTTTTTTTTTTGTAATGCGTTAAAACTTCTTTTACAAAAATAGTATTATTTACTTTTTATTTTAAAGCATTTTACAATATTAAAAGCAATAATACTCTAATCTTAAAGTGCTCTTATGAATGCTTACTTTATGTTTTGCTTCTAAAAGATAGTTTTGAATAGCTGCTTTCAAACGTCATATTCCTCTTTATTATTTAAAAGGTACAATTTTGGTGTTAGTATATGCGATTTTATTTATTTATTTATTCAGTTTTTTTTATTGGAAATTAATGTATTTATTTTGCGCCCTGAATCGCTTTAACGGCGAGTGGGAAGGGGGGGAAGGGTGAAAGGGTGGGTGGGAGTCATCAGTCAAAAACGTTCAGCTTAAGAAAGAAAGTCCTGTGGCATAACTCGCGAAGTTTTGTATTATATGTGTTGTATACTGTGTATTGTTTATTGCACATTGTGTCACACTGAACACATCAGACTGAATCCTACGGACAACTAGCTTCACGGCATACACAAACCTATCACTTACAGTCTGCAATATCGTAGGGTATATCCTGACTTGCAAGAAAGCACAGAGTTAAGACGTTGCATTTGCACAAGTTATTTTTGAACAATAGAGTGATTTGAGCTCAGTTTTCTGAATGAAATAAGTACAAGGCGGCCTTTTACCATTTCCTGAGCTCGATGGACTCCCAGAGTTTAGAATTTTTTTGCATTAACACAATTGCTGCACGGAGCGAGCCAAAGGGTATCTTTTATTCAGCTCAGATATACACAGCCCGTTGTTCGTTCATTGTCGGAAAGAATGAAGTACAAAGTGAAGTTGTCCAGGCTGTGCAGTTCTTGACTGGATTCTACAACGGTACACTACCAAACAGATTTGTTGTTAGTGGTGGTGGTGTTTTGATTGAAATTATTTGTGAAGTAAAATTTCTGGATCGATTTTTGTTCGTTACTGGGTGTAGAATTTCTTTTCTGACTTCACTACTAGTTCTGCTTTGATTGAAAATGTCTGTTCCTTAATAGTTGTTTTTTTATTACGTTGTTTATTATTACTTTGTCCCTTACTGGATTCTGGATTATGTAAGCTACAGTGCACATTTTTAAGACTGAATGTATTATTTTGTGATGCTCAATGCTTATGAATTTATAATATAATATAATTGAAGTAGGCATAGTGTGTGTCAGTGGGGGTGGCCTCGTGGCGCAGTGGATTAGTTGCCTATGCCGAAGGTCGCGGGTTCGATTCCCGCAAGGGGCGAACTTATGTGACTTAGGTACGAGACTATTGAGGTCACCGAAGGGTTTTCTCCGGGTACTCCGGTTAACTCCCTCTCTTCAATAATGGTAATGGATGCAGTCAATCTAATATTTAACTAATACAAAATTCGATTTCCTTTCTAATAGAGACGCTCCTTTACACCACATGCTAGAGTGATAAATGTGTGTTTATTGTGTATGTACGAGTGTTTTTAACAGGTAAGCGTGTATGTTGGTTACAGATCGCCGCGCTTTGAGTCTGATTTAGGAATAAGGCGCGTATAGCATCCAGTATTATCATTATTATTATTATACTAACTTGCTTTTTTTCTTCTTTTTTCTAATGCTTTCAGCGCTTTGAACTCGTTGGGAAAAAGCGCTATATAAATATCCTTATCTTATCCTTATCTTATCTAATGTCTTTATCCTTTCTTTATTTTCTTTCTGCCTGTCTTTCTTTCTCTTCCCCATACTGTAAATACTTTAAGCAGACTACATGTAATATAGTATAAAACAAGTCTTGAGTAGAGTTTTGTTTGCGCGCAGCCCTTTCAAATGCCTTCTTCCTATTCTTTTTCATTTTTATTTTTACGGCGGAAGCTTGCAATCGGCTCCGAAGTTATTAAAACTAGATTTTGTATGTTACGTTTTATTTGAATTCTTTCCGGTCAATAATTTCAGTACATGATTGTAGGCCTAGTACACTGTAAGGCGTGACTTAGGTCAGATTTTGTAGGTGTGTCGCAACGTTCGTTTCTTGTTATGTTTCTGATTATGGTCGGAGCTTTGTTAACGGCTTCACAGATTATTAACACCAGATTTTCTATTCTCGGATGAGTCTTGCTGCCCTGCTGCTTTCTGCGCTCACGAAATAATCGGTGTGGAAGTGCTTTTATCATTTAAAAGCGCTGTTTCGCATATTGCTATTTAACATGTTTGTGTTGTTGCTGTTTTAATTGTAAGTAAAAAATATGTATAATCATTTTCATGGAAAATGTTATGGTATAATTTCCCTTTGTCCTCGGTGGATTTTGCTGAGAAAGCATCCCGAATTTCGCCCTCATGGGTGATGAATACAGTCCAGAATTTTAAAAAAAAATCCAAATGAGCCGCGAGGGTAAGAACTAGGAAAGAAAAGAGCAGAGAGAGAGTATTTTGAGGAGAGTACAAATGGGTTGCCAAGTACAGAGAAATGCTGACATTTTACAGGGCCGTACCTGGGAAAAGTCGTGTGGGGTGGGGTGGGGTGGGGGTTACAGATTCAGCGAAGGCGCGAAGCGCCGAGCCTTCTAGGGGGTTCGGGGGCATGCCCCCCCACTCCCACCCCCGGAATTTTTTTTTCTAGGATGCAAAATGGTGCAATCTGGTTCCATCTGAACCTTGAAAAAACCATTTATGATGGTCTGGGACTTCGAGCTTTTTTAACAATTGAACTGACAAACTCTGGGGTACAGAAATTATCCTCTGCCCCTCCCTTTAAAAAAAACCACACACACCCACACACACAAACATTTATTTATCAGCAGAGATGTTTTGTATACTATTATTATTCACTACGTTTTGTTGATCGTTAACGGTATAAAGCTTTACCTTGAAGTTTATGAACATCACCGCCCTGCTTTCACTTTCAGTCTTGCTGCACTAGGTTCCTCGGCATTAGTACCATTTGTGAATTGTATCTTCTGGCAAAACAGTTCACTGCCTCTTTGAAGTCAATATCAACATCCCTGTGCACTTTCAGTAAAGCAAGTCCATTGAGTCTCTGTTGCCCCATTGTGGAGCTCAGGTAGTTTTTCAGGTTGCGCAACTGACTGTTTGAACGCTCACACTCGGCACTAGTGACAAGCAGGGTGCAAAGGTTCTTTAGCATGATGAACAGGTTGGGATAAAAATCCATGTCACAGTGTTTCAGTGCTTCTGATGCCGTTGATGGGATGATAGCTGTCGCATTCTCAGCAGCACTTCGCCATTTTCAAACCCACCGTTAGTATTCTGCATCATGATCAAGGGTAGCGTTGCCTGGTAGGTCAGACTCCCACAATATTGCCAGTGTCTTCACCCCTTCTGGAACCTGCATGAAACCATCCTGGTTCTCTATTAAAGTGCTTGACACCAGACAGAGACCATCAACTGCTAGGTCATCATTTTTTAACCTCGAGTCCAATTCGGTTGACAGGTGTTCCAAGAAAGGAATGGCAATGCTAATCTTGAAATATTCTTCTGGAGTGGCTGCAGGTTGGTTGTCACGGAGATTGTCGGGATGCTTGATTGTCATCAGTTGTCAAAGCATTTGCCATTTTGCTGACTTCACAAAACCAGGCAACGAACGCTGTGTTCTGTCAACTTAGCTTCTTAATAAATATTTTTTTAAAGTCGTTTTTGGTGGATTAGGGCAGTATCAAGGTGAAGGTGCCGGAAGAGGCTTGCGGCCAGAACAAGAAAATATGGCTGCATTTACTAATTTAGGCTTAGGGGTTGGGTTACTTGGTCGTTTCAACGGGAAAACGCTTTGGACGTTTCAGCGGATCCCTTGAAATGGATTTCCGTTGAATTGTCTATAAATAACTCTTTGTACCTTGGACCAAAAGTGACTAAAAACTGCAATGTTTTAAAAACAATTAAAAAAAATAAAACTCTTTGCATTTTAAAAAAATATTTTTTTTGGTGGTGGGGGTGGGGTCCGGAACCCAGGTACCCCCACCCCACCCCCACCCCCCTGGGTCCGGCCCTGTTTTATATAGGTTTGAGATATATTTTTGTCCATAAAGCTGTATTTTCCGATGCCTGGAACATTACTGGCGTTGCATGCCCTTTTCAGTAAGGAAGGTATAAGGGGATAATGATGGCGTAGACAGTGGTGTTGCAAAGTAGGGGATGGTCACATGGTGATGTTGGTGATGAAGATTGTGGTGGTGATAGTAATGATGATGGTGGTGTTAGTGGGGGTGGTGTGTTTGTTTACCTTGCAGAAGTGCGGCTTTGTTATTCGTAGGTTAGATTGATGGTTAGAGGCGTCAAGGTAAGTGGGCCTATCAATTACTCCATTTAATTATTCACACGGTTGGCACTGCCCATTTATTCAGTATTTCGTTGCTGTTTAATTAATTATTAGTGCAGTGCGTGCCCATGTATATTCGATGCGTGTGGGAGCGCGCGTGTATGTGTGTGTGAAAGAGGTAGAGAGAGAGAGAGAGAGAGAGAGAGAGAGAGAGAGAGAGAGAGAGAGAGAGAGAGAGAGAGAGAATGTGTGTGTGTGTGTGTGCAGTGGGTGTGGGGTGTGTATGTGCATAATCATCTTCTTTCTTACTGTCGTTTTATTCTTTCTTTCTTTCCTTCCTTCCTTCTTCTTCTAAGTAAACGTTGCATTTGGGGTGAGAGGGTGGATTTGGATGGGGATGGAGAGCACAGATAAAATAATAACAAGCATTTATGGACCAATCATTGAGTATGGCGTGTGTGTGTGGGTGTGTGTTTGTTCGTTCCTTATTTTTGTTTTATTTTTGTTTTCCCCCCGTGCCTTGCATTATTGATATCTGGATGAAGATTACAGTGATGTAATGGAACTCACAGTCGTGAGAGTGCTGTGGCAACAACAGGAAACTAAGCTTACTACTCGCTTTCGATATATAGGCTAACATGTACACATTTCCACACCAAATAATAATTGTTCGTTGAAGCAAGAACAACCACACTCGGAGTGCCGCCTATTTGCAACTCAGCGGTCGATTTCCCGTTGCGTCATCGGCTATCCAACAACTATGCCATACTGCGTAGCTGAGACTACGACAGGCTTACGTTCGAATCTCCACTAGTACCATAAGTGAAGAGGCGATCTTCAGAGTCTGTGAGTCTTAGCTACTCATGTGCCACCTTGAACCTCCACATTTCATGCTTCCTCCTCCCTACCTATTTTAAGTAGGTCTACTCTGAGCTGAACAGAAAGAACACGCTTAAATTGGCATGACAGTGGCTTTGATTGCGGATAAGTTGAGGCTTTAGGTTTGTTTTCAGTTCCTTAAGGTTCGGGAGGGAAAATTAGAAGAACTGGCCCACGAGATGGACAACTATCGATGGAACGTTTTAGGGATCAGCGAACTGCGCTGGAAAGGCATAGGTGAAACAACGACCGACAAAGGCCACAAGCTTTATTTCAGCAGTAGAGATGACAGGCACGAACACGGCGTTGGGTTCTTGGTCCACAAGAACATTCTAGCCACTGTCATGGGTTGCCGCCCAGTCTCCAGTAGACTCATTACCATCCGCTTGAGAGCAGCCCCTTTCAACATCACCATCATCCAGGCCTATGCCTCAACATCAGTTGTTCTCCACCCTGGTTGTTGTTGCTGTTGTTGTTAGTGTTAAAAAAACTGTTCTTATGTAACTTCACGTTATAGTGATCTTAGAGGTTGCCTTGCTTTAGCGATTCAAAGCAATTGCGTTTGCGTTTATTGTTTTACATATCACCGATTGTTTTAGGTATAGCTTACTCCTTTCTTTCTTCTGTCACTTGAACGGTAATGAATTATTCTATTACTAGTGGTTTTTGTACCCTGGCAAGCCAGGGTACACAGGTTGCTGTTTAAAATGTAGACAGAGAGACAACTGTTGTCTGCGAGTTTCATTTGGACGATGATACCTCCCCATATCCCCCTTGATACCTCACCATACCCCCCCTCTGATATCTCCCCGCCCCCCCCCATGATGCCTCATCATACCCCCTTGATACCTCCCCGAACCCACTTGATACCTCCCCATAACCCCTTGATACCTTTCGTACCCCCCTTGTAACCTACCTGTACCCTCCTTGATACTTCCCCGTTGATCGTTTCGCAGGTATGGATGAAAGGAATCGACATTTATTTTTTTTTTATCAGTTTATGGTCCCCTCTCTTCCCGTTAAGGATTTTCAGAGAGGAGACCTACGAAAGTTTATGAGGAATCGACCATCACCATACCCCCTTATATATACCCGTATCCCCGTTATGCCTACCCATGCCCCTTTAAACCTACCCGTAGCCCCCTTTTACCTACACGTACCACCCCATCCCGATCCTTGATAATAATAATAATAATAATAATAATAATAATAATAATAATAATAATAATAATAATAATAATAACGTACCACCCCATCCCGATCCTTGGTAATAATAATAATAATAATAATAATAATAATAATAATAATAATAATAATAATAATAATAATAATAATTATAATAATAATATTGAATATAGAATAATACAAATAGAAATCATAAACACCAAGGTTTTAAAAGAAAATTTGATATAAGATAATATTATAAATAATAATAATAATAATAATAATAATAATAATAATAATAATAATAATAATAATAATAATAAAGGTAAAAAGCCTAAATTAAAAATAAAAATATCCATATGGTAGTGGGAAAAAAAAAATATGGCACGCGTCGGATTCGAACTTGGGTCTCCCTAAACGGTAATCGAAAGTGTTACCAACTACGCTATCAATGCTTCATAGAAAAACACTTAATTTTTTGGGCTATATGGGAAAACATGCTGAAACCTCAATTTGATTTTTAATGGAAGCGCGCGGAATGAGGCTATTGCAGTTTGTGGACATTTTGTTTATTTATTTATCTCAGAAACGGTTAAACGTTCGGTAAGGAAATGTCGGCTATAACGATTTGGCTGGTTTTGAGCACACAGCAGGCCGATCAGCAGCACTCAGCACCTGCCCAGATCAGCGTCCATAGGAGACACACTTTATAGTAACGGCGAAGAAGGACTTCCGGCTAAGCAATTTATATATATAGATGATGTGACCATTAATTCACCCAATGTTCAGTTTACTATACTCTGAATAGCCTACATTTTTGTTTCTTTCTGTGTTTGTGTGTGTGTGCGTGCATGTGTGTGTGTGTATGCGCGCGCGCGCGCAGCATGACTAAAGTCCATGACGACGAAGAGCAGACCATCCAAGACGCCACCGTCACCTCAGAAGAGTCCGCCAGGCCAGAGCTGATTGTTGAAGCCGCTCCTGCTGAAGAAGCACCAACAGCAGACCAATCCGAAGCCCCGCCAGCAGCAAAAGAATCAGCGCCTGCTGCTGAAGAAGCACCTGCAGCAGCGGAGGAAGCAACTGCGCCAGCAGGAGAAGCGCCACCTACTGCAGAAGCGTCAGTAGAAGAAGAACCGGCAGCAGAAGAAAAGGCATCCGCAGCGGCAGAAGAGGCATCGGCAGCACCAGAAGAAGTGCCAATAGATGAGGAAACGCCTGCGGCAGAAGCGCCAGTCCAAGAAGCTCCTGCAGCAGCAGAAGAGGCACCCGCCGCAGAAGAAGAGGCACCCGCCGCAGAAGTACCAGCACCTGCAGAAGAAATCGCTGCAGAGACACCAAAAGCTGCTTCAACCTCAGAAGCACCGCCCGCAGACGAGAGCGCGACGATCATGGATGGTGCAGATGCTCAGCCTGCAGAGACCACAGTTGTGGATGACCAGAGCGCCCAGCCTGCCGCCGTGCCAGAAACTGAGGGTGAGTAAGAAGTGCGTTTTATGATAAAGATAGAAACAAAACTCAACTTAGCAGACCATTCAGTGTTGACCATGTCGGCGATGAAACTGAGATTTTATCTCCCCCCCCCCCCCCCCCCCCCCCCTCGTCATTTTATTCATTGAAGGTTGATTTACTTATACCACATTTGCAAAAAATAAACAATGAAGAGGTCATTCATCGTTACTCATCGTTTATCATCCCATTTCAAATCACTTAAAGCACTAACGCGTTTGTTTCTTCGTTTGTCTGTAGCACCAGCAATAGAAGAACCAGCCCCCAACGACGGCAACACGGACACGGCGCCTCCTCAAGACCTCCAATACGGAGATGACTTTGAAGAAGAAGACCCAGTTGCTGGTGACAGAGCTGAGGCAGGGGCAGGGGCAGTGGTCCAGGTGTCGATACCACCAGATCAGACAGACAGCAGCGCGGAGGGGAGGGCAGAGGAGGATCGTGGAGAGGATCGTAACGAGAACAGCCAAGGCGGCATTGGCGACGACTCTAGAGGCCATGGACAGCTTAAGCCGGAAGACGAAGCCTTGCTGGAGTCGTCCCTCAGTAATCAGCAGGCCGAGAAGGAAGCTCTGCAGCTGGTGATCGCCGAGAAGGTGGCTGTTCAGAAAGAGTACGACGAGTTGAAGGGCCGCTACCTGAAGCTAGAAAAAGACAGCAAGCGATGGGAGCTGGAGATCGCCATGCTCAAGGAGAAGATCCAGATGCAGGGGCAGCGCATCCAAGAGCTAGAGGCTGAGGAGAAACGACTGAAGGAGTACGAACAGTGGGGCAAGGACAACGAGACCAAGGTCAAGGACCTGCAGGGTCGCCTGGCGATGCTGGCTGGTGAGGACGCCGACAAAGACCGGCGCATCCAGAAGCTGCAAGAGAACCTGCAGGAGACGACGTCCAGGCTGGTGGCTGCTGAACGACAAGCTGTGCTGAGCAATGAGGCAGCTCAGCACCAACCAGCACCCAAGTCAAAGACCTGTGTCGTCATGTAATGGGCCCTCTCGAATTCGCGAACTAACTCTTTTTTTCTTTGTCATTTGTTGTCTTGGGACTTACTGCTTCTGAATAAGAAGTGTCGACTTGATTGCGTACAACTGGAATTGTCTTTTCCACAAACTTGTTTGAACATTCAGCAGCTTTTTTTTTTCTGTCAACAGAATTCTCTATGCACGTAGGGTCATATGCAAGGCGGTGCGACTGCTTGTCGTAGGACAAGCGCCTCGGGGACTGGAAGCTCTCGGTTAGATCATTCTTGTCGTCTGCTGCTATACATAAGCACCAGACAGCCTCGCCGATAGCTAGCGGGGGTAGTTATTTTTAGTTGAAGGGAAACCCCAAATTTCCGGTCCAGCTCTCATTGTTGGTGAACACCACAATGGATAAAATAGCGATTGAGGCAAGACATAAATTGTTTTAGGCTTTGCTTCTGTCCCTCCACGCTACTGTGGTCACCGACAGTCATATTAGAATGAAGACTGACATCTTGAAATCAAAGTTATCATACCAAGAACAGTGGTTATGGCAAAGAAATTCTTTATTTATGGGTACGGATAGACACCTCTAGCTTTATCGTACGACGACGGGGTTATTCGGATCCCATGATGGGATTATTCGGACCTACAAAACATAGCAGGCTTCTTGAATATGGCCCTATAATGATAGCTAACAATTATTGTCTCTTTGCCATTGTCTTCTTTTGTTGTTCATGCTTCTTGATCTGTTGACTCTTTTTGGTTTTTGTCTTTTAAAGTTCTGTTAATACTCTTCTTTCAATATACGTGTATGTGATGGATGATGTGACCTGATATTAATATTTGCAAATAAATAAAATGGAAGGCTACCATCTACCAAAAGTGCTCAGCAATATGAATGAGGCTTCGTAGATTAACCCTTAACACAAGGCTGCTGGTCCATTCCTTAAGACAATGGGTGTTAGTTGTCGCCTTAAATACTGTGATTATTACTGTTTTCTCTTGGGCTAAATTTTGTTAGTACTGAATAAAATATACTTTTTTTTTTAAAAACAAAAAAAGTTTTCTTTGGCATTTTAACTTGCTTTCCTTTTGTCACTTAAATTCAGCAGCCACAAAAAAAAATTAATTAAAAAAAGTAACACAGTAAAACTAGTTTTGGAAATGCAGTTTTAATGTTGTACTGTCTTGCTACACAAATGTTTTGAAAGACCTTATCATGTAAATTAATGATTAATAAGCGAAACCTCTATGCTACATCCTTTAAGTGTGTGTGTGTGCAACTGTTATATAGATAAGAAGTCACCTTAAAATCATGAGCTGCTGTTTGGGCATATAATAAAGCTGTTTGCAAGAGTTCTTATAATTTTATATGTGTAATATGACCAATGTAATTATATTTTGTCGGATGGTTAGTATGACACTGTAATGTTCAATAATTTATAAACATCCCCCATCAATGCCTTCAACTTCACTGACCCCTTGGGGTCATGAGCAATCTTGCCACTGTAGATTGTTCTAACCTATAAAGGGAAAAGTGAAAGCCCCAGTTGAAAACCTGTCTTTCCTTTACAGGCATGACAGATTCACTGCGGCAACAGTACCCCCGTTGGAGTGCCGGGGGGTTTCAGTATAAATAGTATCCCCACTTTCTGGAAATTTAGTGCTTTAAATTCCCACTGTCGCTGTCTTCCTCATTTGCTCTTTCCCATTCCTGCTCTGTCCTATCACTCTGCTATACAGGGTGTTCCAAAAGTCTTGGGCACATTTTGACATTGAATATTTCCGAAACTATTAAGGATATAAAAACGCATCTGGTAAATTCAGAAAGCTTGTAATCTCAATTTTTACATGGAATGTTCAAAGATGTTCAATGTGAGCACCATTGGTCACACGACACACATCAAGCCGATAGTCAAATTCTTGCCAAAGGCCGTCCCAGCATTTTCTGGTTGAGTGAACGCCATTAATGGGTCTGAAAATAAATAAAAAAATCAACGGCTTTTCAAAAAACTTAATGTAATTAGCTTTAAAATGGCACAACTTTTATCTTACTACCATTCATAGTAATTGAGATATGGGGACTTCAAATGTGCCCAAGACTTTTGGAACACCCTGTACTATCTTCTTCTTCGCTAGATCAATTACCTACCTTTTTTCTTGAAAACTCTTCCTGGACAAGACTCCTTGTTTGTGTATGAGGTCTGTTGGATCGGCTTGGGAGTATTGGATGCTTTCTGCCGGGTGGTCACTAGGGCTTCCTATGATGTTATTAGTTAGCAATATAGGCATTTTATATACATGTATGTGTTTTGTTGATAATTTATAATGATGTTTGTATTCTATTTTGTTTTTGTAACCGGGGGTTCGATTAGTTGGGGTCAAGCCTCAGCCGTCCCCTGCGTGGGATGTCTTTATTGTAAAGTGACTGGCCGGTGGAGGGCATTCAGTTTTCCCACTAGGGTTGTTTCAGCAGATCTTTTATGCAGATCGGGGGTTGTCCGGTCCTGATTTGGCTCGGAAGAGTCCGCTGGACCTAAAGCAACAATCAATCAATCAATCAATCAACTTAACTGTCAGTATTTTGTTGGGATTTTTTTTCTTCCTGTAGGTTTGCAGATAGACAAAAATGTAAATACTGGTGGTTGTCACAAGTTTAGAGACTGTTGGCATAAGCTAATTTTACTGCCTATGAGTTTGCATTAGAATATGTAAGTAGTTGTTAGTTATACATTTGCTATTCTTTCAGTTGGATATAAGAATGGAGGAGAAAAAGAAAGTGTGGGTTTTTATGGGAATAGTTTGGAAAGAAAATATGTATTTATGAGAATAATTTGGACATAATTTGTTTTGTATGCATATTATGTACATTTATTTTAGTTTTTTGGTTTGTTTACAAGTTCATGTTTGTGATATTTCATCTTGAACTGCAAGAATCATTTTAAAGCCAGGCATGCATACAATGATTAATATTGTTTATTTATTGAATGTGATGCTAGTTCTATAAAATACTGTTTTGCATCACGATCTACAGCACAATCATTGTTACTGTACAAAATTATTGTTTGTTATGTGAACATGTTTTGAAATGTTTGTATTATATTAAGGAATGTGATATGTTTTAATAATTTAGAAACAATTATGCGTGCGTGTGAAGCAGCAATATTTTTATCTAGTTCTGCATTTTAGCATGTTTTCAAGTTTAGTTGTACGTTTGTTTATTTATAAGTTGTATGTGATGGAACCAGGATTGTTTTATATTTTGGTTTTGTTATTGAAATAGATTTTTTTCCCAGCCGTTTTTCTTATTCTTCTAACAATGCTAAACATTGTGTGCACTTTTTTTTCTTCTTCAAATTTTCATTACACCTTAAGATTTTGTTGTTTTTTTCAAATGTTCATTACACATTGAGATTGCTTTAAATTTATTTACAGTACATTAAAATTTATTTTATGTTATATTTTTCTTTCTAAAATAGTATATTGTAATTTTAAACTTGTATTTTATTTGACATACATACACTATTTTGTAATATGTTTGTTACATGTATTTACATAGAACTATTACATATATTTTCATCCTAATATATTTTTATGGCACATTCTTTCTCCTTTTCAGCTTTCAGTTTAACTGTTGGAAGATTTTGCCCTAAATTTGCAAAACTTTGCCCAGTTCAAATCAATATCAATCATTGTTCATTACTTCTATATGAAATATGAATTATGTAATTTATGACACAGAAGAAGCAAAACCGGGCAAATTGACAGTTCATTTTCACATAGACATTATTGATTTTTTAAAAAAAAATCAAAATATTGAAAGTAGCCTTATTTTTTATGACTTTTGTTGAAGTTTTCTTTTGCCAGAGTACAATCACTAAGCAATAAGAAAACTACCAATGAAATTAATATGATGAAAAATAAATGTGATGTGTGATCTTCAATATTTCAAATTCTATGATTTTACAACATTCAGTATTAACTGTTACAAATAATTACAATTCAGCATTATGTAAATTATAAATGTTGAAACCAAAATATGATTCAGTATTATTTATAATATAAAATATATTACATAAATTCAGTATTACTGGGTGATGATTGGTTTTTATAACTCTTCATTATAAATTTGGTATATCAGATAGAAATAATTTGTGATGTTTATTCAATACATAAAAACCACACGGAGTGTATACAAACAAATCATTGCTTTTTTTCAATACATATTAAACCTGTATATTAATAAGTCATTGTTTTTTTTTTAAAAATAGCTACATGTGATAATACAAACTAAAACTTCCAATGAGCATTCGATAACATAGCAATATTTTTGTACTATCACAGTCCATTCTTTAAAACAGCTATTTAGCATGTACACAATAAGAATGACTAGAGATAGCGTTTGCCCTCATATTATATACTCACCTATTTAACGGTGAGATGAGAAGTTTTAAATTATTGTATTGAATAAATGTGTTGAACAATAATAAAATTACTAATTAACACACCAAGTTTGGGGAATGTATAAAATGATTGATTGAATGCATGAAATGATTGATTGAGTGCCTAAAATAGTTAAATGATTGTGGCAAATGGACAAACACATACAACCGTAAAAGGTGACCATGTGAGATATCCTATCCTATCCCGTAACATGGAAGTCCTTGTGGAACCATAGATGATCGTTTAACCAGCGTACTCCATCTTTTTCGGTCTTCAGCAGTCTTCAAGGATTCTCTCAGTGTCAAGACAGTCCATTATCGAATGTTGTCTTCCCACCACTTTTTCTGTCTCCCTCTTTGTCTGCCTCTTTGCACCCTGCCTTGCGGGACGGTCTTTGCAAGGCCTGATGCTCTGGTTGGTGATGTTACCAAACAATCATAGTTTCCATTTCTTCACCATTGTGAACAAGTCATCATGTTGTCCAATGGCTTGTGTGATGATCTGTCGGACTTTATCGTTCGTGAAGTGTTGGGTTTATGAAATGTTAAGAACATATGTGAGATATGAATACTTTAAATTTACTTCGGTAGTTCATGTGCAACTCCCAAAAAGTTACTAAATAAATTTTTCAAAGATTTGAAAGTGTATGCTCGCAATAATTTTATTGAGAAAAATCTCAATGCTTTTACAACAGTGAGTCACAAAAACTGTCAATCAATCTTTTTTTTATATACCGCTTTGTTTTTTTTGTTTTTAAAATTTTAAATTCTTCTGCTTCAAAATGTATATGAACGACTCATAAGCAACACATCTATAAACAACATTACCAACAACAACAAAAAATGGTGGAGGTAGAGAAGATACAAAAACACAAAGACATAGACAACAACAAATAAGAGAGGGAAAAAAACCTGAAGGAATCAAAACTAAATAAATATAATTTCAAAAATAAATGTAGTCTTTAAAAATAAATACAAAGTATGTTAACAAAGATGACGAATAAAATGAGTACACAGGCTCACATTGCTTGGCATGCGAGTCAAAAAAGTAAAAGAAGATTTTTTTAAAGTAAAAAAACAAAAACAAAACTGCACAGAAATGATAAAGAAAACAACAAATGGCAAAGAGATCTAAGCTCAATCAAAAGTTTAATATGTAAAACATTCTCCCACAACTAAAATTCAATAATGAAACAGCAATAGCTGAATCAGGACCACAAAATCAAGACCACCACTTGCCTGAAAAAGGACTCACCCCTGATCCACATAAAAGATCTGCCGAAACAACCCCAGTTGTAACACTGAAGGCTTTCCACCAGCCGGTCACTGTACAATAAAGGCATCCCACGCAGGGGACGCTGAGGCTATACTCTAATTTATAGAACCCCCATTTACAACAACAAAATAGAATACAAACATCATCATAAAATATCAACAAAACACATACATATAAAATGCCTACATTGCTAATTAATAATATCATAGGAAGCCCTAGTGACCATTTGGCAGAAAGCGTCCAATATTCCCAGGCTGACACAACAAACCTCACACACAAATGAAGAATCCAAAACAAGGTAACAATAAATAAATAAATAAAAATTAACAAAGATAGTTATGTAAAAAAAGTAACAATTAAAACTAAAGTGTCCAAAAATGAAGGATGCGTTCAAAAGAAAAGAGTGAACACACAAAATTCACCAAGACTAGCATCTCAATCAACTTTAGAATGAAGCACATAACATATAATAACAACATGCACCTTTAACAAATCAAAAACAAACCCACTAAATAATACAAACACTCCAGCACAAAAAAGTATCAAATATGTATCCAACAACACTCAAATCAAAAGTTAAAATTATAGCTAGCAGTAGAAGTACATAACCTTTTCCCCACAACTGCAAATAATCAAGAAAACAAAACTTTTCATAATAAATACCAGTAGTATTAATAATACTATTTCATTATCATCCCTACAATGAATATTTACTTACATTTACTAAAAAGTACTATAATACATTACAGATTACAAAGTTTCAACCAAATAAGGTGTCTAAACATAACGAATGCCTTAATTAAATGTAAACCAAAATAATATTAAGAGAATTAACATTGAAAAAATACAAATTTAAAAACACCAAAGATTGAACTGTCAGTAAAAAGAAAAAGGTTACAATCGAAGTAGTGTCTACAAAATTAAAGATGCTGTGAACAAAAAAAAAAAAGTGAACGAAAACGAGTAATGTATATTACAAAACAAAAAACACAAGACACAATATGACTCGATCTTTAGTCAGCTACAAAAAATGAGTACATAGGATATTATTATTAAAACAACTTCCATACATACACACAAACAAAACAAAATTTCCAACATAAAATTGTACAGACATTGCTCTTCCCTCACGTTTAAAATTAGTTGACACAGACATCAGTGAACAAAGGCATAATTGTATTTCATGCAAATGACCCTTTTCTAAAGCTTGCAAGACCTATCTCTCAAATCTCCCCCTCCCCCCTCCTTCCATCCCCCTATTCCTAACCAATAATCTCTTTCTCCATCTCTCACACATTTACACACCAATCTCTTTCTCACACACATTCATACCCCAACGACTCACCCTCCACTCTAGTCGACAATACTTCCCTCTTTCTCAATTATGTGCTTTGACAATAATCACCTTTCTCCAAACTTTTGAAACTTAATCTCTCACCCCACACCACTCAATCTTTAATCCTCACTCCCTCTCCCCTCAGAAAGAATAACATTTTAACATCATCTCCCCTCCCCCCCCCCCCCCCCCCCTCCAATCTCTCCTACCCTCCATTACATTACATGATTATTGCTTTAGGTCCAGCGGACTCTTCCGAGCCAAATCAGGACCACAAAATCAAGACCACAACTTCGCTGAAAGAGGTCTCGCCCTTGATCCATATAAAAGATCTGCTGAAACAACCCTAGTGGTAACACTGAAGGCACTCCACCAGCAGGTCACTTTACAATAAAGACATCCCACGCAGGGGACGCTGAGGCTATACTCTAATTTATCGAACCCCCGTTTACAAAAGCAAAATAGAATATAAACATCATTATAAAATATCTACAAAACACATACATATAAAATGCCGACATAGCCCAAAAAATAACGTCATAGGAAGCCCCAGTGACCACCTGGCAGAAAGCGTCAATATTTCCAAGCTGATCCAACAGACCTCACACACAAATAAGGAGTTTTGTCCCGGAAGAGTTTTCAAGAATTTATTTATTTATTTATTGTTGCTTTAGGTCCAGCGGACTCTTCCGAGCCAAATCAGGACCGGACAACCCCCGATCCGCATAAAAGATCTGTTGAAACAACCCCAGTGGGAAAATTGAATGCCCTCCACCGGCCAGTCACTTTACAATAAAGACATCCCACGCGAGGGACGGCTGAGGGTTGACCTCAACTACGCGAACTCCCCGATTACAAAAACAAAATAGAATACAAACATCATTATAAATCATCAACAAAAAACATACATATAAAATGCCTATAGTGCTAAATAGTACATTCATAGGAAGCCCTAGTGACCACCCGGCAGAAAGCGTCCAACACTCCCAAGCTGATCCAACAGACCTCATACACAAACAAGGAGTCTTGTCCAGGAAGAGTTTTCAAGAAAAAAGGTAGGTCATTGATCTAGCGAAGAAGAAGATAGTATAGCAGAGTGGTAGTACAGATCGGGAATGGGAAAGAGCAAATGAGGAAGACGGCGACAGTGGGAATTTAAAGCACTAAATTTCCAGAAAGTGGGGATACTATTTATACTGAAACCCCCGGCACTCCAACGGGGGGAACTGTTGCCGCAGTTAATTTGTCATGCCTACAAAGGCAAGACAGGTTTTCAACTGGGGCTTTCACTGTACCCTTTATAGGTTAGAACAATCTACAGTGGCAAGATTGCTCATGACCCCAAGGGGTGTTTTCAAGAAAAAAAGGTAGGTGACTGGTCTAGCGAAGAAGAAGATAGTATAGTAGATTGATAGAACAGAGTAGGAATGAGGAAGAACAAAGGCTAAAAACAGCGACAGTGGCAATTTAAAGCACTAAATTTCCAGAAAGTAGGGATACTATTTATACTGAAACCCCCGGCACCCCAACGGGGGTTCCTACCCTCCACCCTCTTACCAAACTCATCTCACCTCAGAAAATATCAATGTTGAACACCATGAAGTCTGATGCGAGTGGAATCGTACACTTTGTTTCAATAAATACTAAAATAGTCTTATATGTGTAGTGTGAATATAATACTCAGCTGTACAAGATTAACACTGGGACAAATATAGGCACAGTAATTACAGTACCATGCAGAACCACAACATCTAAATTAACAATTCAAATTCATATACCCAAATGTACACAGGTAGGAAAAATATAAGTAACGTACTAACAATATAAATGGAAATACAAAATTCAATACAATTTGCAATTACAATATACAAAATTTACAACAAAACTCCAAAGAGAAATGAGAGAGAGAGAGAGAGAGAGAGAGAGAGAGAGAGAGAGAGAGAGAGAGAGAGAGAGAGAGAGAACCTATCACACAGACAGCAGACAAAAATAAAAATCAAACGCATCTCCCAGCTCAACCCCCACCAAATGAAACTAGACGGATAAAGCCCATATAACTCATATGCTCCTTATGGAATTCGCAATATTTAACATAAAAATGAGTGCCAAGAAAAAACAAAATGAAACGGTGGCTTTAAAACGCAAAGGAATACCAACTTTGATCTTCCTATGCTCTAGACCTTGAGATGACCTTGACCTCCAGCTCCAAAATTCACTCAAATAAAAACCAAGAAAAGTTGTATAATGCCAAAAAAAATGGTGACCATCGGATGACTTTGACCTTCAGTGACCTTGACCCTCATGTGACCTCTTATGAGTATCTGATCAAATAACCCAATGTTGTTGCATACTATGGGTTAAATACTATGGGTTAAATTGCGAGCGTTGTGGCCAAGTGGGCTAAGGCGGGACTAACTTGCCTTGTCCACAGGCCAGAAACCAATGGCGCCTGACAGGTGTGGGTTCGATCCTGCATCGGGGCGTTATGTTTCTCCGAATATTATTTACTTTCGACTCGGGAAACGTCTCGGGGGTTTTCTCCGGGTACTCCGGTTTGCTCCCCCAGCAAAAATTTCAAAAAAATTTAAAAAATTTAAAGAATTTCTAAATTTCAAAAATCACAACTAATGTTAGGTAGGTTGGGTTTGGGCGCGCCACAGGTTGCGACTACGCCTTCCACAGGGGAGGCGGCCCAGAATTTCCCGATAAAAAGGGACAATAAAGCATTAAATCTAAAAATCTAAATAAACAGCTATTCCACTGTACGATGACATATATTTTGTATGTTCCTGCAAGGCCTAAAATTACCTTGACCTTCAAGATCAACGCAAACACGGAATATATGTGAAAGATCAATCTATAATCTCTAAATACAACAATTTTGGACTTTATAGCTCTTATAGTTTAGGTTCAAGAATTCGAATCATTTCAAAGTACCTATACTAACCAACTTTGGACAACTCCAGTGATCTTGACCTTGGAGTGAGGTTGACCAAATTTGTTTAGTATGTCATGTGTGTTTCATTGATATATATCATGCATAAAAGAATCATACGTTCAATATTAATAATCTAGAAAAAAAATAGTGAAACTTCGTGAAAAATTATAATTTTTTGACTAACATTTGTTGATTCTGTGACCTTGACCTTGAAGTGAAATCATTTATTTACTGATCATTTGTGAGGTCTCAAGGATATACACCATCTTACCAAATTTGGTTGTGAGTTGAAATAGGTACTGCGTGATTAGCCACTTTATACTTTTGCACAGATAGATGACGGACAGCAGACAACGCACGGACAGATGGACGTACGAACATTTATTTTCGATGTCATTTTTGGACTATTTAGGACTCCTCTCGCACAGATTTGCACAAATCTGGAGAAAAAATGTTTTCGGGAGGGGGGTGAGTACATAAGACTCACACTGCTATGCAATGTGAGTAACACCAAAAAATCACAAAACAAGTTAATCATTATGAGAGACCAAAAAAAAATTGTATTAAAAAAAAAAAAAAAAGAAGAGTAGTTAATATATTATTACATTCAATACAATTTGCCACATTCTTGTCTACCCCCATTCAACCCAAAACCGTGAAAAAGATCTTTCAAGGAATAAGTAAAATAAACCAAATCCAAAATACCAAAATGAGCGAATAACCACAGCAGTTTTCAGGTAATACAGCTTCATGCGTACATGAGAGCTAGAAAAGAAAGTGTGTGGTATGGTGTGGTGCAATTAACTGCGAGTTTACATTTCATTAAGGTCACCAACCAAGGAAAACTAAAGCTGTATAAAAGATAATACTATCAAAATCTACACATATATTCATCTTGCATGTGTACATCTACTCACGCTCACAAACATGTGCACACTCTTGACTTGCGTGCACTCACACATATACACCATAACTACAAACATGTTCAAACTCACACACGTGCAAATTCAAATTTCACCCACTCAGCATAATTTGCATTCTTGTTATCACAGAAGTTGTTATGAAATATTTACATTTCATTTACAAATATGTTAATAATAAACAGATTGACATAACCCCTTACTTAAAAACCACAATAAGGCCACAAGGGGTGGCCTCGTGGCGCAGTGGATAAGTCTCCGGTTTCCTATGCCGAAGGTAGCGGGTTCGTTTCCCGCAAGGGGCGAACGCATGTGACTTAGGTACGAGACTATTGAGGTTACCGAGGGTTTTCTCTGGGCACTCCGGTTTCCTTCCTCCCTTCAATAATGGTACAGGACGCAGTCAATATAAAAAATTCAAAAATAAAAATTCGATTTTCTTCCCGTCTTCAAATAGCAATCTCCCTGCCTATACACCACCTGTGTGAGTGATGGATGTGTATTTGGTGTGTGTGATGGTAAGACAAAATGAAATGAGCGTGTATGTTGGTATAGATCGCCGTGCTTTGAGGCTGATTGATTTGGGAAAAGGCGCGTATATGGCATCCTGTATTATTATTATTATTATTGACACACTCCCCCCGCCCCCCAAAATCTAAAGTAATAAAAGTAATAAACATTTCACAGGCCAAGCTTGTATGAAAGATGAAATCTCAAAATTAATTTAAAACTAGAAAAAAAGCCCATATGACTCACATGCTCCGTATGGAACTCGCAATATCTAACATCAAAATACATGCCCAGAGAAAACAAAATGAAACTGTGACATTAAAATGCAAAGTAATATTTTGATCTTTCTATGCTCTTGACCTTGAAATGACCTTCACCTTGGGCTCCAAAAATACATGTACTATCAACAAATCCTATCCTATCCTGTCCCGTAACCCGGAGGTCGTAGGGGCACCACAGATGATCGTTTAACCAGCATACTCCATCTTTTTCTGTCCTCAGCAGCCCTGATGGCTTCGCTCAGTGTCAAACCAGTCCATTCTCAAATGTTGTCCTCCCACCTCTTTTTCGGTCTCCCTCTTCTTCTACCTCCTTGCACTGTGCCTTGCAGAATGGTCTTTGCAAGGCCTGATGATCTGGTGATGTGGTCATACCATCGGAGTTTCCGTTTCTTCACCACTGTGAGCAGGTCATCGCTTATCAACAAAACTATAGCAAAAGTTGTATTATGCCAAAAAAAACTGTGCCATTGGATGACCTTGATCTTCAGTGACCTTGACCTAGGATGACTTTGACTTTCACGTAACCTCTCATGCATGTCTGATCATATAACCCTATGGGTTAAATAAACAGCCATTCCACTGTACAATGACATATTTTCTTGTATGTTTTTGAAAGATCTAAAATGACCTTGATCTTCAAGATCAATGAAAAGGCTGAAAATATATGAAAGATCAATCTATCACCTTTAATTACAACAAGTTTGGACTTCATATCTCTGATAGTTTAGGGGCAAGGTCACTTCAAAGTACCTATACAAACTGACTTTGGACAGCTATATTGACCTTGACCTTGGAGTGAGGTTGACCAAATTTGCACAGCATATGTGTTTCATTGACATCTATAATGCATCACAAAATCATAAGCTCAATATTAATCCTGGGAAAAAAAGTAAAATTTTAAAATTTTTTTACATTTTTGACTAACATTTTAAAAGTTCAATATTAAAAACCTAAAATTAAAGTGAAAATTTTCAAAAAATTCTAATTTTTTTTAAACTAACATTTGCTGATCCTGTGACCCTGACCTCGAAGTGAAGTCATTCATTCACTGATCATGGGCATATACCATCTTACCAAGTTTGTTTGTGACAGTTGAAATAGGAATTTGAGTACTTAGCCAAGTTAAAGTTTTTGCACAGACAGATGGCGGACGGCGGACAAACAGATGGGCGGACAGACTGATGAACTTTTTCTTTCTATATCACTTTTAGACTATTTAGGACTCATCTCTTATGCAGATTTGCAAAAATTTGGAAAAATGTTTTGGGGGACTGAGTACATGAACACATGCAAGTAAAAAAATCACTTATTCAATTCATGGACAAGGGAAAAAAACACTTACATATGGTTGCCCTGAAATACTACTCAAACATGGTTTCCGGGCAGCGATAGAATTGAGTTTATTACATTACATTACATGATTATTGCTTTAGGTCCAGCGGACTCTTCCGAGCCAAATCAGGACCGGACAACCCCTGATCCGCATAAAAGATCTGCTGAAACAACCTTAGTGGTAACACTGAAGGCTCTCCACCAGCAAGTCACTTTACAATAAAGACATCCCACGCAGGGGACGCTGAGGCTGTACTCTAATTTATCGAACCCACGTTTACAAAAACAAAATAGAATACAAACATCATTATAAATTATCAACAAAACACATACATATAAAATGCCTACATAGCTAAAAAATAACATCATAGGAAGCCCTAGTGACCACCTGGCAGATAGCGTCCAATATTCCCAAGCTGATCCAACAGACCTCACACACAAATAAAGAGTCTTGTCCTGGAAGAGTTTTCAAGAAAAAAGGTGGGTGACTGGTCTAGCGAAGAAGAAGATAGTATAGCAGATTGATAGAACAGAGCAGGAATCAGAAAGAACAAAAGAGAAAGACAGCGACAGTGGGAATTTAAAGCACTAAATTTCCAGAAAGTGGGGATACTGTTTATACTGAACCCCCCAGCACCCCAACGGGGGAAGCGTTATAATTGGGTTTATGGGTATAACAATAACATAATGAAATTGGATAGTTTTAAGAAAAATGTACTCTCTTCACTCACAGACATAGAAATGTATAAATGAAATTTATATATGAAATTGGATATTTTAAAATGTACTCTCTTCACTCGCACGGACATAGAAAAGTGGTCAATTGTAAAGAAGCTAGGTTTTAAATGTAAAGTGCCATGCAATGTGCTGTGCTTTGGCTACAAGTGCTCATGAGAAATAAAGAAACCTGGACCAGGTAATGCTAGTTTGTATTATGCATTCAAAAAGCAGATTGTCTTTTGACAGCAGTAAGACCAAATATTAGGTTGGGGAACCGAAATTCATACTTCTGTATTTCCAATGAAACAAACACACACACTAGAATAAAGTGACAACCATATTACAATAAAGCTGAATATCAAAAACTGAGACGGAAACAGAAAACCTAATGAAGAAAGCACAGAATGGCTACCAGTATAACTTACAGAACGTATTATGAACAAAATTATTATAACAGTTATGATGAATACTTGTGACAAAAATAAAGGAACAAAAGTTCGCCATTGAATTTAAATGACACAATAACTTACAAAATTTAAAAATAATGAAAAAAAAAATGGTGAAATGATAGTTTCTAATCTAAACGAAACCAAGCCTACAGACCCAAAAAAAAAAGACAAAACATACAAAAGATGAAAAAAAATTACATGCACAATTTATGCATGATATGCATTCAATACATAATTTCTCTAAATAATGAACAGACCAACATACTTTTCTTATAAATAGACTTAGGAAAAAATCAAAATCAATTTCATTGTGAAGCAAAAACAACTTTACCAAAATGCCCATTTTCATTCGAACATGATTACAATATTCTACATTACTCATAATGAATAGCAGCAAATCTGAACCAAGAACTCTAACTAGCATTATATACGTTCAGTCACCTATACAAAATTTATACAAACAAAATACCTCTTTACCCATCAATGATTTGTAACTTGGCACCATTATTTTGATGAAATGGAATACATGTTTGAGAGCACGGTTGAAAAACCAAATGAAACTAAGAGTCAACATTGTTTTGGCACACTTCAGAAACGTATATGTAAGTCAGCTGTCTTGTTATCAAACACAATTCAAATAGTTTTCTTCATTTAAAATATTATTTAAAAAAAATAAATACATAAATAAACTGTTAGACTGGAAATTATGCCCCAGCCAATAACACATGATTTCATTGTATGTAATAGAGATCAAACTTGTGAAAGAATTACATTTGGACTGCATGATGAGAATTACAGCAAATATTATTTTACCCCCACCCCACCGTGCCACAGCTATCCGAACACAAGAAACGGCTGGCATGCAAGTTGGCGATACATGTAGATTAATCAATAAATTGATCAATTCCATCAAATATGCTCACTATTGAATTCCCTTTTTAAAATATTTATTTTCACCACTTTCAGTTAGATAATCTTTATTTAGAAGCATATTTTTCAAAAATAATAATTTACAAACAATGTAAGATTTCTCTAAATAAAATATTTTCTCCATAAATAACTTACATATAACAATATATTGTTTATGTAAATAAATCATGATATAGTTAAATAAGGTATCGTTGCTAAATAAGGAATTATTTATCCCCATAATGCTTGATTTAGCAGATAGTGTGAAATAATGTTTTATTTAGAAATGTTTCTAAATAATATTGATTTGTTTACCTATACAGTGGAACCTCTCACAACGACCCCCCTCTATAACGACTCCCCCGCTACAACGACCCATTTTATTTTAACCGATGTATTTCCTTATATTGCTGTCATCAGTATAGCGACTCCCTCGCTATAACGTCTAACGACCGATCTTTGCAGACCGTATAGCGACTTTCTCGGCATGACTGCACAATAAAAACTGTCTATGATCTTGTTCAGCACAGTCAGACAGGTACCTATATGTGACACGCCAGCCGATAAAGTAATCTTCTATAAGTTTGACGTCATCTTGTAACGTCACATTCTAGATTCTACTCGTTTGGGGTTTGCATTTCACTTTATTCACATCACGAGCGCGGCACTGAGAAGAAGCAAAGAAAGCGTGATGGGATGATGGAGTCTACAAAGAAAATAAAATTTTTATCTCTGGAAGATCGAGTTAATGTTGTAAACAGACACAAAAAAGGAGAGACTGCCATTGCGATCGCAAAGAGTCTTAAAGTTGGAAAAAACACAAATTCAAGGAATTATCCGAGACAAAGATGACATTCTTAAAAGGTGGGAAAGTGGTGATAATGCCGATCGTACGCGATCAAAACGGAGGAAGACAACATATTCGGAAGTAAATGAGAAAGTTTGGGATTGGTTTCTGGATGCTAGAAGAAAGAATATTCCGATCACTGGCAAATTGATTCAAAAAAAAGCCATTATGCTCTCTGTAAAGACCCCTCTCTATAAAGACCCCTCTCTATAAAGACCGATTTTTGTCAACATTTTCAAGGTCGTTGTAGAGAGGTTCCACTGTATAATGCATTATTTAGCTGAATTTGCTTAATAATGTATTATTTATGTAAACAATTCATTTTTTAAGGACAGCAATTTTCATTCTTTATGGGATTCACCGTGTGTGTAGTGATAAAGAAAATTGGAAAATCACAATTTTACGCTGTTTTGGGATTTAAAATGAGACAACTGCTTTATTTCACTCTATTTTTTATATGTTCACAACAGTATTAATATACAGAACTGCAACAGTAATGGCTCCAGAAACGAGGGAACCATAATTATTTCTGCATTGGCGGGATTGCCTTCAGAGTAAATAAACATGGAGAACTCGCAAGTTAACAGCAATCTTGTGAAAAAAATAGCAAAAGCGTTGATTCCAGTTTTTCAACAATTCAATACTCCTTCTACATCTATCTCTGCGTTTTGAGGGTAAATAAAAACAAAAAGAAAGAATACTTTTTTCTGTTGATGAAGATACTGAAAATACTGAAACACTCCCGCACAGAACTGACCTTGACCATTTCTTTGTGTTCGAAGGTTACAAACGTTTTATCTTCAAATTTGTGGAGTGGTTTATGTTGAAAGTTATTTATGATGAAACATACATAATTAACACAAATTTCGGATACACAATCCTTGGAAAGATCTTGCATTTAATTATAGAAAGCACTCAAATTATAAAAACTGAATTTTCAAGCGAATCTTGGAATCACAAAAATAATGAAAATTGCAGTCCCTAAACAATGACTTGTAAATGTAAATAATGCATTGTTTAGCAACATCTAAATAATACATTATTTAGCAAATTCTGCTAATAGGTAAAGAAATCATTATTTAGAAACATTTATAAATAATACATTTTTTCACATAATCTGCTAAATAATGCATGATATAGGTAAATAATTCCTTATTTTGCAACAATGCCTTATTTACCTATATCATGATTTATTTACTTAAACAATGTATTGTTTAGGTACATAATAAGTTATTTACAGAAAAAAATATATTACTTAGAGAAACTTTACATCGTCTGTAAACAAATATTATTTAGAAAATACGCTTATATATAAATATTATTTATCTGAAAGTGGTTAAAAAGACACCACAAAAAAATCGCAAATAAATATTTTACAAAGGGAATTCTATAGTTCGCATATCGTTCATACAATAGCGTACAAAATGCATTACATTACAATTTATACAACAGAATGGGGTACTTGATGGTTTCTCAAATCAGATCTGGCTCCCAATAACTGCTACACAATAACAGGTTAGAACAGAATCAAGAAAATAAGAGATCTGATATTACAACAGAAGAAAGAGTTCTTATACACCAAGATAGCATCTCAAAGTTAAGCAGAACAGGTCTCATAATTATGTTTGTACAGTGGTTATTCCTGCTTGCTACATTGACAAAGAGTAAAATTGTTACGCTCAAGAACTGTCACATCGCTGTACATGTTAAATATATTTTGGCAGTCTAGTCAAGACAAATTACCAAAGCACATTTATGTTTAACTTATTTCAGAGTCATGGCAGTCCTTGACCCCATCAAAGTGGTGATACAGAACTTCCCCAAGAACCACCCAGGTGAGATCACTGTACCCAACTTCCCTGCCGACGAGTCCAAGGGAAGTCACCAAGTGCCACTGACCAGTACTGTCTACATCGAGCGCTCTGACTTTAGGGAGGTGCGTGTTGTTAGAAGAAAACTGCGATAAAATGCTGGGATGACATTTTGCAGCACAATGGAGACAAACAGTAATGAGAAACAAATCTTTGTGTGGGTGAATAACTTGGTGTTTGTGTGGGTGAATAACTTAGCTCTTAGTGTTTGTGTGGGTGAATAACTTAGCTCTTAGCATTTGTGTGGGTGAATAACTTAGCTCTTAGCATTTGTGTGGGTGAATAACTTAGCTCTTAGCATTTGTGTGGGTGAATAACTTAGCTCTTAGTGTTTGTGTGTTCTGCTGGTTTTATCCTTCTTCGGTTAACCTCTTAACCCAAAAGACCGATATATCGGTCTAGCCCTTAAACAGCTGTGCCCCGAAAGACCGATAAATCGGTCTCGTAACCTTACCGTTAATCTTGCGGTCCGTACACAGCTTACTGTTCTTTCTAGTACTTGCTGTTTGGAATAGGGTTATTGAGGGTTATTGGGAATAAGGTAAAGCAAAATGTCAGCGCTCTAGTGCAGCACAGTACGTGTTTTTGTGACGGTTTTTTCTCAATTTTGCGTCATGAAACGAAGGTCTACAAATCAAGGAAGCGTCGCTAAGCGACTGTACACAACTCAGGAAGTAATCGATCAATTGTGGGATGATAATGAAGATGAAGAGATGACATTTGAAGTACTTTGGGTTGGCTCTGTGGGTTCGGGCAAATAGAATAGACCCAACGTTTCCCGGCGTGTCGTAAGAGGCGACTAACAGGGGTGATGTTAGCACGGCATCACTGGGCGAAAGTCTTCTACACAGAAGTCACCGGCCAGGGCGGAGGAACCTCACGTTACTACAGGTTCAACGACCACGTGCTCAGGGCCAAGGCGAGCCACACTGTATTCGTGGATTTCGGCTGTGGCCAACAGCCTGGAGAGGATTGGGCCCTGCCAGGTCTTTTTTGCCCAAGACACACTACATGATGACACAATCCACTAATTCCATACCGGATCGGTCGTCGCCCGGGCCGTCACCCGGCACAAGGACCGCGCCTTCCGTTGGCCACCAGGACGGAGGTGTTAAGTATGCTACTGATGGACAATATAGCAAGATCCGCACGAGAAACAACATCGTCATAGGAACCTGGAACGTCAGGACCCTAACTGCGGAAGGAAAATTAGAAGAACTGGCCCACGAGCTGGACCACTATCGATGGAACGTTCTAGGTATCAGCGAACTGCGCTGGAAAGGCCTAGGTGAAACAACGACTGACAAAGGCCACAAGCTCTATTTCAGCGGTAGATATGACAGGCACGAACACGGCGTTGGATTCTTGGTCCACAAGAACATTCTAGCCACTGTCATGGGTTGCCGCCCAGTCTCCAGTAGACTCATTACCATCCGTCTGAGAGCAACCCCTTTCAACATTACCAGCATCCAGGCCTATGCCCCAACATCAGACTATGAAGACAGCGAAGTGGAGGATTTTTATGAAAATATACAGGCGGTCCTTGACCAAGTGCCGAAGAAGGACATAGTCATAGTGCAAGGCGACTGGAATGCCAAGGTTGGCCAAGATGCGCACCGCAACTGGGGAGACACATGCGGACCCCACTGCAACAACGAGACAAATGACAGGGGTCTGAGGCTATTGGAGTTTGCCAGATACAACAATCTGGTACTGGCAAACACGCTTGGTCTCCACAAAAAATCCAGACGATGGACATGGCACAGTCCCGGCGGGGAACATCACAACCAGATCGACTACATCATGGTCAAGAAACGCTTCAGATCAAGCATCAACATTGGCAGGACACGCACTTTTCCAGGAGCAGACATTGGAAGTGACCACGATCTCGTGATGATGTCTTTCCGGCTCCATTTGAAGAGAGTAAATACAGCAAAGTGCACTAGGCTGAAGTTCGACCTGGACAAACTGCAAGACCCGGAGGTGGCAAAAATATTTCAGGCCACAATTGGAGGGAAATTTGCACCACTGCTTATTTTGGGGGCAGGCGAAGTAGATGTCAACACCATGACCAATACCTTCAACTCAGCTGTAACAGATGCCGCCACTGAGATCCTTGGCAAGCACCGACCAAAGAAGAAGCCGTGGATCACACCTGAACTTTTGGATCTGTGTGATAAACGAAGAGAGTTAAAAAAGAAAAAGAACACCTCACAGGGAGCTGATGTCTACCGAAAAATCAACAATGACATCCGAAAAGGCATGCGCACAGCAAAGGAGAACTGGATAGAAGATCAATGCCAGGAAATAGAGAACAATCTGAACAAGAACAACAGCAAGAAGGCCTACCAGACTGTGAAGCGGCTGACAAGTGTTAAACAGCCCAAAGTCTCCACTATCCAAAGCAAGTCTGGCATTTGCCTTACAGAAGAACAAGAAGTCTTGGACAGATGGACAGAGTACTGCTCTGACCTTTACAACCATACACCAAATGGAGACCCATCAGTTCTAGCATGTCCCGAGAGCAGAGAAGAAGAAGAAATCCTCCCAATTCTCCGGGAAGAAGTTGAGGCAGCAGTGCAATCGCTGAAGAAAGGGAAGTCAGCGGGAGTGGACAACATACCAGCGGAACTGCTACAAGCAGGAGGAGAAGCGATGACTGATGCTCTCACCACTATCTGTAACAAGATCTGGCAGAGTGGGGAATGGCCTACACCATGGACCCAGTCGCTTGTCATCACTCTTCCTAAAAAAGGTAACCTTCAGGAGTGTGAAAATTACCGCACCATCAGCCTCATCAGCCATCCCAGCAAGGTCCTCCTGAAAATAATACTCAACAGGTTGAAACCACAAGCTGAACAAATCATAGCTGAAGAACAAGCAGGATTCATGGCAGGGCGAAGTACCACTGAACAGATTTTCAACCTCAGAATAATCTGTGAGAAATACCTACAGCACCAACAACATCTATATCATGTGTTCATAGACTTCAAGAAGGCATTTGACCGAGTCTGGCATGCAGCTCTATGGGCAACCATGAAAGTGTACAACATCAGCCCTAAAATCATAGAAGTCATCAAAAGCCTGTATGACAAGGCTACCAGTGCAGTCCTCCATAACAGCGTCATCGGGAACTGGTTCAGAACAACAATCGGTGTGCGTCAAGGATGCCTACTCTCTCCAACACTCTTCAACATCTTCCTAGAGCGCATCATGTCAGATGCTCTTGCAGATCACGAAGGCACAGTCAGCATAGGGGGCAGAGCAATCTCCAATCTTCGTTTTGCGGATGATATTGATGGATTGGCTGGAGAGGAACAAGAACTTGAACAGCTTGTACAGAGGCTTGACACCACCTCCAGAGCTTATGGAATGGAAATAAGTGCAGAGAAGACCAAAATGATGACCAACAACACCAATGGCATCAACACGGACATCAAAGTACAAGGCCAATCCCTCAACACAGTGCACAGCTTCAAATATTTAGGAGCCATTGTGTCAGACAATGGGTCTCGACAGGAAGTCCTCTCCAGGATCGCACAAACAACTGCTGCCCTGACAAGGTTGAAGCCCATTTGGAAAGACAGAACCATCAGTCTACATTCCAAAGTAAGACTGCTGCGATCTCTGGTCATCTCCATCTTCCTATATGCTTGCGAAGCATGGACCCTCACAGCAGATCTCCAACGAAGAATACAAAGCATGGAGATGAGGTGCTACAGAAGACTTCTGTGCATTTCCTATACCCAACACATCACCAACGTTGAAGTCCGACAGACCATCACACAAGCCATTGGACAACACGATGACCTGCTCACAGTGGTGAAGAAACGGAAACTCCGATGGTATGGCCACGTCACCAGATCATCAGGCCTTGCAAAGACCATTCTGCAAGGCACAGTGCAAGGAGGTAGAAGAAGGGGGAGACCGAAAAAGAGGTGGGAGGACAACATTCGAGAATGGACTGGTTTGACACTGAGCGAAGCCATGAGGGCTGCTGAGGACAGAGAAAGATGGAGTATGCTGGTTAAGCGATCATCTGTGGTGCCCCTACGACCTTCGGGTTATGGGACAGGATAGGATAGGATAGGACATTGCAAGAAAATTGAGATATGGATATTCCAGAAGTGAAAGACTTAACGATATCTTTTTAAAAATTGTTAGCTGAAGTTAAAGATGTCAGCAGAGTAAGTAAGTTTGTTATCAACAACACATGTACAATATTATCTTCCACAGATCTCAATTACCAATAGAAGTAGTCTCAGTAAATTCATAAAAACAAAAATGTATGATTTCCTTTACCACTAAATATGTATACATAATTGAAATACAACATCATACATCTGGCAACACACTCCTATTCATAATTTTCAAGCAGGAAGAGCGGAAGCATTTTACAGCCGAACACGCTTACAACGAAAGGGAAAATTTTTCTCATATGTTATACCTGAAGTTCATTGCACTCAACTGGGGCAATTTTCAATATGCAATGTAACTGTTGTTATTTGGCTGTAAAATCTGTATTCTGAGTGAAGGTGCTTAGCATTTATAATCCTATCCTGTCCTATCCCGTAATTTGAAAGTCGTTGGGGCACTACAAGATGATCGTTAAAAAAGTATACTCCATCTTTCTCTGTCTTCAGCAACCCTCATGGCTGTGTACTGTGGGTTTGGGCACTGAATAAAATAGACCCAACGTTTCCTGGCATGTCGTAAGAGGCGACTAACAGGGGGTGATGTCAGCACGGTATCACTGGGCGAAAGTCTTCTACACAGAAGTCACCAGTCATAGCAGAGGAACCTCACATTACTATCGGTTCAACAACCACGTGCTCGGGGACAAGGCGAGCCACACTGTACTTGTGGATTTCGGCTGTGGTCAACAGCCTGGGGAGGACTGGGCCCCGCCAGGTCTTTCTTGCCCAAGACACACCGTAGCATTAATAATTTAATTTTAAATTCCTTGGTTATATCAGCATTTTTTTTCTTGCATGGATGCACTCCCTCATATAATATAATTTCAAGCTCTCTATCAGAGGGAGATTAATTAATTTTCGTCGTTTTGCTGCCATGTTTTCAACCCCTAGGAGAAGATTGGGCCGATAGATAGGCCCGACCTGTCTGTGCCAAAAAAAAAAACGAGAATCGTCTCAGATTCTCTCTCAAAGAACAAAACTGATTAATCAGATGCTCTTGTCTACAAACGAACTTCCCGTTTTGCAAATGATCATTATTGGCGATCGTTTTGACAGGTTCTGAACCTTTTTCCAGTGGATTTATTGTGACAATGTGAAAGATGCACGACCACCAGTCATTCAATATAGCAGTGAAATCTTGTTTAACGTATTAATTTTCTTTGTTTAATAATATAAAAGTGAATGCTTCTGTTAGCCCTTTTCGGTGTAAGAGAAGCTACGTTGTAACCGTGCTCAATATGTCCAGAAAGTTCTAAGTAATAAATAAGAACAACTCTGGCAGGGATTGCTTTTTCATTCTGTAAAAGCTGAAACCGTTTTTGTTGTACACGTGTTTGGCTGTACTATTGGGTCTTCCTGGCTGATGCAAACAGAGTTCAATGATTTAAATCTCCTGCAAGAAACATTCAAATAATGAACAAAATATTTTACACTGACACTCCTCTAACCCCCTGTCAAATTCCAAAAGTTTAAAACATACATTCGTGATTAACCCTTATAACTTCAGGGGCATGAATTCATAGTTTTATAATTACGGCATCAAAAAGGTAGATAGGTACATACAGGTATAATTGTACGCAACCTCTCTCACACTTGCAAATTACTTTTACATCAATGCAATGCACAACATCTAGCTGGGCATTATAAAGTAAATTATATTAACATTATTAAATCTTGTCAAAAAAAATTAAATTAAACAACATTAGGTAGAAGAAAATGCAAGTCAGCATAAAAGAGAAAGCAGAGTATTCAGCAACAAAAGACTATGTAATTCCTTCCTTCAATACGTTTTCCTGTATTAAAATAAAAGAGTGGTAAACCCTTCCCCTGTTTGAAATCTGAGCATTTGCTACAATGAACTTTACAACTGGACATCATCATTATTCTTTTGGTCTGATGAGAATAATCATCATGGATTTCTTGATTCATCTTGTCATAGAAAAACTTTATTCAGAAACTCGGGTCAACAAATGAGTTTCTTCTCTTCTCAACTAAAGAAAGTATACACCATTATTGTGTCTAGCAATTAGAAAACATCCATAAGCAGTTCAAGATTATCAGATTATATATCCAAAAGGAAACACACACACACGGGAGGTAATAATTTTTTCGAATCCCTTCTTCCTAAAATCTTCTTCTTTACATTGCCTTAGTTGACACGCAGGAGTTACAAGCGAGATTTGTAGTCCATCTAACACTTTTTTCCACATACTTCTTTACTTGACAGATATCAGCCGCTCTGTAGGATCGTTGTTTCTGAAACGAAGAGCCTCCCCATCCTCTTCAGCGGACAGGATGTCAGATTCTTCTCCCCTTTCGATGCGGTTGTAGCACTTGATCTGGTCAGAAGAGCGGAAGTATTTCACTTTGGGCTCCTCCTGGGTGACATAGATGGTGTTGGACTGTCGTATACTGCGCTTCAGGAAGTTGTCCACCACCCAGAACAAGATCGCCTGAACAAAACAAAAGAGCTGATGTTATAAAAATACAAATAAAGTAAGTATAGTATTTCTGATAATTAAAAAAACAGTCTTGCATTTTGTCATCAGAAAACGTTGTCATGCATTCGTGCTACAAATACAAAATATTCAAAGTGTAGACAAAGTCACTGGGTGTAGTGTGGTGGGGTTAGTGGTTTGGGCACACATTAGACATTGCTTCGTTAAAACAACTCCTAGCGCAGTTACCACTTGGCTTGGAATAGTTATGTATCTGGCTGCAGCCACTGAAGTGACACAAAGATTTAAACACAATGCACAAAACATTCCAATCCACTCTGTTTAGCACCAGCAAAAACAGCTTTGCACAGTTATACTCTTGGTATAGAAAAGTAGTGGACTAAACACAAAAGAAGTTCACTGATGATGAATAAAGATTTGTGAGGAGCTTAATCCACAGATTTATGCTCACTCGCAGTGTCTTGAATGATAACATCAATATAAATGAAAATAAAAGTTGGAAGGGGGAGGGTGTGTGTGTGTGTGTGAAGGGCAGAAAGGGAAAAGAGGGAGTTGGGAGGAAAAAAAAAGGGGGGGGGGGGGAGGGGTGGGAAGACAAAAAAAGAACAACTCACGTTCACAACCAGTGGTACAAGGAACATGGCTATCGCAATCTCCAGTTTGGGATCCTTTATGGGTGACAAGATCCATTCTCGTACCTGCATTGTAAGGACAAATTAGAACTAGACGCTACAACTGAGAATAAAGTCTTTCTTACAACCTCAAAAGGGTAGCATTACTATTACTTATTATTATATAACTATTACTTCACTATTACCTATTTATAAAACCTTTATAAAGAACATATTAAATAAATATCTATCCAACTCATGGAATAAAAAAATTAGCCTGGCTTGAAGAAAGGGAACTGGAACTAACTCACCTGTGACCAGAAAGACGGCAGGATGAGAAAAGTCATGAGCACCTTCTCTACTATCATCACGATTATGTACAGTCCGGTCTGGCCTATCCACGCATTGCACTGTGGAGGTTCACCTAGTACAACAAAGAAAGAAAGAATTGTGTTGTAATATTACCTATCCCATCCTAATACTAAAAATATATTAACAAGATGACAATGTGAAATCCTGATAAAACAATTCCAAAACAATTTGATTCATCAAACCTGACATATCTGACTGAGAAAATATTTTGTTGCTGTACAATTTCTCTACTATGTTAACATCGGAGAAATCATTACCTACCATATTCACCAAAATAGAGGGACTTGCAGCCATAGCGATGAGCAATAACTTGTGTTAATTTCAAACCAATGTAAATGACTAGAAGACCTACTGTAGAGTCGAGCAGGAAGCTGATGAAGTACCTGTAAAGAAAAAAAATTTTTAAGTACATTAAAAATGTCGCTGAACATAACAAGTATCACATTCCATTCTAAAAATCACTGTTACATCAAAAACTTATTGTAACACTTCTATCTTAAGTTATTGCAAGGATTGTTGTTATCTTAAGTTTAAAGTGTTGTTTGTAGACACAACTTACCAAGTCAAGTCAAGTCAACCAATCTTTATTACCCACAATAGAGAATTCATACTGCACACTGCATCTCAGCAAATAAAGAATTATTTATGTTTTTAAACAAATAAAAATAAAAGTAATGCATATGTAACAATCACAAAGTAACAACTACTAAAACTACATTTCCACAACAGTTACACATTATTCTTTCAATACTATACTTTCAACTATATTCTTACATCTGCACACACACGCACACTCATATCACCAACACAGAAACCACACAGTACAAAGGTATAGACTGATGAGCCATTCATGCACACTCTGAAATAAAAACAACTTTCCATTCACTGCAAAAACTTTGGATATAAAAAAATAAATATAATATTAATAGAGTATTAAATCACAGAGGCTACAAAAAACCCACAAAAAACGGACTGCTTATACTGCACAAAGATAAGTTAAAACAATATTATATTCATTACACAAAGATAATATAAAACAATATTATATTCATATTACATTACCATGTACAAGGATCCCCATTAAACACATCGGCCAAAAGCAAATTGGCAAAATGAATTACAGCAGCACCCAAAGCTTGTTTCGATGTGTCAAAAAACCTGACAAACACATACAAAAACATTATTGTATAAAAATCGCAAAAGTTGTATTTTAAATCTGATGATAACCATCAAGCAAAATTCAATGAAATTTTGTTTTTATAAATTATAATTATGAAGATAATTTCATAAAGTAAATATCCCTAAAGTAAAAATAATAAATTTTTGTTATAACTATTAAGTCTGATGTAACTTTTTTGTTTCTGCCCATGCCATGGACAAATAACGTCAACACCAAATAACATATTTTAATATTATGGTTCTGAATTTCAAAATGTGTTAAAACAACTGTCACCAAAAAAAAAAAAAAAAAAAAAAATTCAATGAAATAAACTAATTATGAATCAATTCAATGAAATAAACTATATCTAGTCTTCTTTTTTAACCTTGGCTACATGTTGTGGGTAGAAAACTTCACACAAATTTGTCCATGTTTTTAAGCTAACCCTAACCCTAACACAGCCTTAACCCTAACGGAATACTGTTTTGATGTCAAAATAACAAAAGTCCGTCAAAAGAAAGTACGTAGCAGGCCTGAAAATGGCGACTAATTTAGTCGCCATGGCTAGTGAAAAAAAAAATTGGCGTCTGAAAAAAAAACTTTAGTCGCCAAATGCGAGTGCGCTAAAATGAACTTTTTTTTAGTTTGGCTAGTAAAATTTTTAGTTTGGCTAGTAACATTTTTAAGTTACTGGCCAAAGGCTAGTGGGACCTTTTTTTCATTTTCAGGGCTGCGTAGAGTTTCAAGTGTATGTCAGAATAAAGGCGTTTCTACCTAGCCACACACACACACACACACACATATGATTATGACAGAGAGACTGCTGCAAGTTTTTTTAAGACTCCTCGTTTATGTTTTTAGTATGTGAAGTGAAGTTTTCTTCACATGACATACTAGTGAAAGGAACATTCTCTTCTATGTGTGATATGGGTAGTTTTCTACAAACAATGGGTATATAAGATGCAAAATAGAGACGTGTAGCGAAGATTAAATCTTTACCTTTAGTTTTAATTTTTACTTACCATATTTTCCATGGACGTCTAGAATGCTTGGGCTCACAGTATCGTTTTACTGAAATCATAACAAAATTAAATTACAACAATAATAACTCTAATAAAAGTCAAGAAAATCATCATCATCATTTTCATCAGCAGCTCTAACAAAAAGTACACTTGGAATAATAATAATGCTGGTGATAATGCTTCGCTTACACTGTTACAGTGTTGTGGTTTTTCTTAGTTAATTCAGTTATTTTTTCCCTCCTTCGCATCACCATGGAAAACAGCAGCCCCTTAGTAAAACTAATAGCAGCAAATGAATCAATATACTGATTGTGGTTGCTCTTAATTCAGTTATTTTTTCCCTCCTTTGCATCACCATGGAAAACAGCAGCCCCCTAGTAAAACTAATAATGCTCAGCAAATAAATCAACATACTGATATTGTGGTTGCTCAACCCAAGAAGAAGAAGAGAATTTAAACTATTACTTTGTATTAATACAACACTTTATAATTCTGCTAATGACAATTACATTCATTGGTAAATTTAGTACTATTCCCAACGCCACAATAATCTGAATCTGAATCTTTTTATTGTGCTATCAATGATCATATGAAATTTTGCCATATTATGTTGATATTTTACTTATTCAGTTAGATTAACCAATTACATTACAATAACTTAAATAATTTGAATAAAACTGAACTGACCAATCAGGCAAGTAAATGCAAGAAAAGCTAGCAATCCTTGTACAAAAAGTCCAAATGATCCCAAAAGATCTCCAGAAACACAGTGCAGTCCTTTCACGATACCATTGCCTTCGGAGGCAGACGAATTCGTATCATAGATCGAGACGTGAAGAAGATCCAAGCGATCGCTAGACTTGTCAACTATATTGTCTTTATCAAGTGTGAGAGCCATTGCTTCTACCCTCTCACAAACTCTTCTTCCTTGGCAAGACAGACCTTGCCTATAATTGTTAAGTTTTATGCTAAATTACTTTACAGAAGTTTTTGGCAGCCATCATGAATCAATTTGTCTCGGCGATACTACCCGGAAGTAAATAGAGTCTCGGTAAAACAACTATTTATACAAAACTGTTGTTAAATGATTAAATGAATTTAAGAAACGGATGCATCTGCTGATTATGGTGACAATGAATATGATGATGATGTTGATGATGCGAGCTCTGAATATTTGCATGAAATTATTTTGAGGGCCGAACTGAACTGAACTGTGACTGGATGAGAAGCTGATTCCTATCAAGAAGAATCTAAGCTCAAACCAAGGGAAATTTTGGAATTGTAATCGTACTTATTTATTCATTTATATATTTATCTAATGATTTAATTTCCTACAGCTGATTTACTCTTTCTGAACTCTTTGCATGTATATGTACGAGAGTGAATGCACTGTACATTCATATCCTATCCAATCCAGTAATTCGAAAGTCGAAGGGGCACCACAGATGATCGTTTAACCAGCGTACTCCATATTTCCCTGTCCTCAGCAACCCTCATGGCTTCGCTCAGTGTCAAACCAGTCCATTCTCGAATGTTGTCATCCCACCTCTTTATCTGTCTCCCTCTTCTTCTGCCTCCTTGCACCGTGCCTTTCAGGATGGTCTTTGCAAGGCCTGATGCTCTGGTGACTTGGCCGTTTCTTCACCACTGTGAGCAAAATTAATCAAGCTTGTGTGATGGTCTGTCGGATTTCGTTGTTGGTGATGTGCTGGGTATAGGAAATGCCCAGAAGTCTTCTGTAGCACCTCATCTCCATGCTTTGTGTTTTTCTTTGTAGATGTGCTACGTGAGGATACATGTTTCTCAAGCGTATACGAAGAAGGAGATGAAAGGGGAGGCAGCAGCCTTATACCTTGGAATGTAGACTGATGATCCTGTCTTCCCATATGGGCTTCAACTTTGGCGTGGCAGCAGTTGTTTGTGCAATCCTGAAGAGGACATCCTGTCGGGACACATTGTCTGATACAATATGGCTCCTAAAAATTTGAATCTATGCACTGTGTTGAGGGATTGACCTTGGACGTTGATGTCCGTGTTGATTGGTGTGGTTAGTCATCGTTTTGGTCTTCTCTGCACTTATTTCCATTCTATGTAGGCTCCTGAGATGGTGTCAAGCCTGGTCTGTATCAGCTGTTCAAGTTCTTGTTCATCTCCAGCCAATCCATCAATGTCAACCGCAAAACGGAGGTTGGAGATTGCTCTACCCCCTATGCTGACTGTGCCTTCGTGATTTGCAAAGGCATCTGACATGATGCGCTCTGATGTTTAAGAGTGTTGGAGAGAATAGGCATACTTGACGCACACCGATTGTTGTTCTGAACCAGTTCCCGATGGCGCTGATGTGGAGGACTGCACTAGTAGCCTTGTCATACAGCCTTTTGATGACTTCAATAATTTTAAGGCTGATGTTGTACACTCTCATGGTTGCCCACATAGTTGCATGGCAGACTCGGCCAAACGCTTTCTTGAAGTCTACAACACATGATATAGATGTTGTTGGTGCTGTAGTTATTTCTCGCAGGTTATTCTGAGGTTGAAAATCTGTTCAGTAATTAATACTTCGCCCTGCCCTGAATCCTGCTTAATTGTTCTTCGGCTATGATTTGTTCAGCTTGGGGTTTCCACCTGTTGAGTATTATTTTCAGGAGGACTTTGCTGGGATGGCTGATGAGGCTGATGGTGCGGTAATTTTCACACACACACGCACGCACACGCACACGCACACACACACACACCCACACTATATCTGTATATCTATATCTATAGCTATATAGATACATCTCTCTCTCTCTCTCTCTAAATAAAGAGAGAGAGAGAAATATAGAGATAAATGTTGTTGTTGTTGTTGTTGTTGTTAATAAACAATCTGTCTAAAAGTTATTAGGGGTCTTTCGGAACGGGTGAAAGTGAAAGTGATTGTGTGTTCGTTTCGTCCAACGAGAGGCACGCCGCTGATTCTTACGCCGCGTTACGAAACGAAACGAACTTGTTTCTGTGCGCTTTCGATTCCAGCACCTATAGTTTCGTTGTGATTCCTATCCTATCCTATCCTGTCCCATAACCCGAAGGTCGTAGGGGCACCACAGATGATCGCTTAACCAGCATACTCCATCTTTCTCTGTCCTCAGCAGCCCTCATGGCTTCGCTCAGTGTCAAACCAGTCCATTCTCGAATGTTGTCCTCCCACCTCTTTTTCGGTCTCCCCCTTCTTCTACCTCCTTGCACTGTGCCTTGCAGAATGGTCTTTGCAAGGCCTGATGATCTGGTGACGTGGCCATACCATCGGAGTTTCCGTTTCTTCACCACTGTGAGCAGGTCATCATGTTGTCCAATGGCTTGTGTGATGGTCTGTCGGACTTCAATGTTGGTGATGTGTTGGGTATAGGAAATGCACAGAAGTCTTCTGTAGCACCTCATCTCCATGCTTTGTATTCTTCGTTGGAGATCTGCTGTGAGGGTCCATGCTTCGCAAGCATATAGGAAGATGGAGATGACCAGAGAGCGCAGCAGTCTTACTTTGGAATGTAGACTGATGGTTCTGTCTTTCCAAATGGGCTTCAACCTTGTCAGGGCAGCAGTTGTTTGTGCGATCCTGGAGAGGACTTCCTGTCGAGACCCATTGTCTGACACAATGGCTCCTAAATATTTGAAGCTGTGCACTGTGTTGAGGGATTGGCCTTGTACTTTGATGTCCGTGTTGATGCCATTGGTGTTGTTGGTCATCATTTTGGTCTTCTCTGCACTTATTTCCATTCCATAAGCTCTGGAGGTGGTGTCAAGCCTCTGTACAAGCTGTTCAAGTTCTTGTTCCTCTCCAGCCAATCCATCAATATCATCCGCAAAACGAAGATTGGAGATTGCTCTGCCCCCTATGCTGACTGTGCCTTCGTGATCTGCAAGAGCATCTGACATGATGCGCTCTAGGAAGATGTTGAAGAGTGTTGGAGAGAGTAGGCATCCTTGACGCACACCGATTGTTGTTCTGAACCAGTTCCCGATGACGCTGTTATGGAGGACTGCACTGGTAGCCTTGTCATACAGGCTTTTGATGACTTCTATAATTTTAGGGCTGATGTTGTAAACTTTCATGGTTGCCCATAGAGCTGCATGCCAGACTCGGTCAAATGCCTTCTTGAAGTCTATGAACACATGATATAGATGTTGTTGGTGCTGTAGGTATTTCTCACAGATTATTCTGAGGTTGAAAATCTGTTCAGTGGTACTTCGCCCTGCCATGAATCCTGCTTGTTCTTCAGCTATGATTTGTTCAGCTTGTGGTTTCAACCTGTTGAGTATTATTTTCAGGAGGACCTTGCTGGGATGGCTGATGAGGCTGATGGTGCGGTAATTTTCACACTCCTGAAGGTTACCTTTTTTGGGAAGAGTGATGACAAGCGACTGGGTCCATGGTGTAGGCCATTCCCCACTCTGCCAGATCTTGTTACAGATAATGGTGAGAGCATCAGTCATCGCTTCTCCTCCTGCTTGTAGCAGTTCCGCTGGTATGTTGTCCACCCACGCTGACTTCCCTTTCTTCAGCGATTGCACTGCTGCCTCAACTTCTTCCCGGAGAATTGGGAGGATTTCTTCTTCTTCTCTGCTCTCAGGACATGCTAGAACTAATTGGTCTCCATTTGGTGTATGGTTGTAAAGGTCAGAGCAGTACTCTGTCCATCTGTCCAAGACTTCTTGTTCTTCTGTAAGGCAAATGCCAGACTTGCTTTGGATAGTGGAGACTTTGGGCTGTTTAACACTTGTCAGCCGCTTCACAGTCTGGTAGGCCTTCTTGCTGTTGTTCTTGTTCAGATTGTTCTCTATTTCCTGGCATTGATCTTCTATCCAGTTCTCCTTTGCTGTGCGCATGCCTTTTCGGATGTCATTGTTGATTTTTCGGTAGACATCAGCTCCCTGTGAGGTGTTCTTTTTCTTTTTTAACTCTCTTGTTTATCACACAGATCCAAAAGTTCAGGTGTGATCCACGGCTTCTTCTTTGGTCGGTGCTTGCCAAGGATCTCAGTGGCGGCATCTGTTACAGCTGAGTTGAAGGTATTGACCAATACCTTCAACCCGTTGTGATTACTATTACTATTATGCCTACGTAAGGCTTCTTCTAACAAATCATGATTTGACACGAATGTAACGATTAGGTTGAACTTTAAAGATGGATTAGTGCTCTAACTATTGAAGATATTTTACATTCTAGCTTCGAGTGTCATTTTTGTCACATAAAACAGTTTTTGGACTGCTGATTGGTGATAGTGATACAGAATAGATAGATTCTAGACAGCCATGACGGCATGAGGGTTTGGGCACTCTTTTCAGTAGCTCGTTTAAAAATACGTTTTAAGTCTGAGACCGAGTTTAGATCCCCATTATTACTTCTAAAATGGTTGAGTAATGTACCATATACAAATTCAAATCATTTTTAGACATTTTACAAACGATTTAATAACCAAAATGTACTCACGAACATTAGTTCGTGGAAAACCTGATTTCCACGAAGTTTTATTCGTTGTGGTAGGCAGACTTCGTGACCTTTCACCACGGGAAGTAAAAGCGTCACATAAATTGCTGACGTCACAACAATAAGTAGTCCGGATTCACATTCACTTTCACTTTCACCCGCTTCCCAAAGATCCCTGTTAACAAGCAATCTGTCGGCAGTGTGAAGATATGGAATTGTGTACACAAGCTGTCCCAGACCTCAACACAGGGCCAATAAAATGTTGTCAATGGCTTCATTGTTTATCTTAAATTAATTTTGTTCAGCAGTGGGCCCCGAGCACGTGCCCCGAGCGTATGGGCCTAATATTCTTTCTTCATGATACTGTGGTATTTTCTTTCTTCATTGTACTGTTGAGACCCCGTAGGATGAGGAACTAGTCCACAACTTTATCCCAATAATAATTACAATTATCAATTGCATACTCAGCAGTCCTCATGGCTTCGTTCAGTGTCAAGCTAGTTGTCTTCCCACCTCTTTTTCTGTCTCCCTCTTTTTCTGCCTCATTGTAACGTGCCTTGCAGGATGGTTTTTGCAAGGCCTGATGCTCTGGTGATGTGGCCATCCCATCGGAGTTTCCGTTTTTTTACCACTGTGAGCAGGTCATCGTGTTGTCCAATGGCTTGTGTGATGGTCTGTCGGACTTCGCCATCTTCCTCTGTCCTCATAAAACCTCATGGCTTCACTCAGTGTCAAGCCAGTTCATTCTCGAATGCTGTCCTCCCACCTCTTTTTCTGTTTCATTGAACCATGCCTTGCACGATGGTCTTTGCAAGCCCTGATGCTCTGGTGACGTGGCCACACCATCGGAGTTTCCGTTTCTTCAGCATTGTGGGCATGTCATCTTGTTGTCCAATGGATTGTGAGATGGTCTGTCGGACTTGTATTGTTGGTGATGTGCTGGGTATAGGAAATGCCCAGAAGCCTAAATTAAAAAGAAAAATATCCATATTGTAGTGTTAAAAAAAAAACATTAAAAAAAAGATGGCACGCGGGAGATTTGAACTTGGGTCGCCTGCACGGTAGGCAAATGTCTTACTAAGTGAGCTACCAAGGTTTCGTATAAAGACCATCACTTTTTTGGTGTATATGGGAAAACATGCTGAAACCAAAGAGCTTATTACGGAAAGAGGGGGAACTTCCATTATGTCCTATACAAAAATGCGAGACGCTCTCACGGATTATTTCCCTTTGCTCGGGCTGGCTATATTTCGTCATCTGCTATATGAATGATCTGTGCGTGGTAACGTAGTGAGCCTATGCCATTGCAAAAGAACATTTTTATGGCAACGTTTGCAAAAACCAAACTTTTAACCATCATTATTATTAACATACTGCTACTGCTGTCTTCTTTTTTTTGTTTGTTTATGTTTACTTATTGACATTTATTAGGTGCTTTTATGCTGCTTATGTGTGTATGTCATAGGTTCGTTTTCTGCCCTGGAATTTATTATTTTTTAATCAACGACAGATATTTTAAAAATAAAATATGCATGACAGACTGTTTCATTTATCCGAAACTGTGTAAATCCGTAATCGTGAGAGAGAGAGAGAGAGAGAGAGGGGGGGGGAATTTGGGGGAAGAGAGAGCTCTGTCATTCAATCAATTAATCACAATAAAGCACAATAACAAAATGTGTCACTAATAGTGTGAATTTAATTTATATCAGGTGTCCCCCTACCCCCAACCCTCTCACCTCCCACATCACTGGCTTAATAACATCAGTCACTTCATGGAAAATAATTAATTAATCAGACAGAACAATCAGAACCTAGACTACAACATTCCACGCAATATAGATCTAATGCGCAGAAATTCACTGATCAGAACAAGGACTGAGTATCTACATTACATTTTTTTCCCCATTTACACTCAAACGAAAAGGGATTACAACAGATCAAGGACCATTTTTGTGCCTAGGTAAGGGGTTATCTTACACAGTATTTGATCACGAGGAGAAAACAGACTTAGTCTAATTTAACTTGTTAACATAAGCAGTTTGACGAAGCCAAACTGCCAATCTGACATCTACTTTTGAAATATAAGCACAAATATAGTCAAACAAACTAGCAATAACGTAAACAGTGAGCGACATGTTGAATGTAAACTGTCAGCAAGCAAACTGTTTTGGATTTAGCACATAGGTATAACATGAATCATTCAAGCCGCTCTCCGATTGTTTTAACACTAACAACACTGCAGCGGTCTTAGTTTAGGTCTACATAAACACAAAAAAATGAAGTTTTTCAATTGCAATTTACCTTTCTTTGTCTCTTGGAAATTTGAAAAAGGACTTGCCAACACAACTTTTCTTGTATCTGGCATTATGGCAATTGATGGCTGTGCAAAAGTCACCGCCCTGTTTCACTCGGTCGCCTTTTGAATTTCTGCCATGATCCATTTTCAGCATGTCGACAAGGGAGCATAACTCGTACCTTTCGTCTCGCGGTCATGTACCAAGTTCCCCCTCTTTCTATCATTAAGCTCTTTGCTGAAACCTCGACGATTTTTAATTAATCAAATTTAATTAGTTTAACACAAAATTTTGTAAGATTGGTGACATGAGTGCAAAAGTGTTTTGAATGGAAATAAAACAAAATATGCGGTATTACGGAACGGCACGTTCTTGACACGGGTTAATGAGGCTATTGCAGTTTGTGGACATTTTGTTTATTTATTTATCTCAGAAACGTTTAAACGTTCGGTAAGGAAATGTCGGCTATAACGATTTCGCGGGTTTTGCGCGCACAGCAGGCTGATCCGCAGCGCCCAGCACCTGCCCAGATCAGCGTCCATTCCGGACAAACTTTACAGTAGAGGCGAAGAAGGACTTCCGGCTAAGCAATTTATATATATAGATAATAAAGAACAACATTGGATATCATAATATTTGATATGATGTTGATAATCATTATTGTCAGGGTGGCGACGTGGTGATCGTCCTTAACGCTGATGCAATAGGACGTTAAGCTTCGTTGTTCCTCCTCTGGCATGGATTTTTTTCTCGGTTAAAACGTTGTTCAATCCATTCCCAGTGACTTCCCTTTCGTCAGCGATTGCACGTTGCTTAACTTCTTCTCTGTCCATCTATCCAAGACTTCTTGTTCTTATGTAAGGCATATATATACCAGACTTGCTTTGGATCGTGGAGACCTAGCGCGGAATTGCTTCAAGCAGGAGGAGAAGCGATGAATGACGCCCTCACCATTATCTGTAACAAGATCTGGCAGTGTGGGGAGGAGCCTACACGTTGGACACAGTCGCTTGTCATCACTCTTCCGAAAAAAATTAACCTTTAGTAGTGTGAAAATTACCGCACCTTCAGCCTCATCATCCATCCCAGCAAGGTCCTCCTGAAAATAATACTCAGAAGGTCGGAACCCCAAGCTGAACAAATCATAGCTAAAGAACAAGCAGGATTCAGGGCAGGGCGAAAAACCACTGAACAGATTTTCAACCTCAGAATAATCTGCGATAAATACATACAGCACCAACAACATGTGTTTGTAGACTTCAAGAAAGCGTTTAACCGAGTCTGGCATGCAACTCTGTGGGCAACCATGAGAGTGTACAACAACAGCCTTAAAATTATTGAAGTCATCAAAAACCTGTATGACAAGGTTACCAGCATAGTCCTCCACAACAGCGCCATCGGGAACTGGTTCATAACAACGAAGATACCTACTCTTTCCAACACTCTTTAACAATTTCCTAAAGCGCGTCATGTCAGATGCCCTTGCAAATCTCTAAGGCACAGTCAGCATAGGGTGTAGGACCATCTCCAACCTCCGTTTTGCGGATGACATTGATGGATTGGCTGGAGAACTTGAACTTGAACAGCTGGTACAGAAGCTTGACACCACCTCCAGAGCCTTTGGAATTGAAATAAGTGCAGAGAATACCAAAATGATGACCAACCACACCAATGGCATCAACACGGACATCAAAGGCCAAGGACAATCCCTCAACACAGTGAATAGCTTCAAATATTTAAGATCCATTGTATTAGACAATGGGTCCCGACAGGAAATCCTCTCCAGGATCGCACAAACAACTGCTGCCCTGACAAGGTTGAAGCTCATTTTCGAAAGACAGGACCGTCAGTCTACATTTTAAGGTAATCTACTGCGCCCCCTTGTCACCTCCATCTTCCTATACGCTTGCGAAACATGGACCCTCACAGCAGATCTACAACGAAGAATACTAAGCATGGAGATGAGGTGATATAGCAGACTTCTGGGCATTTCCTATACCCAGCACATCACCAACGACACAAGTCCGACAGACCACGATGACATCTCACAATGGTGAAGAAACGGAAACTCCGATGATATGGCCATCAGATCATCAGGCCTTGCAAAAACCATCCTGCAAGGCACAGTGCAAGGAGGTAGAAGAAGAGGGAGACATAAAACGATGTGGGAGGACAACATTCGAGAATGAACTGGCTTGACACTGAGTGAAGCCATGAGGGTTGCTGAGCTGAGGACAGAGGAAGATGGAGTACGCTGGTTTGAAGATCATCTGTGGTGTCCCAACGACTTTCGAGTTACGGGATAGGATAGGATAGGATAGGAAAGCGTTGTTTGCTGAAAACGTGTTCGTTGAAAGCTTGTTTGGTTGTGTTATTATTATTTTTATTTTATTTTAATTTTTCTTCTTCTTCTTAATTATTATTGCAGGAAACTGGTCGTGCATAGAAAATGAAACCGAAGTATAGTTCAGCACTGTAACTGTAATAGTTCAGCACTGTAACTACACCTATAGTGTAATCAATAAAAAATGTAATAAGATGAAGTTCAGAGTTCTTTTATTTAAAGTCTATTAATTTATTACAATGATTTGAGGCATCCACACATGCACATACACACACTAGAAGAATAAGAATATGATGATGATGATGATGATGATGATGATGATGATGATGATGATGATGATGATGATGATTGTCACATCCCTTGCCTCAACAGCGGGTACACAAATGTGTGCTCACCACACAAGAAACAACCACCAAAAAGACTAACACATTAAACACCAGATGGAACAATTACATCGTTTTATTCACACAAAACTAATAATCTGTATTTATTTATATAACTATTTAATCCACCCATATACCCACAATCACACTTAACTGTAATGATAACAAACCTGGAAAATAATCAAGAATAAATAAGATACTGATTTTCTTTAGTCTTTCTTCCTACAGCCTATACAATTTCACAAGTGTCTGTAGAATTATTGGTTACTTAACGAATGATTTGTACAAGATGTTAACTATACACAATGCCTAAATAGTATTGTAAGCAATGTAACAACTTTCCAATATTTATTAGTGGATATAAATCTGGAAATTTAGTGCTTTAAATTGCCACTGTTTCTGTCATTCTCAATTGTTATTTCTCGTTCCTAATCTGTTCTATTAATCTTCTTCGCTGGACCAGTCACCTACAATTTTTTTGTGGAAAACTCTCCCCAAACTCTTCATTTGTGTAGGAGGTATGTTGGGTCAGCTTGGGAATATTGAACGCTTTCTGCCAAATGGTCATTAAGGCTCTCTATGGTATTATTATTTAGAATGTAGAAATTGTATATGTATGTGTTTTGTTAATATTTTAATAATGATGTTTATATTCTATTTTGTTTTTGTAAACGGGGGTTCGATAAACTAAAGTAAAGCCTCAGCGTCACCTGTGTAACGCCTTTATTCTGCCTTTATTGTAAAGTGACCGAGTGCCTCCAGTGTTACCATAAGGGTTGTTTCAGCAGCTCTTTTATACAGATCGGGGATGAGTCCTCTTTCAACCAAGTTGTGGTCCTGATTAGTTAGTTATTCATTGCTTACAGGGTCAGCGGACTGCAAAGAGCCGAATCAGGATCACAAAATCAAGACCACAACTTGGCTGAAAGAGGACTCACCCCTGATCCGCATAAAAGATCTGCTGAAACAACCTCAGTGGTAACACTGAAGGCACTCCACCAGCCGGTTACTGTACAATAAAGGCATCCCACGCAGGGGACGCTTAGGCCTATCCTATCCTATCCTGTCCCATAACCCGAAGGTCGTAGGGGCACCACAGATGATCGCTTAACCAGCATACTCCATCTTTCTCTGTCCTCAGCAGCCCTCATGGCTTCGCTCAGTGTCAAACCAGTCCATTCTCGAATGTTGTCCTCCCACCTCTTTTTCGGTCTCCCCCTTCTTCTACCTCCTTGCACTGTGCCTTGCAGAATGGTCTTTGCAAGGCCTGATGATCTGGTGACGTGGCCATACCATCGGAGTTTCCGTTTCTTCACCACTGTGAGCAGGTCATCGTGTTGTCCAATGGCTTGTGTGATGGTCTGTCGGACTTCAACGTTGGTGATGTGTTGGGTATAGGAAATGCACAGAAGTCTTCTGTAGCACCTCATCTCCATGCTTTGTATTCTTCGTTGGAGATCTGCTGTGAGGGTCCATGCTTCGCAAGCATATAGGAAGATGGAGATGACCAGAGATCGCAGCAGTCTTACTTTGGAATGTAGACTGATGGTTCTGTCTTTCCAAATGGGCTTCAACCTTGTCAGGGCAGCAGTTGTTTGTGCGATCCTGGAGAGGACTTCCTGTCGAGACCCATTGTCTGACACAATGGCTCCTAAATATTTGAAGCTGTGCACTGTGTTGAGGGATTGGCCTTGTACTTTGATGTCCGTGTTGATGCCATTGGTGTTGTTGGTCATCATTTTGGTCTTCTCTGCACTTATTTCCATTCCATAAGCTCTGGAGGTGGTGTCAAGCCTCTGTACAAGCTGTTCAAGTTCTTGTTCCTCTCCAGCCAATCCATCAATATCATCCGCAAAACGAAGATTGGAGATTGCTCTGCCCCCTATGCTGACTGTGCCTTCGTGATCTGCAAGAGCATCTGACATGATGCGCTCTAGGAAGATGTTGAAGAGTGTTGGAGAGAGTAGGCATCCTTGACGCACACCGATTGTTGTTCTGAACCAGTTCCCGATGACGCTGTTATGGAGGACTGCACTGGTAGCCTTGTCATACAGGCTTTTGATGACTTCTATGATTTTAGGGCTGATGTTGTACACTTTCATGGTTGCCCATAGAGCTGCATGCCAGACTCGGTCAAATGCCTTCTTGAAGTCTATGAACACATGATATAGATGTTGTTGGTGCTGTAGGTATTTCTCACAGATTATTCTGAGGTTGAAAATCTGTTCAGTGGTACTTCGCCCTGCCATGAATCCTGCTTGTTCTTCAGCTATGATTTGTTCAGCTTGTGGTTTCAACCTGTTGAGTATTATTTTCAGGAGGACCTTGCTGGGATGGCTGATGAGGCTGATGGTGCGGTAATTTTCACACTCCTGAAGGTTACCTTTTTTAGGAAGAGTGATGACAAGCGACTGGGTCCATGGTGTAGGCCATTCCCCACTCTGCCAGATCTTGTTACAGATAGTGGTGAGAGCATCAGTCATCGCTTCTCCTCCTGCTTGTAGCAGTTCCGCTGGTATGTTGTCCACTCCCGCTGACTTCCCTTTCTTCAGCGATTGCACTGCTGCCTCAACTTCTTCCCGGAGAATTGGGAGGATTTCTTCTTCTTCTCTGCTCTCGGGACATGCTAGAAGAACTGATGGGTCTCCATTTGGTGTATGGTTGTAAAGGTCAGAGCAGTACTCTGTCCATCTGTCCAAGACTTCTTGTTCTTCTGTAAGGCAAATGCCAGACTTGCTTTGGATAGTGGAGACTTTGGGCTGTTTAACACTTGTCAGCCGCTTCACAGTCTGGTAGGCCTTCTTGCTGTTGTTCTTGTTCAGATTGTTCTCTATTTCCTGGCATTGATCTTCTATCCAGTTCTCCTTTGCTGTGCGCATGCCTTTTCGGATGTCATTGTTGATTTTTCGGTAGACATCAGCTCCCTGTGAGGTGTTCTTTTTCTTTTTTAACTCTCTTCGTTTATCACACAGATCCAAAAGTTCAGGTGTGATCCACGGCTTCTTCTTTGGTCGGTGCTTGCCAAGGATCTCAGTGGCGGCATCTGTTACAGCTGAGTTGAAGGTATTGGTCATGGTGTTGACATCTACTTCGCCTGCCCCCAAAATAAGCAGTGGTGCAAATTTCCCTCCAATTGTGGCCTGAAATATTTTTGCCACCTCCGGGTCTTGCAGTTTGTCCAGGTCGAACTTCAGCCTAGTGCACTTTGCTGTATTTACTCTCTTCAAATGGAGCCGGAAAGACATCATCACGAGATCGTGGTCACTTCCAATGTCTGCTCCTGGAAAAGTGCGTGTCCTGCCAATGTTGATGCTTGATCTGAAGCGTTTCTTGACCATGATGTAGGCAATACTCTAATTTATCGAACCCCCGTTTACAAAACCAAAATAGAATATAAACATCATTATAAAATATCAACAAAACACACACATATAAAATGCCTACATTGCTAAATAATAATATCATAGGAAGCCCTAGTGACCATTTGGCAGAAACCGTCCAATGTTCCCATTCAAAATATAAAATATATAAATGTTATACACATATGATTGCACCCGAGCAAAATGGCCTTGTGACTCTGCGCTGAAACCGTTCAATCGCGACCGACTGTTGTTTCAAAAACGGCGACCAAATGACATTGCCGTACTCCACATGAGAGGGGACCAGTGCCTTGTGTACGATATTAAAACTATTTTTGTCCAAAAACGAAAAGGATCTTTCTATAATTCCGATCATCTGATTTGCCACACTGATTGCTTTTTGAATGTGTTGATCGAAGGATAATCCCTTGGTCTTTTTCTTCCATGCACGTTTGAACTTTTTAATTATTTGCTATTATCTATTTTCCTTAAATGCTCTGTGGGTTCGGGCATTAAATAGAATAGACCCAACGTTTCCCGGCGTGTCGTAAGAGGCGACTAACAGGGGTGATGTTAGCACGGCATCACTGGGCGAAAGTCTTCTACACAGAAGTCACCGGCCAGGGCGGAGGAACCTCACGTTACTACAGGTTCAACGACCATGTGCTCAGGGCCAAGGCGAGCCACACTGTATTCGTGGATTTCGGCTGTGGCCAACAGCCTGGAGAGGATTGGGCACCGCCAGGTCTTTTTTGCCCAAGACACACTACATGATGACACAATCCACTAATTCCATACCGGATCGGTCGTCGCCCGGGCCGTCACCCGGCACAAGGACCGCGCCTTCCGTTGGCCACCAGGACGGAGGTGTTAAGTATGCTACTGATGGACAATTTAGCAAGATCCGCACGAGAAACAACATCGTCATAGGAACCTGGAACGTCAGGACCCTAACTGCGGAAGGAAAATTAGAAGAACTGGCCCACGAGTTGGACCACTATCGATGGAACGTTCTAGGTATCAGCGAACTGCGATGGAAAGGCCTAGGTGAAACAACGACCGACAAAGGCCACAAGCTCTATTTCAGCGGTAGGGATGACAGGCACGAACACGGCGTTGGATTCTTGGTCCACAAGAACATTCTAGCGACTGTCATGGGTTGCCGCCCAGTCTCCAGTAGACTCATTACCATCCGCCTGAGAGCAGCCCCTTTCAACATCACCATCATCCAGGCCTACGCCCCAACATCAGACTATGACGACAGCGAAGTGGAGGATTTTTATGAAAATCTACAGGCGGTCCTTGACCAAGTGCCGAAGAAGGACATAGTCATAGTGCAAGGCGACTGGAATGCCAAGGTTGGCCAAGATGCGCACCGCAACTGGGGAGACACATGTGGACCCCACTGCAACAACGAGACAAATGACAGGGGTCTGAGACTCTTGGAGTTTGCCAGATACAACAATCTGGTACTGGCAAACACGCTTGGTCTCCACAAAAACTCCAGACGATGGACATGGCACAGTCCTGGCGGGGAGCATCACAACCAAATAGACTACATCATGGTCAAGAAACGCTTCAGATCAAGCATCAACATTGGCAGGACACGTACTTTTCCAGGAGCAGACATTGGAAGTGACCACGATCTCGTGATGATGTCTTTCCGGCTCCACTTGAAGAGAGTAAATACAGCAAAGTGCACTAGATTGAAGTTCGACCTGGACAAACTGCAAGACCCGGAGGTGGCAGAACTATTTCAGGCCACAATTGGAGGGAAATTTGCACCACTGCTCATTTTGGGGGCTGGTGAAGTAGATGTCAACACCATGACCACCACCTTCAACTCAGCTGTGACAGATGCCGCCACTGAGATCCTTGGCAAGCACCGACCAAAGAAGAAGCTGTGGATCACACCTGAACTTTTGGATCTGTGTGATAAACGAAGAGAGATGAAAAAGAAAAAGAACACCTCACAGGGAGCTGATGTCTACCGAAAAATCAACAATGACATCCGAAAAGGCATGCTCACAGCAAAGGAGAACTGGATAGAAGATCAATGCCAGGAAATAGAGAACAGTCTGAACAAGAACAACAGCAAGAAGGCCTACCAGACTGTGAAGCGACTGACAAGTGTCAAACAGCCCAAAGTCTCCACTATCCAAAGCAAGTCTGGCATATGCCTTACAGAAGAACAAGAAGTCTTGGACAGATGGACAGAGTACTGCTCTGACCTTTACAACCATACACCAAATGGAGACCCATCAGTTCTAGCATGTCCAGAGAACAGAGAAGAAGAAGAAATCCTCCCAATTCTCCGGGAAGAAGTTGAGGCAGCAGTGCAAGCGCTAAAGAAAGGGAAGTCAGCAGGAGTGGACAACATACCCGCGGAACTGCTACAAGCAGGAGGAGAAGCGATGATTGATGCCCTCACCATTATCTGTAACAAGATCTGGCAGAGTGGGGAGTGGCCTATACCATGGACCCAGTCGCTTGTCATCACTCTTCCCAAAAAAGGTAACCTTCAGGAGTGTGAAAATTACCGCACCATCAGCCTCATCAGCCATCCCAGCAAGGTCCTCCTGAAAATAATACTCAACAGGTTGAAACCCCAAGCTGAACAAATCATAGCTGAAGAACAAGCAGGATTCAGGGCAGGGCGAAGTACCACTGAGCAGATTTTCAACCTCAGAATAATCTGTAAGAAATACCTACAGCACCAACAACATCTATATCATGTGTTCATAGACTTCAAGAAGGCGTTTGACCGAGTCTGGCATGCAGCTCTATGGGCAACAATGAAAGTGTACAACATCAGCCCAAAAATTATTGAAGTCATCAAAAGCCTGTATGACAAGGCTACCAGTGCAGTCCTCCACAACAGAGCCATCGGGAATTGGTTCAGAACAACAAACGGTGTGCGTCAAGGATGCCTACTCTCTCCAACACTCTTCAACATCTTCCTAGAGCGCATCATGTCGGATGCTCTTGCAGACCATGAAGGCACAGTCAGCATAGGGGGTAGAGCAATCTCCAATCTTCGTTTTGCAGATGACATTGATGGATTGGCTGGAGAGGAACAAGAACTTGAACAGCTGGTACAGAGGCTTGACACCACCTCCAAAGCCTATGGAATGGAAATAAGTGCAGAGAAGACCAAAATGATGACCAACAACACCAATGGCATCAATACTGACATCAAAGTCCAAGGCCAATCCCTCGACACAGTGCATAGCTTCAAATATTTAGGAGCCATTGTATCAGACAATGGGTCCCGACAGGAAGTCCTCTCCAGGATCGCACAAACAACTGCTGCCCTGACAAGGTTGAAGCCCATTTGGAAAGACAGGACCATCAGTCTACATTCCAAAGTAAGACTGCTGCGCTCCCTTGTCATCTCCATCTTCCTATATGCTTGCGAAGCATGGACCCTCACAGCAGATCTCCAACGAAGAATACAAAGCATGGAGATGAGGTGCTACAGAAGACTTCTGGGCATTTCCTATACCCAACACATCACCAACGACGAAGTCCGACAGACCATCACACAAGCTATTGGACAACATGATGACCTGCTAACAGTGGTGAAGAAACGGAAACTTCGGTGGTATGGCCACGTCACCAGATCATCAGGCCTTGCAAAGACTATTCTGCAAGGCACAGTGCAAGGAGGTAGAAGAAAAGGGAGACCGAAAAAGAGGTGGGAGGACAACATTCGAGAATGGACTGGTTTGACACTGAGCGAAGCCATCAGGGCTGCTGAGGACAGAGAAAGATGGAGTATGCTGGTTAAACGATCATCTGTGGTGCCCCTACGACCTTCGGGTTACGGGACAGGATAGGATAGGATAGGACTCATGGTTCGGGTTAATTTTCCCTTAATGCCTCACTTTGCATTTCTGGACATTAAAATGCAGATTCCACAAGTCCGACCAATCTGGCAATTTATTCAAATCCTCCTAGGAGTAACTTATTACAATCATCAGCCTTACCATACACTTTGGTTTCATCAGCGAAGATTTTGCTAATACTTTCAACGTTATCAGGTATAATTGTAAAAAATGATTTCTGCACATTATTTATTTCTTATGGTAAGTTTGTTCAAAGCAAAAAATTATATATTTCATGTTCTGAATGTCTATATATAGTTTAAATTGCATGCAACATTTGTAGAGTTTTTGCAGGGTGAAGGGGGGGGGGGGGGGGGGGGTCGATATATAATATTAGTTAATAATGTATTAAGATCCGTTGGATCTCAATTTTGATATGATGATGATGGTCATTGTTGTCAGGGTGGCGACGTGGTGATCGTCCTTAACGCTCATGCAATAGGTCGTTAAGCATCGTTTTCCGTATTTGTTAAAAATCACTCATTAATTTATTCAGTTTAATTTATAATAAAGCTATATAATGTGATGCTGGATTCAAATAGGGATGTAGTGTTCTCCCTTTTAAGATGATTTCGCTCAGCTAGCTGCTGTGCCATTTTGGTAGGCAAAATTCATGAGACAACTGCATGATGCCTGCCAGTGGGACGTAATATGTGTGCTCTTAAATGTAGGTCTATGTAGGGCAAAAGGTTGATATGATAGCCATCACTACTATACTATTATTTTTCCTTTCTTCTGCTAATACTATATGGTGTCATATGATTTAGGCCTTTATGATTTAGTCTTGTCTGGTGAAAATGCGCATGCTTATTAAGTTTTTGTCTAGTGTCCTTATAGTTAGATACTGATCATCTCTGTAAATTTACACCTCACCTATTCCTCGTTCGTTCCTGATACCTCCAAAAAGAAAACCAAAAGGTGTATACATTTTACTATTGTTAACAGAAATTGTACATTGTTGTAAAAGAAGTTGGTCAACATAAAAAGAAGAGAAAAATTGCTGCCCCAAAGCCAAACGATAACAAAGACTGGACACTTCAACGTATTTTCCCTACCCCTACTTCTGCAAAGCAAGATTGAAAACAAACGTATCCAATCATATCCTATCCCATCCTATTCCGTAACTTGAAAGTCGTTGGATCGTTTAACCAGCGTACTCCATCTTTCTCTGTCCTCAGACAAACTTAGCCCTAGTCCAAACCCACGTGTAGAACCACACGGAACACCTCCCCGAATGACGCATGCGCAGTAGATTTCTTTACGAATGCATCAGATCGGGAGCTTTATTTGACTGGCTTTTTGCTTGTTTGTTTTCGCAGTAAGTTGTATAACAAAATTTCTTTGTTATGGTTTTAATGTACAATTTAGGTTGCCACACTTGTACCGCTTTTGCTTCAATTTTCTTAAATGTTTCTTATTTGATTTTACTTGTTTCAGTTGCCTTCGGAGTGCATGTCTCCTGTAAATGGCCGCCGACGCTGTTATTATTACTTTAAAGATGAAGATGCAGATTTAATTTTATTTAACATTGGATTTCTAAAATGTTCTTGCTTTAAAAAGTGATGATGGGAATTTGAGCTTAGTGTTCTTGCGGTGACAAAAACTTTAAGTAATATGAGGTGGTTGATCTTGGGAAGTTTCTTTTTTTGAGGCCCGTATTTTTTCGTCTCTCAAATAGTCGCCTTCGGTGGGTCACAGGCCCAGAGCACTTACTCGTAGGCCTCACCATACTATATGAGTATTGTGGTGAGGCCTACGAGTAAGTGCTCTGGGTCTGTTTGTGGGTATGAAGTTTGCAAGTTTTTCAAAAACTTACTGACAATATCTGACTTGGAAAGTAATGGAAGAAACAATTTTAGTTAATAATAATAATAATAATTTATTTTATAAAGCGCGATTCCAGACAACTGTCTGCTCAAAGCGCTCAAAGCGCTCACACGCATGCACACACTCTCACACTCGCAGGTTAACATTATAATCTTAAAGTATCGAGTTTAAACGAAGGGTAAAATATGTATACTAAAAGAAAGATGTACATCCAATGATTCATGTACAAGATTTAAACTTTAACACTAAGGTAAAACACAGGACAGCAATTTTTAAAAAGTTAGGGCAAAAAGGGTACAGTGGTTACAAATACAATATATAAATTGCGCAAGCTAAGAAATAATTGATTTTACATGCGAATCACAAAACCAAACCATAAACAGAATTTTAAAAAGTATGTGATAAAACAAAATTACATCGTACTAAAACGTATTGCACTTAACATTGCATTGCACAAACACACACACATACACACACAAAGAATGAAATTACGGATTTAACCGTCTTATAAAATATTACGTATTACATTTAAAAACAAAAATTAAAATAATGAAAATGGCCGTTCATTTCCCATGTATTGTATACTGTTATTTTAATTGATTTGTTAAGTAATTATGAGTATGTGTTGAGCAATCACGTCACACATGGAACTGATTATCATAATCTCTAACTTCGTAGAGGTGATTACAATTAAAATTATCGAAAGAAAATGTTAATGGCTGTCATGCCGATTAGGATCCGAATATAAACAAACTTTATCATTGATGGTAGGGTTGCACAACACCAAAGAAAGTTTTGTTTCACAAAGAAGGAGCATAACTCCGAAACTTGCCAGCGCCACCAATTGGTCATCGTGATAGAAAATGGCCTACAGCTTGGAACGAGACACTGTACTTAGAGGAAATTCTACACAGGTGGGAGTGCTATTAACTACACAAATGGTCGTTACAATTAAGTGCACTGGACTTTCATTCTTCGGGTTCACGAAGGATGAAATAAGTTGAATATCACAACTGATTGAAAACTATGCTTGTTTGTAGATGAACCTCCGTTTTGCCATCAACTGTGTTTGTATTCTTTTTTTGTTGTCTGGAAACCAATGTACAAGGTAGTGTCGATAACATTAATTCTAGATCAGTACTGTTTTTGAATTCAACCATAAAATAAGCCTGCATCTACTGCACTGCTGCTTTGCATCTTGATAAACTCTGGTCTGGTCAAATATTGTCTTGTATAGCCTTTCTCGAATAACAAACAATAGCATGCTCATCAGCAGTCTTTCTTATATCGCTCTTGACCTAGGGCTATTACTAGTATTACTATTTAGGGATAGGAATTGAGTACCAACGGCATGCGGGATCTAAGCCAATGCAGTATATTGTCATTGCCGCCATTGATAGAAAACAGCGTTCAATAATATTATCCAAAAGAATCATTTACTTATTGTTCCACAAGCATCTGTGTGTATTTCCTGAGCATTCTGGGTCATTTACTCGAGGTTTGTTTACTTGTCGCTATGCATCGGATTGCTTCCTCTGAGTTTTCTATCACAATGACCGCTTGAGATGCTTCGCGCGGAATGTCATCATTATTTATATATATAGCAGTCTTTCAGAATTATCCTTCTTTGTGTTAACTGGATATTCTTTGACAAGACATACAAATGGAGGTATATTTATATCATGTAAAGTAACTCTAAAGATTATAGTCATGACCTGAAAATCTGGTGAAAAAGTATTAGTGTATAACATACAAAATAAATGGGGTATACAAATATACAGAAAAATGTGCAGAGGTTTCATTACAAGTGTAAACATGTTGTTGGTTATCTTACAACACATTTAAAAAATGCCTTATTTCTGGACACTTAAGTGAGAGTTGTCCCATCTGGAAAAAAAAGAAAAAAAATATTTAAGCCAAAAATAACCTCTATCAAAATTACAGTATTATAAAGTAAATCTATAAATTCATTTGCTTATGTCATTGTCATATACATGTGCCTATTAAGTATTATTAAGGGTGTTTCTAAAAATAGCACCATTTGCAGCTAAAGTGTGTATAGTAGGCACAGTTTGTTTTACTTTACAAAAAGGGAAGATGCCTAGAATGTAAGCTTAGCAGTCAAGTCAGTTTGAGCAGTGATCGCCCATTATCATCATTTAATGTGACAACAGTTGATCTCCCCAAGTAAGCTCATTACCACACTCACACACAAATAAACATAATTGACACTGTGGCCCTTTATTAGAAGCAACTTCCTCCATGCTCATATTGCCGCTCAGGAATAATACTGCTGTATCAGGAATAATACTGCTGTATCGTAATGTTGTGTAATAGTAAGAGAGAGGGTAGGGCCATGAAGGTGTTGTGTCTGAAAGCACTAGCCCAGTTGCCAAATAAAATTAAAATGATCTCTTGTGACCTAAACTTTGTAGCCAACTTGCACGATCGGTGACCCTTTTTGCTGCCTTCCAATTCCTTCACACTTTCTTTTTCTAGCGTTTCTTTCAAGTTTAACATAATTGCACATCTGTGTGTGTTCTTTTAATTTAAAAAGTGTTTTACGGAGTAGTGAGATAAGCTGCAGGCGAGGAACTTTCTTTTTTGTTACTAGCCCGATGGTTGAGTGGAAATTTCTTGCTGTCAAACCCCTTGGTAAGACATGGTGATGGTAATATTAGTCTGGGCAGCAGTATGATAAAGGCCCATCAAAAAGCAGTATCTGTCACTCAGTTCTCTGAAGTTTTAACAAGATGGCAAGCCATCCAAATGTATTTCCAGACACATAGCTGGGAAAAAAAGCATTTTCAAAAGTGCTAGTTTGTTACACTCGGTTTGATGTTGGTGTTTTCTATCAGTATCTGATTCAGCCCCGATGCTTGAATTCCTGATAGTTGTGTAACTCAGATTCGTTTATTCACGCAACCCGCTCAAGCAGCATACAAGTCACAAAGTCGACGTATGTAGTTTTCCACTTTTTATTCAGCACACATCAACAACTGCATACAATCGCCTTTTCACTCTCAAATTTCACTTTCCAACTCACTATCAACAACAATCTCTACTTTTTTAACAGTGCGGCGCTTATATAGTCTCTACATACACGGGAACAAACGAGAATAATCCTACATAAAACACCACAACCAATCAAAATTAATTTCATCATCACGTGACTCACGTCATACAACCTCATTTGGAATGGAAGCTTCCATGGTAACCAACAGAATAATCCACACGCTTCGATCGATAGTAAACAACTGATTCCCGAAAATTCTCAAACAATATCGACCAACTAAAAACACTAACGTTACACAAAGCCTCTACTAATAACAACGCAAAATCAAATCAAAGATAAATACACTCTATTACTGCATGCGTTGCAAAATAAAACGAACAGATCTATCGCGCGCGTCACACACAAGCCTGCAATTGCACGCGCTTCACACATAACATCGTGCGCATTTCATACGCACCATTCGCGTTTCAACGTAACATAACCCCCCACTCAAGAAGAAATTTACCTAATTTCTTTCAACAACGTTGAAACGTAATGCACAAACAAAATCAGAAATTAGAACTTATTTCAGTCTTTCTGGATACTGTCATTGTTCTTTACTCACATACTCTGCTGAGAAAGTCCGCACCAAGATTGTCTGATCCTTTGATAGATTCTACTCGCATGTTAAAGTTCTGCAAGTACATAGCCCATCTCATGATGCGACTGTTCACAAACTTGGCAGAGTTCAAGTAAGTTAACGGCTTGTGATCAGTCTGCAACACGAACTTCACTCCTTGAAGGTACAGTTCGAACTTCCGGATTCCCCATATGATGGCAAGGCACTCTTTCTCCATGGTCGAGTAATTTTTCTCAGCCCTGGACAGCTTCTTGCTGGCGTAACTGACCGGAAATAGTTTCCCTTCGTGTTCTTGCATCAGTATGGCGCCGATGCCTTCGTCCGCTGCGTCTGTTCTTAAGACGAATACCTTGGAAGTGTCGGGCAGTCGTAGCACCGGATCCTTCTAAAGGAGGTCGCGCACAGTCTGGTATGCCTTCTCCTGAGACGGTCCCCACTCCACTTGATTAGGACAGCCTTTCCGCACCAGGTCCGACAAGGGTGCTGTGATGGCGGAGTAATTCGGTACAAACTCCCTGTAATATCCAGCCAACCCCAGGAAAGATCGCACCTGCTTCTTGGTTTGGGGACGTGGAGCATTCAGAATTTTGGTGACGTTTTCTAGCAGAAGCCCCTTTTGTCCTTCTTTCAGCGAATGGCCAATAAAGTCTACGTTGTCAGTTCCCAGAATGCACTTACTGGGTCTCACGGTCAGGTTGGCCTCTTGAAGACGGTGGAACAGCTCCCTCAAGGTCTGCAGATGCTCCTTCCAGGTCTGGGTGTGGACTAGCAGGTCGTCCCAGTAACACACGACGTTGTCCATCCCTTTGAGCATCTTCCTCATACCTCTCTTCAGGGTAGCTCCGCTGTTGACCATGCCAAAGGGCATCCTTAGGCACTCGTACGTCCCATCAGGAGTTATGAAAGCAGTCTTTGGTATGTCCTGTTGACGCACGGGGACTTGCCAATAACCCTTGCTGAGGTCAATTTTTGAGAAGATTTTACTCCCCGATAATTGGCGGAAGAGGTCTGCTGCCGTAGGCATCGGCTCGGGATCGAAGACGGTGATCTTATTAACCTTTCTGTAGTCGATGCATACTCTGTTGCTCCCGTCCTTCTTCTTCACGACCACGACAGGGGACGCGTAGGGGGAACTGGACTCCCTGATGATGCCCATCTTCAGCATCTCATCGATGTCTTTCTTCAAGGATTCACGGGCCTTGAAAGGGATCGGGAAGGGCTTGGATCGAACAGGGATATTCGAAGTGAGGTGGACTTCGTGTTCGACCAAAGTTGTAGAACCAGGGACATCGCTGAAGTTGTGGGGAAACTCGCCCATAAGGTCCTTGAGCTCCATCTTTTGACCTTCCGTCAAGCTTGGTCCTAGCTTAACATCATTGATGCCTTCTTTGCTGTGGAAGTCTCCAAGTTCCAACAGTTCCTCGCTGTCAAAGCTGTTATCGATCTCAGCTGCTGTTGCTGCGTGCACAGTCTCTGATGGCCTTTCCACGTACAGCTTAAGGAGGTTGGCGTGGTATATCTTGGAATGCGGGCCGACCTTCACCTTATAGTCGTTGATCCCCACCACGGTCTCCACTTCGTACGGGCCTTTCCACTGCATCAGCAACTTATTGTGGTCGGTAGGTAGCAGCACCAGCACTTTGTTGCCAGGTTTGAACTTCCTGCTCACGGCCCTACGATCGTAGTAGTGCTCTCCACAGTCTTGGGACTTCTTCAGGTTTTCTCTGGCTATCTCGAGAGTCTGCTCCAGCTTCTCCCGTAGCTCAAACACGTACTGGTAGCTGTTCTTCACCTCTGGGGTCTCTACTTCTTTCGTCCACAGTTCTTTTAGGATGTGCATCGGCCCTCGGATAGTTCTTCCGTACAGCAGCTCGAACGGAGAAAAGCCGGTGGACTCCTGCGGTACTTCTCTGTAGGCGAAAAGTAAGGCGTTAATGTAGCGATGCCATTGTCTGGGCTGCTCGCTGCACAGTTTCTTCAGGGTGGACTTCAGCGTAGCATTGAACTTTTCGACAAGCCCGTTGCACATTGGATGGTAGGGTGTCGTAGTCAAATGCCGGATGCTCAGCAGTCTGTTGACCTCCTTCATGCAGTCAGAGACGAACTGCGTCCCGAGGTCTGTCAGAATTTCTTCGGGCACTCCAAGTCTACTGAACATGTCCACCAGTGCCTCTGCTACAGTTTCAGTGTCAATCTTCTTCAGTGGCACTGCTTCTGGGTACCGAGTCGCATAGTCTACTAAAGTCAGTACCCATCGATGACCTTCTTCACTCGGAGGTCTTATTTCGCCGATTAAGTCTAAGGCCACCCTCTTGAAAGGTCGGTCGATCAAAGGCATTCTCTGCATTGGCACTTTAGGGACCCTTCCTCGAGGTATGGTCTTCTGGCAAATGTCACACGATCTGCAGAAACGGCTGACGTCCGCATGAAGCCCTGGCCAGTAGAACACCGCCTGGATTCTATCCGACGTCTTCTTGATACCCAGGTGACCTCCCATGATTGAGTCATGCGCTACCTCCATCACCTGGCGCCTTAGGGGTAACGGTACCAAGACTTGACGTAGTGGTTTACCTCCGTTGACCCTCGGGTGCTGGAAGATTCTGTACAGGATCTTGGCCTTCACCTCGAAATAGACCGTGCCACTGCCCTTGGTCACGTGGTCTTGGCGGTTCCTGTACTTGTTTAAAGTGCTGTCAGCTTCCTGGAGCTGGATCAGCTTATCTCGGTCCACGATGGCAGCTTTAGAGTTGTCGGCGACCTTCAGTGGCGTAGACGTCTTGTCTCTCTTGGCCTGGGCCCTGGTAGTAACAGCACCGACGATCTCTGGTCGGCAGGGCTGAGCCGGAGTAACCACATTGTCCCGTAGCAGCTCTGAAAGGTCTCCATCGGGAAATGGCAATGGATCCTCCTCCACAACTTCGACGCGTTGGGTTGAGGCAGGACTCCATTCTGGATCGGGGTCGTCGGGTCGTCTCGCGCCGTCGATATTCCCGATCATCAAATCATACAGCGGCTTCTTCAGGCAAACCGCTTCGACTTCGCCTATGTAGAAAGGGGTGTTGACATGAATTTTTGCAACTGGCGCTTTCACACATTTGCTGTCGGCCATGAGTGTCCATTTAGAATCGCCAGTGAATTGTTCTTTAGCGATTAGGTCTTCTCTGACGATGACCCCACTGCAGCCAGAGTCTCTTAAGACAGTCACTTCATGATTTCCGACGCGTCCCTTTGAAACAGGCATGTTCTGGACGGTCACAGCTGCGCTGGCGACGACGGGGATGGATTTTCCGTTGGCAAGGAGAAGTTGGCCATCGGTCATGCACTCTTGCACGTCCGCAGGAGTAGCTGTGCGCTTGGTCTCACTCGGAAGAATGACGCTCCCGCCGCACACTTGATGGTCAGATCTACTGTTTTGCCGTTGATTGGAGAAACGTCTCTGTCGGTTGCCCACCGCTGCATTGTCCGTACTGCCCCGCTGTCCGCTACTTTTGTTTTGAGGACAGTTAGCCGCTCTGTGGTCTGTAGCGTTGCAGGTGAAACAGCCTCTTGAATGCCCTTCCCTGGGAGGAGGCGTGGAGTCAGTGTGTCTCTGGCTCGTCTGACTCCCCTGGATCTGGTTCACATGGTTTGCAGTTTTCTGAAATGGTTTCGTCGCCTTGGGTGGCCCCAGGGTCTTCCCATGAGCGATGAGATATCTTTCAGCAGCCTCAGTCACATCTTTAAGCGTCTGCAGCTTTTGTTCTTCTAAGTGGGTCGCTAGATCCTTGTGACAGGCATTGAGAAATTGTTCCTTCACGATCAGGTCATGGAGACTATCGTAAGACTTTCCTCTGCCTGATAGTTCCACCCATTTGTGTAAGTATGACGACAGGCGCTCCACAAATTGCTTTGGCGTCTCGTCTGACTTAGGCCGGCATTCACGGAAGCGTTTACGGTAGCCCTTCTCTGTAAAGTTGTAGCACTGCAATAGGGCCTCTTTCAAGACGTCGTAGTCTTTAGCGTCATCGTCCGACAATCTGGTGTAGACGTCGAGTGCTTCTCCCGTCAGAAGTGCACTTAGTCGAATCGCCCAGTCTTGAGGTTGCCAGTTAGAGCTTTTGGCAAACCTTTCAAATCTCGCCAAATAACTGTCGATCTGGTCCTTCCCGTCGACGAAAGCTGGCAATTTTGGAGCCATGTGGTCGCTGACGACTTGTGGCGCATGCTGATTGTTTTGAATACGCGCCAACTCTAGCTGGTACTGAAGTCGTCTCTCTTCCATCTCTCTTTCTTCTCGGCGTCGCTGCTCATCTATTTCTCTTTCTTCACGGCGTCGCTGCTCATCTATTTCTCTTTCTTCACGCCTCCGCTCATCTTCTCTTTCTTCACGCCATATTCTCTCTTGAGACTTGACGTACTCCGTCAGCTGTTTGCCTTTTAGATTCAGTTGCATCCCTTTCTGCCAGAAGTCAGCCATCTTGATGCTTCTGGAAAGTTCTGGAAAGTTCTTTACTGGAAAGTTCTTGACTGTGCTGTACCTTTCTAGACTGTTCTAGAACAGCACGCTTTCTGCAGTAGCGCTGATGCTTGTCACTAGTTGCTTTCGCTGACGCAGGCCCCGCTGTCCTCGTCGTATGCGACGCTGCACCACGCTGGTGTTGATGTACACGCTCCTGTGCTGAAGTAGACGCGACGTCCGCTCGTCGCTCTCTCTAATACTGGCGATGTAGCTCCGAGACTGACCCTGGACGTAGTCTTGCGGCAGCAACGTAGTCCCGATCTGTTGTTCGCTCACGAAGCAACTCTTCAGCGACTACACGCCCTTGCAGTCAACCCGAATCTATCGGTGATGTAGTCCCAGTGTGTTGGCCCCTCTCGACGCAACTCGTTGGCGGCTACCCTCGATGACTGCCTCTCGTAACGTTGACTCGCTTGTTGTAGCAGTTGAACCCTTGGCTATGGCGTGAATCCCGGCTTGGCCCCCAAAATGTTACACTCGGTTTGATGTTGGTGTTTTCTATCAGTATCTGATTCAGCCCCGATGCTTGAATTCCTGATAGTTGTGTAACTCAGATTCGTTTATTCACGCAACCCGCTCAAGCAGCATACAAGTTACAAAGTCGACGTATGTAGTTTTCCACTTTTTATTCAGCACACATCAACAACTGCATACAATCGCCTTTTCACTCTCAAATTTCACTTTCCAACTCACTATCAACAACAATCTCTACTTTTTTAACAGTGCGGCGCTTATATAGTCTCTACATACACGGGAACAAACGAGAATAATCCTACATAAAACACCACAACCAATAAAAATTAATTTCATCATCACGTGACTCACGTCATACAACCTCATTTGGAATGGAAGCTTCCATGGTAACCAACAGAATAATCCACACGCTTCGATCGATAGTAAACAACTGATTCCCGAAAATTCTCAAACAATATCGACCAACTAAAAACACTAACGTTACACAAAGCCTCTACTAATAACAACGCAAAATCAAATCAAAGATAAATACACTCTATTACTGCATGCGTTGCAAAATAAAACGAACAGATCTATCGCGCGCGTCACACACAAGCCTGCAATTGCACGCGCTTCACACATAACATCGTGCGCATTTCATACGCACCATTCGCGTTTCAACGTAACATAGTTTTTGTGGACATGTTCTGTCTTGGTTTTATCATAAAAAAGCTAAATGAAAATGTGGAATGATTGACCACTCTTTGAATTATCTCAGTATCTGCAAGTAAAAATTTATAAAAATCAGTTCAACAAAGTTTGAGATACAGTGCAAAATGTGTTTAGAAAATTATGAATCTAGCGACCTTGACTTTTGAGAAAGTATAAATATAAAATTGCATGAAAGTCTAAACAGGAGTTGAAGTATCTTTATAGTAAAATTAATATATTCAGTCTAAGTCATTTTTAGACAATACTAAAAACATGTTTGGAACAGAACAGTCAAATTCAGACTGTCGGACCAGACCGACCATTGACCAGACCGACCATTTGACCGACCCACATTGTAACTGTGTGAAATTTCAAATTAACACACCAAATTTTCTTGGAACAACAGCACTGACTCAAGTGTCCCTAATAGTAAACAAAACTTATAATGACAGTCGACACTGAAAATTGTATGTGTTGTGAGATGGCACTGCAAGGAAATAACAAAAACTAAAATTCTATTTGCAAGTAAGAGCTGAAATGGTTCACATTCTTATGGAAACACAAAAAGTAGTTGCTTCCCCTACATTGAAAATAACATGAGCAATCTCTATGTACCAGCAATTGGTGTAAGACTCTAGAGCTGTGTTAAAAAATAGTAATTTGAGGCATGCTACGTGTATATAGTGTACTTCAGTAAGAATGTGCAGTGTGTTTCCCTGATTTTGTTTTAATCCTGCTGAAAATATCATTGAAGGAAGAAACTGTGGCATGGAAAGAACATTGTTTTTGAGTTAACAATGTTGACGAAAACTTATTTCTGAGAACGAAGTGTACAAAAAATGTGAACATAATGTTCCATAAGGTGCTTTTGGCAAGCTGTAGCAGTTGAGTTTAATGGAAGATTATTAATCTTGCAATGCCAATGGTTGAAGAATTATTGTAAAATAATATTGTGTTCATTGGGCTTGGTTTTTATTGTTTGTTTGGTAATGACTAATGGAGGGGTATAAGTATACCTCTTGATGGTATTGGTATTAGCCTTTAGTATAGTATAATGGTGAGAGGGAGCAACAATTTATTTAGATTTATAGAAAGCATTGGATAGTAGGAGGATGCTTGTGAGAGAAAAGAATGAGCAAAGGTTGAGTCAGAGAAGGAAGTGTGATGTGCTCTATCTATTGATCGGAGCCTGAGGCCCTGCCTTCCATTAGTGCTATGGCTCCCAGGCTGGCAGGGAGGTATTGATCTGCTGCTGCTTGCTTGATTTGAATAGGCCCACCTCCTTGGGATGCTGCTGGCTGTTGGTTGAATCCTACCTCACTCTTTCCCTGTCATTTGCTCTTCCATTTTTTTTCGTCTTGCTTTTTTTCCTTTGGAGTTTGATCTAATTCAAGCTCTTTTCTTTCACTCATTTTTTCTCTACCCCTACTCCATCCACTCTATTTCTCTCTTCCCAACCACCACCATATCTCTCTCTCTCTCTCTCTCTCTCTCTCTCTCTCTCTCTCTCTCTCTCTCTCTCTCTCTCTCTCTCTCTCGCATCTTTTCTCTGATTGCACTAATTGAAACAATTTCTTCATAGCAGGTCTCATTCATGAGTTTTGTAGTTAATCTCAGGTGTTTTTTTTAGACCAAGGTCTCTTGTCTGTTGCGCAAAGGTCTCTTTCTTTATTTTGTCACCCTTCTTAATGTAGTGCCATCTTGAGTGAGAACAAAAGTATCTTCTCTGCCAGAAAGCAACATCAACCATCTTTTCACCACCATTAGCCTGTTTAGAAGTACTGGGCTTAAGAACATTCCAATACAGCTGGGTGTGTGGCGCTGGCAAGAGGAAAAAAGACAGTGTTGGAAGGCTGGGAGGAAAGAGAGATGCGCTACAGGGTGTATAGCAATGCCAGAGGACTGACGGTGGTTTATTGAACTCCAGGGTCGTGCCATCTCCATAGTAATTTTTCCCTCCTCATCAGCTACTAGAGACTAACGCACAGTACAGTGCTTGTCCCCATTCTGTAATTATTTTCTAGCTGCTGTTGCGCTCAAGACTGCAATAACATTCTTTTGAGATAATATATTTTCTCCAAGTGATGCATCTTTCTTGAGGACGCATCTTGCTAAGTTTCTCACCATTCAGAGGTGGTTGTGTTTGACTCCGAAGGTTGACCTTACCGTAGACACTGCAACTGCTGGTGTTAAAGCATTTTTTTTGTGTAATGGACAAAGACCTTCATCAGCTTTTATATATTAGTTGTGGGGGCTTCAGTGAGCTTTCCTTGATCAGGATGAATCAATACTTATGCACTTGACTTGTTTCTTTGTCTGCAGTGTTATGTAAAATTTGTGTGTTTAGTTGTGTGCTGTCTTGATTTGTGACTGTGGCTTTCCTGATCAACTTGGCTGTTTCTCTAGATTTATGATAATGATGCTACTGGCTTTTCAAGTGATGGAATTTTTTTGCTTTGTGGAATAGCTGTTTTGAACTTTGCTGATTTTAATATAAAACCTTGCAAAACCAAATTATATCATGATGAAGAGATGAGGTGTGCAGCACATGATGATTCTAAAACAAAAAAAAAAGATTTCCTATTGGACACGTTAGGTCTTACTCTTCATTGTGTACTGGGAGGAAGATGATGTGTTTTGCAGGGTAAAAGTGACTGTTGGATGTTACTGGACTATATTTGGCATAGTGAAGTGGTGTAATATTTTCATTATGTTTTTGAGCCCTTTTGAAGTTTTAGACAGTGCTAGCATGGCATCTTCATCCATTTGGATTTACGGTGAGAAATGGGTTTGATGTTGTCATGTGTCGGATGTTGGTAGAATTGATCAATTTCTTCAAAGTTTTGAGGAAAAGTGATGGTCGTTTTTGCATCACAGATGTAATTTATTATCTTTATCATAATATGATGAACGGTCAAGAGTATGGGGTCTGCAGTGTTCTGTATGTCTCCCTAGACACCCTCACACAATCTGAATCGGTGGACTTGCTTGTTGTAAGGAAATAACCAAGCCACTCTAAAACCCTGAAATTGAATTTGTCCGACCAAGACCAGGAGACAGACTGATTTCCACAGAGGAAGTAACCCTGTGGCTCAGTGTAATTAGCCACATTTGGACAGGAGATTATCCTGTCAGAGTTTAAACCACTATGTCACTGTGGGATGTAAACAAGGGCAAAAAGGGATGTAACTGCGGCTAAGTCGACTTTGGGTGGGAGATCGTTCAATAAAATTGGAACCTTAAATGTAGCAAGATGCTAAGTCGACCATTGAGTCATATTGATTTTTGCTGTCTGGTTGGGAGATGCTTTCAGTTGCAGGTCTTAAACTCCAGGGGCAGGATATGTAGGATTAATGTGACTGGTTATTTTGATAAATTATGTATTTAATATATTCAGTTTCATGTTTCCCTGTATTAGCAGTGACACCTGTAACTTTGTTCTCATTCTGTACGCACTATATTTTGTTAAAAATAGTTTCGTACACAGAATTTAGATGTTAACACTAACAGGTTCCTTTTCTGTCATGCCTTATGAATATGTATTTATTATATACCTTGCACTTTTCTTAATTTCTTCTTGTTCTAGTTGTTCTTATTCTTAATTTGATAGCTGTACAGATAAGTAGATTCTTTTAAACGAATACTAATATTTTTTTTAAAAAAGAAATTGATAACATTTCAGTGTTTTGTTTGTTTTTAGACTCTAACCTTACTGGGCTTGGACCAAATGCCAGCACAATGGCAAATAATAAGGCAAATGGTTTTCCCTCAACCCCATCATTGGGACTTACCTCACAGGCACCTTCTAACCTGTCGCTGCTCTCCTCCCCTCAGCAATCGCTCGTCGCCAGTCCTATGGGTTTGGTGAACACCGTGAATAGCATACAGTTCTCTGCACCACAAAACACTAGTGGGAGCTCACTGAACACATCGCAGTCACTGAACCCTGTGAATTCAATCATTGCTTCTGGGCAGGCAATCAACTCAATGAATGCTTCAGGAACGATCAGCATTTTGGGTTCCCCTGGCCATCAAGGTGGGAATCCTAGTGCACCTTCCCAGACCTTAATCCCCACTGCTCACCTGACAAACATTGTTAGTTTGCCTCAAACGTTCTGCTTCACCCAATCAACACAGAGCATGGCAGGCACTAACCCAGGGCAACAGCTTGGAATGACGTTTGCATTACCGATAGCAGGTGGGACATCTCTCACAACCAACACTCTGTCACTTGATGCAGCAGGTGGCTTGTCCTTCAACCCTTCCACCATTTCTCTGGGCTCAGGAAGCAATTTCCTACAGTCATTATCCATGGCACCGAACCAGACCATCAGCACCTCTCTGCCACAGAGCTTCCCTATTTTTACCATGGGGACCTCCAACAGTTTGAGCAACTTTTCTGGGCTACAATCTGTTTTTATCAATGGCCAGCTATCTGTCATCCCAGGATTCCGCACACATGATTCGCTGAGTTTACCCATCTCCAGCAGTCCTATTTTGACAGAACTTCCTAGCACGCCTCAACCTTCAGATCCCTCCCCCTTGTCCAGACCTCTTAATCAAACTTCCACTACTCAGAACATTGCAGAGATCTCTCAGCATGAGCAAACCTCTTCTGGTTCTTCATCTGCAGCAGCGTCCCAAAGGGAAACTGCACCTGAAACTGACTCTATCCCAGAAAATGAATTTACTGCAGAGGTTTCTGCTCACCCTCGCAGCAATGAACGTGCTCAAGAAACTAATCCAGATAATAATCTTTCGACAGCCGAAGTGGCAATTGATACACAGGTAACCTCAACAGCCACTTTTCCTCCTGCTGCTGATACAACAGATTTAGACCAAGAATCTTCACGTGAGTCATCCATACAGTCGTCATCACAGGATACCATTGAACCTGGTCAGCCTTGTAAAGACAGTGCCACTGCTGATAGTACTGCTGGAGGTCAGGAAGACCCTGGCACTGTCACAGAGAGCAGCAAGACAGATGCAGACAGCTCTCCTAGTATGGATAGTTGCCAGATGAAACAGGAGCCTGAAGAAGAAACCATGATGATGGTACGTAATGGTTTTTGAACTAGGTACAATTGCCACCATGGCAGTGAAGTCCATTTTGTATGTGAGTATGAATTGAGGTTTTTTACGCTTACGTTTATTATAAATATAACTATATTATATTAATAACTAAGAGACTGCAGAGCGTTTTGAGACTCGATTCAAAACTGAGTGTTACTGTCAGGTTATGTTTTAATTTTGTTAGTGTATATTGTCATTTCTGTTTTGTTTGTTTATTTTTAGTTCCTGAGCTGTAAAGCACTGGAATTATTGTTTTTGGCTTTGTCCATCCATCGGACATGCTTTCGGAAGTGACATTTGTGCACTTTTCTCAAACACTAATGGAAAAATTTATTTAAAACTTGTTTGTTTTATTTTTGTTGACTTGCATGCATAGCAGTGTGACTCTTTGTACTCCCCCCCTCCAAAAAATAAAAAATAAAAAATGTCCCCCGATTTTTTTGCCAATACATGTATGTGCAAGATAAGTCCTAAATGGTCCCAAAATGACATTAAAAAAAAATTAACATTATGCATCCAAATGGACGATAGGCTGATGGACGCACAACATTAAATTTTGTTTAAAATGTCATCCGTCTGCCATCTGTGCAAAACTTGCTAGTATCCCAGAACCTATTTGAACTATAACAAGTAAACTTGTTAAGATCTTGTATCCATGAGTCCTTATAAATGATCACTGAATTAATTATGTCATTTGAAGGTCAAGGCCACAGGGTCAACAAATGTTAATAAAAATGACAATTTTATTTTTACAAAATTTCACCTTTTTTCTTCCAAGTTATTAATATTATACCTATGATTCTTTGATGCATGATAGATATCAATAAGACATATTCTTTGTAAATGTGGTCAACCTCACTCCAAGGTCAAGGTCACTGGAACTGTCTAAAGTCAGTTTAGGTACTTTGAAATGAACTTGATTCTAAACTATGAGATATAATGTCCAAGCTTGTTGAATTTAGAGATGATACTATGATAGATTGATCTTTTATTATATATGAGATATAAAGTCCAAACTTGTTGAGATTTAGAGATGATAAATTGATCTTTCATTTATGAGATATAAAGTCCAGACTTGTTGAATTTAGAGATGATAGATTTATCATTCATATGTGTTCCGTTTTTCCGTTGATCTTGAATGTCAAGGTCATTTAGGCCTTGCAAAAAGCATTTTTAAAATAGGACTTTGTATAGTGGAATGGCTTTATGTTTTAACCCATTATATGCAACATTGGGTTATTTGGTCATACATGAGCATGAGAGGTCACATAAAGTCAAGGTCATTTCAAGGTCACTGAATGTCAAGGTCATTGCAAGGTCACTGTTCTTGGCATAATACAACTTTTGCTGTAGTTTATTTAATTTGATAGTGCTTGAGTGTATTAGGTGCTGAAGATCAAGGTCCTCTCAATGTCCAGAGCATCGAAAGATCAAATTCAGCATTACTTTGCATTTTAATGCTACCGTTTATTTTCTTTTTCTCGGCACTCATTTTCATGTTAAATATTGCAAGTTTATAAGGAGCATGTGAGTCACATGGGTTTTGTCCTTCTGATTTTGTTTTGTTTTGCCTATTTAGTTTATGGCACATCTTTCTTTGTGTTTAGGATGATTAATGTATTTTTACAACAATAAGAAGACATGTTTCACTCTTTACATATCTAGCATATTTGCCAGGAAACTGAAGATTCCTCGGCACCTTCGCTAGCTCAAGAAGACAACAGTTCACAACTGCCGTCCTCATCCTCCGTCAAAATGGAGGTTGAAGAAGAACAAGTGAATGATGGAAACAGTGCAGCGAACAAATTAGCTATAGATCCCAGGCGAATTGAGGTGAGTATCCAAGTTGATTTAATTTCTTTTTTGAATTCATTAGTGTGTGTGAGTATGTGTGGATGTTTTTTAATGCACGTATTTTACTTTATTTTCTGTTTTGCACGTCTTGTGTATGTCACTATGTGGGTATTTGTGTGTGTGCAGTAGTGTTATTCCATTGAAATATGTGTTTAAAGCAATATTCAGATTTCTACTACTCTCTCTTGCCTCCCTGTGTGTGTGTATATATATATGTGAGTGCTATTTAAATTTGTGAACTTGTATCAATTTGTCTATTTTATTTATTATGTTATTTATGGATCTTTTAATTTTATTTATTTGGTTTATTCAGATTTATGGTATTTTGATACTTAAGTGTTTTATTTTTTTTAATCTCTTATTATTTTTCTGGTTTGGTGTGTCACCTAATAGTTTCTTGCATGGGTTGCAGTTGAAGCTTAGAACCGAGGATGATGATTCACTACCAGCCAGCACACCTGCAGGATCGGAGGATTCTCTGGACAGCTATGCCGGACATCGCTACCGTCACGTTGCCATGGCTAGGCTTATGCTGGCCCATACAGATGCTGCTGCCAAGATAGAGCAAGGTACTTATGTGTGTGTGTGTGTGTTGTGTGTGTGTGGATGTGTGTGGTGTGCATGTAAATTTTCATACTCTGTGTGTGTGTGTGTTTAGAGAAAATCTTGGCAGTTGCATGGCTCAGTTAACAATGGTAAGAGAAAATAACAGATATAGTTTTGAAGAAATTATTAATGCATGGGGCGCTTTGTTTTTCTGTATTTTAGAATGTTCTTGCATTTTTATACTTCTTAAAATGATGTAGATATTTTGGACTGCACTCCTTACATGAATGGGATGTAGAATACGTGGAGGCTTAATCCAATTTTTTTAAAAAATTTATAATTGCATTCACGACCTAAATTGGAATGACTTTTTGGCAGAACCGTTTTGTGGTAGAACCCGAAACTCTGAAGGGAAAATCTTTTTACAGCATTGCAATACTAACATTCAAAAGTTTTGTTTTTCTTACAGAGTAACTATCGGTTGGAATTATTTTATGAGTGTCTTTCAAAGGGCACCTAACATAAAATTGTTTAAAAATCAGTTGATATTCAATGTTTATAGTACTTTTTTTAGTAGGTACTCCAAAGGCTTCATTGGCTCTTGTCCGCTCAGTTTTGACTTCACTTTCAACACTTATTATTAATGTAAAACTGCATCAAAACGAACAGTGGCTGTATTCAAATAAAAATTGAAAGCTTTATCTTTACATCTATGTTGTTTTTAATGCATGTTTATGCGAAAGATTCCGCGAAAACAGCTTTTGAATATGCCCCTATCCGAGCGCTGAATGTCAGTGTCGTCTGCTGCGAGGTGGCTCGTTTCAAACTCTAAGTGCTTTAAGATATTTCATTGGATGGCCTAAAAATAAGAACCAATGAGAAGTTCGGATACTTAGCTTCATTCACATATCAAATATGGCGGGCTCTGATGTGTGAAAGAGTTGTTACGAGCCGAACAAAGTGATTAAAGCGATTTTGATGTAAGTTTGATTTTAACTAGAAGTAAAAAAATTAGCAAGAAATAAAGAACAGACTTTCCTTTATAAAACTAGGGTATTTATTAATTTGTGCATTACTCTATCGCGGTGCACTTTGCCGTAGAAAAGTGTACCCAAACGGTGTTCGGGTTATCTTGCGGCCATGGCGAACTTGTAGGCCTATTCAGCGAAACGAGTGCTGAACGTAGTAGTACACTAGTAGGCCTATAATTTTCTGGCACGCACTGCAAATTTGATGATTTCCCAACTTTGAAGCACCAAAACAGCTGAACATTACATGGGATAGGCCTGAAGAAAATTGGGCTTGGAGTATAACATATGAAGGGGTTACCTGTCAAAAATCAGCTTTCTGGTATCAATATTGGCTTCACTTTGAGACTCCAAAGTTGTCAATTTCTTCAATTCCAAAAAGTTGCAAAAAAACCACACCAACATTCGCCATTTTCAAACATTAATAACTTTTTACCTATTTGTCCTATGGGGAAAAAAACTATACCACTGTGTTCAGAACAAAAAGATCTATGTAAATACTTTAGTGTCCAAACTGAGTTAAAGAAGATCAAAAATCACTTTGGAGTACCTATTTATAGGGAATTGCCAAAATTTAAAGAGATTTTCTATAGGTATGATGAATGATTGTAGAAAAATTTGCCTGCATAACAGACCCATAAAGTAATTAAACCAGTAAAAGAAAGGACATTTGCAAACTCTTCATAGCCTATTTTGTCCTCACACTACTACTACTAGTACTACTATTACTACTACTACTATTACTACTAGTACTATGTAAGAAAAAAACAAATACTTTTACTTCCCCACGTTTGGAAGGATTGAACCTTGCACAAATAGTTTTTCAGTATGTCTTTAATTGCAGATGTATATTTAAGATTGTTCAGTTTCATTACAACTATGTTTTCAATAATAGTTCTGTTTGCTGTAACTTATCAGCAAGGTTGTTATTGTTGTGCATTTGTTGAAACAGATATATCTGACGATGAGTTTGTCTGGGAAGACTACCTGGCTCATAGCAATACTTCCGCTGTTCCTCCCACATCATTCAGACATGTAAGTTATTTTATGATTCAAAATGATTGTAAAAAAAATAATCTGTATGCCATTATTCATTGATAATTTGAAGTGTGGCAAGATAATTAATTTTCAGAATTATTTAATTTGAATAATAATCACAGTGCAATTATACCCCTGTCATATGGTTTGTTCTCAGGTGGAGTGCAGTCTTCAGAGCTGCTTTGTTAAAGGCATGAGAGTGGAAGTGGCCAACAAGGAGAACCCAGGCACCTACTGGGTCGCGTCCATCATCATGAACTCTGGACCCCTCTTACGACTTCGGTGGGAAGGTTTCAGTGAGTCGGATTCTTCTGGTGTCTTCTGGTCTGAGTTTGGCAGCGATGTACACCCCATCGGCTGGTGTGCAGAGAATGGAAAGAAGCTGGTACCCCATGAAGGTAACATCAGTTTTTGTGCTGATGGCCCTTTAGATTATTAAACTCTCCCTTTCCCTCTCCCTCTCTCCCTCCTTCCCTCCTCCCCTCCTCTCTCTCTCTCTCTCTCTCTCTCAGGTGTTTCTCTCTAAAATGGTTTTCTCTCTCTCTCTCTCTCTCTCTCTCTCTCTCTCTCTCTCTCTCTCTCTCTCTCTCTCTCTCTCTCTCTCTCAGATGTCTCCCTCTCTCAAATTAATAATTAATTGTTGTGGGGAATTTACAAAGTTTGTTTGTTACTGAGTAACTTGGTTGGTAATACAACTTTGGAAATTGGCTGATTGATGAAATACTTAGCTGACTGCTACAATGTACATGTTGTGTTGTTTTTCAATTGAGAAGTGTATCCTCTGTGTGTGCATGCTCTATGTGTAGGAGTAAAAGACAAACATGAGGATTGGGACAAGGTACTGGAAGAAACATTGAAAAATGCACCTCATGCTCCCAGTTACCTGCTGGACAGCGTAAGTATTTCAGACAGTTTGTTGTATAATACAGCTATTTGTGGCAAGAGAAACAAAGCAGGAAAGGAAAGAAAGCATGCAGATGTTGCATGCAACAGAAAGTCAAAATGGAAAAGGAGAGAGAGTTGGTGGTGAAAGAAAATAGCTGGACAGTGGGAGAAATTGCAGAGAAAAGATCACAGGAATTTTGGGAATTGATGTATGAAGTTTTTAATGGAGCTTATTAACTATTGAAAATTGGCCACGTGATATACTCATTTTAGTGCAATAGGCAATTTCAGCAATGGGGAAGACAGAAGGAATTGATGTTACATTTTCAAACATGTTAGTTTTATTAATGTTTTCAGCAATAAGATAGTGATATAGGCCTAGGAACTGTTTTCATGTTTTCAGACAACAGGAACCAGCCCATTTGAACAACTGAAGCAGGGCATGTTGCTGGAGCTTCAAGACAAGATTCGTGCTAATGAGGTCTGGCTGGTCCGCATCGCTGAGAACGTAGGTGGTCGTCTCTACCTACGTGTCGAAGGAGTGGAAAGCGGAAAGGCTGATTTCTGGGATTTTTACCTGTCCGAGTGGTTGCATCCTGTGGGGTGGGCTAAAGACCGTGGCTATGTGTACAAACCTCCGAAGGGTCAGTTTTCATTTGAGTTCAGTTTGTTGTTTACTTTTAAAGTAGTTTCTTTTCCAGTTTGCAGCGACAGTTGTGTTCATCATTCTTTTGAAAGACAAAATACACATGCGAAAATGCAAGCAATAAGGACACAATTCAAACCTTGGCTAAATGCTGTTCTTATTTTTCTGTGTGGAGATGTTTTTATTTATGTCTTTGTAGCATAATTTTAGCTCAGTATCCAAAACACTTCGTGCTTGTGTTTTGTCATGTTCTGAATTTTTTATTTTGTCCTTTTCCCAGTGTTGTTGGATCAAGGACTTTCGGATTCTGAGGTGAAACAGATTCTAGACTCTGCTCTGGAAGAGGCCAAACAACAAAAACTGCCATCTGACATCTTCAAGGTAGGATTTATACCGTTTACCTTTTGTATTCAAATTATGCTATTTTATCCCAGAAAGATTATATTACCCAATAACAGCTCATTGCCAAATCCTGTTCCATTCCGATATTCTTTATATATTGGAGGACAAAGTGTTTGTCACTCATGCAGTCAAATATTTTTGACATGACCAGTAAAGCAAGCTGTTGGCACAACCCGGTTAGCCAATGCAGATTGAGAACTAATATTAATTCACAGCTAAGGCTCTTTAGGAATTTTAGTTGAGGCATATTTGATTGAATTCACTCCTGAGCGCAGGTTACTATTTTAAGTATGAACTACACCTTGTCAGGTGTGAATTACTCTTTGTGTTAATTGTTTTTCAGAGGCAATGACTCCTGCAGAAGTGCCTATCTTACGCCTTAGAGCATATTTTTAGGCATTTTTAGTCCAAAATGCGCGAATATGATTTGTCCGCTCAAAATACACATTTTCGCTTTTATAAAAATCGATTTTTAGTTTGAACAATTTTTTAAACAATCCAAATCCTAACCAGTATTTACCTCGCTAACTGTTCTCAGTGCGCTTACTCGGACAAAAAATCTAGTGCAGGAGATGTGGTTTACGTCGGCTTTGTGGACAGGAAAAAGTGGCTTCAAGAAAATGTACGCATGAAACGAAACCGAAATGGCGAAAACAAGTTGATAGATACTGCAAAGAAGCAGGTTAACACCAAGCAGATATTCAGGAATTGACTCAAGAAACAGCCTTTACAAAGCATACTGCACTGTCTCAGAAAGGATTTTGGAATTGATATACTGGTTGATACGACATATAGCAGCATATCGAATCCGCAGGCCACAAAGAGTGCTGGAGTTTGTAATTTTTTTGCCACTAATGTGAAAGAGTTAAAGAGAAAGAAGCGCAACTGCAGAGATGAAAATGATTACAGTCACAGCAAAATTCAACTAATTTTGGCAGTGCTATTTGAATTGTGTATAGTAGGAAATGATCAAATGACACAAGGAAGGAATGTGAAAAGTTGGTGTATGTGACAGTGTAGTGTAGCCTCTAGGATAAAAAGGTGAGAGAGGAAGAGTGGTTTAAAACATCATGTGCAAAATAAATGTTATCCTGTGGAATGTAATACTTGTTTGTTGTTCGTTATTGCGCGTTGCACGATATGTAAAATTACACAAAATACACATTTTTAAGAAGTAATTATGCACAATGGCCTCATGGAGGTAGGCACCTCTGCTCCTGAAGCACTCCCATGTAATTTAATACTAATGCCTGTTTGCTTTGGGTTGTTTTTGTACAGGATCAAGTTGAGATTAGGGAACACCAGTTCAAGGAGGGGATGAAATTGGAGGCTGTAAACCCTAACAATAGCAGTCAGATCGGACCTGCAACAGTCGTAGAGGTCATCGACAATTTCTACTTCATTGTTGAAATGGATGATTTGACTGAAACGGACCCGGAGAAGAAGGCGCGAATGGCCTGCCACAGTCAGCATCCATTTATCTTCCCAGCTCAGTGGAATGTTTATTATGGAATCAAGTTGAAGGCTCCTCCTGGTAAGCTGAGAATTTTTCCGTAGTGTGGGTAACAGTTGTAAAATTATTTTTTAAAGATTGCATTTATTTTTGTGCTATGCTTTTCATTACAGTCTGATTGTGGAGCTCATTTCTTCTTCTTGGGCGGAGCAGCCACAATCAGTACATTGGTTTTATTTTTTGCAAGCAATTTCTGTGGTTTCTGTTATTTTCGAAAAAGTGGTGGGACAATTACAAATGTTGGAGATAGGTAGGATATGGAAGTTATGGAATCACTGATGAATTTTCTCCCTGTATTCAGGTTGGCAAATATCGGACAAGCTGGATTTCAACTGGCAAGACTATTTAAACCATTGCAAAGCTGTTGCTGCACCACAGAAGTGTTTTGAGATGGTAAGTATGTGTGTATGAATGTGCCTGCTTTTTAACATCGGTTGTGCTGGGTTTGATTACAAAGGACATGGAAATGTTAGATCATTAAGATTATTATTATTATTTTTTTTTTATGGCTGTTTCACATACATGTCATTGTGTTTTAGTGATTGTTCATTGATATTTCCATGAAAACATGCTGTTTTTCAGAAGATTTTTTTTTCTTGGGAATGAAGGAGCTGAAATTAAAGAAGTATGTTTGGAGACAATAAAGGAATTGATTCAAAAACTGAATCAGGAGACTGGACAATATTTAACACTTTCACCAGTTAACAAAAACATATATTTAAGAAATGAGTGTTAAAATACCTAATGAGACAATTGAAGTGTTCAATTAATTTAAATTTAAAAAAATCTCTTTAGAATTTTTTTTTAAATATATAGATTTAAAAAACTTAATTGTTACCAATTTCTTGCAGGATTTGTTTGACCACGAGTTTGAACGAGGTATGAAACTGGAATGTGTGAACCCGGAGAATCCCAACCAAATCTGTGTGGCGACAATCACTAAAATTGTCTCTCACCTCCTGTGGGTTCACCTGGACTCAAATTCCCGCCCAGTGGCCTCCCACGTGGAGCATGTGGGGTCCTACAATCTGTTCCCCGTCGGCTGGTGTGAGAGCAATGGATACTCTCTTCAACCACCTTTCAGGGGTTCCCGCCGCTGCACTGCGACCCCCAGACAAAATGCTGTTAATCAACCAAAGTGAGTGAATGCTCTTTTTCCCTTCTCTTTCTTTCTCTCTTCAACCACTCTCTCTCCCTCTCTCTCTCCCTCTCTCTCCTTCTCTCTCCTTCTCTCTCTCTCTCTGTCGCTCTCTCTCTCTCTGCCTCTATCTCTCTTTGCCTCTGTCTCTCTCTGTCTCTCTCTCTCTTTCTCTCTGTCTGTCTCTCTCTCTCTCTCTCTCTCTCTCTCTCTCTCTCCCTCCCCCCCCCCCTCTCTCTCTCTCTCTTAAAGAAAATGAGTTAAATTTTTTCTGCCTCCTCTCTGTCCATTGCCATCCCTCTGCCTTTCTCTCTATTTCTCTCTCTAGCAAGCTGGTGTGAAAGATTACCTCATTGCATCATTGTAATTGTTTTTGTGGTGTGTTTTTTTTTTTCTTCAGGAAATTGGTTGACGTCAAAGAAGACTTACTTCAGGGCAGCCAAGTCTATTTCAACCATAGGTGTTTCTCTGGGCCTTTGCTGAACAAGAGTCGTCTTTCTACATTGCCGCGCACTATAGGGCCTGGACCAGTGCATCTAGTCATAAAGGAGGTCAGATTCACATTCATACTATTCCAAATTCACACAAATGTGCTTTGCAGATACACTAATGTGCACAAATATAACGATGATATTTAAATCGAAGAGTGAAAGTATATAACGCACTGTAACGGTAAGAGGTGTGTGTGTGTGATATAATATTACTGCTTTTATAGACTAAACAGTGACTCCATATTTGCACCTTGTTGAGGAAGCTGAAAATACAGAGGTGTTGTTATTGATGTTATCCTTGAAGATGGAATACGGCTACCATTTTGGTAGGAGACAGCAATAACGTACGCTAATGTATATCTCCAGTGTGGTGAGACCCTGGAATTCTAGTTGGGAAACAAAAGAAGAAAGAAGTTAATGATATGGCATTTTGTTACAGGCGCTGAGCTTGCTCATTAGCGTGGCCTACAAGCCTCCCAAGGTACTAAAGGAGCTTCAGCAGGAAGGACCCCCGAATCGTGCCATGAAGCCTGAAATACTAAAAGCCAAGTGAGAACTTTAAAAAAGTTTTATTTTTTTTATAATGCATTTGTAAAGCAAGGAGTTTAATCCTAGACCCTTCGGGGGGCAAACAGAACAAGAAATACGTTAATATCACCAACTGACAATAAATTTATCAAGCTTAGAATGAAAGTACTAGGAATAATTGATGTGTTGGTGCAAAGCATGGGACAGGACCAGAACTATACTTTTTCTTTAGACAAACTATGCACAATAAAAAAATATCTAGACCTGCGTTGAATCCTGCGATGAAATTGTGAAATATCCACACTTTTGCTTCACTTTTCCAACATATCTTGGCACTCACCAGTACTTGTACTACCACTAACAAATATTTTCAAGGTATGAATACCCCTTACACGTTTTAGACCCCTAACGATTCTAATTGGAGGTGTGGATACCCTTTGCTGTTTGAAAATGTGCAACCCTGCTAGTGTTAACAATTCTTACAAATGCATAGGTATCAAGACAAGAGCTACAAGGCAGTGGTGGAGGTGTGCAGCAGCCTGCTGCAGCTTGAGGAATTCTGCCGCAACGTCTGCATCAAGCTGCAGTGCTGCCCCTACCTTATGTCTCCGGTCTCCATTGGTGGCTCCTGCCCAGAAAACTGCTGGCAGCTCACCAAAACCAAATACAGTAAGCATGATAGCCATACATTTTAGTGGATTGTATTACTGTTCTAGGTATAGATATTTAGTGTTTGTTGCACACAGTGTCAAGATGGTATATTATATCAACTTTTGTTTTCCTTTTAATTTTTGAAGAGCAGGCATTTATCAATGTAAGTTTGAAGTATTCACCCCAAAATAAGCATTTTCCAGATTTTTGCTATTTTGCACAAGGGTCATAAATGATCTAAAAATGCTGTTCTTATAAAATGTTTGTCCTTGTAAAAAAAAATTCCAACATTGTAATTAATTACTTGGAACCTATTGCAGGTATCCAAACCAAACTTAGTAAATCGGTGTATCCCTATTAGAGGTCAAAATTTATTAATGATTGACTGACCTTACTTCAGTGTAAAGATTGCAGAGTCCCAAAAGGGTGGTAAAAAATTTTGCAATTGCAACATTTTACTTTTTTTTCTTTAGTTATTGATCATAGAGTTTTGATTGTTTGATGCATAAAAGATGTCATTGTCATTAAGGTAATGAACCATGCACATTTTTAATTTTTTAAAAATTTTACAGCCAAGTATTATGCCAAGAAGAAGATGCGGCACCCTGGACAGCCTTCTTTCATCCCGAGGACAGTGGAGGAAACACCCAAGTTGCATCTTATGAAGGGTCGCAAAGGCAGACCTCCAGGGATGGGCCACCACTCGGGAGTGGACTATAGGCCTTCCAGCAGTGAAGTAGCTGCAGCAGACAGCAGCAGTGCAGCAATGGCTGTACTGACACATCGCTCTGATCTCAGGGCACATAGGTAAGTCTACATACACTACAGTGATCTCCTTTTGATGAAGTGAACTGGAGAAGAAGATTGGGATTTGAGCAGAAGGATGGGGTATACAACATCTTGTTTTAAAGAGACAAAGGGTGTGCAGTATTTCAGTTTGAAGAGATTGTGTATTCATTAAACCTCAGTCAGATCTACCGATTCTCATAAGATTTACCCGGTCACATGCTGCAATAAGTTTATACAACAAGCTTACAATAAAATCTCATGGGAATGCATCATAGATTCAGAGGATAGAACGTGTTATAATTCCTAGGATGAAATCGTAAGTTCAGACTTACTTGAACGTGCTGTGAGTTCTTGTCATTGCGACTGAAGAAATGGACGTTTCTACCATCGTCTCTGTCGTCTCCTTTGTCGAATGTCCTCATCTGCTACCAAATCTGCTACCAATCAGAAATGTGCCGTGCGTCCTTGACATTGCGACTGAAGATATGGCCGTATACACCATCGTCAAATGTCCTCATCTGCTACTAAAACAGCTAAATATGGCAAACAATCTTCTCTCTCACTATCCTCTGAAATGCTCGAACTCGAACTGTTGGCCATAGCTTTCACAACATGCACATAGAAACAAGGGAGAGCACTACTGTACAGAAACAAGGAAAAAAGCCAATGAGTCAGCCACAGCGAAAACCAACTTCGCCTCTGTTGTATGGAATTTTAGAATGTGACAGGTTGCTTTGTACAATCAGCCCTGAGATTAAATCGCATAAAACAAATTGAATGATTTAATTGGTAATTGTGACTGGGCCTTTAGTCTAGTGTACATATTTTTGCATTTGTTTGTAGTCATTGTGTGTGTGTGTATGTGCTTTAGCATGGTATGTGTGTGTGGTTTAGTGCATCGGCAGCAGCCGCCGTGTCCAAGCGACTGAAGAGGAAATACACACACCACATACCGCCCCCGTCAGATATCAAAACTCGCGGGGAAAAGCTCCCTAAGTACACCTTTGAACGGCGGACTCACAAGAAAATTCTCCACGCCCCTCCTAGCGCATCATCTGGATCTCAGATGCTGCGTAGTAAAACTGCACAGGTGAGAAATATGTGCTTGAGATGCTTGTGGGGAGAGCGGTTCATGTCATGACTAAGTAGATTTAGCCACTTTGGTTTTAGCCATTTTTGATGAAGAGTTCAGACAAAATAACAGCAATTTTGGGTTATTTGTTTTGTAATAATGGAAGTAGATTTAGCATGATTGCTTCGAAAATGCTGGAAATTCGACTGTATTAAACTTTCAAGATAGTCTTCTGTGTATTGAGCAGTCCTCCTATTTCTTGTTTTGTTATATTGTTTGGCTGCTGTTTTTTTGTTACTCGCATGCATGGCAATGTGAGTCTATGTACTCAACCCCACCTCCTTCCCCTTCCCCCCAAAAAAAATTTCCAGATTTTTGCAAATCTGTGAGAGATAAGTCCTAAATAGTCCAAAACTGGCACACAAAAAAAGTCCGCTCATCTGTCTGTCTGCTGTCTGTCGTCTGCCTTTGCAAAATTTTAAAGTGGCTAAATACTATCACAACCAAACTTGGTAAGATGGTGTATATCCAGGAGACCTCATAACTGATCAGTGAATGAATGATTTCACTTAACGGTCAAGGTCATATGGTCAACAAATGCTAGTCACAAAAATGACAATTTGTCACATATATTTCACTTTTTTTTTCTAGGTTATTGAACTTATGATTTGTTGATGCTTGATAGATATCAATGAGACACACATACTTTACAAATTTGGTCACTGGAGCTGTCCACAGTCGGTTAAAATAGGTACTTTGAAGTAACCTTGACACATTAACTATGAGAAATAGAAAGATTGGTCTTTCAAATTTGTTCCACTTTTGTGCTGATCTTGGAGGTCAAAGTCATTTTAGGCCTTGCAAAAACATACAAAAAATAGTTAATCATACAGTGGAATGGCTTTTTGTTTAACCCATAGTATGCAACAGCATTGTTTTTTGTTTTTTTTTATCAGACATGCATGAGAGATCATGTAAGGGTCAAGGTCATCCCAAGACCACAGTTTTTTTGGGGGGGGCTTAATACAACCTTTACTGTAGTTTATTTGACAGTACATAAGTATATTTGGAGCTGGAGGTCAAGGTCATCTCAATATCAAGAGGATATAAGTGAGGTACCAAACTTCGTCAGGGGGAAGGTCATAAACAAGCTTGAAAGGGTTGAGGTGACCGAGCAGTTCTGCCGTGAACTGACAAAACCGAGCAAGTCCACAAAACCTACTTTCGAGAAAATCGACGTTTTGTGTTGCGCTATATTACGCGATCGTTTTTGGAAGTTTAAGGGCATATTATAATGCAATTCCTCGATTTAAAAGTGCATACCTTGAATGTTAAAGAAATGTTTGATAGATTTTATGTTTTAAGACTATTTGTGGACTTGCTTTGTTTTGTCAGATTATTCTTGAGATAGATCTTTGTTGAGAACATGACAAAACCAAGCAAGTCACCCGCTTGGTTTTGTCAGTTTATTATTGAATTAAATCCTTGTTAAAAAAATTCACAAAACCAAGTAAGTCAAATCCGCTTGGTTTTGTCAGTTTATTATTAAGTAAATCCTTGTTTTCAAAATTCACCAAACCAAGTAAGTCCCATAGGCCGTTTCGTTTCTTTGTTAAAAAGTCTGACGAGATGAGTCACATAAGTTGGGTTTTGTAAGATGTGAGTGCGGCAGTTACAGTGAGTGTATATGTGTGCCTGTTAATTGTTTTTAGCCATTCTTCATTTAATATTTTTGGGTTGGTATGTAGGAGTCATGTTTTTTTTGCTCTCCCTTCAAAATAATATTAGATGCAGCCAATTTAATTTTAAAAATACAAAACTATTTTCCTTTCAGTTTCCTATTGTAGCGATCTCCCTGCCTTTACACCACATGTATGTCTTGTATTTTGTTGCCCTTGTTGTGTGTCTGTAATATATTTGTTGCTGTTTGTTTGTGGGTTCGGGCACTGAATAGAATAGGCCCAACGTTTCCCGGCGTGTCGTAAGAGGCGACTAACAGGGGTAATGTTAGCACGGCATCACTGGGCGAAAGTCTTCTACACAGAAGTCACCGGCCAGGGCGAGGAACCTCACGTTGCTACAGGTTCAACGACCACGTGCTCGGGGCCAAGGCGAGCCACACTGTATTCGTGGATTTCGGCTGTGCCCAACAGCCTGGAGAGGATTGGGCACCGCCAGGTCCTTTTTTGCCCAAGACACACTACATGCATGATGACACTATCCACTAATTCCATACCGGATAGGTCGTCGCCCGGCTCAAGGACCGCGCCTTCCGTTGGCCACCAGGACGGAGGTGTTAAGTATGCTACTGATGGACAATTTAGCAAGATCCGCACGAGAAACAACATCGTCATAGGAACCTGGAATGTCAGGACCCTAACTGCGAAAGGAAAATTAGAAGAACTGGCCCACGAGTTGGACCGCTATCGATGGAACGTTCTAGGCATTAGCGAACTGCGCTGGAAAGGCCTAGGTGAAACAACGACAGACAAAGGCCACAAGCTCTATTTCAGCGGTAGAGATGACAGGCACGAACACGGCGTTGGATTCTTGGTCCACAAGAACATTCTAGCCACTGTCATGGGTTGCCGCCCAGTCTCCAGTAGACTCATTACCATCCGCCTGAGAGCAGCCCCATTCAGCATCACCATCATCCAGACCTATGCCCCAACATCAGACTATGACGACAACGAAGTGGAGGATTTTTATGAAAATCTACAGGCGGTCCTTGACCAAGTGCCGAAGAAGGACATAGTCATAGTGCAAGGCGAGGGGGTGGGGGGGGGGGGAGCATCACAACCAAATAGACTACATCATGGTCAAGAAACGCTTCAGATCAAGCATCAACATTGGCAGGACACGCACTTTTCCAGGAGCAGACATCGGAAGTGACCACGATCTCTTGATGATGTCTTTCCGGCTCCACTTGAAGAGAGTAAATACTGCACTAGACTGAAGTTCGACCTGGACAAACTGCAAGACCCGGAGGTGGCATAACTATTTCAGGCCACAATTGAAGGGAAATTTGCACTACTGCTCATTTTGGGGGCTGGTGAAGTAGATGTCAACACCATGACCACCACCTTCAACTCAGCTGTGACAGATGCCGCCACTGAGATCCTTGGCAAGCACCGACCAAAGAAGAAGCCGTGGATTACACCTGAACTTTTGGATCTGTGTGATAAACGAAGAGAGATTTAAAAACATAAAGAAAAAGAACACCTCACAGGGAGCTGATGTCTACCGAAAAATCAACAATGACATCCGAAAAGGCATGCGCACAGCAAAGGAGAACTGGATAGAAGATCAATGCCAGGAAATAGAGAACAGTCTGAACAAGAACAACAGCAAGAAGGCCTACCAGACTGTAAAGCGGCTGACAAGTTTCAAACAGCCCAAAGTCTCCACGATCCAAAGCAAGTCTGGCATATGCCTTACAGAAGAACAAGAAGTCTTGGACAGATGGACAGAGTACTGCTCTGACCTTTACAACCATACACCAAATGGAGACCCATCAGTTCTAGCATATCCCGAGAACAGAGAAGAAGAAATCCTCCCAATTCTCCGGGAAGAAGTTGAGGCAGCAGTGCGATCGCTAAAGAAAGGGAAGTCAGCGGGATTGAACATACCCCCGGAACTTCTACAAGCAGGAGGAGAAGCGATGATTGATGCCCTCACCATTATCTGTAACAAGATCTGGCAGAGTGGAGAGTGGCCTATACCATGGGCCCAGTCGCTTGTCATCACTCTTCCCAAAAAAGGTAACCTCCAGGAGTGTGAAAATTACCGCATCGTCAGCCTCATCATCCATCCCAGCAAGGTCCTCCTGAAAATATTACTCAACAGGTTGAAACCCCAAGCTGAACAAATCATATCTGAAGAACAAGCAGGATTCAGGGCAGGGCGAAGTACCGCTGAACAGATTTTCAACCTCAGAATAATAATCTGTGAGAAATAACTACAGCACCAACAACATCTATATCATGTGTTCATAGACTTCAAGAAAACGTTTGACCGAGTCTGGCATGCAGCTCTATGGGCAACAATGAAAGCGTACAACATCAGACCTAAAATTATTGAAGTCATCAAAAACCTGTATGACAAGGCTACCAGTGCAGTCCTCCACAACAGCGCCATCGGGAACTGGTTCAGAACAACAATCGGTGTGCGTCAAGGATGCCTACTCTCTCCAACACCCTACAACATCTTCCTAGAGCGCATCATGTCAGATGCTCTTGCAGATCACGAAGGCACAGTCAGCATAGGGGGTTGAGCAATCTCCAATCTTCGTTTTGCGGATGACATTGATGGATTGGCTGGAGAGGAACAAGAACTTGAACAGCTGGTACAGAGGCTTGACACCACCTCCAAAGCTTGTGGAATTGAAATAAGTGCAGAGAAGTCCGAAATGATGACCAACAACACCAATGGCATCAACACGGACATCAAAGTCCAAGGCCAATCCCTCAACACAGTGTATAGCTTCAAATATTTAGGAGCCATTATATCAGACAATGGGTCCCGACAGGAAGTCCTCTCCTGGATCGCACAAACAACTGCTGCCCTGACAAGGTTGAAGCCATTTGGAAAGACAGGACCATCATTCTACATTCCAAAGTAAGACTGCTGCGCTCCCTTGTCATCTCCATCTTCCTATATGCTTGCGAAGCATAGACCCTCACAGCAGATCTACAACGAAGAATACAAAGCATGGAGATGAGGTGCTACAGAAGACTTCTGGGCATTTCCTATACCCAACACATCACCAACGACGAAGTCCGACAGACCATCACACAAGACATTGGACAACACGATGACCTGCTCACAGTGGTGAAGAAACGGAAACTCCGATGGTATGGCCACGTCACCAGATCATCAGGCCTTGCAAAGACTATTCTGCAAGGCACAGTGCAAGGAGGTAGAAGAAAAAGGAGAGTGAAAAAGAGGTGGGAGGACAACATTCGAGAATGGACTGGTTTGACACTGAGCGAAGCCATCAGGGCTGCTGAGGACAGAGAGAGATGGAGTATGCTGGTTAAACGATCATCTGTGGTGCCCATACGACCTCAGGGTTACGGGACAGGATAGGATAGGATAGGATAGGATAGTGTGTTTGTTTGTTTCCACACCTCGTGGAAGTTGCCGCGTAGGCGGAAGATCTACAGGATCCTTCATGGTGGGCAGGAAAGTACATGAAGAAAACTCTTTTTGAAAAAGCCGAACGCGTCCTTTGCTGACCGAAATTTCGTCATCATTTATAGAAGGAAAATAATATTGCACAGCAGCAATAACATGGATTCTCACTGGTCCACTTCATCTTAAGGCGCTTTCTCATTGGTCGGGAGGACTTACTTTTCTTTGTCAGGTTATTGTAGAAAATGACGTCATCATGCCAACTCGAGCATCAGCCAGAGGATCGCCGAAACAAAATCGCAGGGGACTTGCTTGGTTTTATCAGTTTATTCCCCCACTTAAATTTTTTTTAACAAGGACTTACTCTATGATATCTCCAAATCTAAACATAGTTCGGATTTGATTTTTACAGGTAAGATGCGTCATTCTCTTGCAAGTTTGATGGCGCAAAAAACTCATTTTCGACCTTAGGTGGACTTACTCGGTTTTGTCAAATCACGGCAGAGTTGGTTGCTTAGTAGTTTGATAAGCTGAAGACTACAAAATTGCCGGGACCGGAGGGTCTCCATGCAAGAATATTAAAGGAAGCCAAAACAGAGCTCATTGGGCCTTTCACCATTCTTTTCTGTTGAGGAGGGCAAACTACCAGTAGACTGGAAAAAAAAGGACAGATAACCCCCATATTCAAGAAAAGCTATAAAGGAAAAGCTGGAAACTACAAACAGTGATCCTGACATTGAATGTCTGCAAGATGCTTGAAGGTATAGTTAGAAATGCTCTTATTCAACACATTAAAGATTCTTCACAGAGTCAGCACAGGTTTCTGGAATAGAGGTAATGGACAACACATCTTCTTGACACTGTTGATCTTTAGACGTGGCTATTAAATGAGGGTAGTCTGGTGGACGTGGTCTTTCTCGATTTTGCAAATGCTTTTTATAGTGTTCCACGTCAGAGACTGCTCATGAAGCTTCAGGGTTATGGAATTTGGGTTAGCATCAATTGGTGGATAATAGACTTCCTGTGCGACAGAAAACAGGGGTAGTTGTTGGAGGAGCAACATCTGGCTGGACAGACGTCCCGAGCAGCATCCCACAAGGAAGCGCTTTGGGTCCGTTTTTGTTCGTATGCTATATAAACGACATGCCAGATGTGGTGACTAGCCTCATACACATGTTTGCAGAGGACACCAAAATCTTCAACCATGTGAACATTCCAGAGGAAAGAATGTCTACAGAAAGACCTGGATGCTCTGCAGGAATGGTCCAGAAAGTGGCAGTTGGATTTTAAATACAGAGAAGTGCAAGGTGATGCACTTGGGACAGGGGAACATTAATCAAGACTACACCATGAGAGGTGGGAGAGCGCAGGTCAAACTAAAGATTTCCAGGTGCGAGAGGGATCTTGGGTCCATGTTGATCCATCACTAAAGTTCATGCAGAACTGTGAGAAGGCAGTAGGCCAAGCAAATAGGATCCTGGGTCTCGTCATACGATCTGGGTTCTACTCCTTAAGAAATATATCCACTTGATAGAAAACGCCTATAGAAGGGCTACTTGCATGGTACCAGAGATCAGGGAACTTGAGTATGAAGAACGCCCACAGGCCCTGAAGCTGCTGCGTTTGGTCTATAGAAGATTCCGGGGAGACATTATAGAGGTGTACAGGTTCACGCATGACCAATACAAAATCCAGTCTAAACAGCTGCTGCCACCAATGGAGACAGAACCAGTGGACATAACTTCAATAGCTTCGGAAGCAACCATCAAGATTGAATATCAGAGGACATTTTTTTTTGGCTGAATGTTGTCAATGGTTGGATTGGTTTGCCGGAGGCAGTGGTGAATGCGCCAAGCATGAACTTCTTTAAACATAGACTTGACAGGTCTGATGAGCGATCACCAGTACTCGCTGGAACCACCCCCAGTTTGCAATCCCAGACAAGAGGCTCAACTATTGAGCGACAGAGACAACACCTCAGAAGAACAAGATACACTATAGGCTTCTGGCCTTTGTGTTCCCGCATCTGTAAGGTCAAGAACATAGACAGATCAAAGTTGGTAATACTTTGCATGTTAATGACACAACCCGGTTTCATTTTCTTTTTTCTGGGCACTCATTTTCATGTTAAATATTGTGAGTTCCATAAAGAGCTTGTGAGTCATATGGGCTTTGCCCTTCTAGTTCGTTTTTTTTTTGTTTTTTTTTCATAAGACAAGAATCAAGATTATTAGGCATGCATCCTTTTCAGCAATCCAATCTTTAATAGTTGCTATTTCAGTTCTAATTATAGCTGTACAAATTGCATAATTTGTGCATGTTTGCCAATACTGATTTTATCCTTTGAGAAGGAAAATTTTTTTTTTAATGAGAGGCAGGGTTTGAGATGAGTCTTACCCTGAGGATTAATTTTAGTTTGTGTCGGTAGCAGTAATGTTTTGACAAATGTTTTAAAGGAATCTGTCAGTTTGTTGTTGTTTTTTAAATATACATTATATTTTCTTATATCCTTTGTTGGTTCAGAGACAATTCAGACATTCACGCAGCCCTGAACGAGCATCGCGCCCACGCTCGTTGATCAATCTTCATGTCCACCCTCCTGGCTCTGCCTCTCCTTCCCCCTCCTCTCCTGTTTCAAACATCAGCAATTTGACAGTATCTAGCCTCCCTCCTCCACCCAGTCCCTTGCCTTTGGACAAGAACCCCAAGGAGTGGACAGTGGAGGAAACAGTTGGATTTATTAAAACGACCGATTGTGCTCACGTGGCTAAGCTTTTCCAAGAGCAGGTAAGGTTCATACTGATATTTTGTGGTGTGGTATTTTGCCAGCCATGAAAAACAGACAAAGTGGGAGAGTCTTGACTTGAGTCAGTATGTATGTGTATTTCTTTACATTCTTGTGGGTTTGTGTTTGTGAGATAAAGGAGTGAAATTAATTAGAGCAGAAAGCAATTGATCATTTGCTTTACTAAATTATTTAAAGACTTTTGTCTTTTCTAAATTTGTTTTGTTTTTTGTTAAATTTTGATTCAGATGGATAGCAATGTAAGTCAATGAGATCACTGCTCCCCCTCTCCCTCCACCCATCACACCCTCCCCCTTCCCCCTCAAAAAAAAAACCAAGTTTTCCAGATTTTTGCAAATCTGGGCGAGATGAGTCTTAAATAGTCAACAAATTACATCGGGAAAAAATGTCAGTCCGACTGTCCGCCGTCCACTATCCGCCATTTTGTCTGTGCAAAACTTTAAAGTGGCTAAATACTCAGAACCTATTTCAACTATCACAACCAAACTTGGTAAGATGGTGTATACGCATGAGACCTCATAAATGATCAATGAATGAATGACTTCACTTCAAGGTCAGGATCACAGGGTTAACAAATGTTAGTCAAAAATGAAAATTTTTCACAAAATTTCACTGTTTTCTAAGTTATTAGGGATCTTTCGGAAGCGGGTGAAAGTGAATGTGAATCGGGACTACTTATTGTTGTGACGTCAGCAATTTATGTGACGCTTTTACTTCCCGTGGTGAAAGGTCACGAAGTCTGCCTACCACAACGAATAAAACTTCGTGGAAATCAGGTTTTCCACGAACTAATGTTCGTGAGTACATTTTGGTTATTAAATCGTTTGTAAAATGTCCAAAAATGATTTGAATTTGTATATGGTACATTACTCAACCATTTTAGAAGTAATAATGGGGATCTAAACTCGGTCTCAGACTTAAAACGTATTTTCAAACGAGCTACTGAAAAGAGTGCCCAAACCCTCATGCCGTCATGGCTGTCTAGAATCTATCTATTCTGTATCACCAATCAGCAGTCCAAAAACTGTTTTATGTGACAAAAATGAAACTCGAAGCAAGAATGTAAAATATCTTCAATGTTAGAGCACTAATCCATCTTTAAAGTTCAACCTAATCGTTACATTCGTGTCAAATCATGATTTGTTAGAAGAAGCCTTACGTAGGCATAATAATCACAACGAAACTAGGTGCTGGAATCGAAAGCGCACAGAAACACGTTCGTTTCGTTTCGTAACGTGGCGTAAGAATCTCCCGGCGTGCCTCTCGTTGGACGAAACGAACACACAATCACTTTCACTTTTACCCGTTCCGAAAGACCCCTATTAATATTGAACTTGTGATTCTTTGATGCATGATAGATATGAATGAGACAAACATACTATACAAATCACTTCAAGGTTAAGGTCACTAGAGCTGCCAAAAGTCAGTTTGTATAGGTACTTTGAAGCGACGTTGACCCTAAACTTAGGGAGAGATAGAAAGTCCAGGCTTGTTGTATTTAGAGATGATAGATTAATCTTTCATATATGTTCAGTTTTTGCGTTGATGTTGTAGGTCAAGGTTATTTTAGGCCTTGCAAAACATAAAAAATAGGTCATTGTACAGTGGAATGGCTGTTTATTTAAGTATGCAACAACATTGGGTTATTCGATCAGGTATGCGTGAGAGGTCATGTGAGGGTCAAGGTCATACCAAGGTCAAGGTCATCTACTTTTTTTTTTGAGGGAGAGGGGGAGGAAGGGGCATAATGCGCTTATCTTTTGCTGTAGTTTATTTGATGGTACAGTAGTGTATTTGGAGCCGGAGGTCAAGGTCATCTTAAGGTCAAGAGTATAGAAAGATAAAAGTTGACGTTACTTTGCATTTTAGTGCTACTGTTTAGTTATGTTATTTGTGGGCACTCATTTTCATGTTAAATATTGCTAGCTCCACAAGAAGCATGTGAGTCATATGGGCTTTGCCCTTCTAGTTTGTTGTTGTTGAGGGGGGGTAAGTAATCGTAAAGATGTACATTTTGGGTCAGGTAAAGCATAAATATTTTCTACTTGGCTACGTGTTAACACTTGTGATGTTTCATTTTGTACGACCTTTTAAGTTTTTAAAATTAATTTTGGAGGCTTGTAATTTTCCTGTAGAATATCAAACATATAAAGGCCAAGGCCAGCAGGTTACCACCCTCTTGAAAGATCAGTGCGAAGGAGGAGCGACAAAGACTTCTGTCCCCAATTTCAACAGATCTGGCCTCACTTGCAGCCTCTGTGGCAGGAAATTCCTGTCCAGAAGTGGCCTCCTCTGTCATTAGCAGGCTTGTAGCAAACTGTTACCCAAAAACTTATTACTTCTTCACTGGCGAAGCTATGCCAGAGAAAGAGATTTCCAAAAGGGCATGTGGGACGTATAGGTTTTATGAAATTCTGTTTCAGGAAATTGATGGCATGGCGTTCATGCTGCTGAATCTGTGTTCAATCCGGGAGTACCTCAAACTGAAGCTTGGACCAGCCATCAAACTTTGTGAAGAAGTTAAACGTGTCAAGATCGCCTTTTTGATGGAAGAAAATAATAAACACTAGCATCTGTTAACAACCAAGAAATACATTTGTAGTAGCTATGGGCCATTCACAACTTTGATTTCAATGGGAAATCTTCATTGGGAGCAAGGAGTTAAATTCCTTCCTAGATCCTTCTATGTTTTTAAATAATTTAAAACACAAGCAACTGGAGATTATTATAGACCAGATAATTGTTACAATAAGATTATAAGAGATGTGAAAGTAAACCAAAGAAAAAAAAAGAAATAATAACTGACAAGACAATATTTTGATTATCAGTAATTAGTGAAAAAAATTAAAGTTTATACATTAGCGATAAAGCTACAAGGGAGGGAGTTGACCTTCACCCGCACGCTGTGTATGAGGGACTGTCTCTTCTGCTTCAGTCTGTTCAGTCACACCCGCGCTGCTCCAAAAACTCTGTGTGATCTCCTGAGACTGATGGTCTACTACTACCACTATTTGTACTGCATAACCCCACCATCATTGCAGCACTCGAGACATAGTGTGATGTTGTGATTCCACAGAAATGATTTTCTCCTTTCAAGTACACCAAACCTTTTCAGTGGTAAAGACTTCATTGGTGTTCTTGATGACAAAATGGCTGCTCGCATTCATTGCGTGGAAGGAACCTTACTAAACCTTTTTTTTTTTTAAGTCTTGAAAAACCTAGTTCAGCAAAGCACTGAAACCTTTGTGACCAAGTGAACATCCCAGTCATGATGTGCATGAAAAGTTGTATGAAAAAAAGCACAAACAAATTAACATGAAAAACACATACGCCAGAAAGATCTCTATTGTCTTAGGTTTTTGGAACTGTGAGAAGTTTATAGTATCGCATTGCCTTATACTTTGAAGGTAAGATGAAAGTCTTTCTGGTGTACTTTCCCCCACTAAATATACTGTGTTGATTTTTTTTATAGTGTGTTTTGATCTTTGAAGGTCTTCATCAGACACACACTGGGTCACTCTGCTGAAGTATGACTCGAGTCCAACTTCAGATAATATTGTGCAGAAGTTGGATTCGAGCCATATACCACTTCTGCAGAATGACCCATAGTGTGTCTGATGAAGACCTTCAAGGGTCAAAACTGCTGTCAAACACTGTGCTCTTTTTAAAAGAAACACCACCAGTGACCCTCCTATATAGAGTGAAGGAAAGGGACTAGAAAGATTTACACCTTATCTTCAAAATATAAGGCAGTGTGATAGATACTGTCAACGTGGAAATGTTCATTGGGAGCACTGAGTTAAAAGTTCCTTTTCTACTTGACCACTCAGTGTTGGGAAACGCGCTCTCTTTCTACGACCAAACTTGTGTTTCTGTAAGTTGACATTTTTGGGCAAAAGATTTCACTTTCCTTCGACTTGTCTATTCTTGGCAGGCAAGGAAGATTCAGAAACTGTTGTCTTTGAGCGAGGGTTGATGAGAGAGAGAATGCATTGGACAGCACATTCCTCAATTATGTGGTATTCAATATGTGTTCATTAATATGATCTGAATTGCTGAGTTTTGGCCAGAGAAAACTTTGCATTTGATTGAGCGATTTGTGTGTGTGTATGTGCATGAGTTTTAAGCCAGAAGAAAACGTTGTATTTGACTGAATGATTTGGTTGTGTTTTTGCAAGCAGATGTATGTGTGCGTGCATTTGTGTGTGTTTTAATTATAAATTGAATATTGTCATAATTAGTACAGATAGGATTATAGGATAAAGTTGCCATAATTATGAAAAAGACTAAATAGTTGGTCATAACTTCAGAAGACTATAACCCATAAAAGTAAAGAATAATCGATAGTGATTTACTCCGCTTTCTCTGAACTTTTAAGAATTGATGTTTTATTCAGGCGAAACATTTTCAACCTAAGGTTATGTGTTATTGTGTATATTAATTTGCTTGCAGTTGAGATCGAGGAGATGTCAAAACAGTTCTTTGCATTTTATTGACTCGCATACATAGCAATGTGAGTCTGTGTATTCACCCCACCCAAAAAAAATATTTCCCAGATTTTTGCAAATCTGTGTGAAATGAGTCCTAAATAGTCAAGAAATGAACAATTTGTGTGTGTGTGTGTGTTGGTCTGTCTGTCTCTCTGCCGTCTCTCTGTGCAAAACTTTAAAGTGTGTAAGTACTCAGAACCTATTTCATGTATCACAGCCAAACATGGTAAGATGGTGTATACCCATGAGACCTCATAAATGATCAGTGAATGAATGACTTCACTTCAAGGTCACAAGGTCAACAAATGTTAGGCAAAAAAAAAAAAGAAAACATTTTACAAAATTTTACTTTTTTCTTATTTATTAATATTTTACTTATAATTCTTTGATGCGTGATAGATATTAATGAGACACACATACTGTACAAATTTTGTCAACCTCACTCCAAGATCAAGGTCACTGGAGCTGTCCAAAGTATGTTAGTATAGGTACTTTGAAGTGACCTTGACCCTAAACTATGAGGGATATAAAGTCCAAACCTTTTGTATTTAAAGATGACAGATTGGTCTTTCATATATGTTCTGTTTTGGGCGTTAATCTTGAAGATCAGTGTCATTTAGACCTTGCAAAAACATAGAAGAATGGTTCTATTTAACCCATAGTATGCAACAACATTGGGTTATTTGATCATACATGAGCATAAGAGGTCACTTCAGGGTCAAGGTCACTGATAGTCAAGATCATCCCAAGTTGACTTTTTTGGCATAATACAACTTTTGCTGTAGTTTATTTGATAGTACATGAGCGTATTTGGAGCCGAATGTCAAGGTCATCTCAAGCTCAAGCGCATAGAAAGATCAAAATCTGTATTGCTTTGCATTTAAATGCCATCATTTCATTTTGTTTTTCTCTGGACACTAATTTTCATGTTAAATATTCATATTGCAAGTTTAATAAGGAGGATGTGAGTCATTTGGGCTTGGTCCTTTTAGTTTTGCTTCATGCTCACTTTTGTCATATTCACAGACATCTTATTTTGTGAAAATGCATGGTGTAGAATAATTATGCGTACAGTACTAATTGTTATGTTAATGCTGGACAGTGATGCGTGAAAATATGACTGTTGATTATTGAAGAAATGATGAAGCGTAAGTATTGGAGATTAACAGAATTTAAGAAGGGGGGGAAAAAAGTGTATCCTTTATCAACAGAAAACAAAAACAAATATCAGGAATGTGAATTGTTGATAAAAAAAATCTATAATCTAATATGTTCAATAATCGTTCTTTCTTTTAATCGACGGTATTTCTGTCTCATCATTCTGCACACTATGTGATAATAGCATGAATCATGATGGACACAGATTGTGCTGTGGTGCTGCTTTCTAGTCTGTGAATACTTTGTTGCTTTTTTGGTGTTACAAAAGTTCTGAAAACTTGCTGACATTGAATAATGTGTTGTGTCCTGTCCTGATTGGAGCGAGAGTGACAAAACTGGAAATGGCGAAATTGACTATTCCTGGTCTTTATCAATGAGGCATGATCAGTAGTATTCCAGTTTTCCCTATTATTCATGAGATATAAAAATCGGTCAAGATCAAAATTAATTATTCAATTCAGTTCATTTCAACAAATCTTTATTACCTCTTACAAGGAATTATGACAGGATTTAAACATTGCTCCAATAAATAAAAGACTTTCAGACTTGAAAAACATAATTATGCTTGTCTCTCGCTGGATGAGTATCATAAATAGCTGACAACAGAGATTTCATGTGAGGTACATGTGGGATATGGGCATGTTTATAATGCAAAGAATATGAGACAGCAAATAAGTGTGTGAGTGAAACAATCTTTCAATGGTATTTTGAAGACTGCTGAATAAAATTAAATAATAGCGTTGATACTTTCAGATTTGTTTTCCTTCTCCTTCTAAAAATTTGCAAATGTTTTCCTCTCATTCCATGCATTTTACTTTTTATCTATCATTTATTTCTGTGTTGTGTCTTTAGTCTGTTTTATTTGTTTGTGTCACTTTTATGTGTTGGTACCTATTGCCACCTGGAAATAATTCTGCTGCATCTCACATTTATACCCCAGTTGGGGTGCCAGAGTTTTCTGTATAAATAGTATCCTCAGTTTGTGGAAATATAGTGCTTTAAATTACAACTGTTTCTGTAATTCTTACTTGTTATTTGTTATTCCTAATCTGTTCTATCACTCTACTATTTTCTTTGTGAAACGGTACAATCACCTACCTTTTTTCTTAAAAACTCTCCCCAAACTCCTCATTTGTGTATGGGGTCTGTTGGGTCAGCTGGTGGATATTGGACAGTTCCTGCCAAATGGTCACTAGGGCTTTCTATGGTATTATTTAGCAATGTAGGCATTTTATATAATGCATTTTGTTTATACTCTATTTTGTTTCTTGATAAATTAGAGTACAGCATCAGCATACCGTGCATGGTATACCTTGGATGGAGTGCCTTCAATGTTACCGTTAGAGTTGTTTCAGCAGATCTTTTATACGGATTCGGGGTGAGCCCTCTTTCAACCAAGTTGTGGTCCTGATTTGGCTCTTTGCAGTCTGCTGCACCCTATAAACAATGGCTAACTAACTAACTAATCTCACAATTATGAAATAATGAGATGCAGTAGGATTGTTTATAGGCTGCGATACGTGTTCTTTAGTGTTAATTACGTTTTTTAAATGGCAGTGTCTTGTTTTGTTGTTGTGTTGTAATTGTTTCAATGCATTTATATTTTTCTTTTCAATTCCACTATTGATCATTTTAAATGTTCCTTGTTTTAGAGTTTAATATGTTGAGTTTTACTTTTTCTTTTCATTTGTATTTTTTGATGTTATGAACTCATTGGGTTTTTTTACTTGCATGCAGAGCATTATGAGTCTATGTACTCCCCCTCCCCTTCATTCCCCACCCACCACCACCCCCCAAAAAAAATCCAGATTTTTTTTGCAAATCTTTGCTAGAGGAATCCTAAATAGTACATGGATGACATTTAACTGAAAAAAAGGCCGGCCGTCTGTGTCTGTCCACCGTCTGCCGGCTGTCTATGCAAAACTTGCAAGTGGATTAATATCTCAGAATCTATTTCAATTATCACAACAGAACTTGGTAACATTGTGTAGACCCAAGATGCCTCATAAATTATAAGTGAATGAATGACTTCACTTTAAGGTCAAGGTCACGGGATCAACAAATCTTAGTAAAAAATGACAATTTTTTTTACAAAATTTCAATTTTTTTCTGGGCCAATAATATTGAGCTTATGATTCTTTGATGCATAATAGATATCAATGAGATGAAGATACTCTACGCATTTAGTCGACATCCCTCTAAGCTGGAGCTGTACAGTTAGTCAGTATAGGTACTTTGAAGTGATCTTGACCATAAACTATGTAAGATTTGTGGTATTTAGAGATGATACACTGATCTTTCACATAATTATGTTCCATTTTTGCGTTGACCTTGAAGGCCAAGGTCCTTTTAGACCTTGCAAAAAACATACAGAACAATAGGTCATCGTACAGTGGAATGGCCTTTTATATAACCCATTGGGTTATTTGATTAGACATGCATGAAAAGTCACGTTAATGGGAAGGTCATCCCAAGGCCAAAGTCACTGAAGGTCAAGGTCATCCAAATGTCACCATTTTTGGGGGCATAATACAACTTTTGCTGTAGTTTATTTCATAGTACATGAGTGTATTTGGAGCCAGAGGTCAATGTCATCTCAAGATCAAGATCATAGAAAGATCAAAGTCCGTATTACTTTGCATTTTAATGCTTCCGTTTTATTTTGTTTTTTCTGGGCACTCATTTTCAGGTTAAATATTGCGAAGTCCATAAGGAGCATGTGAGTCATATGGGTTTTGCCCTTCTAGTTGTGTGAAAACATTAGATGATCGTTTTAAATGAAATGTAATCATAAAACTTTTGAGTTTGTGAGACTGTTGATGGTTATGCTTGGGTGTCCTGCTGAAGTTTAGCATGATACTGCTACCGATTTGTTTGAGAAATGGATAAGCGTTTTAAAATATCAGAAGAAAAAAAAATTACCATTGATCCATATCTTGGAATCTTGCTGTGTCTATTGTTGAAGACAAATCAGTATTACAGTAGCTGAACGTATTCGTTTTATATTGAAATTCGTTTCCATGCCCCTGATTGTCATTATTCCGTACGATGAGAGTAGAATTGCTTGAGTGGAGCTGAATTTATTGTGGAACTGTATGTTGGAAAATGTGTACTATAACATGTTAGTGTATACGAGTTAGTGATGTAAATGTAGGTCAACGGCTAGAGTTGATGAGGCTGCCCGTAAGCAGACAGCAGGGAAAAATTATCAGAACAATTTCAACAACTGCTCTGGATTGTGTTAACAAAACGTCACTGGATCATGTGACATGACGTTTCCACGTTATTTTAAGAAATCCACCATGTGATATTTTTCTAGCTTCCATGCCAATTGCTTTATGACATGTGAACAATAAAATGATTTGATATACTAAATTTGAAATTGGTTGCTTTTATTGTAGTCTTTATTTATTTATTTTTAAAAAAAACTGTTGACTTTGATTTTGCCATAATTATTGTCTCCATGAAGAAAGTGTCGTTCGTTACATTACATTACATTATTATTGCTTTAGGTCCAGCGGACTCTTCTGAGCCAAATCAGGACCGGACAACCCCCGATCCGCATAAAAGATCTGCTGAAACAACCCTAGTGGTAAAACCGAAAGCTCTCCACCAGCCAGTCACTTTACAATAAAGACATCCCACGCAGGGTACGGCTGAGGCTTCAACCCAACTTATTGAACCCCCGTTTACAAAAACAAAATAGAATACAAACATCATTATAAATTATCAACAAAACACATACATATTAAATGCCTACATTGCTAAATAATAACATCATAGGAAGCCCTAGTGACCACCTGGCAGAAAGCGTCCAATATTCCCAAACTGATCCAACAGACCTCATACACAAACAAGGAGTCTTGTCCCGGAAGAGTTTTCAAGAAAAAAGGTAGGAGACTGGTCTAGCGAAGAAAACGATAGTATAGCAGATTGATAGAAAAGAGCAGGAATGAGAAAGAGCAAATGAGAAAGACAGCGACAGTGGGAATTTAAAGCACTAAATTTCCAGAAAGTGGAGATACTATTTATACTGAAACCCCCGGCACACCAACGGTCGTTCAGTGGACCACACTGTCAACCACACAAATCTGTGTTTTCACACAGTTTACTTAGTGATAGTTTGTCATGAAAGTTACCGACGCTGTTTTAAGTCACCCGAGTTCTGAAGTAAAGAAAGAACACATCTTTATTTTCTTTTTCTCTTCTTTCCTCAATCTATTTTGGATGAGAAGTAGAATAATAAATATTTCCCTTCTTTGAAATTATCACCTTTCTTCAATCTTTCAGAGCGGAGAACTGAATATAAGAACAATAATATAGTTACACTTTACAATCAATCTTTAGTGCATAATAGCTGCTTATAGAATATTCAAATTGCTGAAGACTACGCGGCGAAATGAAAATGAAATTGCTATAGAAGGCAAGCGAATATTTTTTTGTTCTCAAGCAAATATTATCTGTATTTAATTTCTCCTCTTGAGCGCACCGAGTATGCAAGTAAAGCTTAGACTTGGCCATAGTTTTCTGATGGAACCATTGCGTATTGCGCTTAAGCAATGTCTTTGCCACAAGCCTATAATCTGCACAAGCGTACAACGTCATCGAATTTGAGAAAAACGTAAAAGTGACGTCAACGCAATGGCGGCTTTTATTGAAACTTAATTATATAAGGAAGAAAAATATGAAGTGGAATAGACGTGTAGTGTCGGTAATTTTGCTCGTGATCTTTATCATCGGATGGCCTTTGGTATTCTGGCATATATTGTCAGGTGAGGCCTTTGTTTCAGGATTTTCTAATCACGTATGAAAGAGGGTAATGCCATCATTGTTTTCCCTCGCTTATCTTTTTGATTTCTTTGTCTTTCTTTTGACGAGCCCATGTTTAGATTTTGACCAGAAATACTGAAAGCCAGAATTGTTAACTCTCTCACTGGATTACAAAGTGCAACTATGTAGTCTGAAGTCTAAAAAATGTCACCGGATTACAAACTCGGTTGTCTGAAGTCTTCAAAACTTTGCAGAATTTTCGCTCGCCCGTCAACAACTTTGAACTCACATTATTTTGTGCGAAAATGATAATGCACGATTGAGCGAAAAATCTTTTCACGACCAATGTTGTTGTTGTGTGTGTTTGTTGTTTGTTTGTTTGTTGGGGTGGAGGGTTTTAATTTATTTCTCCTCTTGAGCGCACCGAGCATGCTAGCATGCATGGACTGACGCGCTGGGCTAGGAAACCTCATCACGTTTTATCACAATCTTGAGAACTCGTAGTATCTCCCTCTCTTTTTCTTTTTCTTTCGAAACAAGTATAAACCGAGGTCTAGTATGTGCGGGCATGCGCTGCATTACACGGGCGTTAAAGATCCCGATGTTCAGGTCCTAGACGGGCAAGTGGCAGATTAAATTTTTTTAAAAAGCAAAAAAATCGAATTTTTATTTTTTTGACATTTTTATATTGACTGCGTCTAGTACCATTATTGAAGGGAGGGAGGAAACCGGAGTGCCCGGATAAAACCCTCGGTGACCTCAATAGTCTCGTACCTAAGTCACATACGTTCGCCCCTTGCGGGAATCGAACCCGCGACCTTCGGCATAGGAAACCGGCGACTAATCCACTGCGCCACGAGGAGAAAAAAACAACACACAAATATAAACAAGATGGCACGAGGCATTCACATATATTTACATACATACACGTCACATTTGCAAATTTAAAAATAACTTTGTGTTGTGTTGCTCAGAGTCATACAGGAAAAAAAAAAAGAAACAAAAACTTAAAACTTTCATTTTTGTGCATAGTATTAATTTTATGTTTTGTTTATATCTCGGTTTTATCTTAATAAAGCAAAATGCAAACATGGAACGATGGGCACTTTTTGAACTACTCGCAAGCTAGATTTGGAGATAATCTCTCAACGTGTTTAGAAAATCACGTACCTCTGCGACCTGTATTATACCAAACTAATCAAAATCAGTTGATCCGTTTTGAGATATTATCCGAAACGTGTTTATCAAAGATCTGACTGTAGCGATCTCGACCTTTGAGGTAGATCAAAGACAACTGCTATGAAGTTTGGACAAAACCTGAGGAGTGGTTCTTGAGATATGCCATGCAACAGACCGACGGACGTATGGACGAACAGACAGACATTTTACTCGTTCTGATTCCCGTTAATGTTAAAGTATTTCAAATGTCTAAAAATACATATTAAAAAAACACAAGAGGTAGGACATGCATTAGGGTGATAACAAAGATCGTACAGTCCTATAGTCCTTGGCGGTAAGGCATTCCTTCATCACTTTGATTAGACCACAGGCGCTTGTATCTGGACACGCGAGCGCCTATGCCTGTGACGCGTCTCTCTTTGGTTGTCTATAATACTATACTATAATATTATAACCAAAGGGAGATGCGTCACAGGCATAGGCGCTCGCGTGTTCAGATACAAGCGCCTGTGGATTAGACCTTTTCGATTTGGGGTTTTAGAACTGAAGATGAAAACTGAGGTGTTTACAGGTAGGGCTGACCATGATTCCAAGTCCAAGTTCAAGGCATCTCGCAGAGCTCAACTATTGGACAAAGCCATTGCTTACAAGAGTGATGGCATTTTAGAAGCAAGGTCAGCAGAATGACAATTTATATAATTCTTCTTCTTCTTCTCCTCCTCCTCCTTCACCAGCACAGGCACTTGAATCTGGACACGCGATCGAATATGCGTCACAGGCATAGACGCTCGCGTGTCAGATAACCAACGGGAGACGCGTCACAGGCATAGGCGCCCGCATGTCCAGATACAAGCGTCTGTCCATCAGTTATTACCAGAAACACGTTTTAGTAGTAGTCGCGACATGCCATAAAGCATGGTCTGTTGAGGCGACTACTAAAACGTGCTTCAGGTAGCCTTCGACCCCTGTGTACCGGATGTCTCCTCCTCTTCTTCTCATCGCTCTGCCCCCTTCTTCTTCTGCTGCTGCTGCCCCTTCTCCTCTTTTTCCTCTCCTCCTTCGCCCTCCCCTCTCCACCCCCTCTCCCCTCCCCCGTCCTCCATTCTCTCATCTTTGCTGGTAGTTGTTATTAATATTAGAAGTAGTACTAGTAGTAGTATTTGTGTATGCAAAAAGTAATTCTATTAGTAGCAGTAGAACAGTCCCAGTATGAAAAACGTAATATTAATTTATTAGCACTAATTACTGCTACAGCAGTAGTCTGGTAGTCGCAGGAGTCATATACTCGAGCATAAAACGGGAACAAACCTCAACAAAGTCACTGCACATGCAGTTGCAGTTCTGTGAACAAATACCACAAGAAATTCGCAGAGATTCGCGATAAATTAGAGCTCGTTCAAAAACATCGGGGGCAGGAACTCCACAGCTTCAGTCATTACGTCTTGAACCTTTTTGCAACTAAGACAACAATAAATTTGGGTCAAAACCATGATGGGCAGAGTTTTGTGAACTAAGATTACGGTCATATTGTAGGGCTATTGATGCGTGCATCAGATCTCTGTTTTTCGTGCAGGATGATTATTACACATGTTCCAGGTTGTGTTAGTACTACTATCGGTAGTGTTTTTTGGCAAAGGTTTTAGCTAAACCGTTGGTCTTTCTATCAGATCAAACGGGGATGACAATGACGAACACTACAAGAGAAGGACTCGTTTGGGAAAGATCAAGAAAACGTACCACAAATCCGTCATGCCGGAACAACCACCTCTGTCTGATCACGACAACCCTTTCCAGGTCATTCCCCAACCAAACGGCCAAGCAGGACGTGAAGGACAGTGGCATGACTTTGACTACGAGTACCCAGCGAAGAACGTCAAGGTTCGGCAAAAATTCTGATTGTTTATCTTGAAGGAGAAAAAATTTGCTAATAATATAACGCGCTCACCAGCTCAAGAACATCACAAACGTAAGCGCTTATACGTTAAGATTAAACTGTCAAGGGAAGACTGGCGGGGACCACGCTAGCTTTTACCAAAGATCTACTATTTACACCACGGAAGGATTGTATACATTTTACTTATTACTAGGTTGAACCTTTTGTGTGTTTCTGACCTGGATTGTACTTTATTGAATCTTTTATGACAAATTTAAATGCAGTCCCGTATTACGAATACAATGAAGAAGACCAATGAGACCGTTTTGAAGAAGCGAATTAATGCTGATTGCCTATGAATGTTTTAATTGTGCACACATTGTAATAAGTAGTCATGCAGCGAGTCCTTTTTTTCATTGGTCGTCCTTTATTTCTTAGAGCGTGTCTGTTTCAGAGGGCTCAGAAGACCAACCACAAAGCGGATAGCTTGCTTAATAGAAGACAACGGTTGGATTACCCTGATGGTAATCCGCTTCAGATACTAGAACAGAAGCTGGCGCAAAGATCCCAAGAAAACAGAAGGAAGCGTGGTATTGACCACTCTAAAAGAGACACAAAATCACCAAGGCACCGTCGTTCTGCTCTCAGAAGAATTTCTGCTCCTCAGTTCTGGAGGAAGAAGAAAAGAAAGAAGCGATTCGTGGAGAAAAGTCTAGAGACACAAGAACGACTTCTTCGAAGGCATTTTGACCCACCAGACAGCAACACAGAAGTAAAGAGAAATTCATCGCGAAATCTTGGCGCATTTATTCCTGACATTAGTCAAGATGGCGTTATTGCTAATGGTACTCGAAAAATGACAAAGTTTAGAATAAAACCAAGAATGTTCGAGAAAAATTTCCAAGAAACGCATTCTACGCAAGGACATCTTGGGAATGAGAAAGTTGGAAGCAACACTGACGGTACGGAAATTTTGAAAAACGTATCAGGCGTAATAGGGGAAATATTTGAAGAAAAAAATACTATGCAAGAAACTAATTTTGCCCCTCAAAATAACGGTACACGAGAAAATCTTGCTGATAAACAGAAAGTTGGAAGTGACACTCCTGTGGCAGAAATTTTGAAAAACGACTCGGGTGAAGTAAAGGAAACATTCCGAGAAAACAGTGCTATACTAATCAATCTTATGAAACAGAATAACTCGGATACTGATGTGAAGGGTGTGATCAACGATATTCTTCTACCGGAGTCGGAGATAGACCACAGCGCTATGGACTCGAACGATGACGTCTTGTCGGCAAGGGGAAGCAGCAAGAGTGATTGGGACTATGCTGACAACTATGAAGACTCGAACGCTGACTCGTTGCCGTATTACGATATTGAATACGAGGAAGAACTGCTCAGGCGCTTTCAAGAAAACATGCATCTGCGGCAAGACGAACTGAACCGAGACGGTAACGATGCTGAATATGACAACAGGCATAATACCAATATTGGAGAAGCTGCGAATAAAATGCACCAGGAAAACTTGTATCTTAGCAAAAGGTTACCTCGTAATGTTCTTCCTGTCGACCAGGAAGATAATGCAGTCTTCCAATATAAGGAAGACGTTCTTAAAGGCATCGACAATGGCAAAGGTTTCAAAAATCTGGAAAACAATGAAGCGAAGCGCCATGCAGTTTTTGAAGACAAGGAATATGGTACTACTCTTGAGGTAGTAGGGGGAAATGTCTTCTTCTTAGAAGACATGGAAGGCGATATTACTTTTGAGGACAAGAATGGCGATTCTGTGTTGGAAGGCATCGATAACGATACAGTTTTTGATGACAGTAAAAACGGTGTAGGTTTGAAAGACAAGGGAGACGATTCAGAAACTATCTTTGAGGACAAGAATGACGTTCCCGTTTCGGAAGCCAAAGAAAACAGTTCAGTTTTTGATCATAGGAAAGAGAATCAAACTTTGCAAGACAAAATAGACGATACAACTTTTGAAGACACGAACAATTTTACAGCTTTTGAAGATGAGACCGACTCGCTTGCAGTTTTTGAAGTTGAAAAGGTTGGTACTTCAAAAAACAAAGATGCTGATGTCGATGGTAGTTGGAAGGGGAAAGCTGATGACGCGAATGAGGTTTTGGAGGACAAAATTGATAACGCTGCAGATTTTGAAAATGGGACAGACTCACGTGGTGTTCGACGCAGCCGCCGTAGCACGCTTCTGCCTGACACGCCCATGGCTCCAAGTCTGTCGTTCAGCATCCGAATAGCCGTGATAGCCAATCTGATAGCTGGCGCGGTCTGGAGCCAAGAACGGAGTATGGGAGGCCAGGTAAGCTTGTTATGTGTGCCTTTGTCTGTCTGCCAAACTCTTCCGGAAATCCATGCGTCCACAGGGGCTATGGATGCGCCTCACTGTGAGCGTTCTTGTGCTTGCAACTTTTAACAACAAAAATTAGAACACCAACAACGCCTCGATTCGATGCCGCTCCGCGCGTTTTCCTGTCATATGGATAAGCACATGGCCTAATCCACCCAGTTTCATTCCTTTAACTAAGTTTTATCGTCGTCGCTGTCAGGAACTTTTACTATATTAGAATACGTTAGGATTTCTATCCTATTCTATCCCATAACTCGGAGGTCGTAGGTGTACCACAGACGATCGTTTAACCAGCGTACTCCATCTTTCCCTGTCCTCAGCAACCCTGATGGTTTCGCTCAGTGTTAAACCATTCCATTCTCGAATGTTGTCCTCCCACCTCTTTTTCGGTCTCTCTCTTCTTCTACCTCCTTGCACTGTGCCTTGCAGGATGGTCTTTGCAAAACCTGATGATCTGATGATGTGGCCATACCATCGGAGTTTCCGTTTTTGTCATCACTGTGAGCAGGTCATCGTGTTGTCCAATTCTTGTGTGATGGTCTGTCGGACTTCCTCGTTGGTGATGTGCTGGGTTTGGATTAGATATATAATTATGTGGTTTATAATAAATAGTTTCGTAAACAGGTGGAGCTGGATTGCAACAACGCTGCCTTGGACGCGTTCAAGAAGGAGATTCCACAGGTTCGCATTCAATGGCTGCTGAATGGCGAGCCTCTCGCTATCAAAGCTAGTCGTATGCTTCTTCGTAGAGATGACTTGCTCATTATTCAGGTAAGTGGATCTCTGTTTGACATTAACTCATAACACCTTTATTTATCCGATAGGAAATTAATATAGCCAGAAGCAATAACGACGAAACAGACATGAGACAAGCAAAAAACGGCCAAAGGGTGGCCGATTGAGCATAAAACCTTAGGACAGCTGGCCGATCAGAACATGACTCTTTCCAACAATTTGGAATTATATATATAATTATTAGAAATAGAGATTATAGTATCGGACAAGAAAGATAGAAGAAACATAACACTGCAAAGAACATAAGAAACACACTGAAAAAATAACAGTGCTAGATTTGATTTTTTTTTTCAAGTATGAACTTTATTTGATTTAATAGAAGTAAAAAAAAAAAATTAGCAATAATAATAATATAATAATAATAATAATAATTATAATAGTAATGATAATGATAATAATAATAATAATAATAATAATAATAATAATATCAATTAAAAAAATATTATTTTTAATATTATTATTATTCTTATCAAAAATCAACAATTGTTAAATACTACAACCTGCACGATCACATGAATTTAATACTATAATGACAGCAGACACTGTTCCTTGTATTCCTTAATGAACTTTTTCGTCTACAAGCCAAGGGAAATAACCTAGTCCTTGTCCTCGGCTTCATTAGTATATGTATAGAAGAAGTTGCCTGTCTTATTGTGATGATGAAGATTTCTCACACATAACGAACGAGGAAAAACGGGAATCAAGTAAAGCGTAAGCACGAGATCCTATGGAACAATACAGAAACGAACAAGTAGGCTATGACTTTTTTTTAAAGAGTTGAACTTCTTGCTCGTTCGTAAAACCGGTTAAAACAAATCTTGGCAGATGGAATTTAACTCCTGACATTTTCGTTGTTGTTTAAATATCAATTACAGCTCGTAACAGCTGAAGTGTGAAAGAATCGGTCAAGAGCTAAGTCTGAAGCGGAGGTCTGTAGACGTAGGCTATTTTTGTTCTTAAAGGATCTGTTTTGGCGCGACACTGGGGTATACGAGTGCCGCGTGGAGTATGGCGGCCGGCAGAGGATCAAAGAGGACCAGGACACGGTTACTATCGCCATCTTCGCCCTCATCGTCACCGGTGACGTGCCGACGGTCTTCCCCCGCGAGGGTGATCCCTTAGAATTGGATTGCCACGCTTTTCACCTAGCCCGGGTGATCCGACAAGCAGACTACACCATAACCACTGACGAGACTTTCGGCTGCAGACCGCCCCAATGTATACCTCCTAACTCTACTGGCAGATACCAGTATAAGTGAGGAAGGATAATAATTTAGATTCTTTAGTTATTAGTTCCCGAACTATTGTTTTTGACTTTTGTCCGTTCGTCCGGAGACGATATTTACTCACTTTTCTCTGCAACTAATGAATGAATTTCTTTGAAACTTGGTATTTAATTAGGAAATAGTGAACCCTCCCCTGATCACAAAAATGTATGCGTTTTGGTTAGGAGGGAGACTTTACCTGTGCTTCCAAGGTAAAACCAAACTTATGCAAAACGAGTGAAGTAGTCATCGTGACGTCATTTTAAAAAAAAAGATTGTTTTTTTTTAAATTTACACTTCCTATATAATTAGAGCCTACTCGCCTTGAGCCCTAAATGAAACTATGGTATATTGAGTGACGTCATTGTGTGACGTCATAATTTTTTTTTTTTTGGTCTTCTAATCCTATTTTCTCCCAAACTAGTTTGGTATGTACTTAGACTTTCCTTATGCCTATAACGTAAAACCAAACTTATGCAAATCAAATGACATAATCATTATGACGTCACCTTAAAATTTAAAAAACAATATCCATGGCGTGTGTGTGTGTGAGTGAGTGTGAGAGACAGCACGCGAGTGAACTCTGCACCCGTGACGATCCATCACTTGTTTATTTATTTTATTTTTTTCATTTTATTTTTGCAGGGTGGGAGTGTGGAGGAGGATTTGGGGGAGGGGTGGTGGTGATAAGTGGAGATAACTATTTGTCAGCCATTCGGGCAAAATTCAGGTTGCCTTTTTTATTCTACCGAATTGATGAGGCCTCATGGGGGTGGGGGTGGGGGGAGGGGGTATGGGAGGTGGGATGGGAGGGATGGAAGTAGTGCTTGCAGGTTGCATTTTTGTGTGTCTTGCACTCACCCGTTTAAGCCAGAAGTTCCAAGGGGATCTTTAAAGGCCTTGCGATGGAATGCATGTGTGTGCACAGACTAGACCTGGGTTTTTGAGCCTCATGCGTAGCAAAGTGAATCTATGTACTCACTTCCCCCTCACCCTTCCCCCTCAAAATAAAAACATGTTCACGAAATTTTGCAAATCTGTGCGAGATGAGTCCTAAATAGTTCAAAAATGATATAGGAAAAAAAAGTCCTTCCGCCCTCTGTCTGTCCGCCGTCTGCACACCGACTCAACCAAAGCTTTTAGGTTTTGAAACTAGTTCAGCCAGGCTAGCTATAAATAGCTTTGCCAAGGCTCTTCTTTCCTATCCTTTCACTGAAAGGGAGGGTGTAGGCAAGCTATAAATAGCCCGCAGCCAGCAAAATGTGGGATAACCTAAGAGTGCTATTCACATAGGCATTGAGCTGCTGTGTCTGTCTGTGCAAAAAACTGTAAAGTGTCTAAGTACTCAGAGCCCATTTAAACTATAACAACCAAACTTGGTAAGATGGAGTATACCCATGAAACCTCATAAATGATCAGTGAATGAATGACTTCACTTTGAGGTCAAGGTCACAGATCCATCAAATCTTAGCCAAAAAATGAAACTTTTTAAAACAATTCACTTTTTTTTCTAGGTTATTAATATTGAACTTATGATTCTTTAAGGCATCACAGATAACAACGAGACACACATATTTTGCAAATTTGGTCAACCTCACTCCAAGGTCAAGGTCACGGGAGCTGTCCAAAGTCGGTTTGAAGTGACCTTGATCCAAACTATGAGAGATATAAAGTCCAAACTTATATATATATTTCATATATATATTCCGTTTTTGCGTTGATCTTGAAGGTTAAAGTCATTTTAGGCCTTGCAAAAAACATACAAAAAATAGGTCATCGTATAGTGGAATAGCTGTTTATTTAACTCATTGTATGCAACATCATTGTGTTATTTGATCAGACATGCATGAGAGATCACGGGAGGGTCAATGTCATCCCAAGGTCAAGGTCACTAAAGGTCAAGGTTATCCCAAGGTCACCGGCTTTTTTTTAAACAGTAAACAAAGTTTGCTGTACTTTATTTGATAGTACATTAGTGTATTTGGAACCAGAGGTCAATGTCATCGCAAGATCAAGATCATAGAAAGATCAAAGTCGGTATTACTTTGCATTTTAATGCAACAGTTTCATTTTGTTTTCACTGGGCACTTATTTTGATGTTAAATATATTGAGTTCTATAAGGAGCGTGTGAATCATATGGGCTTCGCCCTTCTAGTTATGCTCTCATCCGAAAGAGTAAAGGATGATGGGTTCATGAGGTTTTGAAGTAGGGAGGTTTCTTGCTGGTTTCTATATGTAATCAATACTTTGCCTCTACACAACAAAGAATGGTTCATGGGTGACTTCCAGTTCATAATGGAACCTTGTAGGGTGGTGGAGAGAAACCTTAAATCTTAAAAAAGGTAAAGGTAGTCCCATAGCCTTGTGGCCGTAGGGGAGAGTAATGTTGGAGATCACACTTATCTTGGGCCAGCGTAATGAGGGTGATGTCCATCTCTCTCCCTCGCTGCTTTACCTTCCCCACCCTTAGTCACAGTTGAGTCAACTGGGGGCGTTGTTATTTGTCTCTTCACGTTTTGCGGTCACCCATCCAAGTGCTAACCGCTCTGGACGGTGCTTAACTTGCGACACAGTAGCGAGTGCTCCAACCACTGCGCTAACCGACACCCCAATCTTAAATCTTAAATCAGAACAATAGTTCGCGGATGGTTTCCACTTCATTATCAACCAGTTCTATTTTTACTGCAAACATGATCTAAATGTTTAGACTTCTTAGCGTGGTACATTTTATCCCTGATCTTTCTCTCGTTCTCTCTGCCTCTATATTTTAGATGGTACCACAACGACAGCGTGTCCCGTCTTCTGCCAGAAGGGCATCTGCTGACCCCACATCCTGTGGTGCAAAAGGTGGCCAAATCCACCCGGAAAATGTCGGGTGAATGGAGATGTGAGGTGATTCACGCTGCTACCCGCGTCTGGAACTCGAGCTGGTACCGAGTCTACGTCAAGGACCCGCCTTCCAACATTGAGCTCTTTTGGAGATGGGCCATGTCTAGGCCTGACGTGGTGGCCGTGGTAATGGAATTGTGCTGTTTTGCATTGCTGTTGTTTTGTGTTATATTGTGTTGTTATGTGTTGGATTGTACTGTAGTGCGAGCGACAATACCGTTGTGTGTATCTATTGAAATGAACGCCACTATGAGCGAGCCGACAGACGGGATAAGTATCGATTACACTAACTGCGGTACATCAACATCATTGTAGTCGTTGTCGTCATCGCTGGTGTCATCATCATCACCATCGTGATTGTCTGGAGAGAGACAATGACTAGTATAAAACTGTTGGCCTGGGTATATTACTGATTTCATCGTCCTCGTGATCATTGTCATCGGCGTGTGTCGTCTTGTCATTGCAAATACTAGAGCTGGTATTACTATTAGAATATTAGTTCTACTGTTATTTTCTGTATTCCTTGCCACATTCATTATTATTATTGTTATTGTTATTATTGTTATTGTTATTATTATTATTATTATTATTATTATTATTATTATTATTATTATTATTATTATTATTATTATTATTATTGTGTCTTTTTTCCCGCTGCTCAGGTTAGCTTCATCATGCTGAGTGTGTGCATCTTCCTGTCTGTCATGCTCGCCCGCGAGACTCAGATAGAGGACGAGAACTTGGAACAGCGTTGGCAGGTCATGAAATCTCGTATGATGCGAAAAGCATCGCAGGTTGATCTGGGCTTGGGAGGATCCCTGAGTTTTCAGTCACTGGTTTGTTTATTTTACTTCACATTCACTTCCACTCCTCATCCCAAAACTCCGAACCCACCCCAGCCTGCTAAACCAATATTTCAAATTATTGTCACGATATAAACCATAGAATTAAGAACAAAATGTCAAAAACGAATTTTAAACAGAGAAAAAAAAAGTAAATAAATACATGAAAATAAATACATAAAGCAGGCTAACTAATTTAAAGATTTTCTGTGATTGTACAAAGGTGTTACATTACCTGAAAGAACACAACAATATTTTATTTATCCACTCGTTCATGCCTTGTTAATTTCAAATTCATTCTTTTTAACCCTTAGTTTTAGTTGGAAAGGTTTGTAATTGTTTCATTGATTTTTTAGCAACTTGACGAGGAGGGTCCAGGTGATGAGAACAAAGATGCAGAAGGTATCAAGTCTGGCACGGAAGTTAGCGGAGGAGGCCTGCTTTCCGAAAGCAAAATCTCCCGCTTCGATAAAAGGTGAACAGTACTATTTTGTGTCGTAAAATACAAACCAAACACGAATTATAAGCAAATACTATTAACTCGATCCCTATCCAGAGAAATTTCGGGTAAAAAAATTTTTTTTTCCTTGTGCAAATGGATTAGTAATGCTTATGTTTTCACCGTGGGTTCATCAGAGAAGTTCTCTGCAGTCAACTTATATCTTCTTGCAAGGTATTGGTATCTCGCAGCTTATAATACGCCGGTAGTTTCAAAGGTTCATGATAGTGCTAGATGTCGAAAAGCAAGAAGAAATGTGCAAGAAGAAATGTGCACTTCCTTAGGAAGTTAGTGGACGTCCAATAGGCAGAGAAAAGGTTAAGTCCTTAACAAAGATAGAACCAGATGGCATATTCAATACCAAAGAACACTTTATAAACAAGCACGCGAGCACATGCCACCACGCGCACATGCTCACATGCATACACAACCCTCCTACCCTACTCCCCGCCACACACACACACACACACACACACACACACACACACACACACACACACATATTCATCCAAACACGTTCACACATACGGAAATACACAGTTTAGGCATGTAAATAGCTCGTTGTTTGATGTTTTTTCAGCTGGTCATGTTTATAGGTATCGAGTCATTTTAATGAAGGGAAGCAATGTACTAATAAGAATGTAACAAAAATATCATACAAACGAAAACATCGAAAAATTGGCAAGGGGGAAAAAAAGAAAAAAAGAACAGAAGTAATAGCTTGTTTACGATGTCTCTTCAGGTTTTACTACACTTTTGGGTACATAGTCATTTTATTCATCAGAGGAAGTAACATCTTTTTACAAAACTAACAGATGCGCAGGAGTGAGTCGTAAATGGCTTGGGTCGACGAAACAACAGTTAACACCATCACCATACCATGCTTCCTATGACTGTGTGACGGTGGGTCTATTGTTGCTGGGCTCTGTACAATGGAATGCAATTACCCACTCGTCTTTCGTCTGCGGAGATCGGCTAGTGTAATCATCGTATGAGTAATCGTAATACATTTATATGATTAGCCCGGTCTGTGTGCGGATAGGGTTATAGAGATAGGGAGAAAATGATAAAAGATTCACTGACACTAGCTCTCGCACGGCTATGAAACATTGGTAGTCCAGCCACTTGTTAACAGTAAATATCACACATTTATTTCCTCTACTCTATACATAATTCTCTCAACACTATATCAACTGAACTGTCCAAATTAACTTCGAATAGTTCGCTCATTGATGGGTCTATGCTGCTACTGTTCTCGATATTTGTTACTGTTTCATCATTGGGCTATTTGTTCTGGTTGGCCTAATGTTCATTTTCAGGAGAGTGGACTACCGCACAGTCCTTCTAGATCAGTGTGTGTGCACGTCTTCGGTGTCACTTAACTGAAACGTTGAGGTGTGGTGATGGTGTCTCCTTCTTGTTTGTTGACTATTGGGCTATCTGAGCTCAGTGCTCGAAGCTCCATTACAGCCCGAATGTCAGGGTGGACTCTCAGTGGTCTATCTCCTGCATCGGACCAACAAGCCTGCTCGTCTGCAAAACATAAGACGAGTTTCTGCAACGCCTTGTATACTAAGGGTGTGCAGAGCGTCTCACTGATGGCAGAAACAACCCTCAGTGATCACGTCCACTTATACAAACAAGGGACGAACATTCTTCTATGTCCGTGGTCCACTGGAATCTCCAACATAATTCCTATACATATACATACATCATGGCTAAACTAAACACAAGGAGAAGTAATTAACAATATACACATTCTCCGGTACAGCCACTGATCTGCAATAAGACACATAGGAGAAACAACAGTTGGACAGTAGAGGCTACCTCGTGGTTTCGAAAACCGGCCACGTGGTCCAGCAAAGTTTGACTAACTATCACAATAATATAACATGGCAGGACTTCACAAGCATAATCCAACAATATTATCAATAAATCGCGATGAAACAAAAGATTGATCATTTACCTTCTTGACAATGTCAGGCTGTGGCTATACTGCGATGAATGAATTTCACCCATCACCTGCTTAGTCTGCTGCTAGAGAGATCTTTCAGAGCATTGCTCCTTCTCGTGTGAGAGTTAGGCACAGAATGACTACCTAGCCTTGTGGTCAGCCAAAGCCCGCGAAATCTCGTGATACCTGAGCGCCTCTAGCGGGGGTGGCGGTTATACGTCAGCTGGATAAGGTCACTGCCTACCTTATCTAGCCTACACATGCTTAGCACAGCCTGACTTCTGTCGTCTTCTAGGCAGCGACTTTAATTTTACAAAGGCTACAGCACGTTGAACTTTGTGAGGCGTGAAGCCTTAGTGCTGGTCCAAACTCGCCTCTCGTGACAGACTGCATGATCTGGGTTAAATTAATTTTAATTTTCATTTGAAATTTCTTGCTCAAACAATAGGCGTAATGTAACTCACAGCAGTTTTTCTTTTCATACCGTTTTATTATTTCAGGTCTCACAGCGTTAGCCTTGTCAGTATAAATAAACCTAAGATGTTGGTGAGAACAAAATCTTTTAGTAGCTAGACAGCTGTATTGGAGGGGCAGGTGGCGTGGAGGGTGCATGTATTAGTATTATTATTATTATTATTATTATTATTATTATTATTATTATTATTATTATTATTATCAGTAGCAGCATGTTGATAATGCAACAGGATTTGGATGCAGCGTTAATTTGTTTATAGCATCCTATATTACAGTTTAATGCATGATAGTAACATTTGCTGATTTAATGTTTGTACATTTTGATTACTGGCTGCATTGCTTAACTTTTTCTGACGCTAATTGTGTACTTGATGTTTGAGTTATTCTGCAAAATTTGATATTCGTTACGTTTTGGAGAAACAAAAGTATACTTTGAAGTCTACTTTAAGTTTATGCCCCATTTATTAAAATGTAACAATGTGTGATTGTTTTAGTTTTCTTAAAGGGGTTAAGTAATTTTTCAATGCATGTTGATATGTCGAATTACAATTGCACTATGGTTTTAAATGTCTGCATGATTTGTTTGCAAAACAATTCTGTTGTTTTTAGAACCTTCTTGTTTGTTTCTTTGAGGCCGTGTTTTTGTTATTAATGGTTTAATCTGCCATACAGTTGACTTAATAAATGCCTGAATGAATGTGTCAAACAAAAAATCGTTGCAATGATGTGTATTTTCGTGCCGTGGAGGACTTGCGCTTGTTGACTGTGCACTTAGTAATTATTTTTTCAAAACACGGTTGATGTTATGCTTTAAATTAAAACAAACAAACAAACAAAATTTAATTGTATTTCTTTAAGATGAAAGTTTTGCGGAATTAACTTCAGTAATAAATGTTTTATTATTATGTTACTCGATTTCTTCCGTGAACTAAACCTTTCGTTTCTTCTACCTCGATCTCTCTGTGCCTGAGCGTGCGTGCGTGTGTGTGTTGTGCATATGGGCAGAGCGGCTTAAGCCAAGAAGTCGATTTGTGCATCTAAATAATAAGAATAATAATAGTAATAATAATAATAATAATAATAATAATAATAATAATAATAATAATAATAATAATAATAATAATAATAATAACAGGCAATTTATAAAGCTCTTTCCAAAATCACAAAGCGCTTTACACAAACAAATTTAAACACAACATGCGTACATTGGTCAATAACACGCAACCACATACACATCCCAACACCAAAATTAACTAACAACACTCACTCATGGCGCCTAAGAAAAGGCCTCTCTAAAAAGATGCGTCTAAAGTGTTTAACCAGAACAAGACATCAAGAATATTAAACAGTATTTCCCCTGTATTGCAATACAACAACATTCATGTTAAATGTTCTGGACAAGAGAAAGACTTATGCACGCTGAACATAATTTACTTCTATACCATTTGTCCAAACAGATTGAATGGTATTATTTGAGACATCAAACTGTCCTCCGGTCAGTTTAATCTTTATTCAGCCTATTCTTTGGAAACAGTCTTCAACTACGCTCTATGTTAACTCTTGTACTAAGTACTTCAAGCGAGACTGTTTATTCTGTTAAATGTTCTTCCACATAAACTTTTCTGTCTCATTACATTCAGGCAGAACGGCATATTTTTTTCACACAAAACAGTCTCAAAAGCTCAAAACTTAGTTGCAAGTGTTCGTTTGTTGTTTTTTTTTCTCAGCAAATGAGAACACCATTTCTCGCAAAAGGCGAGGGATAGGCAATATTGTATTAACTGCACGGACACCGCATACGGCATAGCAAGCATTCCGTATCTTGTTGACATACGGGCGTAATATTTAGTCATTGTTTCTCTTCCCTGTGGCTGTGGTCGAAAAAACACAAAAGCAACCGCTTAAGTCTATTGCCAAGTTTATTTGAGTGAATGCTGAGATTTTTTCTAGAAGTCTCCTTTCAAAATATGCACAGAATATCTTAATGCGTACGACATACTGCTAGTCCGATTATAGGTTTGCTCTGGAACGATATAGCATTGATTCGAATTGCCTCTGATTATTTGGTAGTTTCCAACGTTAAGTGTTTCGCAATTTCACGAGCTAGAACGAACTAACCCACTTGACTTGCACAAAAGCTAACAAAAGTATCGAACTGCCTGGAAGAGTCACGGTGATACAGAGCGTTACAATAATGATTGAAGTAAAGCATTTATGACTCACATGCATAGGAATGTGAGTCTTATGTACACATCTTCCCCCTCCCTACCCCCACCCCTCCCCCACACCAACCCCCAAAACATTTTCCAGATTTTTGCAAATTTGTGCGAGATCATTCCTAAATAGTCCAAAAATGATATCGAAAGTAAAATGCCCGTCCGTCCGTCTGTCTGTCTGGCCGCCGCCGTGGTCCTGATTCGGCTATTGGCAGTCCGCTGGACCCTATTGGCATTGAATATCTTTCTGTCTGTCCGCCGTCTGTCTGTGCAGAAATTTAAAGTGGCTAAGTACTCATTGACTATTTGAACTATCATAACCAAAATTACATTACATTACATGATTATTGCTTTAGGTCCAGCGGACTCTTCCAAGCCAAATCAGGACCGGACAACCCCTGATCCGCATAAAAGATCTGCCGAAACAACCCTAGTGGTAAAACTGAAGGCTCTTCACCAGCCAGTCACTTTACAATAAAGACAGCCCACGCAGAGGACGTTGAGGCTATACTCTAATTTATCGAATCCCCGTTTACAAAAACAAAATAGAATACAAACATCATTATACAATATCAACAAAACACATACATATAAAATGCCTACATTGCTAAATAATAACATCATAGGAAGCCCCAACGACCACCTGGCAGAAAGCGTCCAATATTCCCAAGCTGATCCAACAGACCTCACACACAAATAAGGAGTCCTGTCCCGGAAGAGTTCTCAAGAAAAAAGGTAGGTGACTGGTCTAGCGAAGAAGAAGATAATATAGCAGATTGATAGTACAGAGCAGGAATGAGAAAGAACAAATGAGAAAGACAGCGACAGTGGGAATTTAAAGCACTAAATTTCCTGAAAGTGGGGATACTATTTATACAGAAACCCCCAGCACCCCAACTGGGGGATAACCAAAATTGGTAAAGTGGTGTATACCCATGGGACCTCAAAAATGATCAGTGAATGATTGCCTTCTGGCTTCATTTCAAAATCAAGGTCACAGAGTCATCAAATGTTAGTAAAAAAAAAAAAAATTACAATTTATCACAAAATTTTCACTTTTTTTTTCCTAGGTTATTAATATTGAATTTCTTTGATGCATGATAGATATCCATGAGACCTACATACTTTGCAAATTTGGTCAACCTCACTCAAGGTGAAGGTCACTGGAGCTGTCTAAAGTTGGTTTGTATAGATACTTTGAAGTGACCTTGACCCTAAACTATAAGCGATATAAAGTCCAAACTTGTTCTTGTTAGAGATGATGATTTGATCTTTCAAATATGTTCCCTTTTTTGCGTTAATCTTGAAGGTCATTTTAGGCCTTGCAAAAACATGCAAAACATAGGTCATCGTACAGTGGAATGGCTGTTTATTTAACTCATAGTATGCAACAACGTTGGGTTATTTGATCAGACATCCATGAGAGGTCACGTGAAGGTCACGGTCATCTCAAGGTCAAGGTCAATGAAGGTCGAGGTACCGCTGTGTCCATTGACTTCGATAAAACCTGGATCCTTTTTTTCGTCAGAGTGAGACGTTTGGCGTAATGATGACGTCGATAATGTCGGTTACATAATGTCTTCCACAGAGCTGTCGGCAGTTGCATTCTGGCCGCCCTGAGACGAAGGGCCCAGGGCTGATCGAACTCTTTGCTGAAGATTCGGGGCGGCTTGTTCTGCGATGTTTTTAGTCTGCGTCCTGTCTGGGAGTTTATCCCCTCGAGTCGGACAACCCCAAGGATTCTGGTGCAGTGTAAATTTGTGTTTGTTACCGCCGCCGCTTAAATTTAAGGCGCTCTCCGAGGCGGATTTCCTCAGCCCTTGAATGGAAGAGGACCTGTCTCCTTTCCCTTTGGCCTAGTTGAAGCTCACGACGGCAGGCTGCCCTGGGCGCTTTTCGTCGAAGACAACCAGGACTTCTATCTTGGCTCTGGCATTCCTGCTGAAGGTGTTCTTGGCTGTCATCTGGAACTTGGATGGGCGAGTCGAGAACGGTATTTATTGGGCACTGCTCGATCGGGACACTCATGTAGGAAATCTGTTTTCGTTTTTGTCTAAATTAGCTTGCTTTTACTTATCGCTTTCTTGGTTTATACTGGAACTTGCGCCAGATTGGTGACGCTCTCTGTAAGAGGTGGTGCCTTTCTTCCACATGTGTGTAGAGCCTGTGTCCTTGCTGGGAGGAAAGACCCAGGGCAGCTTCTTACTCTGTATCTGTAGCCGAGAAAATGTCGAGACTCTTGGTGTATAAGGAGTGTCGAAAATAGAAGACTCTTCCATCGAAGAAAGCACACCACAGCTGACTCCCGAAAAGGAGTACTAGGATGACTGCTGTTGATGGAATGGTCGGCTGGAGTTACAGACGTGGGAACCACATTTGCTCTGAACAGGGTGGAAATAGCTTCGGAAGCTTTAGCGAAGTATTTAAGAACTAGGCCTAACCAAAAATGACCATCACACAAGTCATTGGACAACTTTTTGTTGTTGTTGTTGTATCATCTGAAGATGCAGCACTCTTTGCTAAGTGGTCAACAATTTCATTTCCTAATATAATATTATGTAAACATAAACATTGGACAACATGATTACATGCTCACAGTGGTGAATAAACGGAAACTCTGGATTGGTCGGAACGAGTTGCATGCAGTCCGGCTGTTTCTTTTGCCGTCGATTGTTTAGAAAAGAAATTTGCACTTTCAAGACGTCTTTTCACACAAAACGCTTTAAGAGAGCAAAGAAAAATGTTGCAGTGGTACTGTTCAGCGAAAACATATCGAGTACGTCTGCTAATAGTAATTTGAATGTCATAGGCCTACTAATAGACTACTATTTCTTATAAGTAGGCTAACTACGTCTATGAATGGCTGCTAATGATAACTACATTCATACTATGAATAATAATAATGCCTGACACAAAACTTATTAAACTGTTATTTATAAAGTAAGACTCCACTGTTGCTGCACTGGTACAAGGACTAATGCTGTCAGAGAGAGAGAGAGAGGGAGACAAAGAGAGAGCAGGCTACTAAATGCTCCGGAAACACAGAGAACTGTGTAATAGAGTCTCTGCAACGGAAGATCGATATTTCAGTTCAGTTCACTCCCCTAGGCGATCCTTTGCAACCAGCAGCACAAACCGCAAAGAATAACTTAAAGAAAAAAAACTACAACTTGTGTTTATCTGTTAATGTAAAGGCAGTTCTTCAAAATTTAATGTCTTCACCGAAATGTTATTAGACACCCCCCCCCCCAACTCCCTGCCCCCTTCCCCCCTCCCCCCGCGCTCCCTACCAAACCAACCCACCTGGAATGTAAAGTAAAGTAAATGTAAAGACTTTAAAGCGTTAGTGATAATTTGCTTGCTGATCTTGTGCTATTGATTTCTGCTATTGTAAATGCTTCTCTTACTACAGGTACTGTCCCAAAGCAGTTTAAACAGGCAGTTGTGACACCGTTATTGAAAAAAACAACTGGACTTGACAGCGATGTATAAACAATTATAGACCTGTATCTAATGTTCCATTTATTTCCAAGATCCTGGAGAAGGTTGTGTTAAAACAGTTACAAGATCATCTATCTCAAAACAGTCTTCTAGAAACCTACCAGTCAGCATACAAGAAGAATCATAGTTGTGAGACTGCTGTTCTCAGTGTCCTTGATTGTTTACGTAGGCTGACGAGAAGCGTGTTTCTCTTGTAGCATTGTTAGATCTGAGTTCTGCGTTTGACTCGCTGGATCACCACATACTTCTAGAGAGTTTGCACAGTACATTTGGTTTAAGAGGGACTGTTCTTGAGTGGTTTTCCTCGTATTTCACTTATCGTTACCAGTCTGTTGTCATTGATTGCAATATCTCTACTCCTAGCCCCTTGTTATGCGGAGTCCCTCAGAGCTCTGTCCTCGGTCCTGTTTTGTTCTTATTGTACTCCAAACCACTATCTAATGTAATGCAACTGCGTGTTCCACAAATACGCAGATGATACAGAACTGTCAAAGAGTGGTCAGGCTGATGACTTCCCTTCTGTTGTGTCTGAAGTAGAAACATGTATTGACAGTTTCCAGGCTTGGATGAATAGCAACAGGTTATGCTTAACCCTGACAAGACCGAAATTATACCTGTAGGCTCATCTTCCCGTCTTAAACTGGTCGGCAGCAATTCTGCAAACATCGGCGGCAGCACCATCCCATTTAGTAATATTGTTCGTTATTTGGGTGTCAAGCTAGATTGTTCTTTGTCCATGCATGGCCACATCAGTACCATCTGTCGTGTGTCCTTTCTTGAGCTTCGGCGTATAGCGTTCTTGAGGCAGTTTCTTTCGAGGGATGCATGTACACAGTTGGTCAGCGCTTTTGTGACATCCAGACGTGATTATTGTAATTCAGTTCTAGCTGGTCTCCCCATTGATGAAGTTAGCCGAGTGCAGCGTGTACATAACTGTGCTGCTCGGCGGCTTGTGCTTAAAAAACGGGAGCGTGATCATGTCACGCCTCTCTTAATGCAGCTCCACTGGCTCCCTGTCAGGTTCCGCATTGAATACAAAATTGCTGTCCTAGCTTTCCGTCACTTCGACCAGTCACTTCCACCATAATATATGATAAACAGATATTATCTGTCTGCGGTACTCACTACCTACACTACAACTCGTTCTTTGCGCAAGTCAGATGAAAAACTTTTGAAAACGCCCAAGCGTCGGCTTAAAACAATTGGCGAGCGATCTTTCAGTTTTCAAGCACCCAAGGTTTGGAATGCGCTGCCTGCCGGTTTACGACATTGTACAGACCTTGTTTCCCTCAAGAGCTGCTTAAAAACGAACTTGTTCCGCAAGGCGTTTTCTGTGTAAATAGTATGAACAGTAATAATACTTTATGAATGATGCTGTACATGATGTAGTGCGAATGTTGTGATGATGCGTACGAACGATGTGTGTAGGCGCATTGAGTTGTTATTCTAATGAAAAATACGTTGTATAAATGCAATTTTATTATTATTATTATTATTATTATTATTATTATTATTATTATTATTATTATTATTATTATTATTATTATAATAATTGTTGTATTCAGTATTTTTGGTTTGTTTTGATTTGTCTGGACGAAAATATTAAACGACAAATAACAGATTTAAAATGGTTGTTGTAGTTGTTGATGCTTCTTCTTCTTCTTCTTTTTCTTTTTCTTTTTCCCATTTCTCAGCTTCTTCTCTGTCGACATCGACATAGTGTTTAGCAGCATCATTAATTTTGCCGCCTCCACCAACGCCATACAAATTGTATTCCTCCAATCACCACCACCATCCCATTGTCTTCACCGCCACCCCCACCACTTCCATCAGGGTGGCGATGGGATCATCATCATCATCGTCGTCATTATCATCTTCTTCTTCTTTATCTTCTTATTTTCCTTCTCCTCCTCCTTCCTTATGTAAATGCAACATCGCAGTTGATAATTGCATGCAGAAAGCGTCGATAACCCTGTAGCAAATTCATCTGCTTAACGTTGATCGGTAACGCACAGTAGATCTTAATTAAGACAACGGCGAACAAAATGGGTTAAAAGACAAAGCAGCAATTACAACAAAGAAGGAAAGAACTAAAGAATTGCACGTGAAGACAACGTCTAACATCGCCATCATCATTATCATACGCCTGCAGGTCAAGGCCGCGCAGACGCTGTACCGTACCAGTATAATAGAGGAAATATATAGATCCATGCTGCTTCAGTCTCCATCACAGCATCGCAGCTGAAACAAGTCACATACACAAGGTGGCGATGGAATTTTTGTCTTCCATTGTCGCTAGTCGCCCAAAGCAGCCACACATGAATTGCTACGCTTAGGGTTTGTAGATTAGAAGCAAGCGAAAGCATTCGACCGTCATTTTCATCTCGGTGACTGTGCTCAGACTTTGCATTAGTTCTTTTGTTTGCTCTGATGAAATGTGCTGCACGGCGGCTGCGAATGATGCCTGTTGCTTCTTCCTAGTGGAATTGTGAAAGGATGTTCCATTGATGATAAACGGGTGAAATCGTGATTTGTGACTGGTGCTACTGATTGCTGAACTACACGGGTGAATGTGACCGACTGGCATTATTGATTCTAAACTGGTGGTATCCTAACATGTGACTGACTGGTGTTATAAAGTGGTGGAACTGCTGAACGTGATCCAATGTGTTGTTCCTATATTGCGTTTCTTTCTCTTGAGTGATGGGGTACGTATGCACTGGATCACTAGGGTTGTTCAACTTTGGATTTTAATGTTCTGAGAGAGAGAGAGAGAGAGAGAGAGAGAGAGAGAGAGAGAGAGAGAGAGAGAGAGAGAGAGAGAGAGAGAGAGAGAGAGAGAGAGAGAGAGAGACGCATTTACAGTAAGAAAGGATCTATTTTAGATTTAAACTAGACAACCTTGCAATTTGTCCTCGTAAGGTATATCTTGCAAATTGCACGCTCACATAGCAGCATAATTATTGTTATTCTAGACCTGTTCATATGCCTATGTTGTTGCAAATATTGTGCAGAGAGAGACAGAGAGAGAAAGAGAGAGAGAGAGAGAGATTACCGATACCATGATCTCCAGCTGTTAATGACTTCCTCAAGATACCTCAGGATAGTGTAATTATAATAATATAGCTGTACAAAACATGATATGAATACCTTATACCCTTGTCAACGTATCTCGGAGTGGGTGAGAGAAAATTACTAAAAGAAAAGTCACAAAGAGAGAGACAGACAGACAGAGTGACGGAGAGAGAGAGAGAGAGAGAGAGAGAGAGAGAGAGAGAGAGAGAGAGAGAGAGAGAGAGAGATGCATTTACTACAAGGAAGGTTTAGACAAATCTTACAATATATCCTTGTAATATATATCTTACAAGCTCCTATGCCTATGTTGTGTCAAATATTGTGCACAGCGAGAGAGACAGAGACAGACAGAGATGCTGAGAGAAAGTGAGTGACAGAGAGATGAGATTAAGAGATCCTGGAACGAGAGAGAGGGAGAGAAAGAGAGAGGAGTGGGGTGGGGGGTGGGGGTGATGAAGAGAGGAAGAGATAGAAAGTTGAACGAGGGGTGGAGGCCAGTGTGGTGTGGTGTGCTAAAAGAGAAGCTATTTTGGGCGTGGTATTGGGGCAATCGATAATAGGACAGTGTTACACGAGGGAAACGTTAACGGTGGGTTTTGGTTTGTTCTTTTTTTAATTTTTATTTTAAGCTTTTATGAGTTCCTAACAATCATCATCTCGTAACAGGGAAAATTAGAGGAACTTACTGGCCCCACAAGCTTGACCACTATCGATGGAACATTTTAGGTATCAGCGAACTGCGCTGGAAAGGCCTAGGTGACCGACAAAGGTCACTATGTACTAGCTTTATTTCAGCGGAGTTTGCCAGATACAACAATTTGATACTGGCAAACACGCTTGGTCCACACAAAAAATCCAGACGATGGACCTGGCACGGTCCCAGCGGGGAGCATCACAGCCAGATTGACTACATCATGGTCAAGAAACGCTTCAGATCAAGCGTCAACACTGGCAGGACACGCAGTTTTCCAGGAGCAGACATCGGAAGTGACCACTAACTCGTGATAATGTCTTTCCGGCTATACGTGAAGAGAATAAACACAGCAAAGTGCACCAGACTGAAGTTCGACATGGACAAACTGCGGAGGTGGCAGAAATATTCCAATCCACAATTGGAGGGAAATTTGCGCCACTACTCTTTTTGGGAGTTTGTGAAGTAGATGTCAACAGTCCATGACCACCACCTTCAACTCAGCTGTGACAGATGCCGCGACCGAGATTCTTGGCAAGCACCGCTCAAAAGAAAAAACCGTGGATCACACCTGAACGTTTGGACCTGTGTGGCAAACGAAGAGATAAGAAAAAGGAAAAGAACACCTCACATGAAGCTGATGCCTATCGAAAAATCAACAAAGGAGAACTGGATAGAAGATCAATGTCAGGGAATAGAGAACAGTCTGAAAAATAACAGCAAGAAAGCCTACCAGACAGTGAAGTGGCTGACAAGTGTTAAACAGCCCAAGGTCTCCACGATCCAAAACAAGTCTGGCCTATGCCTTACAGAAGAGACTTTTACAACCAGACACCAAACGGAGACCCATCGGTTCTAGCATGCCCCCAGAACAGAGAAGAAGAAGAAATCCTCCCAATTCTCAGAGAAGAGGTTGAGACAGCAGTGCAATCGCTGAAGAAGGGGAAGTCAGCGGGAGTGGACAACATACCCACAGAATTGCTTCAAGCAGGAGGAGAAGCGATGATTAACGCCCTCACCATTATCTGTAACAAAATCTGGCAGAGCGGGGAGTGGCCTTCACCATGGACCCAGTCGCTTGTCGTCACTCTTCCCAAAAAGGGTAAACTTCAGGAGTTTGAAAATTACCGCACCATCAGCCTCATCAGTCATCCCAGCAAAGTCCTCTTTAAAATAATACTCAACAGGTTGAAACTCCAAGCTGAACAAATCATCACTGAAGAACAAGCAGGATTCAGGGCAGGGCGAAGTAGTACTAATCTGATTTTCAACTTCAGAATAATCTGCGAGAAATACCTACAACACCAATAACACCTATATTATGTGTTTGTAGACTTTAAGAAAGCGTTTGACCGAGTCTGGCATGCAGCTATGTGGGCAACCATGAGAATGTACAATATCAGCCCTAACATTATTAAAGTCATCAAACGCCTGCATGACAAGGCTACCAGTGCAGTACTCCACAACAGCGCCATCGGGAACTGGTTCAGAACAACAATCGGCGTGCGTCAAAGATGCCTACTCTCTTCAACACTCTTCAACATCTTCCTAGAGCGCATCATGTCAGATGCCCTTGCAGATAAAGAAAACACAGTCAACATAGGGGGTAGAGCAATCTCCAACCTCCGATTTGCGGGTGCAATTTATAGATTGGGTGGAGAGGAACAAGAATTTGAACAGCTGGTACTGAGGCTCGACACCACCTTCAGAGCCTATGGAATGGAAATAGGTGCAGAGAAGACCAAAATGATGACCAACAACACCAACGTAATCTACATGGACATCAAAGCCCACGGCCAGTCCCTCAACACAGTGCATAGCTTCAAATATTTAGGAGCCATTGTATCATACAACGGAGCACGACAGGAAGTCCTCTCCAGGATCGCACAAATAACTGCTGCCCTGACAAGGCTGAAGCCCATTTGAAAAGACAGGACCATCAGTTTAGACTCCAAGGTAAGGCCGCTGCGCTCCTTTGTCATCTCCATCTTCCAATACGCTTGCGAAACATAGACCATAACATCAGACCTACAACGAAGAATACAAATCTTGGAGATGAGGTGCTGCAGAAGACTTCTGGGCATTTCTTATACCCGGCACATCACCAACAACGAAGTCCGACAGACTATCACACAAGCCATTGGAAAACACGATGACCTGCTCACAGCGGTGAAAAAACGGAAACTCCGGTGGTACGGCCACGTCAGCAGAACATCAGACCTTGCAAGAACCGTCCTGCAAGGCACGGTGCAAGGAGGCAGAAGAAGAGGGAGACAGAAAAAGAGATGGGAGGACAACATTCGAGAATGGTTTGGCTAGACACTGAGCGAAGCCATGAGGGTTGCAGAGAAAGATGGAGTAGGTTGGTTAAACGATCATCTGTGGTGCCCCAACGACTTTCGGGTTATGGGATAGGATAGGGTAGGATAGGATTTCGTAACAACTAAACAGGCAAAAGCAATCGATAGCAAATGCGGTAACGGCCAACAACATGCGAAAATGCCATTTCTTATGTGCCATTGCTGCCATGCAGCTGACTGCTTTCAAATAAGTCTTCATCGAATTAAACAAAAGTCCCACACCAGGCGATACCGTCGAAGAACGCTAAATCTAAATGCACAGGCGCTCGAGATGGATACAATGGAAAATTTAAAATAATGGACTACTTTAGGCTAGGTCTGACGAATTTTTTTGTTTGCAATCACAATCACAGTGAAGAGTCATGATTTGAATGGTCAGAGTGACGTTGCGAGTCATAGTCACACTAAAACGTTTTTCAATTTGGTAAAAATGCGAAGTCACTGCGTATAAACAAAAGCACGAGAGTTGTTTCCCTTGCTGCGCCAAGAGTAAAAATGTGTGAAATACAGCGACGAAGAATTTTTGCATTATCGATAGCATTTCATTTGCTTTAGTTTCAAGAAAAAGACGACATCTCAAAAACATTCATGTGACTGTATTAGCCCTATTAACTCGTATATATTTTTTTAACGCAACGTTCTTAGCGGGCCGGTCTTGGAATTGATAACCGTTTTTTGCAAGATCACGTGATCAAAGTAGCGCATTGGTTCCCATGCTGAATGACTCGCAATCGGTTTGTCGAAATTAGGGCATGTTCTAAATGTGGAAGATGATCACAAATCACGCTGCGAACTGATTTGACTGAGACAGTCTCACGAAATCAGCGACTCAAGTCATGATTTTCCATATATGATTGCTATAAAAACAGGGTATACTACAACGACTACATGAACTATATTTTCTCTTGTACTGCGAGAGCCTGTGGCTAAACATAAAACAGTGATTAGTCATTGGAAAACAGTAAAGTAAGATCCTATCCTATCCTATCCTATCCTATCCTATCCCGTAACTCGAAAGTCGTTGGGGCACCACAGATGCTCGTTTAACCAGCGTAGACACCATTTTTTCCCTGTCCTCGGCAACTCTCATGGCTTCGCTCAATGTCAAGGCAGTCAATCTCGAATGCTGTTCTCCCACTTCTTTTTCTGTCTCCCTCTTCTTCTGTCTCCTTGCACCGTGCCTTGCAGGACGGTCTTTGCAATGCTGATGCTTTGGTGACGTGGCCATACCATCGAAGTTTTCGTTTCTTCACCACAGTGAAAAGTGCTAAAAATAGACATTTTCCTTTGCGCAACTGGCTAAAACTAAATTTTAGGGTCCCCCCTCTCGAGCCTTTACCCCCATCCCACCCCACCTCTCTGTCTTTGTCTCTGTCTCTGTCTCTCTCTCTCTGTATCTCTCTCTGTCTCTTTCGCCCTAACAATTACCTTATACCACGCCAGAGAGGGAGAGAAAGAGAGAGAGAAATCGAAGTCGAAACTTTTAATAGGATAATAGCATTAGGTCCTTTGGACCTGTCTTATTGAGAGAGAGAGAGATATCACTTTATACCACTGTGAGAGAGAGAGAGAGAGAGAGAGAGAGAGAGAGAGAGAGAGAGAGAGAGAGAGAGAGCGGCATGGATAGCTCAGTGGTCAGAGCGCAAGACTTGTGTGAGTGCGTCTTGGGCGACGTGGGTTCGAATCCTGACTTCAGCAAACTATTGTGTTATTTCTGGATATTAGGGGCCAGCGCCTTGAGAAGCTCTCTGGGTTTGTAAGTGAGCTATATAAGAGAAATCTCGTTCTTTCTTTCTTTCTGTCTGTCTTTTAGTCTACCTACAAATCCTATTTTACTCTCCTCTCCCTCAATCTAGCCCTTCCCTTCCCCCATTCCATACCTCCTCCACCCCACACACCATCACCGCTTATCCATTAATAAAAAGAACAACAACAACAACACAAAAAACAACCAAACATTTAATCAAAGCCTGAAGGAGTTAAGGAGTCTACGTAACTTTACTAAAGTCAAAAGCTAAATAGATCACAGCACGTGATCGAACAAAGAACTTTCCGCAGGCCAAGCAAGCAGTCGAACGTGTCAAGTGACACTTTTACAGCTTCCAGAAATGAAATATTCAATAGCGAAACTTGTGATGATCAATAAATAATTGCGCAGCTGAACAGCGGTCTTTATATTATTTGTTATTTGTGTGTTTGTGTGTGTGTGTGTGTGTGTGTGTGTGTGTGTGTGTATGTGTGTGTGTGTGTGTTGTACTTGAAAATCAACAACAACCTCTCCATTCTGCTAATTTGAACCCCTGCCATTGGATACCTCCCATGTGCTACTAAGTCTAAGCTCGGTTAAATCTTTTTAGGCTTGTCTATGTGAAAAACAAATATAAATACTTTTTTTTTAAGTAGAAGGAAAAGAAAAGACTCATACTATTTAAAGAAATTGTTGACACCGAGTATAGGAGGCTATCCGAGTGTGCTTTATGGGCCAGAATGTATTTCATGCATACGGAGTAATTCGTATGCTGACTTTAGTGGCCTCCAGAATGTTCAAGGGAGTTTCACTTTTATTTTAAGGCGAAGAAGCTAGACAAATTAAATCAAGGCAAGGCAAACGTGTCTGTAATTAAGCTTAGGTCTGACGACGAATGTTTTGATTGCAATCATAGGGAAAATCATAACTTGAGTCACTGATTTTATTAGACTGTAACCGAATCATCTCAGTCAAATCAGTTCGCAGCGTGATTTGAGATTATTTTCCACGTTTAGAACATGCCTTAATTTCGACGAACTGTTTGCGAGTCATTCAACATGGGAACCAATGAAACGCGCTTCCTTGTTCACGTGATCTTGAGAGACTGGCTAATAATTCCAAGACCGGTGTGACATCGTCACAGTTCCTAGTATCTTAGCTGGGCTGGGAGCGAATGGGAGCATTCTGATTGGTCGACGCGTTACAAAATTCGACGCAAGCGCACAGTTTTATCATAGTCTTCGTAAGGGTTAGGGTTAGGGTTTGGGATAGAGTTAAGAGTTTAGGGTTAGGGTTAGGGATTGGGTTAAAGTTAGGGTTATGACGCCTAAGAACTTCGTGAAAAAGCCGGCCCGACATGACCTGGCGCATGCGCAAATGCGCTCGGATAAACTAGGACACCCGGAACTTGAAGGATGTGACACCGGCCCGATAGGAATGTTGAGTGTAAAAAATACCTGTGAAGTAATAGAGATGGTACAGTCACTTGAATGTTTATAGGATATCGTCATTTTCTCTGAACTTGACAAATGATATGCTACCGTGTAATGCAAACATTCTTCGTCACTGCTTTTCACGCATTTTGACTTTCGGCGCAGCAAGGGTAATACATTTTTGTGCTTTTGTTTTAAGCGCAGTGACTGTGCATGTTTACCAAAATCAAACGTGTTAGTGTGACTACTGACGACTCAAAGCATCAATCCTCCCATTCAAATCATGAGTCGAAACATTTACTGTCATTGTGATTGCAATCAAAACGTTGTTGGTCAGACCTAGGCTTAAGTCAAGTCAAATCAAGCCAGGTCAAGTCAACAACACCTGTTACTCCAATGGAGAATTGCATTTACACTGCTCATTGCATACAAGACTAGAAAATTAAAACATCATCAACATAAAACCAACAAATTTGTCAAATCTAACCAATACCTGATCCTCCTAGATGGATTTGCGGGTATTCTGGGTTCCTCCCTCCCTTAAATATTGGTACTGGATTGCAGTCTGTCTAAAATTTCAAAATTAAAGTTCGATTTCCTTTCCGTCTGCTAATAGCGACTTTTCTTTGCACCATATGTTCCGAGTGATGATTGTATGTTGTAAGCCTATATGTTGTAGGAGTGTCTGATCTGACCGTGCATGTTGGTTACAGGTCGCCGCGCTTTTAAACTAATTTTGGAATTGATTGATTGATTGATTGATTGTTGCTTTAGGTCCAGCGGACTCTTCCGAGCCAAATCAGGACCGGACAACCCCCGATCCGCATAAAAGATCTGCTGAAACAACCCTAGTGGGAAAATTGAATGCCCTCCACCGGCCAGTCACTTTACAATAAAGACATCCCACGCAGGGGACGGCTGAGGCTTTACCCCAACTACTCGAACCCACGGTTACAAAAACAAAATAGAATACAAACATCATTATAAATTATCAACAAAACATATACATATAAAATGCCTATATTGCTAAATAATAACATCATAGGAAGCCCTAGTGACCACCCGGCAGAAAGCGTCCAACACTCCCAAGCTGATCCAACAGACCTCATACACAAACAAGGAGTCTTGTCCAGGAAGAGTTTTCAAGAAAAAAGGTAGGTCATTGATCTAGCGAAGAAGAAGATAGTATAGCAGAGTGATAGGACAGAGCAGGAATGGAAAGAGTAAATGAGGAAGACAGCGACAGTGGGAATTTAAAGCACTAAATTTCCAGAAAGTGGGGATACTATTTATACTGAAACCCCCGGCACCCCAACGGGGGTACTGTTGCCACAGTGAATTGGTCATGCCTACAAAGTCAAGACAGGTTTTCAACTGGGGCTTTCACTTTTCCCTTTATAGGTGAGAACAATCTACAGTGGCAAGATTGCTCATGACCCCAAGGGGTAATTTTGGAATAAGACTCGTGTAGCATCAATTATTATTATTATTATTATTATTATTATTATTATTATTATTATTATTATTATTATTATTATTATTATTATGCATTTTTACCAACTCAAGAAATACGCATCAAAGCACCCTTGGCCACCGCAATCTAACACCCCCCACCCCCCCTACCTCCCTTTCCCCAGGCTCCTCCCCCACCCCCACCCCCCACCCCCCAAAAAAAGTTTTAGATTAAGCTTTAACTTTAGGATTGAATCCACGCCCCCCTGTTTATGCGTGCGTAAGGCTAAACCACTAAGCCACACCCCTCTCCCATGCGTGAAACCCAATAAAGCTTGAAAGCTACAGTTGACTGAAATGACACAATGCAATTGACAGGCTATCCCCCAAACGCTGAAGTATAGTATAGTCATGCACTCTGTTGTTGTCTGGCAGTGAAAGTGTATAGCCACACTACCCCCAACAGCGTGTGGCTTATTGCTGTTAAAGTCGGACAGTGTAATGTGTATTAATAAATAATCACGATTTTTTTAACATATTTAAAACAAGCGCAGAACCTTGGGAATAATATCAGTGATATATGTGGGCTTGTGATAGTTCTATTGGAATAGTTTTATGCTGGATCGGTTTAATTCTTTCACTAAAGGAAAGCGCACGAACTTCATCCTTGTTCGTTTGACGGGAAATTTCTTCAGTCTGGCTCCAACAAAGTACGTATAGAGGCCTAATCATTCTAGGCTTGATCGATATATAATGAGAAGGACTGCATTATTATAGGAGGTCCACTGACAAACAAGCAGGCAGACAGGAACTGACAGGTAGGATCTTTATGATGGTTTATTTTCCATATTAATTTTATTCTGCTAGTCTTATACATCTACTATTAAGCCTACTACTGCTACTACTGCTGCTACTACTACTACTACTACTACTACTACTACTACTACTACTACTACTACTACTACTACTACTACTACTACTACCACTGTTGCTGCTGCTGCTGCTACTATTATTACTGCTGCTGCTGTTGATACTACTACAACTGGATGTAATATAAGCGCTTTCCCCAAAATCATCAATCAGGCTCAAAGCGCGGCGATCTGTACCAACATACACGTTCACAAGTTTCACACATTCTCACATACACAGCAAGCACACACGTATATATATATCGCCAATATCACTCAAACATGTGGTGTAAGACTTTCTGTCTGAGAGAACACAGACTGTCTGTGTCAGGTCTCCCGCCTATGGCCCCCCACCCCCTCTCCCTCCGTCCTCCTTCTCTACTGATGCAGCTATCGCTGTCTCCTCGTCTCTCTCCTCCTGCTCCTCCTCTGTCAAAACTATCAACACGGGGACCCCTCAGGGCACTGTCATCTCCCCCTTTGTCTTTACACTCTACACAGATGACTGTCGCAGTGACCGAGAAGATCTCAGGATCATCAAATTTTCTGATGACACGGCTCTTGTTGACACTTCAGATTCAGCAGCTAAGTATGAGGAAAGTATATCAACCTTCGCACAGTGGTGCGATCAGAATTGTCTGGAACTAAATGTGACCAAAACAAAAGAGATGGTAATTGATTACAAGAGAAATGTAACAGATGTGGCGGCACTCCAGCTGAAGGGACAGGTGGTAGAGAGGGTGGAGGAGTACAAGTACTTGGGCACAATTGTTGATCACAAATTAAACTTTTCCAGAAATGCCGAGGTTGTCTACAAGAAATGCAGACAAAGAATGTACATCTTGTATCAGCTGAGATCTTTTAAAGTGTCCAGTCATGTCATTGAAATGTGTTACCATGCGTTTATTGAGTCTATTCTAACCTTTTCTTTTATCTATTGGTTCAAGGGATTGAATGTGAAGAGCAAAAATCAGTTGTGTGGAATAGAGAGTGTGTGCAGCAAGATAGTTGGCAAGAAGCAGGCGACTCTGGAACAACTGTTCCACAAAAGAGCCCTCAGCAAGGCAGTCAGAATTCAGAGAGACCCTACCCACCCACTTTCCTGTCTGTTTGAACATCTCCCATCTAATCGCAGATTCCGCTGTGCACTAATGCGTACACAGCGCTACAAAAACACCTTCATCCCTACTGCCATATCAATGCTAAATGAGGCCAATGCCAGACCCTCAAACACAAGACTGTCTTGATGTAGGAGTCTCCCAACTATCTCGCTGAGTGTATGTGCATGTTTGTATGAAGATATGCGCGTGTGCATGTGTGTGTTTGTGAGTGTGTGTATAATATGTGTGTGTCTACTATGAATGTCTGTAAACCAACTTTTAAAATACCATTTATGTGCTTTACCTGTATTTTTTGACAACTGTTATAATCAGTCAACAGTATTATTGCTTATGTTGATCATAGTTTCATACAGTTATATATTGTTGACCTACTAAGACTCATATTAAACTGAGATTATTTATCTAACACTGTTGCAACAAAATAATTTTTTATAAGTCCAGAGTGGTAAACTATCATATACACTATGTTTGTATGTATTTTTATTATATTTTAACTGTCTAAAAAGGGCATTGACATACGTGTGATAGAACCAGAGTTCGTGGATAGGTGTTTGAAGGAAAAGATGAAGTGTAAGAGTACGCAAGTGATTAGATTTATAGAATGTATATAAATTTAGTATTGATTTTGTAGCTTTGTTAAATGTTATAACATGACTGTTTTTAATTATATGTCTTATATGCCTGACATACATTGCTGTGAAGTTCCTTATGGGATAATAAAGAAGATTTGTTGTAAAGGCAGGGCCGGGAGATCGCTATTGAAAAGCGTAAAGGAAATAAAATTTTATTTTTAGGATTTTAGATAGACTGCATCCAATTGAAGGGAATGAGAAAACCGGAGTACCCGGAGAAAACCCTCGGTAATATGAATACTCTCGTACCTAAGTCACCTAAGTTCGCCGCTCGTGGGGAATCGAACTCCGCGACCTTCGGCATAAGAAACGGCGACTAACCAACTAAACTGCACTACATATAAATCACCCAAACCAGGTTGACTAGACGTAGTCTCTTTGTGTTTGTAGCCTTCCTTCTTACTTTTGAATGGAGTCAAAAGCAATGTATGTATTGACTAACCTGCCACGCCCTCCCACATTGTCATAACAGTCATTGTTGATAGCTGTTAATAGGATCACTTACATTTAAAAGCAAAGAAATAATGGTCCCTCTGTTCAAGGCCCTTGTTCGTCTTATACTAGAATACGGAAATATGGTGTGGAGTCCTAAGTTTAAACAACAACAATAACAACAACATATGAACAAGATTGAGGCTGTACAGAGACATTTCGCCAGATGCATCTTGGGGCCAAAGAACCTCAGTTACGACTGCCTTCAGCTTCCGAGCCTTGAGAGTCGACGTCTAAGAGGAGACATGACTGAGGTGCTAAAAATCCTGCACAACAACTATGACCCCAAAACCACAAGGTCCCTATTATGTAGAGCTGAAAGCACTTCAACCCGAGGCCATGGCTATACTTTAAACAAAAAAGACTATTCATGCTAGTTTTATCCTAGCACTTTTTCACTAACAGAATTACTAACACGTCGAACGGTCTGCCAAACGATGTTGTTACAGTTGGCAGCCTACGAGAAATGCATTTTAAATGGTCTAGATAAGTGTTTATCTAACCTAGTGTTCTCCACTGACTTGGGTGGAGATTCCCTTACAACCACATTCCTCTGGTAGTCAAAATTCATCAGATAGCTGATGAATGAAAGCCTGCCAGTGTGACAAGTAGGCTAATAAATTAAACGCACGTCTACCTAGAGGGCAAAAGGCAAATCCATTCAATTTAATATTTTAATTTAAGATCTTTTCACTACGGTGTGATTTTCGATAAGCATAACCAACAAACAAAGAGACAAACTAACAAAAATGTGTTAAATGTAGCAATTTAAATAAATCTGTTCCGACAATGACGCGCGCGGTTTCCTGTAACATCGAACTAAATATGATGTGTCTAACATCGTCTTGTGCAGATAAAGTAATTCCATTTTCTTTGTACGGTGCAGTTAATACAGTACAATCAAATAATATATGTTGTAAGGAAATAGAAATAAGGAAATGGCAAAAGGCAGATAGCCTACGATGCCATCACTACTATACTATACTATATTATACTATAATATACTATAACTATACTATACTATACTATACTATACTATACTATACTATACTATACTATACTATACTATACTATATACTATACTATACTATACTATACTATACTATACTATACTATACTATACTATACTATCCATCCTATAAACGACTATACTATACTATACTATACTATACTATACTATACTATACTATACTATACTATACTATACTATACTATACTATACTACACTACCATGCATCCTATAAACGAGTAATTTGTTGACAATCAACCCGCTTTAGGGATTCTCTTTTCGCTTGGTCGTGGGCTAAAGCCTTTGCTATAAATGGTAAGAATGTCTGCATAGATGTATTATGTACGTAGATCAGTGTTAGGATTCTATCTGCACAACGGACAAGAGGAATGACTAAGTGTTTTTGTTGTTGTTGTTTTTTAAGCTAATTTATTGTTTTAATTGCTGTGCCTTTGTTTTCATCCAACAGCAAATCATGTGTTAATTTGTCACGTTTGAAATAATACAGTGATATTGAATTTTTAGTCTTGAAGTAGCTTTAATAAAGTGCTGGATTTCAATTTTAAGTGAAAAGGTGAGTTGCTGTCTTTCTCACATTGATGCGTTTTTCATCATTAACAGTGTTTAACGTCTTATATCAATTCTGAAACAATTTGGCACTTAGTGTTGTTTATCATGAACTGGCTTAATCTGTGATCATCAGTACAACGTATGTTAAATCTGATGAATAAAACAATGAAACATCAACAAAAATTAATGTGTGATTAACGGCGGAATCTTCGGAATTTATTCTTAAACTCTACAAGTAAGCTTACACCTACTTAGAATAAGTTTGAATTTGGATTTTGGATAATATTTATTAGTCATTGTGGGCGAAATTCTGGTTGCCTTCGTAGCGAAAGCGCGGAAGTGGCAGGGCAGAGCCACCCAGATCTAGAGGGGTGGGTGGTGAAGGGAGGGAGAGAAAGAGGGAGAAAGGGAGAGGACTATGTTATTATTCACACGATGAATGCTCATAATTTTGATCGTTGAAACGTAAAAGCGTTGTTCTTCTAGTTATATTGCGACTACCATGTTCTCCCTGCCTGACCATTCGTCTTCTGCATTTGGTGGTGAGAAGGACTACATTTGTCGGCAGGCATTTTATGCAGGTTTGTGGCAGTGACCTGCAGAAATTGTCGTGGCACTAATAGCCGGCAATCCGGTTTACTATCAACAAGCTTCCCCCGCCTTTCATGGCAACTATTCTTTTACGTTCCTCTTACGATGGGTAATGAGAAATAAAGTTCAGGTTCCGTGTTCTCAAAAGCGTGGCCGAGAGTTGGGAGTCAAATACTTCGCACGGCTACACATGAATGTGCGTTACCGATTGCTAAAACGTTAGGCTATCCATACAGAATCGTTCATTAAGCCTACCGTAGGCTGCATAATGCAGAAGAAGTTTGAAAATTTTCGGCTTAGCATGTATATGTATGGGGTGGCCTCGTGGCGCAGTGGATAAGTCGCCGGTTTCCTATGCCGAAGGTCGCGGGTTCGATTCCCGCAAGGGGCGAACGTATGTGACTTAGGTACGAGACTATTGAGGTCACCGAGGGTTTTCTCCGGGCACTCCGGTTTCCTCCCTCCCTTCAATAATGGTACAGGATGCAGTCAATATAAAAATTTCAAAAATAAATATTCGATTTTCTTCCGTCTTCTAATAGCGATCTCCCTGCCTTTACACCACCTGTTTGTGTGATGTATGTGTGTATTTGGTGTGTGTGAGGGTAAATGAGACAGGTGAGCGTGTATGTTGGTATAGATCGCCGCGCTTTGAGCCTTGGGGAAAGGCGCGTACATAGCATCCTGTATTATTATTATTATTATTATTATTATTATTATTATTATTATTATTATTATTATTATTATTATTATTATATACTTGATCAATAATCCTGATTTTGATTTGGTTTAGTATTCTATGATGTCTTTTAATGTTAAAATCGTTCTTGGTTATTGTTTTTATCTGGTTTATCTGAGAATAGTTGGATTTAGCATGGAATCAGAACCAGCCTTGATTTGGTAGTTTTCTATTATGTCATTTAGTTTTATTGTTAAAATGTCTCGTTCTTGGTTATTGTTCTTATCTGACTTATCTGAGAATACTTTCATTTAGTTTGGAATCAGAAACGAGCCAAATATCAGTCTCAGTCTGTCGGTTGATCCATTTCTCGCCATTTCTCAAGAACCATTGAATACATTTTTGGTCTAAACTTGATAGAGGGCATTACTACAGAGAAAACACAGTTTATTATAAATATGTATTTATTTAAAAAATATGTGTGACGCGTTTAAAAAAAAAAAACTAATCTGAGAACACATTAAAATGGCGTTGCCAACTTGTTTCTATCCTAGTGTTCTCCAGTCAGTACTGCTGGTAAAGTGTGAGTGGGAGTAATGCACACAACACGTAGTGACTTCTTGTTGGTAACCATGTAGGGCTTAAGTACTAAGAGTCTTTTGTCTGAGTGAGAATAAAAAAAGGTTGAAATGTATTACGTTATTTACAGACATTTGCGACCGAATTTGGAGGTGCGGTTCACGATAGTATAGTCCCGAAGGCACAATATTAGGTGCGGCTAAGGATCAAAACAACCCAAATAGGTACTAGGTCTAAAAATATGGAAAAGAGAAACAAGACAATTTTTTACAAAACACAAGGAAAGTAACCTCGTTAAAAAGAAATGCCATGTTGTTTCGGCACAAACGTTGTTTTTTTTTGTTTCTTGTTGGTGAGGTTTGTGTGTGTGTGTGGGGGGGGGGAGGTGTGTGCGGGTGGGTATGTGTGTGTGTGTGTGTGTTTGTGTTCTTATTACCATCCTTCAGCAGACAGATGTTTTTGAATGTTAACTGAACGGCGAGTCTCAACTACGCTGTGTGCTGCTGTAAATGAGTACGTGTACACTTTTGCTTTTAAAGTAAACACAATCGAACCGATGTGACCTAAATATAACAGGTATTGCGCTTGAAAAAATGGTACTAAAGCTATTCAACGTGTCGTCAAAGATTTAGGGAAATTAATTTTAATAGCCTACATTTTAAGCCGTGCTTGCCTGATTGTAGGCCTATTTATGTGCAGGCAGGAGTATGCGTGCTTCCTTAAGACCATTGTGTATGTGTTTATGTATGTGTAAGTGTGTGTGTGTGAGCGCACTCGCGCGCGCTTGTGTGTGTGTGTGTGTGTGTGTGTGTGTGTGTGTGTGTGTGTGTGTGTGTGTGTGACTCGTTGCTTTAAAATTAAGTTTTAACTTTATTTCAACGAGGGAGTACTAACTTGTCAAATTCACATGTTTAATTGTCAAAAATCCACTGTGAGGTAAAAACAGATTTTATTTTAGCTGAATTGAATGGAAATGTTAGCTACCTGTTTGAATTGAACTGGGTCTCTATTTATGTTTATTAAAACTAACAGGATGTTGCTATTGACTGTAAACACATTACTAAGATTACCAATCACATCTCACTGGAAATGTGATTCTAGATCTACTGCACTTTAAAACGAATACACATAAATACCATGTGGGGTCGGGCACTGAACTGAATTAGAATAGAATGCAACGTTTCCCGGCGTGTCATACGAGGCGACTAACAAGGATAATGCCAGCACGGTATCACTGGGCGAATGTCTCCTACACAGAAGTCACCGGCCAGGACGTACGGAGGAACCTCTACTATAGGTTCAACGACCACGTGCTCGCTGTCCTTGACCATGTGCCGAAGAAGAACATAGTCATAGTGCAAGGCGACTGACATGCCAAGGTTGGACAAGATGCGTATCACAACTGGAGAGACACATGCAGACCCCACTGTAACAACGAGACAAATGACAGAGGTCTGAGACTTTTGGAGTTTGCCGGATACAACATTCTGATACTGGCGAACACGCTTAGTCTACACACAAAATCCAGACGATGGACCTGGCACAGTCCCAACGGGGAGCATCGGAACCAGATTGACTACATCATGGTCAAGAAACGCTTCAGATCAAGCGTCAACATTGGCAGGACACGCACTTTTCCAGGAGCAGACATCGGAAGTGACCACGAACTCGTGATGTCTTTCCGGCTCCACTTGAAGAGAGTAAACACAGCAAAGTGCACCAGACTGAAGTTCGACCTGGACAAAATGCAAGACCCGGATATGATGTGGCACAAATATTCCAATCCAGAATTGGAGGGAAATTTGCGCCACTGTTCATTTCGGGAGCTTGTGAAGTAGATGTCAACAACATGACCACCACCTTCAACGCAGCTGTGACAGATGCCGCCACTGAGATTCTTGGCAAGCACCGCCCAAAGAAAAAAAACACGTGGATAACACAGGACAATTTGGACCAGTGTGGCAAACAAAGAGAGATGAAAAAGAAAAAGAAAACCTCACAGCGAGATGATGCCTACCGAAAAATCAACAATGACATCCGAAAAGGATAAATTGATAGAAGATCAATGCCAGGAATTAGATAACAGTCTGAGCAAGAACAACAGCAAGAAGGCCTCAGACTGTGAAGCGGTTGACAAGTGTTAAACAGCTCAAGGTCTCCACGATCCAAAGCAATTCTGGCATATGCCTTACAGAAGAACAAGAAATCTTGAATAGATTGCTCTGACCTTTATAACCACACACCAAACGGAGACCCCTCAGTCCTAGCATATCCTCTTTTATAGTAGAAGAAAAAAATCTTCCTAATTCTCAGAAAAAAAGTTGAGGCAGCACTGCAATCGCTGAAGAAGGGGAAGCCAGCGGGAGTGGACAACATACCCGGAAAATTGCTTCAAGCAGGAGTAGAAACGATAATTATTGACGCCCTCACCATTTTCTGTAACAAGATCTTGCAGAGTGGGGAGTGGCATATATCATATACCCAGTCGCTTGTCATCGCTCTTCCTAAAAAGGGTAAACTTCAGGAGTGTGAAAATGACCGCACCATCAGCCATCCCAGCAAGGTCCTACTGAAAATAATACTCAACAGGTTGAAACCCCAAGCTGAACAAATCATAGCTGAAGAACAAACAGGATTCAGGGCGGGGCGAAGTACCACTGAAACCTCAGGATATTCTGCGACAAAAATACCTACTACACCAACAACATCAATATCATGTGTTTGTAGACTTTATGACAAGGCTATCGGTGCAGTCTTCCACAATAGCGCAATCGGGAAATGGTTCAGAACAACAATGGGTGTGCGTCAAGGATGCCTACTCTCTCCAAAACTTTTCAATATCTTCCTAAAGCACATAATTTCAGATGCCTTTGCAGACCACGAAGACATAGCCAGCATAGAGGGTAAAGCAATCTCCAACCTCCGTTTTGCGGATGACATTGATGGATTGGCTGGAAAGGAACAAGAACTGAACAGCTGGTACAGAGACTTGACACCAACTCCAGAGCCTTTGGAATGGAAAAAAGTGCAGAGAAGACCAAAATGATGACCAACAACACCAATGGCATCAACACGGACATTAAAGTGTGACGGTGGGTCTATTGTTGCTGGGCTCTGCACAATAGCTGCTATGACCCACTCGTCTTTCGTCTGCGGAGATCGGCTAGTGTAATCACCCTATGAATAATCTTAATACATTTATATGTTTAGCCCGGTCTGTGTGCGGATAGGGTTATAGAGATAGGGAGAAAATAGTAAAAGATTCACTGGCACACTAGCTCTTGTACGTCTATGAAACATAGGTAGTCCAGCCACTTGTTAACAGTAAATATCACACATTTATTTCCTGTACTCTATACATAATTCTCTAAACACTCTATTAACTTAAATGTCCAAATTCAATTCGAATAGTTCGCTCCTTGATGGGTCTATGCTGCTACTGTTCTTGATATTTGCTACTGTCTCATCATTGGGCTATTTGTTCTGGTTGGCCTAATGTTTGTTTTCAGAAGAGTGGACTACCGCACAGTCCTTCTAGATCAGTGTTAGTGCAATTCTTCCTGCACTTAGCTGATTCGTTGCGGTGTGGTGATGGTGTCTCCTCCTTTGGTGTTAACTATTTGGTGATCGGAGCTCAGTACTCGATGTTCCCCTGAAGGCCGAATGTCAGGGTTGACTCTTAGTGGTCTATTTCCTGCCTCGGACCAACAAGCCTGCTCGTCTGCAAAACATAAGACGAGTTTCTGCAACGCCTTGTGCAGAGCACAAACAGAAACAGCCCTCAGTGATCGCTCCACTTATACAAACAAGGACGATCATTCTTCTAAGTCTGTGGTCTACTGGAATCTCCAACATAATTCGTATACCTATACATACATCGTGGCTAAACTAAACATATGGAGAAGTAATTAACAATATACACATTCTCCAGTACAGCCACTGGTCTGCAATAATACACATAGGAGAAACAACAGTTGGACAGTATGTGCTACCTCGTGGTTTCGAAAACCGGTCGCGGGTCCGCCACGTGGTCACGCTAAGTTTTACAAACATTCACAATGATAAAACATGGCAAGACTTCACAAACATAATCCAACAATATTATCAATAAATCGCGATGAAACAAAAGATTGATCATTTACCTTTCTGACAATGTCAGGATGTGGCTATACTGGGATGAATTGAATTTCACCCGTCACCTGCTTAGTCTTCAGCTAGAGATATCTTTTAGCGTGCGTCCTACTTGGTTGAGATTCAGACAAAGACTGACTACCTAAACCCTGTGGTCAAGCTAAAGCTCGCGAAAATCTCGTCAGACCTGAGCGCCTCCTATCGAGATGGAGATGGAGTGGGGGGGGGGGGGAATGTGTGGCTATACGTCAGTGGGATGAGGTCACTGCCGACCCTAGCGAGAGTTAGCTTACACATGCTTAGCACAGTCCTGACTTCTGTTGTCTGCTAGGCAGCGACTTTAATTTACAAAGGCTACAGCAGCCTGAACTATTTAAGGCGTGAAGCCGTTGTGCAGGGTCTAAATAGCCTGTTGTGACACAAAGTCCAAGGTCAATCCCTCAACACAGTGCATAGCTTCAAATATTTAGGAGCCATTGTATCACACAATAGGTCCCGACTAGGAAGTCCTCTCCAGGATCGCACAAACAAACTGGCTGCCCTGACAAGGTTGAAGCCCATTTGGAAAGACAGGACCATCAGTCTATACTCCAAGGTAAGGCTGCTGCGCTCCATTGTCACCTCCATCTTCCTATACACTTGCGAAACATTGACCCTCACAGTAGATCTACAACGAAGAATACAAAGCATGGAAATGATGTGCTACAGAAGACTTCTGGACATTCCTATACCCAGCACATCACCAACAACCAAGTCCGACAGACCATCAAACAAGGAATTGGGCAACACGATGACAAGCTCACAGTAGTGGAGAAACGGAAACTCCGATGATACGGCTACGTCAGCAGAGCATCAGGCCTTGCAAAGACCATCCTGCAAGGTACGGTGCAAGGAGGCAGAAGAAGAGGAAGACAGAAATTGCGGTGGAAAGACAACATTAGAAAATGGACTGGCTTTACACTGAAAGAAGCCATGAGGGTTGCTGAAGACAGAAAAAAATGGAGTACGCTGGTTAAACGATCTTCTGTGGTGCCCCAACGACTTCTGTGTTATAGGATAGGATAGGATAGAAACATAAATAACAGTTATGATTTGAGCAGAACTAAGATGAACCCGTATGCGTTAAAAAAAAATTGAAAAAAAAACAACAACAACTGTTGGTGACTGACTTACGGTCTTGAACGAAATAAATAACTAAAGTTTCCAAACATATGTGTAAGGCTTAGCCTAGATGTGTGTATGTGTGGAGGATTGGAGATGGAGGGTTGAGGATGGGGGCATGGGTGTGAGAATCATTGAGGAGCGGAGGGTGGTTGAGGACAGGGTGAGAGAGCCAAAATGCCGATAACATAGAATATTAATAAAATTAATACCAGTATAGCCTCGAAGAAACTAGAACAACAGGCCAGACCACTAAGCCTATCGTTGATCAAGCGCATCTAAGAACATAATACTATACACACTGCGTGGGTGTTAACAGTTCTGCGAAGCTACGTGTATCCTTTTGCTAAAACTGAACCCCAAAAGATTATAATATCTGAAATAATTATACATTGGGATACAGTATAAGAGATCAAGAAAAATTACTTAAATTTTTTTTTAATTTTTTTTACTGTTTTCTTGAAGCGAATCGAAATTGTATTCCAAAATCAAGATAACAGGGATTGGTGTATGGATATATGTTAACGTTTACTTTGAAACGGATCGAGATTGTATTTAAAAATCAAGATAAAGACGCATACGCCTTATGTCATAGAAACTGAAGAGGTTATCATAGGTATATATCTAAATACGTAAACACCAAATATATCTTGAGTGCATCTCAGAAAACTTTTATAGAGAGTATATAAGTAGGTCTACAAGGTTTAAGAGTGCATCATTATCATCCCAATCCTACCAGGCGTTAAATAAAACAACTGAACGTAAATTAAGATGTCGTTGCCTCTTTAAGCGATGTTACTGTGTTGGAACTGATCTGCCTTATTTGAAAGGATCTAAGTGCCTTGCATAACAGGTATGCTAAAGAAAAACTAGCGATATTAGGAGTAGCTGAACAGACTATGTCTTTTTTTATTTTCAAAATTTATGATATTAAAATTAATTAATTAAATTAAAATTAGTAATAATTATAATAATTAATATGACCTCTTTAAACTGCGGCATTATTGCGTGTGCATAAACTTTTGCTTGAAATGGAGCGGGACTGTGCAAATTTAGAATGAATGGACCTTGAAGTTTAACTTCCACACTCATCATTGGAGATACGGCAGACGGAGGGTGGGGGAATAGAAGAGGGGAGGGCGGAGGGGGATTACCATCCCAAGGAAGAAGGGGAAAGAAACTTAAATCAACACTGAACCAGCAGAGCAATCATAGGCATTCTGCTAAGATATAGACAGTGGGGAAAAGGCCATTTTTATCTTGCCCACGCTTGCGAACGCTCTATCGCTGAGATACGGGGGTGGGGCCCAGTGTACACATTAAATAGCGAGTTACAGGTATGTTTTAATACAAACTACGGAGATTAACAAGCCTATCTCTTATACAGGGAGAACTGTATATTCCAACGAATACTCTTTAGTGAAAGGGATAAGGACCCCTTAAACGGTTGAGTGCATGGAAAACTTGCTTGAACTGAGCGCACTTAATCGGAAACGTCTTTAACTAACAGGCTGTATTCATGTGACTAGAACAAGATAAAATCTCTACCTGTGTTTTTTTTTTTTTAGGTGCGTCGTGCATTAAAGACTGTCCTCGAACTTTGCCTCGTAATTATAACTAGTAAACATTCATTTTAATGTGGAAAATATGTTTTCTGTATCAAAGGATAAACTGCTGGATAGGTTCAATCAACACAAAATATTTTATTTTTGTTTTATAGGAGTAGTCGTCCACAACAACACCAACTAAATATTGAAAACACGATTAAGGATGATCATTATAGATAACCTCAATACTAAATAACTGCGCGTTTTAAGTATTACAGTTTCAACATGAGCTAGTTTTGTTTACAATGACTTTGCGAAGTACTAGTATGTTGTTGGCGTTTATGAAAACACTTATAAATTATATAGAAAATATCGTTCTTTACCCGTCTCAGAATCGAAGAAGAAGAAGAAGAAGAAGAAGAAGAAGAAGAAGAAGAAGATGATGATGATTACGGCTATGATGATGATGATGATGATGATGATGATGATGATGATGATGATAATGATGGTGGTAATGGTAGAGGTGGTGGTGGTATTAACAACGAAGAAGACGACGACGACGATGAGTAATTTTCAATTATCCTATCCTATCCTATTTGGTTACTCGAAGGTCGTTGGGGCACCACAGATGATCGTTTAACCAACGTACTCATCTTTCTCTGTCCTCAACAACACTCATGGCTTTGTTCAGTGTCAAGTCAGTCCATTCTCGAATGTTGTCCTCCTACTTATTTTTCTCTTTCTTTTTCTGCTTCCTTGCACCGTTCCTTGCAGGATGGTCTTTGCACGGCCTGATGCTCTGCTGACGTAGCCACACCATCGGAGTTTCAGTTTCTTCACCACTGTGAGGATGTCATCGTGTTGTCCAATGGCTTGTGTGATGGTCTGTCAGACTTTGTTGTTGGTGATGTGCTGGGTATAGGCAATGCCCATAAGTCTTCTGTAGCACCTCAGCTCCATGCTTTATATTCTTCGTTGTAGATCTGCAGTGAGGGTCCATGTTTCCCAAGCGTATAGGAAGATGGAGATGACAATGGAGCGCAGCAGCCTTACCTTGGAATTAAGACTGATGGTCCTGTCTTTCCAAATGGGCTTCAACCTTGTCAGGGCCGCCTATTGTCAGGATATTTTCAGTTATACAAAGAGTTAACCTAGTCTCATGGCTTCGTGTGGAGAAATATTCCTGTGTAAGCTTCTTGCTGTTAGTGCAGATAAACCCCCGTTGGCCAGAAATGAAGAATGAACAACTAATTACATTTCATCGGATTTTAAAGCATAATTAATTAAATTCAGATTTCAGCACGGCATTTTAGTACTTAGTTAATTAAACTGCGTTTTTGTCAAGCAGACTGTCGTGAGATGACTAGTTTTACTCTGCTTATTTTAATATTTAGCTTGGTTAGTCTATGTAATATTAGAATTTCATTGTTAGCAAGCAGCAGACGACGGAAGTAATCAAGCGTAGCAGTAGCATACTGCCGATTACACACAGTGGTAGCTGACGGTAAGCAAAGGCAATGACATCATCGTAACGCCGTTAGGTAAGTCAGTTATCCGCCAATGAGAACACAGCTAGGAGAGACTCAACCAGGTCTGACTGGTTCCATGACATTTAAACACGCGACAGATAATCACACGACCCTTAAACACAGACACTTAATCACGCGTCAGATAAACACAGGTACATATAATCACACGACAGATAAACATATTGACGGATAATCACAGCGACAGATTAACACAAGTATTTTAAACATACGACATATAGTCACAACAAAATAACATTTAAAACTCACAACATTTAATGATTCTGAAGCAATAAAGCATACGGTTATAAAAACAATGTAAAAATTAGGATACTAGCCATAACATGTCATTCCGAGTTACTTGATAATCTATAAGTGTTGAAAGTTCCATTTTGATTATTCAAGTAATACTAATGGGAAATAAAGAAAACACCCAAAAAAGTAATGTATATATTTTTCATCTATTGGTGAGACAGATGAGCCATTGATCGCAAATACTGCAGAACGTTTGCAGCTAAATAAAGATTAACTGCACGTCCTACACGGTACTTCAAGTCACGATATATTTCTTCCTTGGCGGTTGATTGACTCCGGATATTCTTTGTAGAAAACTCGCCTTCTGCTTCTGTATATCAATCGAGATACCATCCAAGAATGTCCAGAGAGTAGGATGATGACACTGGAACAATGACTGGAGACCGTAGTACCATCCCTCTATTGAGTTTGTTGTTCGGGCAATACCGTCAGCTGCAGCTTGATGTTGATTCCAACGTTGGATATAGAATAACCTTGGTCCGTAATTGTCGCGTCTTCCAGCCCGTCTTCGTTCACGGATGTAAGTGTGTTCGAAATATGACAGAAGCTCGGGCATTCGCTCGTGTACTTCACTAATGTGATCTGCCAGTAGTTTAAAGGCATCCGTGACGTCATCTTCAGGAACAAGAGCTAATGCAGGTATACATCGGACTGCTCCACGAACAACGTTGTCAGTTTCATAGGCCTGCTTCATACCAACTTCATTCACATTCCTTAGCACGCTTTGACAGAGATAAAAATAACAGCCAGAGATGACTGCACAGGGATATGCTGCCTGAAATGCTGACATCGCAGCCGCCTCGAAGTCGACTAGAATTCGTTCTGGATTGGCCGCCGGAATTAGTAATTTCAGTTGTTGCAGGACGATGTCGTACGTCCGTCGGTCTTTATTCTGAACTAGACAGAAGTTTTAATTCCAGTGTTAATCTGTTGCTGTGATTATCTGTCCATATGTTTATTTGTCCAGTGATTATCTGTCCCTGTGTTTATCTGTTCAGTGATTATCTGTCCCTGTGTTTATCTGACGCGTGATTAAGTGTCTGTGTTTAAGGGTCGGGTGATTATCTGTCGTGTGTTTAAATGTCGGCACACCGTCTGACTACTTCGAATTTAGAGAAGAACCTGCAGTCGAGTTAAAACCGAGGAAGAGTAAAGAGCTACATAGCGACACAGGAGCAGTAGTTCTCTTCAGAAAAGACTAGGACGCAGTACTTGTGTAAATCCGAATTCACTCAAGTAGCCACTGCCTGATATTGTCACGAAGGTAAATGAACATATTTCTGTTTCATCGTGATGTATTATATTATTGTTGAATTATGTTTGTGAAATTTGCTATGCATAGAATTGAATTGTTAGCCAGACTTTGCCGAACACGTGCCGTAGCTGACCACGAGGCAAAAAGACGACCGGCCACCGCCATCTTGGATTATGTACGGACCCACTGTTGTTTAACTTATATGTATGCTTGCAAACCAGTGGCTGTACAAATGAATGTGTATAATATTATTAATTCTTGATGTGTATAAGTAGCCATGTTTTATATTTATGAATGTATAGGAAATTAGAGTGGAGATTCCAGTGGACCACGGACTTAGCAGAATGTTCGTCGCTTATATATGTAGATGTGGAGCTAATCACTGAGGGCTATTACGACCTTCAGTGAGACGCTCTGCACACACCTATCATTCAAGGTTGTGCAGAATTTCGTCTCATATGTTACAGACGAACAGGCGTTCTGTAGTGCGCCCAACACTGCCTCAGACGAAACCACGTCGACGCATCAGTTGGCTGCAACGGTATCCCCAGCATTGCGCGAGGAAAGCCAACCAGTCTACCCACAGGGAAGAACCAGAAGAAGACAACACAAGTTGTCAACAAACCGACCACAGCACAGCACGCCAGACGGAAAGTTAAGTCTATACCCGTGTGTGCACACAAAACTGAGAGCTACAGGACCACAGTAGTCCACTTCTCATGAACTATAACATCCAGTGCCCAAGGATGAACTATTAGCTGCATAGACTATCAGCGATCGAATTATTCACAGTGACTATTTAACGTTTAAGGTAGATTAATACTTAGAAAATCTTGTATAGAGTATAAGAAATAAATGTGTGATGTTTAACTGTTATCAAGTGCCTGGACTACATATGATTCATAGCCGTGTGAAAGCTAGTGTGACAGTAATCTTTTACCATTTTTCTATCTATCTCTGTAACCCAGCCTTAACACAGACCGAGCTAAATAAATAAATTTATTATAGTAATCCACAGGGTGACTAACTAGCAGTTCCCATCGGATAAAGCGTGAGGTTTACATCATTCCATTGTGCAGAGCCCTAAAACCCATAAAACCCACGTGACACAGACAAAATACTAAGAGATTCTTATTTTGAGACCTTCTCGCCCCTTACCTACCATCCCCCAACTCCACACACTTTTCTGTTCTCCGCTATTTCTGTGTCTGTCTGTGTCTGTCTGTCTGTCTGTCTCTCAATAAAAAGGTCAATTATGCAATTAGTCTATTTTTCCATCGGTTTCTCTGCGTATCGCTATTTGATTTAATTCATATAAGCTTAATCAATATGCATCAAGAAATCTTTCTTTCTCTGTCTCTCCCTCACTCTTTATCTTCCTGTGTGTCTGTCTCTCTGTCTATATATATATCTCTCTCCCCCAAAATAATTGTACTGGATAAATTGTAATTATTTAGTGCATTGAATGGAAAGATTTCTTTGATAAAGTGACACTTTAATGTCATACTAAACGAATTCCTTTCCTTTTCAATGAGTGCATTTAAAAGGTTGCGTTAGCGGTAAACACTTAATTTCTTTTCACAATGAAGAATGCTGTAGTCGAGTATTTAAAAGAATTCAAAAGGATTTCCGCTGTGTTTACGTATCCAAGCCAATTTGTATTTGTTGCTTCGTATTGCTGGTCTATTTGTAAGTATTGTGACTTTTCTCTTGCTCGTGCGAGTTTTAATTTTATTTCTTTTTTTTTTTAATATGTAGAAGCATAACAAATGTCAAAGAATGATAAGAAAAAGGAGGAGGAGGAGGAGGATGGAGGAAGGAGGAGGAAGAAGAGGAGGAAGAGAAGAAGAAGAAGAAGAAGAAGAAGAAGAAGAAGAAGAAGAAGAAGAAGAAGAAGAAGAAGAAGAGTGTCCAATCAAACTCAAGAACAACAATCAATAGCATTTCCATTGGTTTAAAATGTAATTAATTTTTATTCTGCTGATGCACGTATTCTACGTATGAGAGATATTAATTAACTGACATGGAAGATTGCAAAAAGCCTGAATAGAGATTGTTTTTGTTTCAAGTTTTATAGATTAATTTGTGTAGACGAGCGGAGTGTTTGACTTCCGCCTCTCGGCCACACCCTTGAGAACACGGCCCGACCCTACCCGAACTGTTATTTCTATTTATCCCTCGTAAGAGAGACAGAAAAATATTTGCCCTGCAAGGCGGTGAAGCGTGTTGATAGTAAACCGGTTGGCCGGCGACTAGTTCCACGACACTCTCTACAAGTCACTGCCACTGACTTGCTGCATAAAATGCCTGCCGACAATGTAGTCGTTCTCGCCACCAAAAAAACAGAAGACGATGGTCAGGTGGGGAGAACATATGTCGTGTCGCCTTGTCCTGCATAACCTTATGGCCACACCAAAGGAATCTGCACAGCATGAGGCACCCATGGCTAGACTTACCAACAAATGGAAGGTAGACAACCCCTCCTCCCAAGCGTGAACCATTCGCCTCCCATTCCGCCACAAATCCCACAGCTCACATCGAACCATGTCCTCATGGTTTCCCAGTTCGAAACAGGTATGTCTGGAACCGCCACTGACAACGCCCAGTCAGTCACCATTCACTGACTTAACAGTGAATAACTGCCTTAAACAGTTACCACGTGGTCCAGCATCATCCTGTTCCCGTTCGTTGTACCACTTGTAGCCGAGCGGAGTATTCTGACTCCAGCCTCTCGCTACCATCTTGAGAACACGGCCTAAACTCGAACTGTATTTGCATTTATCCCTAGTAAGAGGGACATACAAATATTTGCCATGCAAGGCGGGGAAGCGTGTTGATAGTAAACCGGTTTGCCGGCTACTAGTTCCACGACGCTCTCTACAAGTCACTGCCACTGACTTGCTGCATAAAATGCCTACCGACAATGTATTCCTGCTCGCCACTAAAAGCAGAAGACGAATGGTCATGCGGGGAGAACATAATTATGTCATGTCGCCTTGTCCTGCATAACCCAATGGCCGCACACAAATATTTGCAATGTCTTTTAAATAATTTTACTGATTACGTGATGAGGGGCTTAGCTTATATTACAATATTTTAAAGTAATTTTAAATATTCCATCAATATAGAATTTGAACCAAATAGTTTCACTCCGTACTTTCACGTTCCTGCGATCGATAGGAAAAAGAATTTTGGGGAAATTACATTTTTAATAAGTATTCTTTTGTATTTTGCTCAGTATTTTCATTTTACCGCGACAAATAAAACAAAAACTTTCTGTTAAAAAATATATAGTTATATAGGTGGATTCTTTATACATTATGCTCAGTATTTTTTTTTAATTCTGCAGAGACCGAGAGAAAAGCGCCATTTTGCTTGCAGAATATTAAATGAGCAGTAGAGATACTGCGCTTAGACCAGTAAGGTAACAGGCATATTTAAACAGACGTTGAAGCTTTCTGTTATCATTAAAAGCATCAATACTCAAACCAAGCAAAAAGCTAACCACTCTGAATGAATGAACCATTTAAAATATATGAGGATGGGATTGAAAAAGGCTGTTGCAAATTAATCGATATGTTAGTTTAAATAAAAAGCAATTTCTTAAAGGGGACATTGAAAGTATATTGCCGGAATAGGCTACCTCAGTGGGAAGTGTGTTTGCCAGGTGTGGTTCAGATCTAGGTGGTTATCTCGCATGAGTCATCGACTTCCTGTAATGACTCTTTTAATGATGTTCCACTTCCTCACGTGTCGTTTCAGCGGCGCGCTATAGAACCCGGAGCGGCGGTCATTTGTGTAAATAATACAGGTCATTGGCACAAGCTTCCTCTCTTTACCCTTCTCGGTATCTCTGAGTCTTTGGCATCTATGATCCTTGTTCTGTAGTTATGTATTAATTTTTTGCTTTTTTTTGGCTGCAGTTTATTATCCCTTTTTATCGGGAAACTCTGGGCCGCCTCCCCCGGCAGGAGAAGGCGTAGTCGCAGCAAGTGGCGCGCCCAAACCCTACCTACCTAACATTATTTGTGATTTTTTTGAAATTTTTGCTGAGGGAGCAAACCGGAGTACCCGGAGAAAACCCCCGAGACGTTGCCCGAGTCGAAAGTAAATAATATTCGGAGAAACATAACGCCCAGGTGCTGGCTCGAACCCACACCTGTCAGGCACCATTGGTTTCTGGCTTGTGGACAAGGCAGGTTAGTCCCGCCTTAGCCCACTTGGCCACAACGCTCGCTAATATCTTTATCGTTCTTATACAGCGCTTTTCTCGCTCAAGAGCTGTTCAAGGAGTGTTAAAATCTGATAACGAGATATTGAATGTAATATTGCATGCCACCTTGACATCATGGATACAGCTGTGTTGGGTTATTATTATCGTTCACATAACATCTATTTATGTACACAGCGTGACATCAGTCAACATTGGTTTCGTGCTGGGAGCAGTATAGCAATTTCCTTTCTCTTTGAGTGTCATACGCCTGTACTCCAAGCTCTTTTCTTGATTGGTATTGGACTTTTTTAGATTGACCTTTTTCCCGCTGCATGGTTGTTGAGCGATCGGTCAGAAGAAGAAGAAGAAAAAAAAAAGACGATACAAGATGGCAGCCATTCAAATGTATTTCCAGGTACTCACACACATAGCCGGAAGTGGGGGAGGAGAGAGGGGTGGAGAGTTTGTTAACGTTCTAGGCGGTGTTGTATCTCTCTGAGTACTCTCCGAATGACCTAACATGAATGTGCAGTTTTCACCTTTATATGAGCCGTTTTGGCAGTGTAACCGCGTTTGGTGCGGCAGGTGATACGAGGAGAGGACAGGGAGAGGGTGTGTGTGTGTGTGTGTGTGTGTGTGTGTGTGTGTGTGTGTGTGTTGAATAGCGTGTAAAGAGTCATTACGGGAAGGCGGATTCTTGTGAGAAACGTCTCCCTTCTCCGTCGAGAGGTGATTTTTTTTAATTTTTACTCTCCAAATAGTGATCAGGTAGCGTGATATGTCAATGCAATGTGGATGACGACAATAATTGTGGTGGTAATGATGTTGAAGAAAACTAGGCTACCATTAAGGAGAATTATGAAATATCACGTGCTTCACAACACGTTTATATCCCATTGCAATTTGTATATAAAATCCTTCGCCATCTTTTGAAATTAATTTATAATCTTCGTTCCATTTATTGTCATTGTTTTAATTCAAATGTCGTGGAATGATTATCTGGTGGCGAATCCCTCAAAACTAAATATTTTGCATGATTTAAAGAATAAAATTCAAGAAATGAATGAAGAAAAGTAAGAAGAAGAAGGACAACAACGTCATCAACAACAACAACAAAACAACAACGAAGAAGAAGAAAAAGTATGAACTTTGCAGTTTAACGTTCTCACATACCTTTGGTGATACGGTAGAGGGGGGATAACCATCCCAGGAAAGAAGGAATGGGTTCCTAAACCAACGCTGAACCACTAGAGCAGTCATACTGCTAAGATGACAGTGAAAATGTGTTACTTTTATCTTTGCCCACCACGGGATTCGAACCTGAGTCCTTCGTGTGCCAGGCGAACGCTCTACCACTGAGCTACGGTGGTGGGACAGAAGACGAAGAAGAAGAAGAAGAAGAAGAAGAAGAAGAAGAAGAAGAAGAAGAAGAAGAAGAAGAAGAAGAAGAAGAAGACACCCGGTACACATTGGTCGAAAGCTACCAGAAGCAAGCTTTAGTGGTCGCCTCAACAGGCAATAAAGCATGCTCTCCAGCTTCAGAGCACTGCTTCCTATACTCTTCAAGCGCTATAGTGACAGAAAAAGCGCAATTTCACTGTAAATATAAACAGAATGTTTCTCTACAATCTACAACATTCCGCTCTTTTCGTCTCAAAAATCCATCTGCCTTCTTGGATTCGTAAATTGTATGAAACCAAGTGAGGACACTATCCGGCGTCAACAAACGGTTCAAAAACATTCTCAAACGGTTCGTAAAAGACAGTTGATCTAGAAACACATACAGTTTGACCTAATTCGTCCCATAGAGGAGACGAAACTTACATTTTCTATTTTCATGAGTTGATTGGCCAATGCTCCTAGGGCTTGAAGAGTGTAGGAAGCAGTGCTCTGAAGCATGAGAGCATGCTTTATGGCCTGTTGAGGCGACTACTACAGCATGCTTCTAGTAGCCTTCGACCAATGTAAATCGGGTGAAGAAGAAGAAAGAAGAAGAAGAAGAAGAAGAAGAAGAAGAAGAAGAAGAAGAAGAAGAAGAAGAAGAAAGGAAAAGCGACGGGAAAAAAAAGGTTTCTCTTAACATTCTTTTGTGTAACTAGTTATCCTCATAACTTCCGAGTGTCTATAGATCTGTCACCTAAGGCCTATACTTGAGACGATTCAGGGAAGAGCGAGACCTCAGCTTGTCTTCCGATATTCGGTATGGTTTCCCCTATCATCAGCTGACAATCCTTCAGAGCTTTGCAGTTTCCTTGGCAACGGTTCAGTCGGCAGTGATGCTAGACTGTGTTTTCAGCTTGGCTGCTTAGTCCAGTATCGACTCGGTGCCACAACGAACGACCCCAAACGAAGAACGCGAGGACGAACAGCGAATTTTGCTAGTCCATGCAGAATTACACGTATTACAGGCTAGTGGATGAAACTACTATTTTCGGAAATTATGCAATTCTGCATTTTTGTATACATATCCTTATAATTCGTACTGTAGTTTATTTAATTTTCTGATTATGTGCGACTTTATGAATTAGGAAGAGTAGTTTTACGTTAAAGTTGAATGTGTGTAGGCCTACTTAACATTCACTATTTTGTTAATTTACTTTAGAAGGTTAAAGTTTTACCACAGATTTTCTAACTGGGAAGTCAATAAGGGTCTATATAGTTTCCCATATACTTTGATTGTGTTTGACGAGTAGCCTTTATAGCTTTACCTTTGAAGTTTTTGACAGACTTGCTAGCTTAAAGTTAAACAAACAAATCAAACAAGGTTATTATACAATAGTTTATCAGCTTTATCGGATTCTGTAGCACACCTTTAATGTCAGGTTTGTTAGCGAATATATGGCAATTCCAAATTAAACTGTTCTATGTTATAGCTTTAAAAAAAAATTAAAATTGCTTTTGTGAGTTTTTAAATGTTACTTTTTATGGTTATAGTTCAACTTTAAATTGTTAGACTTGCTTTTACGTTTGATAATTATATATTCATGCGTGAGAAAGAGTGTATGGTCTAAAGTCGCTTGTACGTAGACATTAAAATGAATTATTGAATTGGATTGAAATTAATTGTGAGTCGTTTAAGGTACACATTTAGTAGTTTCTTCGTTCGCTTAAGTGAAGTTGTTTTACATTCAGGGCCGCGTGATATCGTCGCAGTCTTGGTAGCTGATAAGTCGATAACAAATTTAAAGACATTCCCCATTAGAGAGAAAGCGAACATTTTGTTTGTTTGTTTGTTTGTTCTGTAAATACAAAACGTTTTAGATGATTCGGTCGTTTTTTTTTTCTTATTTCAGTTAAAACTTGTTATTTTACCGAAAAAGCGATTTGAGGATTCTACTTTCAAATTCTTGGATGCGATAACCCTCAGTACAAATTATACCAAAGTTTAGTCTTAATACACACTTGAAGGATGCACCTGAATCTGTTGATCAAGAACGATTGTTTCCCAAGCTTGAGGGTGTTTGCGATTAGAGACTCAATCAATGTCACATCTTTTGCACACATAGTGCTAGAATTGCTGATTGTACACAGCCCTACCGTATCAACTTCAGCAACAGCTAGCCGATGAAAACATACAAAACTGATACCTTATAATGTGATTATATTAGCATATGTTTAATGCTTGCATAATGCCAGAATTTCTCATTTTGTGAACATAGCAATTTGGCATCAAGCCAATAAAAACATACTGTCACGAAGAGAGGGGTTGGGGGATGGGGGTAAGCTCTTAATCTCTCGCGCTGTATTACCTCCTTTGATAGGTTAATGGTGCGATGACATTCAAGAGATTAATGCTAGGCCAACTAACTAATTGATAGACAGACAGGGAATAGACGAGATGGAGGGAAGACTCTACTAGTTAAGAAATTCAAATTCAAAGGCCAGTCTGGATAAATGCAATTCTTAACTATTTACTTTTATTAATTTGAATTGGGGAGTCTGGGTCAAATTATTCTAACGTGAGTCATTGGCAAAGCGTCTTTCAGTAAGGAGTAGTTCGGTGATATTCTGGGTAGTCAATATCGGGGGTACTAGAGCTACTGTAGACTGATTTCATCACAGGGCGAGAGTGTATCTGTATGGTTTCAGGGGTCTCTCTGATAATCTGGCGAGGGGGGATTCTCGTAGGCCAATCACTTAGCTCGGTACTGCAGAGCAGCGACTGGTCCTGGATACTCTGGGTGGCTTGTTTATCTGGGTTCGCGTGGCGTGGGCGGTGATGATGCCGGTCAGTTGGTCACGCGGTGACGCATCGATCACGAGTGATTGTCTTGTGATGGTACAGGGCTAGAATTCGGCTTTCGTAGCTAGCCGTCTAGAAAAATGGCGAAGTCCCGAGTCACGCTTCTCATTGACCTCCTGGGATGTCAGGGGCCTGCAGCGGGTCAGCGACTGGGAGATGATACAAGGCCGGGGTGATTCGCCCGGTACAGGAACCGTCTGTAATGCAATACAGACTCTGTATCAGCGGGGGATAGGGATAGTGTGGATTCAGGGCCTGTGGTACAGTCGCCCATCTCAGAATTCAAATTGGTTGACCGGTCAAGGTTGAGCCAGTGCATATACCAACAGTCAAACAATGCAACTAGATTTACTGGGCCAAAGTGGAGTTTATTGGCAGCCGCTAGTAGGTGATACCTTCGGCGCATTAGGATGGGGTTGGCAACAGGGACGAATATTTACACATGGGGAGCATGGTGGAAAGCAAATGTAAGGGTACAGGGCAAAGGGGTTGTAGTGGGGACTTTAATCTATGTGGAGGGGCCAGCATGGCATGGGGTATTTACACATGGGGCTAACGGAGCATACAAGCATAAATCCAAACATGTCATGGGTCATATACAAGGTAGAAAATATGTGCAAGGGATAAATACAAGTCACAGCAACACATCAGGGCAAAACTATAAACATGAACATACATATCGACAGGACGCATGAACATGATGGGCGAACGACGGGTGATGGGTCTGTTATATGACAAAGAGTAAGTTCCCTCTCTTACCTTGACTTAAGACGGGTGGAAGCACACGGGTACTGTCGAAGCTCAGAGGTCACTCGGTGATGGAGACATGTCTTCGGACAGGTTGTGACTTCAAGGCTGGAAGGCTTGGGTCTGACACTAAGTCAGGTTCTGTGGTAGGCTTTAAGGCGATGCCCCGGGGGGCGGGGCTTAAGCGACTGGGCGAGCGAGCCTGCTAGAGGTGGCTGGTTAAGTGGAAATCGTTGTTGGCTGAGTGTGTGGAATGACTGTGGCTAGCCTACGTCAGAGGGTGATTGCACGCCTTGTCACAGAGGCCCCCCCAAGGAAAAAGGCGAGGTCGTAGGCCTCGACTGAGAAGCGGCCAATCAGCTCTGAGGTCGGCTGCCGGGTGAGACGATGGTTTGCGATGATCCGGGTGATGCGGGGCGATGCAGGGTTCCGGGTAGTCGATGGCGGATGCCCAAGGCTGGGGTCCGCGGAGCTGCCGGGTTTCGGCTACGGTTAGTGGGCGGCGGCGGGAATGAAGGCTGGGGCGTCGGCCCTCAGGGGCGACTCGATGGAGTCGGTTGCGGGGTGACGGCTGAGGAAGTCTGCGCCGTGGTTGTCTTTTCCTGGGATGTGCTCCAGCTGGAAAGAGTATGCTTGGAGCAGCAGAGCCCACCTCATCAGCCGGGCGTTGAGCGATTTTGAGGTCGCCAAGAAGGAAAGCGGCTGATGATCCACTTGGACGGTAAAGTGCGAGCCGTAGAGATACAGTTGGAACTTCTGGACTGCCCAGACGAGGGCGAGACACTCCTTCTCCGACGTGGCGTAATTCTGTTCGGCCGGCTTAAGTTTCCGGCTGGCGTACGCGACGGGGAAGAGCGTCGGGGCGTCCGCGGAGTCCCGTTGGAGTAGAACGGCTCCGAGGCCTACGTCGCTGGCTGTCGGAGTCGCAGGACTGGCTGTGACGTCAGCTTGTCCTTGAGCTCCTGGAAGGCAGCTTCACATTGCGGGGTCCAGAGGACTCGGTCCGGTGCGGTTTTCCGGGTTAGGCTGGATAGTGGCGCGGCGATCCCGTTGTATCCGGGTACAAATTTTTGATAGAAGCCACTCAGTCCCAGGAAGGACTGGACATCTTTCTTGGTCTTGGGGCGTGGCGCGTCTCGAAGGCGCTGGACGGTCTTTTCCAGAGGCCGGAGCTGTCCATGGCTGATGGTGTGGCCAAGGAATTCCAGCTCTTGGTAACCGAACTGGCATTTGGTCGGCCGGGCAGTGAGGCCAGCTTCTTTGAGGCGGCGCAAGAGTTGGCGCACCACTCGCAGGTGCTCCTCCCATGTCTCCGTTGCGACGAGTATGTCGTCCATGAAAGAGTGTACGAACGGATAGTGGAGGGGGTCCAACAGCTTCCGCATCATCGTGCTGAAAATACTTGGGGCATTGTGTAGACCAAACGGCAGAACGTTAAACTCATAGTGGCCGTCCATCGTGCTGAAGGCCAGGTACTGGCGGGATGAAGGGTGCACGGGAATCTGGTAAAAGCCCTTGCTCAGATCCACTCGGGAGAAGTATCGGGCGGATTGTAGCTTGGCGAACAAGTCTGTGGGGTCGGATAGGGGTCCGGGCACGAACTGGGTTACGAGATTCAACTGCCGGAAGTCGATACAGAGGCGATGTTCTCCGCTGGGCTTCCGTGATAGAACTATTCCTGCGCTGTAGGGGGAACGGGAGGGAGCGATGACTCCGGCTTGTAGCAGAGCCTCTACTTCCGTTCTTACTATTTGCTGCTGGGAAAGTGGGACGGGGTACGGCTTCTGTCGGACGGGAGTGGGGTCCGTCAGGGTTAGTCGAACTTCTTCCAGGTCCGTCCTCCCAGGAATGTCGGTGAGGACTTCCCTGTATTCTGCTACGATGGCGCGTAGTTGGCGCTGCTGGCCGGCGGGGAGTGAGGGGTCCAGAGAGACGTCCCGGAAGGATTCCTTCCCTTTTAGTGGAAATTCGGCGACGCCGGTCTCTGTGCCATCCACTTCGACGGCTAGCGCGACCGTGAGTAGCGAGTGGGAGTCGGGGGCGGGTGCAGGTTGCTCCAGGTACCGCTTGAGCAGATTGATGTGGTGGGTCCTGGGCTTTCCGCCTACCTCGATGCGATAAGTGGTACGTGAGAGCTTCTCAAGCACCGGGTAGGGTCCCTGCCAAGCTATGTCTAGCTTGTTTGTGCCGCTGGGGAGAAGCAGTAGGACTTGGTCTCCTACCTGTAGTTCTCGGTCCCGGGCGCGGCGATTATGATAGCGGGCTTGCCTTTCTCTCGCCTTCTTCAGGTTGGCGGAGGCGGCTTTCCATGTGGCCTTGAGGGTTTCTTGGAGCTTCGTGACGTATTTCGTGGCGTCGACCGGTGCCTCGTCCAGTTTGGCGTCGGTCCAGCTACGTCGCAAGGCGGCTAGAGGTCCGGAAAGGGGTCTTCCAAAAAGCAGCGTGGAAGGCGTGTATCCGGTGGAGGTGTGCGGGGTCTCTCGATACGCGAAGAGCGCTGACGCGACGTATGTGTCCCACGCTTCCGGCTGTTCGTCGGCGATCTTGCGGATAATCGAGATGAGAGTCCCGTTTAGGCGCTCGACCTGTCCGTTGCTAGCGGGGTGGTAGGGTGGAGTCCGGATATGGCGAATGCGGAGTAGTTGGAAAACTTCCTGCATGAGTTTTCCGGTGAACTGGGACCCGTTGTCGGTCAAGATGTTGTCCGGGAATCCGACTCGTGTGAATATGGTGACGAGCGCGTCGGCGACTCGGGCGGCGTCGATCTTCGGTAGAGGAACGGCCTCACACCACATCGAGCAAGCGTCGACAAGGGTTAGTAGGTACTGGTTTCGCTTCTTGGTCCGCGGGAGGGGTCCTACTATGTCGACAGCCACTCGCTGGAAGGGCGTTCCGACGACGACGGTGGGGCTGATAGTGACCGGGACGGTGTGATGGCGGGGCGAGTATCGTTGGCACTGGGGACAGGACTTGACGTAGCGCTTCACGTCTTCGGTCATCCCGGGCCAGTGGTACTGAGCGCTGATGCGTAGGGTGGTTGCTCCTATGCCCATATGTCCACTTAGGGGCATGCTATGGCCAAGTTCCAGGACTTGGGGGCGAAGGGTCGCAGGTACGACGAGTTGAGAATGGTCGTCCTTCTGACGGAAGAGGAGTCCGTCTTCGACGAAAAAGTCCCCGGACTTGGGTGGAGTGCGTGCGGCGGGAAGCTTTCCGTAGCACTTGCGGAGGGTGACGTCGTTCTCTTGGGCCTTCCGGATCTGTTCCGGCATCTGGTTGGGTATCGGGGGTGGTGTCGCGGCTGTTTTCGCCTGGGCGCGCGTCTGGACGGCGGCCATCGACTCCACAGGCTGGGGCGGCATACCCAAGAACACGTAGCGGCATCCTAAAATCAGGTCATACAGGGGCTGGTCCATCACGGCAGCTTGAATGGTTCCCGTGACGTACCGGCTGGTGACTTGGATCCGGGCTATAGGGAGCGTGGTGCTGGGTTGGGACGCGTCGGCCAACTTCAGGGTGATAGTTTCGCCGGTCAGGTCCTGTTCCCTGATGAGCGAGCGGCGGACGACGGCGTCAAAGGTGAGTCCAGTGTCGTATAGACAGTGGGCTGGGCGATTGTTGACAGTCACTTGCTCGGTGACGGCCGGTCGATCGGCGGGAGCGACGACGGGGGTTACCGGTTTCCCGTCGGGGGTAACTTGGCGTAGGGCCAATACGGTGCCTTGTTTGCGACGCTGGTCGCTGATGCGGCGGAAACATTTCTCCCGGGTGTGTCCTCGGCGCTGGCAGTAGCCGCAGTAGAGCTCTGTGCTCCGCTTCCCTGGCTCTGCTCCGGGGTTTGGGCGGTTGTGGGCGGTGGTTCGCTGGCGGGACTGGCCGGCGAGGCTGGTGGCGGGTATCTGGCGACGAGGGTGCGGGGGGATCACGGCGAGGCTGTCTGTCGTCGGGATGGGCGGTGAGGTAGCGGTCCGCGACGATGATAAGGTCTTCAAGTCGGGCGGCCCCCTGTTCGGCGGCGAAAGTCCGAAGTTCCGCTGGCATTGTCCCTCGGAGTTGCTCGGCTAGCATCAATTCTAGCAGTCCGTCGTACGTCTTTGGTTCGTCAGTTTGCTCTATCCATTTGTCCCGTAGCGTAGCTAGACGGTCGGCAAACTGCGTAAACTTCTCCCCTTTCTCTCTCCGGGAGTTCCGGAAATTCTTGCGGTAGTGCTCACCTGAGAGCTCAAAACCATGCAGTAGAGCTTTCTTGAGGGCGGGGTAGTCTCCCTCCTCGGAAGTCGGTGTCTTGGCCAGAATTTCATAGGCCTTCCCCTTAAGGCCATGACTGAGCTTGCGATACCAGTACTGGGGGTCAAGACTGTTTTCTCCCGCGACTCGTTCGAATCGGGCGAGATAGACTTCAATCGATTCGTCTCGTTCGACGAATGGGTCCAGGGGAAAGTTCATCCCCGGAATCGGCGGGGGGAGTGCGGGTATTCCGGTGCTGGCGGCGAAGCTGGGGGCGATGAGCGAGTAGTCTTCGCTCGCGGGCGATGCGATACCTAAATCGCGGCGGTCGCGCTCAAGCTGGAGGAGTGCTTGGCGCCGTTCGAGCTCCTTGTCCTTCCTCTTTTCCTCAAGTGCCGCGACCCTCTCGTCCTCCTCCTTCCTCCTTGCGGCGGCTCTCTCCTCCTCTGCAATCCTCTCTTTAGCCTCCTCTCTTCTCCGCTCGGCGGCTCTTTCCTCCTCTGCAATCTTCCGGGCGGCGGCCCGTTCCTCCGCGGCGATGCGCTCCTTCTCCTCCTCTTTCTTCCGTGCCGCGGCCCGTTCTTCCGCGGCGATGCGCTCTTTCTCTTCCTCTTTCTTCCGGGCGGCGGCCCGTTCTTCCGCGGCGAGGCGCTCTTTCTCCTCCTCTTTCTTTGCCTCTCGCTCTTTGGCCCTCTCTTCCCTCTTCAACTTTTCCTCGGCCACGTCCGCATCTACGTTAGCCAGGACGTAGTCCTTGAGTTCGGTGCCGGCGAGCCCTAAGCTCTCGCCAATACTCTTGTACTTAAGCGCAAGCTCTCCCCGGTCGGCCATGGTAAGGGAGGTAACTTACCCTGCAAAAGTCCTAACCGGAATGAGGGGCGCACACAAGGGGGTACACTGACGGAAAACAAGGGGGTGGGCTGGATGAGCTACGATGAAACTGCAAAGGGGCGAATACAACACAACCACAAAGACAAAATGCAATCAATCAAATATACAAAAATGAATGCAAGAAAAAGCCTTTTGAGATACCACCACTCGGGAAAGCCAGTAAGGGACCTAAGGGGCTATGCTATCTACTACTAGGCCTAGAGGGCTGGGTCCTATCTATACTGGGCTGGGGTGGAAATTAAACTAAGTCCTAAGTCTCGTCAAGTTGGGATGGGAACCTAAGTCTTTTGTCTCGTTGGGTTGGAAGGGGAAACCTAAGTCTTTAGTCTCGTCGGGGTCGCCAAAGTTAATGTCACGAAGAGAGGGGTTGGGGGATGGGGGTAAGCTCTTAATCTCTCGCGCTGTATTACCTCCTTTGATAGGTTAATGGTGCGATGACATTCAAGAGATTAATGCTAGGCCAACTAACTAATTGATAGACAGACAGGGAATAGACGAGATGGAGGGAAGACTCTACTAGTTAAGAAATTCAAATTCAAAGGCCAGTCTGGATAAATGCAATTCTTAACTATTTACTTTTATTAATTTGAATTGGGGAGTCTGGGTCAAATTATTCTAACGTGAGTCATTGGCAAAGCGTCTTTCAGTAAGGAGTAGTTCGGTGATATTCTGGGTAGTCAATATCGGGGGTACTAGAGCTACTGTAGACTGATTTCATCACAGGGCGAGAGTGTATCTGTATGGTTTCAGGGGTCTCTCTGATAATCTGGCGAGGGGGGATTCTCGTAGGCCAATCACTTAGCTCGGTACTGCAGAGCGGCGACTGGTCCTGGATACTCTGGGTGGCTTGTTTATCTGGGTTCGCGTGGCGTGGGCGGTGATGATGCCGGTCAGTTGGTCACGCGGTGACGCATCGATCACGAGTGATTGTCTTGTGATGGTACAGGGCTAGAATTCGGCTTTCGTAGCTAGCCGTCTAGAAAAATGGCGAAGTCCCGAGTCACGCTTCTCATTGACCTCCTGGGATGTCAGGGGCCTGCAGCGGGTCAGCGACTGGGAGATGATACAAGGCCGGGGTGATTCGCCCGGTACAGGAACCGTCTGTAATGCAATACAGACTCTGTATCAGCGGGGGATAGGGATAGTGTGGATTCAGGGCCTGTGGTACAGTCGCCCATCTCAGAATTCAAATTGGTTGACCGGTCAAGGTTGAGCCAGTGCATATACCAACAGTCAAACAATGCAACTAGATTTACTGGGCCAAAGTGGAGTTTATTGGCAGCCGCTAGTAGGTGATACCTTCGGCGCATTAGGATGGGGTTGGCAACAGGGACGAATATTTACACATGGGGAGCATGGTGGAAAGCAAATGTAAGGGTACAGGGCAAAGGGGTTGTAGTGGGGACTTTAATCTATGTGGAGGGGCCAGCATGGCATGGGGTATTTACACATGGGGCTAACGGAGCATACAAGCATAAATCCAAACATGTCATGGGTCATATACAAGGTAGAAAATATGTGCAAGGGATAAATACAAGTCACAGCAACACATCAGGGCAAAACTATAAACATGAACATACATATCGACAGGACGCATGAACATGATGGGCGAACGACGGGTGATGGGTCTGCTATATGACAAAGAGTAAGTTCCCTCTCTTACCTTGACTTAAGACGGGTGGAAGCACACGGGTACTGTCGAAGCTCAGAGGTCACTCGGTGATGGAGACGTGTCTTCGGACAGGTTGTGACTTCAAGGCTGGAAGGCTTGGGTCTGACACTAAGTCAGGTTCTGTGGTAAGCTTTAAGGCGATGCCCCTGGGGGCGGGGCTTAAGCGACTGGGCGAGCGAGCCTGCTAGAGGTGGCTGGTTAAGTGGAAATCGTTGTTGGCTGAGTGTGTGGAATGACTGTGGCTAGCCTACGTCAGAGGGTGATTGCACGCCTTGTCACACATACATTTATATATTTTTGTATAACGGTATCGTAAGAGTGTCTTAACTTGATTAGTAACCTTTTTTTACAATTGTAAATATATCCTACAAAACGCCTCTATCCTTTGTTTTTCTCCTTTTTGTAAAATCTTTTGCTGTTTTTATATGTACAAAAACAACCCACCTCAACAAGAAATAATTTGGATTGGTACATAATTAATTGTCTAGTGACGACTCTTGAAAAAAAAAAAACATTTACGCGTAGCAGGAAATTCCTGAATCCAGGCAATGGGTCTATTGACCAACACGAATTCGCGACATATCGTCAGGCAAGACGTCAATACGTGATACAATATTATAATTTATTGTTCCCATTCACACACGGAAACATAACCTCCGGGTGTCATTATGCATATATAGCTTACTTTCCAGTCTATGATTTACCCCCGTTGGGGTGCCGGGGGTTTCAGTATAAATAGTATCCCCACTTTCTGGAAATTTAGTGCTTTAAATTCCTACTGTCGCTGTCTTTCTCATTTGCTCTTTCTCATTCCTGCTCTGTTCTATCAATCTGCTATACTATCTTCTTCTTCGCTAGACCAGTCATCTACCTTTTTTCTTGAAAACTCTTCCTGGACAAGACTCCTTATTTGTGTATGAGGTCTGTTGGATCAGCTTGGGAATATTGGACGCTTTCTGCCAGGTGGTCACTAGGGCTTCCTATGATGTTATTATTTAGCAATGTGGGCATTTTATATGTATGTGTTTTGTTGATAATTTATAATGATGTTTGTATTCTATTTTGTTTTTGTAAACGGGGGTTCGATGCATGGGATGTCTTTATTTTAAAGTGATTGGCTGGTGGAGAGCTTTCAGTTTTACCACTAGGGTTGTTTCAGCAGATCTTTTATGCGGATCGGGGGTTGTCCGGTCCTGATTTGGCTCGGAAGAGTCCGCTGGACCTAAAGCAATAATCATGTAATGTAATGTAATGTAATGTAGTCTATGATTCGTTAAATCCAATTTATGTATTTATTGGTTTTCATATTATGTTGCAGGTCACCCAAGGACATAATCGAGTTCCCCAAGTTACAAGCTATTTCCTTTGAAAATTCAATGTAAAAGATTAGACTGTCAAATCCTTGGTAGCACCGACCATCACATTTAATTTTTCAAGTTACTTCAGCGGACCTGCTGGATCAGGGTTTCCGCACCTCAAAACAATTTGTTAATGCCTGAAGACTTGGAATCTAAGCCTGACACAATAAGCACAATAAGTAAAAGAAGGAAAGTCGAGAAACGAAGCAGACGACAATCTCAGGAGTCGTCTGCTGCCCAGCCCAATGACGTGTTGATGTCGTCAACGGTGATGACGTCACATGCCTCCACCAGCTATGCCTCAGTCGGCCGCCGCTGCGTCATTAACAACCTAAAGCACGAGGACAGGTAGAAGAAGTTGGTGTTGTCATTGTGCTTGTCATTGTCGGTAGTTAGTTAGTTAGTCATTATTTATAGGGTCCAGCGGACTACAAAGAGCCGAATCAGGACCTCATTGTCGTTGATGTGGTCGCCATTGTCATCGTCGTCGTGACCGTAATTATAATTGTCGACTAGCTGCCTATTTCGTCGTCGTCATCATCATCAGCAGCAGCAACAGCAGCAACAACAACGACGACGACAACAATTAGAAACTTCTTGTTTCACTCCCGCTCACAGGCGCCCGTATCGGAATGTCAGCGGAGTGGAGTACTGTCTGCATATTTATATTACTAGTTCAGCAGCGAGCGAGCGAGAGAGAGAGAGAGAGAGAGAGAGAGAGAGAGAGAGAGAGAGAGAGAGAGAGAGAGTGCTCCGCTCGGCTGTACTATATACTCTTCAGCGAGACCTTTTTCACTATTCTTATGTGTAAATGTTCACACAGCCTTACACAGTACAGAATGGTTTCTGGCAATAAAAATAGTCCAAACTGCGTAGCTGAGACTAGCCCGCGTACTACAGTCTTACGTTCTCTCCACTAGTAATAGGGTCTCGGAGAGTCTCAGCTATGCTGTGTGACTATAGCTCACACCGAATGAGTGAATTAAGAAAACGAGGCTTTATCGGCCGCACAATCGAGGAACTATCAATCATATCCTATTCCGTAACTCGAAAGTCGTTGGGGTACCACAGATGATCGTTTAACCATCTTTCTCCATCTTTCTCTGTCCTCAGCAACCCTCATGGCTTCGCTCAGTGGTGAAGCCAATCCATTCTCGAATGTTGTCCTCCCACCTCTTTTTCTGTCTCCCTCTTCTTCTGCCTCCTTGCACTGTGCCTTGCAGGATGGTCTTTGCAAGGCCTGATGGTAACGTGTCCATACCATCGGAATTTCCTTTTCTTCACCACTGTGAGCATGTCATCGCGTTGTCCAATGGCTTGTGTGATGGTCTGTCGGACTTCGTCGTTGGTAATGTGCTGGGTATAGGAAATGTCCAGAAGTCTTCTGTAGCACCTCATCTCCATGCTTTGTATTCTTTGTTGTAGATCTGCTGTGAGGGTCCATGTTTAGGAAGCGTTTGTGAATGTGGAGATGACAGGGGAGCGCAGCAGCCTTACCTTGGAGTGTAGACTGATGGCCTTGTCTTTCCAAATGGGCATCAACCTTGTGGGGACAGCAGTTGTTTGTGCGATACTGGAGAGGACTTCCTGTCGGGATCCATTGCCTGATACAATGGCTCCTAAGTATTTGAAGCTATGCACTTTGTTAAGGGATTGGCCTTGAACTTTCATGTCCATGTTGATGCCATTGGTGTTGTTGGTCATCAGTTTGGTTTCCTCTGCATTTATTTCCATTCTAAAGGCTCTGGAGATTGTGTCAAGCCTCTGTACCAGCTGTTCAAGTCCTTGTTCATCTTCACCCTATCCATCAATGTCATCCGCAAAACGGAGGTTGGAGATTGTTCTACACCCTATGCTGACTGTACCTTCGTGATCTGCAAGGGCACCTGACATGATGCGCTCTAGGAATATGTTGAAGAGTGTTGGAGAAAGTAGGTATACTTGACGCACGCCGATTGTTGTTCTGAACCAGTTCCCAATGGCGCTGTTATGGAGAACTGCATTGGTAGCCTTGTCATACAGGCTTTTGATGACTTCAATAATGTTAGGGCTGATGTTGTACACTCTCATGGATGCCCACAAAGCTGCATGCCAGACTCGGTCAAACGTTTTCCTGAAGTCGAAAAACATATGATATAGACGTTGTTGGTGCTGAAGGTATTTGTCGCAGATTATTCTGAAGTTGAATATCTGTTCAGTGGTACTTCGCCCTGCCCTGAATCCTGCTTGTTCTTCAGCTTCATAGATGAGTAGACGAATCTTTTAGATTATTTGCGGTTGTAGTATTCGCGGGTTTTTAGCATTTAGGCAACATTCCTTACTTTTTTATTTGCTCAGGCGCCCAAAGTCTAACTTGGCTAGCGATTCTGCGACCAAAGGCGTGTGTTTGTATTTGTCATTCCAAGTCACAGTAACTAATTCTGCCGCACAGGCCCGTCTAAAAACGTAAGCCTAGGTCAGTGGTGGGCTTTGACATGATTAGGCCTACGTAGTAAGATCATAGAAGTGTTCACAAATCCATATTCTTGAGGTGAAAGCTCTCCGATGAGCAGCAATTAAAAAAAGTTATTGGGATCTTTGATAACTCGCTTCGCTAGCAGAGAGGTCTCTAGTGCATGCAGCCACTGGACGTCACTTCAGACTATAGGCACAGCATTGCTTTTCTTGGCTAATCACGCTTCGCTGCGTTTGTTTGTGGTTGGCCTGAGCCTCTATCCTAAGATAGATAAGCCATGCTTTTACTGCTATTCGCAGACCTTTGAAACGCTCGGACGCGTGGGTTACTGTTTAGTTCAAGTTCGCAAGTTACGCACACACAATGTACGTATAGGCTAACTACTGTGTAAGCAAATAGTCATCCCTTAGACTCTTTATTTTCTATCTCAAATTTGATCTAGACCTCAGACTCGCTTTAAAAGCATGTGCACTGAAAGTTAAACCTACTGACTCAGTGGGAGAGTTACATACAGTATCTTGAACCTGCCCAGGCATACCCAAAGACGCCCTAGCACGGTCTCTGGACATTAGACTGTTGGAGTATGAGGCTTGAGAGCACACTGCGTAGCTGAGATTCGTCTCTAATGTGGCGAGGCGGACGTATGCCTCAGCGAGTCTCAGCTATGCAGTGTGGTATTAATCGGAAATACGAGGGAAAACAACTTTGGCTGGCTTGCCAGCATGTTACGCCAGAGTTGTCTAAAGCTGGGGCGGACATTCTTTGCAAATGAACAGATTCTCGCCTACAATATCTGCTCTGTCCTCTGTCGAACCTTCCGGATCAACCGAAAGGTTGATTTTAATTGCAATCCTAGCTAGCTTCGAAAGTTCGGCCTTGCACTGCCAGGCAACCACCGCCCCTCTTTCCCGAAGAAAGCTTGCAACTCGGGTTAGCTTTCACCGGGACGAGAATGTCTGTTCGGATAACTCTAGGTAACTATAAACTAAATAAAAAGACAGGTTGCCTCCCATTTCCGAAAAAAAGACCTTCATCAGGAACCTATAGGCCTATATCTGTTGGCGGGTTCAATCAAGCTTGGTTGAATCAAAGAACTTGCAGCTTACGCAAGATTTTCCGTATTCCCGCCAAGGACACAGAACCCAGAACAAAGAAGTTAGGTTTGAAAGCTAGCTTAACTATGCAAATATTTAGGAGCCATTGTATCAGACAATGGGTCCCGACAGGAAGTCCTTTCCAGGATCGCACAAACAACTGCTGCCCTGACAAGGTTGAAGCCCATTTGGAAATACAGGCCCATCAGTCTACATTCCAAAGTAAGACTGCTGCGCTCCCTTGTCATCTCCATCTTCCTATAATTATGCTTGCGAAGCATGGACCCTCACAGCAGATCTCCAACGAAGAATACAAAGCATGGAGATGAGGTGTACAGAAGACTTCTGGGCATTTCCTATACCCAACACACGTGGGGCCGGGTAGCTCAGTTGGTAAGAGCGTCTTGCTAGTAACCGAAAGGTCGCTGGTTCGAATCCCGGATTGGTCAACGTGTGATCATATTATTTTCCCCTTTACCAACAACTGGCCCGCTGGTGTCAGTATAAATCGGTCCAGTAGTCACCTATATGCGAAAGTGTCGTGTGACTATAATCTACAAACAACTACCCAACACATCACCAACGACGAAGTCCGACAGACCAGCACACAAGCCATTGGACAACACGATGACCTGCTAACAGTGGTGAAGAAACGGAAACTCCGATGGTATGGCTACGTCACCAGATCATCAGGCCTTGCAAAGACTATTCTACAAGGCACAGTCCAAGGAGGTAGAAGAAGAGGGAGACCGAAAAAGAGGTGGGAGGACAACATTCGAGAATAGACTGGTTTGACACTGAGCGAAGCCATCAGGGCTGCTGAGGACAGAGAAAGATGGAGTAGGGTATGCTGGTTAAACGATCATCTGTGGTGCCCCTACGACCTTCGGGTTACGGGACAGGATAGGATAGGATAGGATTAACTATGCAACAGGGTAGCGTCACATAACAGATAACGTCATAACCACACTGCGATAGAATCGGGTCATAGGGGTATACTATTTAGTTAGGACCCTTGTGCTCATACTCTCAAGGTCTGTTGGGATACGTAACAAAAACACACACCCACACACACCACACACACACACACACCCACACCTACACACAACCACATACACACACGGTACACCATCACGATCGTGGTTATCGTCGACATCATCATCCTCATCATCCGATTCTAATGATGTCATCTCACCAAGTTTTGACCAAATCCTAGAAGACTCATTGTTGACTGACCTATGATGTTGTAAGTCCTGTGTTCCCCAAGGTCTATCTATGTTCTCCCAAAATATGGGTCTAGTACTTGAGTACGCTGGTTAAACGATCATCTGTGGTGCCCCTACGACCTCCGAGTTATGGGATAGGATTGGATAGGATAGGACTTGAGTAAACATAGACAACTTTTCAGGTTTATGATTTTCCAGCTCTATTTTTCATGTAGATTTATATTCCACAGTTCTTTCTCCCTCAGATATTCCCCCAAGATCTTTACACACCGTGTTTTCTATTTTATGACGTGCGTGTTTGTGTGTGAATATATGCTGTTACTTTGTTAGCCATGGTGCATTTATAGTTTGATCACAAACATATTTGAGGGCACTTAAAACCGGGGGGTGGGGGAGAGGTCTTAGCTAACAGAGGCATTGATGGAAGAAGGGTGCCTTGGTGGAGGGGGAGGTGGAGGAAGAGAGAGAATGTAGATCTGAGGGAACAAAAACCTGAGCTAAAATAGATTCCCGAGGTACACAAAGTTAACGTCTGACGCGACACAATACTGATGATCTGAGGCTAGGGACACGATTTTAGCTTTTTAGACCTTAGGAACACGGATACTCGGGAAGGGCCTAGGTTTACCGGTGACAGACCAAACGAAGCTGCATCTTGCGCTAGCTAGCCTATTGAGGGTACAACTACACAGACACGAGAACTATTCATACACACTATAAACACATAGTACTGCTGTGACCGATCCGTGACAAGCATTCTGACGGAGACAAGCTGTAGCTGTGAAAGTTCGAAGGAGAGCTGTAGGTACATATAGTGGTGTAAATAGTCTGCAAGCTTACATGTACAAAAGAAGATCAACATTCACGATGGGGGATTATCACAGAAAAGTCGACATGGAGGAGGAACCTGAGAGATGGTTAGTATAGAATTATAAAGTTGATCAGTTAAAAGGTATTTTATTATTATATATTTTAGGAACTATTTTGAAAATTTATATTGGAAATGTAGAATAGGAAAGCTAGAAATGCGCGCACCCTCACTCTCTCAAGCTATCAGATGGCAATCTATAAAAATTCAAACCTGGGAAGGTGTGAAGTAAGAGTTAAACGTAGGCCTCGACGAGACTCAGCTCTCTCTCTCTCTCTCTCTCTCTCTCTCTCTCTCTCTCTCTCTCTCTCTCTCTCTCTCTCTCTCTCTCTCTAAGAATATATATATATCTCTCTCTAAATTAACGTCCCCGGACACGCCGTGTGACGCTTTTATAGGGTGTAGGCGTTAAACTTCAATGTTCATTCATTAATTCCGACGTACTGTGTAGGCTTTCAGGTATACTGCCTATAGATCCTCCTCTTCCTCATCATACGTACTGTTAACTGTTTGTTAGTTTTTTGTGGGTTGTTTTTTAAACAAACGTTTGTGCTGTTGGCGATAATTTTCCATGATATATTTTTGTGTTTTAATTTCTAATGGTTCAAGTTACGGGTCATGTCTGATCAGACCGACGTCGCAGAGTTGGAAAGACTATTGTAAAAAAGCTAACGTTTAAATTGGAATTTAGAGTGGAGCAACGCATCGATATGTTCTGTACGGTTTGCATGTTGGTGTATAAGTACTCATATCATCAAACCACACATTGATTGATTAAGTGTATTTCAAGTCATTTATAACGCACGTATTTAACTAATCATTTGTAAAAACATCATACGCAATGCATAACTATTGTCTCGATGCGAACCTTCCACATGTGCGCAGACCGTGTCAGAGGTCAGGGTCATTAACCTTGGCCCGGAAACGACCTGAATGTGAAAGCGAGGCGCATGAAAAACAACACACGCACTGTTCTTGTAGCATACATGTGCTAGATTTCATAAAAGATCCGAGATCTTGACAGTGTGAAAAATCTTTTGGTTTCAGTATGGCAGACTACCTAATCACAGGAGGTGCTGGTTATGTACCCGAAGATGGTATGACGGGCTCACAGTTGTTTGCTACAGGTAGTGGAATGACTTACAAGTGAGTAAATTTTTTGTTTCAATACGTTGTGAACGCAGCCGGCGGTTGATCTTGATGTTTGAAATCGAATCCGCAAAACTATCACAACTTCGCAATTTTCACTTTTAGATTCCAGGTTTAGCATTCTTTGTAGTTTTGTTACCCCTAAGGGGTAGTGCCGGTAATGCTACGTACACAAACTTTTATTTCGAAAGCGATTTCGAAGCTTAAGCGAAGTAGGCTATTTAAGAACTAGGCCCAACCAAAAATGACCATCACACAAGCCATTGGACAACATGATGACATGCTCACAGTGGTGAATAAAAGGAAACTGGACACGTTACGAGAGCATCAGACCTTGCAAAGACTATCCTGGAAGGCACAGTGCAAGGAGGCAGAAGAATAGGGAGACAGAAAAAGAGGTGAGAGAACAACATTCGAGAATGAACTGGCTCGACACTGAGCTAAGCCATGCGGGTTGCTGAGGACAGAAAAAGATGGAGTACGCTGACGATCATCTGTGGTGCCCCAACGACCTTCCGAGTTAATGGATATGATAGGAACCAAAAATGTCTGCTGGCAAGGTGTGGCAGGCAGAACAATTAATTGGAGGGAAATAGTCATTTGTGGGAGTGCTGTTAACCGTTGAAGTTAGGACTTGGAGCAGCTGTTAAGATAAATTTGCTCTCCATACTCCTTTATTGCATATGAACAATGAAAAACACATAGATTGATAGAAGGTATATTAACTTAACTCTTTCACTGCCATACTAAAAATTATAGCTTGAACAGTATTACAAATAACTTGGTAACACTTGCACATTTAGAAAGGTAATTTAAATTTCTAAACGATTATGCTATTTGGAAATAGATAATTAAATAACATTTTAAAAACTTATTTTTAAATAAATATTTATTTATTTTTAGTCCAAATGAGAGATAGGATTAAAAGAGAGAGGTGGCAGTCACATCATAATTGTTGTAAATTTGATGTTTGGATGTGCGTTGTTGCGTTCTTTCATTTAATGATTTATGTCCCTGCTTAATGCATCAGCTTTGAGGAAGTGTGGGGTGTGATGAAAAAGGTTATTATACCTAACTTATGAACGTTAAACAGACAATGTTGTATAACATCATTAATAGGGATTTATTTACAATTATTATCATTGATAATTATATTGAGCTTGCTACATTTCAGTGACTTTCTTATTCTTCCTGGGTTCATCGACTTTGCTGCTGATGAAGTGGTAAGGCTGATGATTATTTTGAGCAAATGGCGATTGAATGATAGTGGTGATCACTTGATTGATTGATTGATGATGATGATGATGATGATGATGATTGCAATGAAGTCAAGGAGGATGATAGTAATGATAAATGATCAGGGCGCGAAATTAAGGCGGGTCCGGGGCGAATTACCCTCAAATGTTGATTCGGACCCGCTCTTTTCATTTCTAGCGTGCCCGATTTACCCGCCAAAAAAATGTCAACTACGTTACAAAGTTGAGTAATCAATTCATTTTTACTGAAAAAAAATCTTCGATGCAAAAATTATTTTTGAGTGAAAAGTAAAAGGCAATAATAAATCTTCGAAAATCGATGTCGAGTACCCATCGCGCTATATGTTGCTATGGATGCGAGGTATTTGTCACTCGAGTTATTACCCTTGAATAATATTAAGTACGTCTTTTTTTATTGGATCGGAGTCACGCTTTTTGGCCAATCAATGGGCTGTTCGTATTTTCACTGTCGAGCGTCTGCTTTCACTATGAATCAGAGAGAGAGAGAGAGAGAGAGAGAGAGAGATTTTTATTTTTCGAATTAAAAATGTGGGACTCAGATAGAGTACCAGTACTTATTTAAACATATCCGTTGTTAATAAATAAAAAGGGGGAATTAAAGTTCTGTTTTATTAAAATGTGTTTGAATTTTTTTTATGTGCGATTGTTTATTATGTATTGGGACCCTCACATTTCAGACAGGACCCTCACTTTTTAAAAGTTAAGGGTCCTGTTTACCCTCAAAGAAAAAAGTTAATTTCGCGCCCTGATGATGATTGCTCATAGATAGCTAGAAATATTTATTGCTTTGAATACTTCGGTGAGGGTAGCCTTAGTTATTTAGAACTTGAAAACATACTTGATTGTACTAGAAATTGCTATACAATAGTAAAAAAAAAAAAAAAAGCTATATCTCTCGCCTTCCTCTCTCTGACTTTCTCCTCTATTCTCCCTCCCACCCCCCACACCCCCCTCTCTCTCTCTGTGCCTGTTCTCTCTCTCTGTGCCTGTGTTTAACATCTTTTTCATGATTATTTATTTGTGTAATTCCATTTGTATTGTAGTGTAATAGTAAATAACTTTAAATATCACATGACATATTTACCCTCCCTCCCCTCCCAGTTTATTTATGTATCACTTTTGTGCGCAGGACTTGACGTCTGCTCTGACCAAGAGGATCACCCTGAAGGCACCCTTGGTCTCATCTCCCATGGACACTGTCACCGAATCTCAAATGGCCATTGGCATGGCGGTAAGCAGTAGGACTTAACGATAAAAATAGCAAAATGTACAGTGTGTACAATTAGCACTAAATATCTGAAGTTTTGCAGGACTTCACATTTTAAATGCGTCATTTTCTTCTGTTTGTGTGTAGAATAGAATTTATGCAGTATGGTGTTTCCAATATATGTGTACGACTGTTGCATGTGTCCAGGCATGGGAATTGTACGCCCATTCGCGTATATATACACACCTACCAAAATCCAAATGCGTTCCTGAATTTTTCGGTACGCCCCTGGAAAAACGTAAGCAAATAAACTGATCCCGCATCTTTTAGTCGATTGCCGTTCACTCGAAGAGTTATTGTTCTTGCGCGCTAGCAATTGCCGCCATCTTGACTTTACACTGCATGTAGTGAAAGCTTTTCGAAATCAAAATGAGTCGGTTCGTCACAAGAGGTGAATTTTTTTGTGATGAAAGATCATGATACAATTGGAATTGGTCGTGGATGGATTCAGAAGGTGGCAAAGGAAGCAACATTGATTACAGATATGGACTGTATCTACGAGCGAGCGTTGTGGCCAAGTGGGCTAAGGCGGGACTAACTTGCCTTGTCTGCAGGCCAGAAACCAATGGTGCCTCGCAGGTGTGGGATCGATCCTGCATCTGGGCGTTATGTTTCTCCGAATATTATTTTCTTTTTACTCGGGCAACATCTCGGGGGTTTTCTCCGTGTACTCCGGTTTGATCCCCCAACAAAATTTCAAAGACTACTAATGTTAGGTACGTTGGGTTTGGGCGCGCCACAGGCTGCGACTACGCCTTCCCCAGGGGAGGCGGCCCAGAATTTCCTGATAAAAATGAACAATAAAGCATTAAAAAAAATAATAATAATTACACAACCGCTGCAACATAAGTGACTAAATATTTTTAAAATTCTATTTGTTCACTTATTTCTATGCCGAGAAGTGGTAAAAATTGCGTTGAAAACTGCAAAATCTCTCAGCTTCAGGGGGCTTTAACATGCATTGCAGCCTGTACAGGCAGTGCTTCAAAGCCCGTTTATGGCCTGGATTAAAAAAAAGTAAATTAATAATTTAAAAACAAAAACCACCCTGAGACACTGCGCTCCTATTTCTTCTGATGAGAGTATAAACCAAGTCTGTGCACGCATGCGTTCCATCGCATGGACTTTTAACGATCTTGAAGTTCTTGTCCTAGATGGGTGAGTGCTGGCTACACAAATACACCCAGTATGCACTAGGGCAATTCTCTCCATCCCCGGTCACCCAGAATTGTGCTCAGTTGACTGGGCGTCAGACTGTATGCCAAAGTTTGCAAGTGGGCGTCTTGGGCGGCTTGATTTAGATCCTGTATTTGCCAGCGCCTTTAGCAGCTCTTGAGCTGGAAAAGCGCTATATAAGAATGATTAATAAATAATAATAAAGTGATATACTATACACAAGGAATGCGTACTGTGAGGTCAATAGTAACATACACATTTCAAATTTCATGGTTTGGTATTTGTTATTCAATGTGGTCAAATTGCAAGCTGTGATAAACAGTACAACGTACAATATTATATTTCTTGATTCTTATCTGATGACATTGTGGCTAAGGCACAAGTAAGTGTTTGTATGATTGTGGCTAGCGCACAAGTAAGTGTTAGTATGTGCTGTTTAGGGGTGTTCGGTTTTACCGGTTTTCCGGTTAAAATCGGTTCGACTTTCTCACGGTTCGGTAAACCGGTTTGGCGTAAAAAACGGAAAACCGCGGTTTTTCTAAGGGACATCACTCGTCCCGTAAAGCACTAGCAAAATGGCAGAAACAGAGAAATTCGTAGCGAACACGCGTGGGAAAGCTGACATTTGGAGATTCTTTCTCCTGCGAGAGACAGAAGCAGGAAAGGTTGACCATAATACCGGTTACTGTAAAGAGTGTAAGGCAAGTATTAAACTTGACCCTGAAGCCAGCCAGGCCTGCGGGCCCTGCACCCAATAGATCTAACCCACAAGTCCTACATGCTAGATCTAGTCCGTGTATCAGCAGCGCTGACGCTGACGTAAGCATTGTGACTGAAGGAGGTGCCAGTACAAGTAAAGGCGACACAAAACAAATGACAATCAGTGAAGCACTCAAAAAGAAGCAGGTATATCCAGCTAACTCCAAGAAAGCATCCGAAATCAACGAAAAGGTGACAAAATTCATCGTGAAAGAACTTCAGCCGTTCCGAATTGTGGAGAGTCGGTATTTCAAAGATCTACTGGAAACACTCGATCCCAAATACAGCGTCCCTGGAAGAAAGTACTTCCAGGAAACAGCCGTACCCAAGATGTTTACAAACGAATTTCACAGAACACAAACTTGGAACAGGCTTTTAATCTTTCAATGCGCATTGTTTTTCTAACCAATATGACATTCGCAACTTCAGATTCCACCAACGGTTTCACAAACTCAAAATTGAAAAGCAAACTCCCAAATCTACCCACAGTGGAGGAGGGAAATAGCCTCTGAGTTAAGTAGCTAGCGACATAAATATAAAAAAAAATCAATACAGAGGTTATTTCCCTTGCTTACTATGCGCCTTTACCCGAAGTAACCAGTTGTAACTTCTAGCCGGTTAACCGGTTTTAAACCGCGGTTTTCTATTGGAAAAACCGGTTAAAAACCGGTTTGAGAAATCGTACCGGTTCCACCCTCTAGTGCTGTTTAATAACACAGGCGACAGTTTCTTAATTGATTTTTATGTTCCACCATCTACAGCAGCTGTTACTTTAATTTGCAAATTTTTGCATTGTTGATTTTATTACCCATTGGTAAGTTAAAAATTAACTTTGTCCACTCTGTGTATTATTGAATAAAAAAAGCTACTTGTTTTATATTATTTTGTAGTTTTTAAAAATATTTTTAAATATAGTTTCTGCTTGTTTTAAACTTATCGTGTTATTTTGTTTTATCAAAATAATTATTGAAGCGATATCAGACACAGTCATAAAGAAAACTAAGCGGGGAGTTGAATAACCGTGTATACATAATCAATCATCAGTAACAAACATTCATTCTCAAAGAATGTAAAAACAGAAGGTCGTTATCATTAGTTTTATAAATGTTATTCAGATAGAATAAAACTGTTATAATTTCAGCATTAATCATTCATACGTTTTGGGCATTAAGTCTCCAAGAATGTTTAAAACGCAGAAGGTTATTATCATCAGGTTTATAAATGTTAAACTGGTAGATGAAGAGTTAATTTCTGCATTCATTGTTTTTTTTATTTTTTTTATTTACCTTATTGTCCCTTTTTTGTAGGGAAATTCTGGGTCGCCTCTCCTGGGGAAAGCGTAGTCGCAGCCTGTGGTGCGCCCAAACCCAACCTACCTAACATTAGTTATGTTTTTTTAAATTATGAATATTAAGTTTCAAAGAACAATAAAACAGGGTCATTAATTTATCGTCAAGTTTATACATGTTATTCAGAGAGATGGAAATTTGCTTATTGGTTTATTTTTGTACTCTTGGCAGCTGTGTGGTGGTGTGGGCGTGATACATCATAACTGTACGCCAGAGTTCCAAGCCAACGAAGTCCGCCGAGTGAAGGTGAGAATGGATAAGTCAGCGTTGCTGGCTTAAGAGTGTGGATATTGTTGTAATTATATTTCATATTATGTACTCAGTAGCAAGATGTGGCTAGATATTGATGCTGAAATAGGGAGATGGGAAAGAGATAAGGGGATAGGATGGAGGAGGGAGTGAAGGGGAAAGTGGTTAGTGTCGTGGACCAGAGCGATAGACCATCAGAATGAGAGGAGAAAGACCTATCGAGTTTGATTGGTCATGCTTATATATAAACTTTGTATACAGTGTTCATTTTTGGGTAGAAAGTGTATGGTCAGCAGGACCATTGCACAGGGGAAAGCAATAAGCCATTTGAGAATTAATACGGGCCAAAGAGACAACTGACACATTTCAATCTGATAATCATTTTAAAGCGCATTGCCTTTGAGAAGTGATGCTGCTGAACTTTTTGGACGTACCTAAAATATCCATCGTGCATGATGCGTGGGAGCTGCCTTTTTTGTTAAGTCTAGCAGGTGATGCAGCAGTGTGACTGTTCACTGTGACAGATGGAAATGTTTGAAATGCTATGCAGATGAGCGCCCTAGTTTGACATTTCATGCACCATTCTAAATTTGTGTGTGCCATTTGCGCAAGGTGCACTCTAAAAGTGAACACTTGGTATTGTGTGAATGGTTTAAAGATTTTTTTTAACGTGAGAATGAAATCATATAACTTTTTGAAGTTATTTCCTTATTTTGCAGTTTAGTAGTTATAATAATGAAATCTTAACTTTTAAGGAAATGATAGGAATGATACAACATATTACATGCTTCTCTTGTCTGAATGAGACTGTCTTATTCTGTCATTATGTAATAGGAATCTTTATGAGCTGAAAACCTCCTACATTTTAGCTTTGTCCAATCTCTCCCTCTTTGCTTACTTTCAGCGCCATCAGTTCGTAATTTCAGTAAGTGGTCTAAGTGGTTCAACTGTCAACAACTTGACAACATAATACTTCTTAAGTAGGCATGATAAGTCTGTGCATTGTGTTCAAAGTTAAGTAACTACCGACTTATTTATTATTGATTGGTCTCCAAATATGTACAACCCAACTACCATACTTTCTGAGCTAATCAGGCACACTGCGTATATAACCTCCCACTAAAACAAATGGGGAGTATTCATTATTGGGGGAGGGAGGAGGAGTCTTATAAGCATACATAAGCCGCAGTGGACTGTAAGACAAAAGGAATGTCCTCTTAACATCCCTGAAGTTATATTTGAGTACCTAATTGTATAATTTCAATGTCTATTCAGTATTATACACTTTACATAAATAACTGTACTGTTTCTATCATTCAGTAATGATATTAGGGGTTTTCACAAGACAGTCGTTTTTATAGCAGCTGAAAGAAGATATATACTTAGTATCATCGTTGGCAAATGGAAGTTCGGAAACACATAAATAATTTGTAATTGTTGTCAGCGGAAATATTAGGCACAGCTGATGTTTGCTGTTTTTAAGTGTTATTTTATTACTTATATTAGAAGTCGGTGTTATAGGTGTGTAAGGTTGGGATAAATTATGCAAATTATACCACAAGCCTCGCCTTCTCCTGCATTCTGTTATGTTCCTGATGCTAATATTCAAATTTCTGTGTGTGTTCGTTTGTATTTGCTTTTCTGATCAATAAAGCAAAAGATTTATCACGAAAGCTCGCTACATAATTCAATTTGATTAGAATTGGAAAACTGAGCGTCTTTTTTTTTTTTAAACATAAGTCATTAACAATCTAATAGTATTGTAATGTAATCAAGCGTCTAGATTGATGACAGTTGGCTATGGACGACCAGATGGATTTTGTCTGTAGAAGTCGGTGTTACGTACTGCTTAATAGCATCGAATTCACTGGTTCCTCTGCTCTCCTCCCCTCTTGCTAATATAATTATTTGGGCAGAGGAGTTGACTAGATTAGGGAGGGGTGAACAGACAGTTTGTTGATCTGTCAGACAACACGTAATATGAATGAATTGTTTGAGCTGCTTGCTTACTGGCATTCATTCACACCTGAAAAAAGTACCATTAACTGCTTTTTTTCCACCGCATTTTGGACATGAACCCATTTCTTTCCCAGTTTCAAGGATTTGTTTTCTTTTTCCCTTCATCCAAAATCTTCCACGCTTTCCTGTCTTTTTCCTAAAGTGTGAAAGTTTGGATATGGTCTGGAATGTTTGAACCTTGCCCACAAATAATACAATTTTAAAAATGCAGCCTATTCATTGGGCAGAATAATTTGGAGTTATGAAGTGTGATTATAGAAAATAATTGTTGAGGGATTACATAAACTTTGGGGTGTATTATAGCAGGAATGTTTGGAAACGAATGATTGAAGGTCTTTCCAGTTTTTCCCCTCACAAATGTGCACAAAGCGTGTGCTTGGACTTAAAATTTCATGCTATCCTGAATGATGATGTCTTTTGATGATGAGATGAAGGATAAACGATTGTTTGAAACGAGTCTCTTTTGATGATGAGAGGAAGGATAAACGATTGTTTGAAACGAGTTTCTTTTGAAACAGCATGAACTGAAATCCTGCATTTCACCATTTGGAATAAACTTTTTTCAGTTAATATTTTTCAAATTGTCTGGTATTAATGATTTTGGCATCATATTTTGACATTCTCAATTAGTATTTGAAAATTGTCTGATGACATTGGTGATTTGGGCATCCAATATGGATGACTTTGAAAAGTGAATTCCTGTCATATAAGTATGATCTTGTGGGGTGGAAATTCATATTCGAATGAGCGTCTGAACGAATTCATTGTGTGTAAAAAAAAAGACTTGGCAGCGTTAACACTGATGCAAATTCTTATATGAATATAATAGATTGAAAGATGTGTGCATATATGTTTTTACTGAAAATAAGAAGTTCGCACACTACACATCTATTTATAGCATACCGACACATCTGGTCTTGACTGATAATTTATATTCACGAATGTTAGCTATTCAGTGCTGCTGTGTTGTGGTTTTTTTTAATAGACAAATATTTGCACTGCACATACATCTTTGTTGTTTCACAATGCATCTGTATTAATGTGTGTGTACTATAGAAAAGAAAAGAAAAATCTAATCATGTTATTGAGTGTTGAGTCATGCGGCTTTTTATGCGGGAGTATGTGAATCTCAGCATTCTCTATCAGTACGACGACTGGGCACAACTTCTGGCTTTATGTTGACGACAGAGAGGGAGAGCATAAAATGTAAAAGTAAAAATATATAAATATCTTTCAACGCTTAGGAGGGTGTGTTTCTTTGAGAGATGATGGCATTCTCTTCCTTTTTGATTTTTGTATTTTATATTACAGCAGAGTAGAAAGAAGATGGGGAAATCCTGAGATGGTGATGAGCGGAAGAGAAAGTGATAAAGCTTGATTACATTTATGGAATAAAAAATTGGGCAAGTCAAAATAACTTATTTAAAAACAAAATGTCCACACATGTGTATGATGTACACATAACACAAATGGACTTGATCTATACATGTAAAGTTGAATAAAAGTAGAAAAAAAAAGAAGGCTTTGAATGTGTGCCAGTATGGAAAACATCTAGGAGAACAGATTCTAAAATTGCTGTCATTTTGGCTTCGGAATAGGAACTCTGTTAAAATTAACATTTAATACATTATTGATGATGATGATGTACATTTGTACAGCACATATATCCATCTAAAATGAATGCTCAATGCGCATAAGGAGGATGTGAACAAATAAATCAAACTAGTTGTCTGTTTCAGAAATATGAACAAGGTTTCATCCTGGACCCAGTTGTGATGTCACCGATGCACAGAGTCTCCGATGTGATGGAGGCAAAAAAGCGCTTCGGCTTTTCTGGCATTCCTGTGACAGAAAACGGCAACATGGGCGAAAGACTTGTCGGCCTCGTGACCCAAAGAGATGTGGATTTCCTTACACCCGAACAGTACAACACTTCATTGAGTGAGGTAGTCATGGCTTTAATCAAGCGCTGTTATATATTAAATTCTTTTTGCAGCTTATTTGATACTTTTACATTAGCCTAAATAATTTAGTTTTACACAGACCTGCAGTTTTTGTGAGTTATGTAATATATACAGAAATTTAGCCTCACACACTCCCTACATACAGTGTTTTAGATCACGTACATTTGGAGGTGTTATACCTCTTTGTGTCCAAAATCGCGTAAATAAGTATGCAAAAGGAAAATTCACATTGCGTCTATGGGTGAAGGGGCTTTGAAAAGCATCCTTACAGAAAACTGCAGACTTTAAAGCAGAAGATGCTGAAACACAAAACAGATTGGACCTCATTTCACAGTCCAGTGACTTGAGAAAGAGAGCAAAAGAGGAAGCAGAAGAAATAAAGGGGGTGGAGAAGCTGATCCAAGAAAAATCTGTTGTTTGAAAGAACATACATTTTTGTTTAAATAGTGTGCATACATGTACAGTAAATCCCCCCCCCCCCCCCCCCCCCCCCCCCAAAAAAAAAAAAAAGAAAAAAGAAAAAAAAAAGAAAAGGTTTGCCTCTTGAAAGAACATACATTTTGATATAAATAGTATGGCAATGTACAGTAGATGAATAGGCCTATATCAAGAGAAACTGCTGCTGAATCAGATATTGGACATGTCTGGTGTTTGCTGACAATCGTACTCGTGATGCATTCACTCGGATCTTGTGACAAGTAACATTATTGAAACAAAAAAAAAATAATGTGCATGCACCGAGAGCTGCAGGTAAATAATTCTTTTCTATTTATGCTGCTGCCATACAGATGTATGGGCTGGAATACTGGTTTACATTTCGTTTAAAGTTTGCTGTGGATTGAGTCAGTGAAAAAGTATGTAGCGGTTGGGAAAGTTTGGAAAAAGTTTGGGAATTTTGAAACCATTTTTCTGTACGGACCCTGTAAAAGAGTGCCAGAGAGTGGGTCTGATCACGTAATGGTTTTTCTTGGAAGAGGTCTGAAAACGTAAAGAAATTTATCAGCGGAGGTACAGTCATGGAGGCTATCGCAACTTGTGCAACGTACTTGTGTAGGTTCCGCGTTTTTTGAAGTTGTTGTCTGTTCCGAGATTCGACAATCACTAGCAGTAATTGCAACGTTCGAGTGCCTATGCGCTTCCTAGCAGACAACCGATCATGACGTATCCGCAAGGGAAGAAACTCTGCTTCGGGGTTCGGTCACTTCCCTTCGTTCCATGTGTTCATGGCGCAGAGTTTCGACTTTGTTCTGTTGCACTGTGGCTTTGTTTCAATTCAACAATCATGCGGCCTCCGTCAAAATTAGCAAAGAAAAGGAAAGCAGAAGCTGCGCCATGGAATCAACAACAAAGTATAAGTATGTGGAAGTTTTTGAAAGTAGTTGAAGGGTATAAAACTGGATTACCGTCTGATCAGCAGAGAAATCTGCCTGAAATCGATCCATCTCAGAAGGCTTCTGTTACGCAAGGAAACACTTCTACCAAAGAGTCTGACCATTGTGCTTCCACCGTCATCTACAACCGAGTCTGATCCTTGTATTTACTAAACAGTAGGCATGTACATAAAACAGTATTTTCATTAAGTCAAGAACAGTCTGTTTTGCTTCACAACACACTAGACACTGTCACAATAACATATGTCATGATGTCAAGAAATTTGCATACAAATTAAGGAAGCAAAAACAACAAAGTTCTTGCGAATGGTTGTACCCTTTATAAATCCAGCTGGAGGTATGAAAACCCTTTACATTTTGACTTGGGAGGTATAAATACCCTCACATTTTTTAGGATCTAAAACACTGACATATAACCAAAATCATGGTGATCATGTACTCTTACTGAGCACACTGATCACCACAGTACTGGTTTTCAACTTTGAAACTCCATAATCTGTGGATACATACAACACCATACAGAACAGAGTGCAAAAGTTCACTCTAGAGACATTGAAACTACTTAGACCGTATTTGAAGGCTCTGATTTAAAAAAAAAGAAGTTCAAATTTGTGATTGGCCTTAACACCTGTGTTTTATAGCAAGATGTTGTCATCCTTTTCAGCACATGTTTTGAGAGCTCAAAGAAAATTATTCCAATTCAAACTTGATATTGAAAACTTGATTCAGACTTCTAGATTGAAATGACGGGTATGGGGGTTGGACTTCAGGATTGGAGTTGGAGAGGGATGGGGGGGGGGGGGGGGGGGAGGGGGATGGAGGGTGTTTGGTGGCATTTAGCCTTATTTTACCTTGAGGAAGAGTTTTTAAAATGAACTTGAAAGCGTGATTTTAATCGGACGACTCTTTAAATTGTTTTTATGTTCCCCTTTTCTGCCTGAGGGGATTGATAGGTTAAGTATTTTTGTTTCTTGCTGTATTGTGTCTCTTTTTACTTTTTTTTTTTGTATCCTCTGCCAAAAAATGAATGCAAAGGTAACAATGTTTCCACTTACTGTACCTACAGATGTCCTTCACAATGGCGCTGGTTTCCAAAGGGTGAAACTTTGACAGGATTTTCTCCCGTCAAAAAGTCGCTCAGTGCCTAGTTTGAAGTGATATCAAATGCTTAATCTGTAGTGAGGTGTAAACGCAGTATTTTTCATCGTCTTTTGTTTCGGTGTTTTGCAGGTGATGACCAAGTTTGAAGATCTCATTGTTGCGACTCATGGTGTGACATTGAAGGAAGCCAACACAATTCTTCAAAAGAGCAAGAAAGGTAGATTTATGTGTGCTTATCAGCATTGTTTTTGAATACTACTAATAAATAATTGTGGTAGTGTTTAATTTCCCCATTGATAGCACTTTAGAGCATTAAAACATAATGTACACTTATTTTTTTATACTTCTAAATTTTTTTCTATCACAATCTATGTTGGTTAAGTTTTTATAGTTTCTTTAGAAAATCGAAAGCTGCAGCGTAATATGTGTTGTAGCATTTTCATACTGCTGCTTTATGTTCTGCCACCAGAATTTACAATTCCTATGGTCATATTTTAGATAATTATTATAATAGAATGCTGTTAGTGATAAATAATTTCAACAAAGTCTTAATGAATATAATCTAAACCAAAAAAGTACAAATTTCTTTGAATCCATATGGACAAGCAGACCATTTTGAGTTTCAGATTGAGGGTAAAAGTTTGAACTTTGTTTCAATTTATGTTTGTTCAGTGATAGAATTATTTTGTGTGTGTGTAAACAGGAAAGCTGCCTATTGTAAATGAGCGAGGGGAGCTGGTCTCTCTCATCGCTCGCACAGACACAAAGAAGAACCGTGAGTTCCCTCTGGCAGCCAAAGATGAACGTAAACAGCTGATTGTAGGAGCTGCCGTCAGTACACGCGATGCGGACAAAAAACGCATTGATCTGTTGGTCCAGGCTGGAGTTGACTTCATCATTCTTGTGAGCGACTTGTCTTCATCATCAAAAGAATTATCATCTTCATCATCATCATCATCTTCATCTGCTACAGCAGCATTTGCATCACTCTTTATCATCACCATCCTCATTATCACATATATTCGGCGTCATCCTTATCACAGACCTGCCTACCGTTACAGATTTTCCTGTATTTTTATGGATTTGAGACCTAGAATACAAATATACGCAAAGGCCTTAAAAAATACGAATTTTGGCACTTTTTTTTTAAATTTTTTATTTTTAGTTTTTTGTTTTGTTTTGTAATAAGACGTTTGTTTTTGGTTTTAAGACATTTCACACGGCGCCATACTGCGCGCCATATGCCTACTTAAGTCAGAAACAATTGAAACTTTTCATTGTCAGAGATTACTACATTAAGTTCAACCTGAATATTTGGACCCCAGAATCACCAGCCTTGAGAGAATGGATGAAAAGTGGGCTGCAGTTGGGAAGATTGAGCCCTACAAAGAGCTGGCTGCTGTGATGGGGGGCTTTTGACAATCCCCCATTCAAGCGCTCATTGTGAGCGAGTATTTTCCTGCTTAAGAAAAAAATCGTACAGATCAGCGATCCTGTTTAGGTGACAGTACACTTGAGAGTTTGCTGGTCCTCAAGTCCAAACCTGCTGCTACAGTGTACACCAGCAAAGAACTAGACAGACTCAAGAGCAGTTATAGCTTGCAGCTGAAAAAAAACAGTGCTGAGTGACAGTTTGGGTATAATTTTTCCCAGTCAGTTACTGTAAATAATTTATTTTGTAGCAAAGAACCAAACAGGCTCAAGAGCTGCTATAACCAGCAGCTGAAGGAAAACAATGTTGACATTTTTGCACATCATATAAATTACTTAGTCCTTCACTATAGATAAATTATTTTTTTGTTTCCAATTCCAATTTAAGTTTTTATCAACTGAATTTTTGCTCTCTAGCAATGACAGTTTTGGGCTTGTTGTGTAGTCAATAAATAAATAAATCATGGAACAGTGTATTTAAGGAATCAGTTTGAGGTGTTTTTTTTTAATGCAGTGATTACTTCTTCTTTATCTACACTAAGTTACATTTAAAATTGTTAAATTCCTACTTGCGAATGCATCGATTCGTCGAGAGTGAAAATACGAATTTTGGTCCCAGAATAACACATTTTGCCAGTCAGAATACTGAAACTGAAAATCTGAGGTAGGCAGGTCTGTTATCATCATCATTGTCATTGTCCTTCATCATTTTTTTATTCTTCTGTTGCTTCTTCTTCTCTTCTTCTTATTCTTTTATTGTTTGTATCACAGAATCAGCTTAGCTGATGCCAGACACTACAATAGAATATTCTTCTAATTACATTTTTCTTCACAGTACCTGTGTTTTCATTTAAATAAGCACTGTGTTAGCCAGCAGTTCAGTACATCAGCACTATCTTACTGTGTTCATTTACGGATTTTAAAAAGAATATTTAATTATTTTTTGTTCACAGGACTCCTCGCAAGGGAACTCGATCTACCAGATCGACATGCTTCGGTGGGTCAAGAAAACCTACCCGGATGTGCAAGTGGTTGCCGGCAATGGTAATAGTTCTTGTGCTAAAACTGTACAGTGCTTTTGAGTGCACCCACATTTATGTTTATATGGTATAATTTACAGGTTTTGCATGGATCCTTTTGGTGTCATTTGCATGTTAGCATGCCAGACTCCATTATTTATGATGTGCAAGTGATTCAGCTAGGCGATCAAAGAGAACATGAATTAGCCGAGAGATTGCGCCGGTTGGTTGGGGAGTTAACACGTTTGTTAGTTTAATGGCATGGTGTGGGTGGCACAGAGAGAGACATAGTAGTTAGAACACAAGATTTTGTGTGGTTAAGCTGGGTGTATAATTCAAAGATGTGTAGAAAATTAAAACGTTGCACAGCAACCGCTCTTGTCCACTCCGCTGGAAAGCTTTCTTCAGAGTGGAGGAAAGTAAAGTAGGGAGAGAGAGGAGATGGGTTTAGACCTTGAATACCACGTTCTGTAATGAGGGGGAAAATCCTTTAACTGTATTATATTATTTTATGGATACATTTTTTTGTTTTGGGTAACTTAACTACGTAACACTTCAGTGGTGCCATTTGTATGTTTTGCATGTCTGACGCAATTACGGTGCATAACTTACTTGCAGACAATGGTAAGGGACCTTGAGCTAGTGTTAATGTGTGTAAAGTGCCTCAGTTTTTGTAGCATTTGGCACATATATTGCGCATGTCTTGTCCACTTACTGTGATACGGAAGGAAAGTGAAACGGAGATGGCAAGAGGATATGTTAGGAGAGGTGAGAGGAAGGGGGGGAAGCTGATAGAGGTGGGTGAGGATGCGGGGGGGGGGGGGGGGGGGGTGTAATAGAGAGGGAAGAAGAGCTCAGTATTTACTGTTATGGCACACATTTATGTGTTCTGATTCAAAAGAAACGTAGTTGGAAATGACTAAGTTGAAAAGAGGACAAGAAAGGATGAGATTGGGCAAGGGGAGGATAATATTATCATCAACATTTGTATTCAAAAACGCATTATCAGACCGTACTCTTCTCCAAGCACATCTCACACAGGCACTTACATAGTACAATAAATTGCAATCAATAAATATCGAAACATTTGCAACTTTGAAAAGCAAGGAAAGAGGTGGGGGAGGGAAGATGGGGTGAGGGGGGGGGAGCTTTTGGAGAGAAACTGTAAAAATTGCATTTAGTTTTGTAGGCAGAGAGTGGACCTTGAGTTAGTTCAATGCCAGTCATCACATGTGCAGTATCTTGTTCATTAATGTTATGTACCTAGATCAGAAAAAGACATCGTAAATTAAAAATATACCCCAGTTTGTATTGTATTATATCGTGCTGTCTAGTTAGTATCGTATAATAATGTACTTCAGATTATTTGACTGGTTGACTGACAGATAAAAATTATTGACTAGGCAGGTGACAAGCTTATGTGACTGGTCACCTGAGTAAAATAATGGATTATCTGCGTTTGATATTTTAAAAATATAAAGTAATAATAATACAGGATGAAATCACACGTTTTCTTCAGTCAAACTCAAAGCACGGCGATCTGAACAGATTGCTATTACAAAAGGCAGAAGAAAAACCAATTTATAATTTTGAAATGTACATTGACTGCATCCAATATCATTTTAAAAATTATTACTTTTTTTTCCCTGCTTCTATGACTGGTTGCATTATTAACTTCTTACTTATTGACCTCTAATTATTTTGTTGACCAAGTTTCATGAGAGTCATGGTTGAGCTTGTGGGACTGGTGATATAACGGACTGATTATTAGGAGAAAGAACTCTTATAACAGTGTTCAAAATGAAGACTTTCCATCGTATTGTTGGATTACTAGTTTTGGTGGTTGCAGTAGTAGCCCAGTTAAAATAAATTGTGACTAGCTGATTTTGTGAAGGAATAATTGCCCAGCGTTAATATGCTTATGTGACTGGATAGCTCATTAGTTGTTGACTGATTCATTTACTGGCTGACTGATTTTCTATTGCAGTGGTGACCGCAGCCCAGGCCAAAAACCTGATTGATGCTGGTGCCGATGCTTTGAGAGTGGGGATGGGCAGTGGCTCCATCTGTATCACACAAGAAGGTACATTCAGAAGCGAAACAGACGATTCAATTATTCAAGGGAGACAAAAAGTGTGTCGCTCTCTTCTCTAAAACTTTGTTAGTTTGATGACAAACTTTAAAGCATGAAAAATGCACAGGCATCTTAAACGATAGAAATTCTTTCAGATTTTTGCGCCAGAGGGAAATACTAGTAATCTGATACAAGGTTTCAAAGTACCCGAAGACTCACTGCGATGTGTAACGAATGCACCCAGAAAGAAAATAATTTGGAAAAAGGACCAAACTTTCAGCTTTTATATGTGTTGCACACTAGTGTTGATAGTGTTGTTGTCCTCTTGAAAAATTGGTCCATTTTACTGATGCTGGACCCAGGCATTGGTAGCAGGATTTCATTTATTTATTTAATCATTGTTATATAGAACTTTTCAAGAGCTGCTCAAGGCATTGGCTGATACAGGATCTAACTCAAGCCACCCCACTTGCTGCCTTGGGGTGCTTCTCCAAACGCTCAGACAAGTGAGCACAACCTCGGGCAACCAGGGATGGACAAAAAAAGGGACCTAAAGTGTGTTAGTGTGGCTGGCATGAGGACTTTTAGCGCCACGATCGTGAAAAGTCAGTACATTAGAATGGACTTGGACTTGGGTTAATGCTCTCATTAAAAACAATGTTGCACGTGATTTTGGTTATTTTAGTGATGGCTGTAGGCAGGCCTCAAGCTACTGCTGTGTACAAAGTGGCCGAGTACGCCCGTCGCTTCAGTGTACCCGTCATTGCCGACGGAGGGGTGTCCTCTGTTGGGCACATCATCAAGGCATTATCCCTGGGTGCTTCCACAGGTTAGTAAAAACCAACAATGACAAAATAATAGTAATAATAGTAACTACTACTACTACTACTAACTAATAATAAGAAGAATATTTGGGTCAGTTGTCCTTGCACATTCTCTTTGAATTAAATAACTAATTTTGTTTTTTCAATAATTTTGCAGTGATGATGGGGTCAATGTTGGCTGGCACTTCGGAAGCCCCTGGTGAGTATTTCTTTGCTGATGGCGTGCGTCTGAAGAAGTACCGTGGTATGGGCTCCCTTGATGCCATGGAGGCACACAAAGCCAGTCAGGCCAGATACTACAGGTATGAATATATTTTTATTTTAATTTTTTGTTTTTTTGTTTTGACCATACGTATTGATTTATTAAGGATCACATTTTATGCAAAAATTGAGCTTCTTTTGCCTGTTTACAAGGAAGTAAAACTGAACAAGCTAGCAGAAAATCCTCATCCTATCCTATCCTGACCCCGTAACCCGGAGGTCGTAGGTGCACCACAGATGATCGTTTAACCATCATACTCCATCTTTCTCTGTCCTCAGCAGCCCTGATGGCTTTGCTCAGTGTCAAACCAGTCCATTCTCGAATGTTGTCCTCCCACCTCTTTTTCGGTCTCCCTCTTCTTCTACCTCCTTGCACTGTGCCTTGCAGAATGATCTTTGCAAGGCCTGATGATCTGGTGACATGGCCATACCATCGGAGTTTTCGTTTCTTCACCACTGTGAGCAGGTCATCGTGTTGTCCAATGGCTTGTGTGATGGTCTGTCAGACTTAGTTGGTGATGTTTTGGGTATAGGAAATGCCCAGAAGTCTTCTGTTGCACATCATCTCCATGCTTTGTATTCTTCTTTGTAGATCTGCTGTGAGGGTCCATGCTTCGCAAGCATATAGGAAGATGGAGGTGACAAAGGAGCGCAGCAGTCTTTGGAATGTAGACTGATGGTCCTGTCTTTCCAAATAGGCTTCAACCTTGTCAGGGCAGCAGTTGTTTGTGCGATCCTGGAGAGGACTGCCTGTCGGGACCCATTGTCTGACACAATGGCTCCCAAATATTTGAAGCTATGCACTGTGTTGAGGGATTGGCCTTGGACTTTGATGTCCGTGTTGATGCCATTGGTGTTGTTGGTCATCATTTTGGTCTTCTCTGCACTTTTATTAGTGTAACTGTGCTCTTCTTATCTTCTTTCTTCTTCTTTGGTGTTGTCAGCCAATTTCAATCTGTTGAGAAAACTTGCTGCACTGAATTGGGCTGCTGGTCTGGATGGAGTAGTAGTGTCAGGATGATAGTTCTCATATCGTCAGTTTTGTTCTTTTTGCTGCCAGGATTTTAGGGAAATGCAGTGGGGGACTGAGGGGAGGGAAAGGGAAAGCTGGGGAAACTGCACCCTAGCCTGTCTGTATTGCTTACTCACACAAGCTTACGCTCCTTTATTAAAAGTTCTACTGAAAACATCGGGGCGAGGAAAGGATATGCACAACAGGAATGAATAATCAGCAGTCTTGAATGCAGCTTATTTACACAGAAAGTATTTGTTGTTTTAAAATGCTCCCTTGTACTCCAAATTCTATGAATACATTAGGGCAGAGGAGGTACATGCACAGCAGGACTGGTTAATCAGCAGTCTCGAATATATAGTTTATTATTTTGCTGCGTATTTACACCTGAGGGTATTTGTTGTTCTGCAGCGAGGCGGACAAAGTGAAAGTGGCCCAAGGAGTGTCTGGAAACATTGTCGATAAGGGGTCTATTCACAAGTTCGTCCCGTACCTCATCTCGGGCATTCGCCATGGTTGTCAGGACATTGGAGCTAAAAGTCTTTCCATCTTGCGGTAATGTTTGATCACTTCGTTTTGTCTGTCTTTCTGTTGTTGTCTTTGGTTTTTGTTTTGTTTTATGTATACATTTTTTCCTTTTTTCATATAGGTGGAAAAATTGACTTAATATGAGATTTAACATGTTCACTGAGGATCTTCTCCGGGTACTCCGGTTTCCTCCTGATCTTTACAAAATACTGGATGCCGGCAATCTATTATTTTATAAAATTCAAAATAAATTTCTTCTTTTCTTGTAATAATGATGTCTCTGTTTTTACATGATATTTCGAAAACAACTTTTGCAATGTAAACCTTTGGATGAATACATTTCTTATGCCTTATATATTTAGAGTGAAGAATGTGTGTTTGATATTTATGTAAATGTGTGTTATATTTCTTTCTTTGAGCAGGTCCATGATGTACTCTGGTTCTTTCAACAGGTCCATGATGTATTCTGGAGAACTGAAGTTCGAGAAACGTACAACTTCTGCACAGATCGAAGGAGGGGTTCATGGCTTGCATTCGTAAGTACTTCCTTTTTTTTACGCCTTTCAAATTTCCATCGGGCTACAGTATAGATTAAAACACCATTGTTCTTATTTTACATCTTTTAAGTTGTGCAAATATAGTTTGAAACGTGTTCTGTTGCAAAGCATGTAGTAATAGAGTTTATTGACCTTTGATTTGATTCTGCGCTGTTGCTAGAAAAAGCGTATTATAAAGTTAATGATTTTCGTCGATCGATATTGTTGTGGGATCGTTGAGAATTTTCTGGAACTGCTTGTTTGCTATCGATTGAAGTTTCCAGATCTATCTGGCTTTTACACTTTGGACTGTTCTATGAGGTAAGATAGTGTGTAGTTTCGATGAGGAGTTTTATTTTGATAGGATGTTATTTTATTGTTCAAAGTTTCTCTGGATTTCTGAGAGGCTATATTAGTAATGAACTGTCTGCTTGTTAAAAATGGTTTTTGGAAAGCGATCTTGTATGCAGTTGTTGGTGTTTGCTGAATAAAGTTGGAAAACTTTATACAACGGATCCTGCCTTGTTGCTGAGTGAACAGGCTGCATGGAAAAAATAATTCGAGTTATACATGTCAAGATTGAAGCATCGGGGTGGATCAACTATTGAAAAATTGTAACAGATGGTTTTCATATGCGTATATAGGAGAATCAGTTCTACAAATGATTTGTTGCCTTGTATTATGTGTTTTTACTCTTTCTTTTTTTGTGTGTTTTTTTAACCTCTCTCCCCCCAACCCCCTATTTCTTTCTTTCTGTCTTTCTTTTACTTTCTATTTATAGTGTATATTGTTTTGTTTCTTTGTCTGTTGCAGATACGAAAAACGACTCTTCTAATGGTGGTGAAGAAGCAGAATGACCAAAAGACTTGGTGACCAGTTTTTCAACTTTTATTTTCACCCGACATTCTCACATACAAACTTATTTTCGTTAGCCAGTTCAATACTATTACTACTGGTAAAATGCCTTTTTATAAGTGTTTTTCCCACTTTTGGGCTCAAGGAATGTGGTTAGGTTAGGTGTGTAAGTCTGAGATCAATTTTGTTGAAAAAAAAAGAAATACAAATATTGCATTTGTTGTCAGAAAACAGAATGGCATGCTGTCTAAAAAGACATCGTCGTTGGAGGTGGTTGGGAAAGGGGATGTAGGGTGGGGGGTGGGAAGGGTGAAGGGTGATTATCACTTATTTTGCCAGCAGGTGTATTAGTCGCCTTTGAAATATTTTATAATGGGTAACGGTGTGCAATAGGATTGTAGAACAAGTGATTAGGTTTAGAGATAAAAATATTGTATAAATAAGAAAATAATACTGCATAAGAAATGTTGCTTTGAGATTTGTTGTTTCTTCTTTTAGTTTGATATTGATTTTTATTGTGTATAGTCTATAAAGGAAATACGCTAAGTGGGCGAAAACATTGAAATTTGAATTATGTTTTGCGGAAGTACATGAAATATTTGTTTAGTTTTTTTCTGCATTCCTCTACAAGGATCTCCCAGTTTCTCTCCATACGGAAAGACTCATTCACTGCACAAAAAATTTTTTGTTTTGTTTTGAGATCCATTTTATTTTGTTTGTTTTCTCAGCGTCTGCTACTTTGATTGTGACATTTTGTTTGTCTTCTATTGTTCATTCTGTTTATGATGTTGAAACGTTGAAACCATCTTCTGACAAGGGTGTTGTTGTTTTATCAAGATCTGACTTACGATTGTAAAGAGAAAATTTGATCTACGCTTTTGTGATTGTAAAATGATGTTGGGTCCAAAAGGCATTAGCTGACGAATTTGTTTAGTTGCATTGGTTGTGCGTCGGAACAATTGAGAATATGTGAAATTCTATGTTTAAAAAATGGTTTTTGGATCATGTATTCAACTGAATAGTTGCTTTGGTTTCCTGATTTTGTGGTTAAAAAATGTGTAGTTTGACTTTAAAATGTCTACTGCGCTATCAATCAAATACTTGCTTGGACGTTTTTTCTTTGGCGGATAAAAAAACCCAAAATCTTTTGTGCTATTTCCAGGAGTTTAGGCGCGCTTGGAATAATGATGATTAGTGAAATATAGATCATCCCACCTTGACCCTTTTAGGATATATTATTAAAGATTCAAAGGAGTAACATTTAGAAAATGAAACAGGGGATACAACAGTATTATCAATTATATTTTTGTAGTTATGTTATTTAATAAATTTCTTCATTTCCTTTATTTAGTCTATCATAATTGAGACAAAATATTTTGTATCAGTTAGTCAAATTACTGATATATTGACTTATCAACTGTAAATTTGATTAAAATTTACTAGGAAAAAAATGTTGAATAGTGATAATAATGCCCAAACAATAAATTTTTCATAGCATCACTCTGTATTATGAGTTTTGAGATCACGCAACAAATATTAACAAGCAAAGTTTATTTGTTTCCTCAAATATAATTATTAAATTCATTATCTCTTTTTTGTGTTGGTTGTTTATTAAAACTAATATTAGACTATCACCAGCTTTGTGTATGAATGTTTTGGTCCTAAACAGTAACAGTCCATAGACGGTAAAGGATCAAAAATTTCAATTTTTCTTGTCGTCAGTAATATAAACATTTCATTTTTTTCTTTCCTCTGTTTTTGAAGGTGCTCAGACTATTTACACCAAATGCATGTTCAAATTGCATTTTGGTTCATCACACTGAATGACATATGTTTGCTTTTGCGATTGAATTTTTTTTCTCTCATAATTCATTATATTTGCGAGCTTGTAGTTCGATTGAATATTATTTGTTCTTTTGTTTAAATGACTTACTTGCAGCTCATGGATAAAAACAAAAAAAGCATGCTTTATTTGTTGATTATACTTTGCTTTTTTTGCTTTTGTACAATAAATTGATATTACATATCAATAAGAATATGGTTGCTTTCTGTGCGATGAGTAAGTCAATGACTTTTTTTTGTGACTTACTATTTCAGCATTTTACAAAAGTGATTGTAGACAGATCTGCTCTTGGTTTATACATCGCATTTTTGTTGTTGGTTTCATTGGTTCTCTCAAAGGTGCTGGATTTTTTAATTATTTTTTTTGTGTGGTGGGAGTGGGGAGGGAGGCTGGCTATGTGTTCAGATTTTACTCATTATCCAATGTTTTATTCTTAGATCTGTAATTTGTTCAGTTTATTACTATAAATGATGACTAGATCTGGATGAGACTGGGCAAATTGATATTATCATCATCATGATGATGATGTCTATTGCATAGCAATCTATGTAGTCCATGTTTGCAGACATGCACTTGAGGGAGAAGATTGGGCGACTGATTGGGGTTTTCTACTAAAGCATTCTCAGTGCAGATGTTTAATTTAAATAATAAGGTTTCTCTGTTAAATTTCTCTGTGCTGTGCAGCTAAGTGTACTCAAAATAGGGTACAAAAAAAAAATCTAGATGCTTTAGAATATGATGATTTAAACATATTTTCCTATGAACCTTTTCCCATTTATTTTGATGTGCTGCAGCTTTGTGCAGAGACTGGTTAATATGAATTATCTCAGAATGCTATCTTTTGGCGATATCAGATTGTATGTTCAGGTAATTACTTTAAATTTACCACATGACATAAGAATGAGTTTAATAATTGAAGAATTTACAATAAATTGATGACATTAGCATCATCTGCTGCTATGAATTGATTCAAATTCTGATTTTCATGGATGACTTTCCTCACTGTTTGTAAATGGAGGTTGAAATATCAAGGACATTTTTGGTCAACAGAATAATTGCTTTTATTTGTGGATTGAGACGCGTTTTATCTTTAATCTAGGGAATATATGGTGACACTTTTATTTCTTTTATATTTGGGTGTAAAGAGTTCTATGTTGTATAAAGTACTCAACCAATCCATGACTTCACTTTAATTTTTTGTCATTAATTTTGTTTAACATAGTTACTGCAAATGTTTTTGTTGTCCTTTTTTTTAAAAACATACTGCACATTATCCGTATGAAGGTGGATTTCATGTTCTGCCTATATGTGTGTGTGAGGTCATCATGCAGAAGATTGTTGCCTCCACTAAGAAATAATTATGGATTGTATGTATGTCACTGTTACTATGAATACTTTGGCGTAATAGTTAGGTATGAAAGTATCAGAGATGCCTAGTATTACGGAACGTCCGTAATTTTACGGAAAAACAATAGTTACTACGGAAATACGGAATAATTAGCGAAATTACGGATTTGCAGCGATCAATTTTACGGATTTTCATAGCGCCGCTGATGCCTATATTTATAGGTTCGTTTGAGGCTCTTATTTTTAACCGCGAAGCTAACGGTTCGTCTGAGTCTTTTTTGTAACCGTGAAGCTTGCGCGAAATGTTACGAGAGGTGATCACGTGACCAAGCGAGAGTTCTAAAATGGCTTCCAAACGAACGCACAAAACCGAGGAGTCTGACAGTGAAATAGAATTTAGTTTTTTGCTTAGTTTTTGTGTGTTTATATTAGCTTTAAAAGAATTACTGATGATTACTGAAAAAGGTTCCAAAATTACTGAAAACAAGTTGCCAAATTACTGAGAGGCATCAAGGCACCTAGGCATCTCTGAAGTATTATTTCAGGTGGCAATTTGTTCTGTTGAGATAATCCAGCAAATTTGATAAGAGAGTGGCATTTCTCATTTGTCCAGCTATTACTGCAAAGTATTTTATCAATGCCAAGATGGGGAAAACAAATGCTGTGGGACATATTTTACCAATGGTGCTGTAAGGAGTAAAACTCGTTTTAATTATATCAGTTTATCATGACTTTCTTTTACTACATTTGAATAGAACTTAAGTATAAAACTAAATAAATACATGTATTTATTCATTAAATACTAGATAAATAACAAAGAAAAAGAAAGCCCTAATAAAGTAAAGACATAAATTAAATGAACAAATAAATTTAATCAAAATATAATGAATTGACAAATAACGAACTAAAGTAAAAAATACAAAATAAAAATGAACACTAGTAAATTAATTTTAAAGCAAACAAACAAATAAATACACCAATTACCAAAGTAATTAATTAAAATTGATTATTTAATTAATGTCAAATAACTGATGGTCCGCTGGTTGAAGTAATAACAGTGTGCCCCTGGTAAAGTTCATTGATAAAATATCACAATGGCAAAAGTAAAGTAAGGTTCATTTATGTTATTATTTTTGGTAAGGTAAAGGTTATTATTTTTAAATGACAATAAAGGAATTTTTTTCTTTATTGGCGTTGATATATTAAACTTTTCAAAATTCCCCTCTCCTTCCCCTTCCCTTCTCTCCCCGTGGGGGTGCCGGAGGTTTCTGTATAAATAGTATCCCCACTTTCTGTAAGTGCTTTAATTAAATTCCCACTGTCGCTGTGTTTCTCCTTTGTTCTTTCTCAATCTGCCAAATGGTCACTTGAGCTGTCCATGATATTATTATTTAGCAATGTAGGCATTTTATATTTATGTGTTTCGTTAATATTTTATAATGCTGTTGATATCTTCTTTTTTTTGCCAAAGGTGTTCTATTAACTAGAGTACCCTGCATGGGAGGTTTTTATTGTAAAGTGACCGGCTGGTGGAGTCACTTCAGTGTTACCATTAGGGTTGTTTCAGCAGATCATTTTTACGGGTTAGGGGTGAGCCCTCTTTCAACCAAGTTTTGGTCCTGATTCGGCTCTTTGCAATCCGCTGGAGTATCGGTGCATTATACATATATATATTTAGCCTAGATAGGAGGTACTGTTGTTGTCATTCGTGTTGTATTATTGGGAGTTATTAGTAATTGCTTTGTTGGTACATTTAATTATTTAGGCAGGCTGAAAGGCAAGGTTGGAAGGAGTACAAGGGATAAAATGTTTTTTATTTGCCAAACTGATATTACACAAGAATCACATTCAAGCCATTACGTAAACAATGCATAGTAGATTTTCTCGTTAATATCAGGCATTTCCTTATTCGTTAAATTCGTTTCAAAATTTGTACCCCCAACGCCAAAACTCTGAATGAAGGTTAGAGATGCATTCAATGTTAGGAGATAATGATTAAAAGAAGCGATTTATCTCTCTTTATTTAAAAAAAAAAAAGATTGTTTTGGCAGAAAGCAAAGATCTCAATTATTTTGTTCAAAAGCAAACAAAACAAAGGCCGAAAATTAAATTTGATAGTGGGACAGGGGTCAGCTTAAAGGGAATTTTTTTTGTCAGCCTGAAATTTAAAGGACAATAAACTGTTGATGACACAGACAATCAGCTTATGCTGATAGGTACACCTGTCAATGTTTGTCAAGATTTTGGCAATAGGCAAAGTAATACCTCTGTGGTTCTCTTAATATCATAAGAACGTTTTGTCATTGTCTGAAATGTTTGTCTTACAACTTCATTGGTCTCTCTGATTACATCAGAAGAGGTTTTGTCTTTTATCGTAAGAACATCTATATTGTATGAGATTTTCATCTCAATTTCTCTGATTATGTCTGAACATTGATGTTTATGTTGTCTACTTTGTAGGATTGTATTTTGTAGGTTGCACTGTGGTTCACATGGTCGATGTGGTTTGGTGACTGAATGAATGCTGTGCTGTAACTTGAATAATGATTCAACAGTTGCATGAGAATTGGACCATGTATTCAATTTGAGACAAACAAAATAAAGAAGTACATAAGAGACAACTTTGTTAACTGATTGTGTTTATTGAGATGAAGTATGACAGCTCACGTAAGTATTTTTTTTTAAACCAACAGTGATGATTATGATGATAAGCGCATAGCTGGTGGTGGTGGTGGTGATGATGATGATGATGACAAGTGCCCAGCTGTTGTTGGTGGTGCCCACCCCCTTCCCCGTTGGGGTGCCGGGGGTTTCTGTATAAATAGTATCCCCACTTTCTGGAAATTGAGTGCTTTAAATTCCCACTGTCGCTGTCTTTTTCCTTTTTTCTTTCTCATTCCTATTCTTTTCTATCAATCTACGATAATATCTTCTTCGCTAGACCCGTTACCTACCTTTTTTTTCTTGAAAACTCTTTCGGGACAAAACTCCTCATTTGAGTGTGAGGTCTGTTGGATCAGGTTGGGAATATTGACCGCTTTCTGCCAAATGCTCCTTGGGCTTCCTATGATATTATTATTTGGCAATGTAGGCATTTTATATGTATGTGTTTTGTTGATATTTTATAATGATGTTTGTATTCTGTTTTGTAACGGGGGTTCGATAGATTAGAGTATAACCTCAGCGTCCCCTGCGTGGGATGCCTTTATTGTAAAGTGACCTGCTGGTGGAGTGCCTTCAGTGTTACCACTAGGGTTGTTTCGGCAGATCTTATATGCGGATCAGGGGCGAGTCCTCTTTCAGCCAAGTTGTGGTCTTGTTTTTGTGTTCCTGATTCGGCTCTTAGCAGTCCGTTGGACCCTGTAAGCAATGAATAACTAACTGGTGATGGTGATGAAGATGGTAATGATGATGATGGGCGCACATCTGGTGGTGGTGATGATGATTTTGATAATGTTGATAGGCGCACAGTTGAACTGACATAATAAAATGTATGCTTCTAATGCATTTTTCTCATTGATAAATCAACATTTCGTTCGTAAATTTCGTAATCTTTCAATCGGATCTACCAATTTGTTCCCAAACCATATTTTATGGTGTACTCTCCAGCATAATTTTATTCATCCACCCTCATCCCGCCCTGTGAAATTTAGTTCCTGTTGTAGTCACACGACACCACAGGCGACCATATCTGGATGAAACCGCCCTCTCTGTACTCGACATGAATTTATATGTCCACGAAACAGACTCTCATAGCAGCCCAATAGTCACGTAGAAGCAGCGATTCTAATCTGATGCTTGATCAATCTCCATAGTGTCATTAGCAGATGAGATTTATTTATTTATTTTAATAGTTTCTATAGGGCTTTTCCAGCTCAAGAGCTGCTTAAGGCAATAGCCGATACAGGATCTAACTCAAGCTGTCCGAGATGAGAAGATTTGTAGTTTGCTTGTTAGCGGTGTCTGGGGAGAGTGGTCGTGACTTCAGTAAGTGCCTTGCAGATGCCGTGAGGAGATTTGATGCCTTTGTAATCGACGCCTTTGTTCTTGACCAGGCAGTATTTGTGGAACGTCTCAATTTTTCCAAGGCACATCTTCTGTTGCAGACAAAAATACAGAAGACAAAGTATAATCACAGCATATCAACATGTGTTATGGGTCTCTCCCATCCCCCATGTGACATGAGAGTCAGGATCTGTAAAGTCCGTGTGATGGAATGCAATGCATGCACCGACTAGACCTCGTTTCATCATCATCATCATCATCATCATCATCACAACCTCCGCCATTTCCCCCGTGGGGGTGCCGGGGGTTTCTGTATAAATATCTCCACTTTCTGGAAATTTAGTGCTTTAAATTCCCACTGTAGCTGTCTTTCTCATGTTCTTTCTCATTCTTACTCTTTTCTATCAATCTACTATACTATCTTCTCTTCGCTAGACCAGTCACCTACCTTTTTTCTTGAAAACTCTTCCGGGACAAAACTCATTTGTGTGCGAGGTCTGTTGGGTCAGCTAGGGAATATTGGACGCTTTCTGCCAGGTGGTCACTGGGGCTTCCTATGATGTTATTATTTGGCTATGTAGGCATTTTATATGTATGTGTTTTGTTGATAATTTATAATGATGTTTGTATTCTATTTTGTTTTTGTAACCGGGGGTTCGATTAGTTGGGGTAAAGCCTCAGCCGTCCCCTGCGTGGGATGTCTTTATTGTAAAGTGACTGGCCGGTGGAGGGCATTCAGTTTTCCCACTAGGGTTGTTTCAGCAGATCTTTTATGCGGATCTGGGGTTGTCCGGTCCTGATTTGGCTCGGAAGAGTCCGCTGGACCTAAAGCAACAATCAATCAATCAACATGCCTTTTGCTCTAGCTGTATATGTGAGCGTATAAACCAACACGTAGTAGCAGTACTTGCATACAGCCAGTGATAATAGATTTTAACTTGCCCAAGGATCCTCTTGGTAGATGAGACAGTCGCGAGGATCAAAGGACGCACGCTGTGGGTCACTAAGCTGGCCTTGAGTGAAGAGAGGAACGACAAAGACGATGGCCATGCAGGTGATGCCGATGACGATATTGCAGCAGACGAACAGCAGCAAGAACCAGTAATCTGACGGTTGCAGCCAGTGCCAGCACCTACCTCCTGCGTGGATGAAGAATATGGGTGTGAGTTTCAGTAACTTCACTTCACATGACTTATTGAAATGACTTCACTACTACTAATACAGGATGCCATGCCGCGCTTTTTCTTCAAATGCGCGCCGATCTGCAGAGGCCATTAATATGGAAGGCGGAAGAGAAAACCATGTTTATTTTAAAAATTTGATTGACTCGATCCAATACCTCTTGACATTACTTTATTTACGGTTAGGCCTCAAGAGGTTCACTTCGCTAGATTAAATAACTTCAGGTTGCTTGGTTAAATAACCTCAATTCGATTGCTACACTTTGCATTATTAAATAACTTCACTTCGCTTGACTTATATAACTTCACTTTGCATGATGAAATAACTTCATTTCGCTTGTCTAACATTTTATTTCCAGGATTAAATAACTTCACCTTGCTTGACCTATATCACTTCATTTTGCACGATACATAACTTAACCTCCATTGACTTACATAACCATTTCGCTTGACTGAAATAACTCCACTTTCCTTGACTTACTTAGCTTTTTATTCTTTATTTTATATTTAAACCACCGTTGGGATGCCGTGACTTTCTGTTCAAATAGTATCCCCACTTTGTGCTCACAGCATAACAGAGAGAGGCCGAGAAGGCTACCTCTCATTAGCGGACCTTAAACCTCTGCTAGTTTCAACAACGCAATATGTTACCTACCCTGTAGTAGCTGGATGTACTCTCGGTCGTGGAGGAGCTGTTGAAATTCTTGTCGGTAGACTTTCTTAGCGTGCCTGTGAATGAGGGCGGCCACGCAGCCCATGACAGGGTTCAGGATGAACACCAGCAACACTAACTTGGAGTAGTCTGGAGGTGAACTGCACAGAAAAGTAAGCTTAAGCTTGCAATAGGGTGGTGATTGAGGGGTTCGTACGTGGTAGTGGCGGTGGTTATAGTGGTAGAGGTAGTGGTGGCTAGATGATAGTGGTGAGGATTAAGATGATGATCTTGATGATGGCGAGGTTGAAGCCAATTTGGAAAGACAGGACCATCAGTCTACATTCCAAGGTAAGGCTGCTGCGCTCCCTTGTCATCTCCATCTTCCTCTATGTTTGCGAAACATGGACCCTCACAGCAGATCTCCAACGAAGAATACAAAGCATGGAGATGAGGTGCTACAGAAGACTTCTGGGCATTTCCTATACCCAACTCATCCCCAACGACGAAGTCCGACAGACCATCACACAAGCCATTGGACCACACGATGACCTGATCACAGTGGTGAAAAAACGTAAACTCCGATGGCATGGCCACGTCGCCAGATCATCAGGTCTTGCAAAGACCATCCTGCAAGGCACAGTGCAAGGAGGTAGAAGAAGAGGGAGACCGAAAAAGAGGTGGGAGGACAACATTCGAGAATGGACTGGTTTGACACTGAGCGAAACAATTAGGGTTGCTGAGGACAGGGAAAGATGGAATACGCTGGTTAAACGAAAATCTTTGGTGCCCCTACGACCTCCGAGTTACGGGATTGGATAGGATAGGATAGGATAGGACATGATGATAATGATGACAACCTGCTAAGGGGTGGTGATGGTGAAGTTGTGGTGGTGAGGATGATGATGATGATGATTAAGAAGAAGATGTTGATGATGACGACAAAGTCGATGATGAGGACGACGAAGAAAAAAGAAGACGGGGGAAGACGAGGTGAATACCAAAAAATCTGAAAGGGAGACAATTTGATATTTCATTTGTCTTACAATACACAAACCTTTTGCCTCCCTTTGTCAATCTCTCTACTACACGCCAGTCTAGTGTAATACCGCTGCTTGGACGTGTATATTGTGTACACAGGCAGTATACTGGATTCTTTTTATTTTATTTATCTTTTTATATAGTTACTGCTATTGGTTAGCGTAACAATAATTATATAAGTATAACCAAGCAGGTCAAGTCATGTAGGTAGTTCTCAACCAAGACTTGTCGTACAGACCATTCAGTCACTCTTCATTCAGTAGCACGACTGTGTTTATTTAAATTACTTAATTTCGTTCTTTACCGTTTACCAACCTTGGATGAAGGCTGCCCGTAGGCCTGTGTCGGAAATCGTAAAGAGGAGCAGAACACACCATTGATATTCTACTCAGTAGGCCTGACGGTCGCTCCGACGGAAGCACGCCATAAACCCATCCCCTGCTGCTGCTGCTGCTGGTGTTGCCATAGCTCACGTCTCGCCTCATACGATTTGCAATATGTAAATTGTGGGTCAATTCCATTTTTTGGGGTAGAAAATGTTCTGACCCTCATTCACTTCAGTCCTATTAATTAGTTCCCGAGCGAAGCAGGAGGTTTTCTACCTCTCTTCATTAAGTCAATCTAAAATGTGAAAAAAAAAAAAATTCAATTTCCTTTCCGTCTTCTTATAGCGATCTCCCTGCCTGTACACCACATGTTTGAGTGATAGATGTATGTTTGGTGTGTGTGTGGGGGGGGGGGGGGGGGGGGGGAGGGGGGAAGGTGTTTGTGTGGGTGGGTGAAAAATGTGAGCGTGTATACAGATCGCCGAGTTTTGAGCCTGATTGGTGACTTGGGGAAAAGCGCGTATATAGCATTCAGTATTATTATTTATTATTAGGCCTATTAGTGGGAACTATTGATCTATTTGATAATGTGTAGGTCTAACACCCTCAACATTTATTCAAGCGATACAGTTCAATCTAATTTATATGCATATATACCACCTACGAAATGTATTGAAGAACCAGTGACTAGGTTTTTATTTAACTTACAAACATTCTTAGCATCATCGCTTTATTAATTCTCGCTAGGGTCGGTTCCATCGTCGCTGTTAAGACAAGTCTCTTACAGTCAGTACATGCAGGCTTAATTAATGTAAATAATAATGTTAAACGGCCCAAGCCGGCACTGGTCCTGATTTGGTTCGGAGGAGTCCGCTGGACCTAAAGCAATAAACATGTAATGTAATGTTAGTCGAAGGCTTTGTTTACTTTTGGCAAAACAAGATTACCCTAAAACTCGCATAGTTATTGCATCAATCAATGATAAAATGGGCCTTCGTTGCTCCAACCCATCGCTACAGTTGGAATTTTCCATTTCTGTTCTGGACAGAGAGTGATTTCCCCCTGTTTAACCGTACACTGATACGATAACCGCGTGACGTTTGACCCTATTTCGGAAGAAACCGCGCAGCTTCAAAAGTGCGTCTTTTGATGTCTGAAGTAGGGTAGAGTCTATTGTATCAACCTAAAACTAAAAGAAAGAAAAAATCGTCACCAGCAAGAGTTCTGCCCCTTAACCGGCTGTGGTAGATGCTACTTTTAGCTCAAGAAAGGGGGCTAGCGGTTGCTATCAATTGACACAGAAAATGACGGAATGTATTGATTTAAAAAAAAAAACCAAAACAAAGAGCAACTATACTTGCGAAAAAGTTATTTTTTGTGGTAAGCTTTTCTTTAGTGGGGAAACACTCACTCTAACTGTTAAATGGACTTATGGAGGGGTCGAGGTAGGGAAAGCGGGTCCCTTTACAATGATGTAAGCTACGTCCTTTGGCAATGAATGATAAACACACTTTAGCAGCATAGATAGGCTGCCCTTACATTTCAGTATGTTAGTCACCATCACAAATTGTGGATCAGTTCC